>CM062297.1:392125641-392743547 GCA_031216915.1 Pictodentalium vernedei
TTAATAAATATGGATGTTATTGGAACCGGTTCCAATGACAGCTACATTTGTACAAATTTTATTGCCAGTGTCACAATAATTCAGGTCATGTTAGTGTGAATGAATGAATTAATGAATCTTTATTTAGCAGTATACAACAAAAAATATACATACATAATTTCAGAGCAAAAATAATCAATTATACCTGTATACCGCAGGGAGAGGCATAGCCAGATTGGCTGTCTACCTGTCGTCTTCCGGAGATTGTATCATGCAGCACTGGAATCGGACTGTCTAACAACCGTTCATCTATACTTGGTCTTGGTCGCTGGTGGCTTGTGTAACTAACACAATTGAGTTACGAGACGAGAATTTGTCCAGTAGTAAACAGGAATAGCAGAAATAGGTCGTCTTGTATTGGTTAATTTGCTGCCTTTGTGTTGTGATTCAGTCTTTTCATGTGAATCCTTGCGACAGTGTTACGAGAATCTACATGGTTTCTCACTGATTTTGTTGCACGGAACTCTACGTGAATCGATTCTCAGATTGTAGTCAAAATATAAGCCCAGGCTGAGGCAATATAATTCACCAATATCAATATAAAGTGCCATTTTATCTCAACAAATGTCAAATATTCTTTTACCTAGTGATGGGGTGAAATATAGCCATGGATGTGCCACCCCCCCCCCCCTCCCCGACAGCCCTCATATGCTTTTTCCCCCATAAAAAAAAACTATATTAATTTATAAATAAATTGATGTTGATGCATATTGGATTTTCCCATTGTTATTTAATCACATTCTGGTTTCTGAAGATATTTCACATTGTGTTTGATGAATATTTTGCAATCTTTGTAAGAAAAGGCCTCAGTTTTCTCAGTTAAGGCACCTCGAGTCATAAAACAGTGATTTTTTTCCAACAGAATGACCAGTACCTGCTACTGTGGTGTCTCATGACACTGTTAAAATTCCTAAAATCATCACATATTGATTCTGTAGTGCTGTGCTTGCGCTGCAAATATCCACAAGAGCACTTTCACAACTTTGGTTTTAATCCCCACAGGCACATATTCTGTCAAAAGGAGTGAAATTGTAGGAAATATGTTCCCAAAGAGGAGAAATCGGTTACAGTACAGTCGCTATGGAGGGGTGTTGTAATACACGCGTGGGCAAGTGATGTCCACTCATGCGTTTACAAGGCAATAAAAATCATCATCCACAATATTTTAATTTATGAAGCAACGGGTTGTACCTGGTTCTGCATTATTTATCTGTTTGATGATTATTCCTTTAGTTAGTGTTTGGCATCCAATATTACTGTATTCGTGGGAATTATTGCCCACCCGTGGAAAGTGAGCAGTACACAGTAGTTGTACTGTATTTGTTTCAAGTATATGATACTCTTTGATGTTTAATATATTTGTGACGGGCTGGGTCCAAAGTACTCAGTACCCCTTTTTTGACAAAGTACTCAATACTCGCCCCCAGCCCTGATTTGTGTATGTGTGTGTGTGTGTGGGGGGGGGGGGGGGGGGGGGGAGGGGGGGGGGTTGGAGGATTATGAAAGATAGCTGCAAATTATTTTAAAATTGTCGAGCCAGGCAAATGAACCGCAAATAAACATTTCGTTTGAAGGACAGACAGACAGACGTGCAGTAACACATTTTGGAAGCCTACATAAAAGTAGTGACTAACTTGCAACGAAAAATAGAGAGAGAAGAGACAGGGCAATGTTGTCAAACAGTAAACAAGAGGCCCCAGGGATCCTAAGAGGATTCACCTGACATGGTAGCCTAAATATATACCCAGGGAATTTATTTAAACAAGTTGCATCTTAAGGAAAGCTTATACAAAATAACCAAAGATTCTGACCGGTGGATCTAAAAAAAAAAGATTTTTAAAGAATAGTCCTCAAATTGAACTAAGTTATAATTCGGGCTCCCTGCCAAATATGAACCCAGGGACTTGGCTTAAACAAACTTGAATCTCATCCCTAACCACCCCCCCCCCCCCCCTCCCCCCCCACACACACACCCTCTCAAGGATGCTGCATATGGTACAAAATATCAAAACATTCTGACTGCTGGGTCTGAAGAAGAAGATTTTTAAAGAAAATTCCTCATTTTGAACGAAGTTAAAATTTGGGCTCCCAGAGTGAGTCTGGGTTTCGCAAATATATTTTTTGCTGCACCCATTTATTTTTTGCGTGACGCATTTCCAACATGTGTTAGTCACATGAATTATGCTTATGCATCTTCAAATACATAGATTGTTAGATTGATCAACCACCACGTCACAGGCTATTGCAGTAATCATGTTTATAGCAATAAATTAGAGCTGATACGGATAACCTATTAATCGACTGACCAATGATCAACGTCTTGATCGATAAAAAAATAATTGACCGGTTAACCATTACTTTTGAAGTACGGTATTAATGGGTTAACTAAGGAACAAACTTGCACCAAAACAGGCAAACATTGTCACACTGGCTCACATCAATTATATGAGACAGACTAATGCAAGCCAGTTAAGTGCTAACACACTTGTTCATTCGCATGATCATTATACTGTATCAGTAGCTGGAAATGGTCATTCTCAACCCATCACCAAATGCGGGAAGCAGACGATACTTCCACAAGAAATTCTTGAATTACTAAAGATTTTCAATGTTTGTCTAAAAAAACAGCTTATGATGCCCCCCACCCCCCCCCCACCCCCCCCCGCCCCCCCCCATTGGAACAAACGCA
This sequence comes from Pictodentalium vernedei, assembly GCA_031216915.1. NCBI lineage: Eukaryota > Metazoa > Mollusca > Scaphopoda > Dentaliida > Dentaliidae > Pictodentalium > Pictodentalium vernedei. The sequence goes on from CM062297.1 coordinate 392,128,370, forward strand.
ATGAGCTCGTTCCACTGAGGGGTCATAAGCTATGTTTTGAGACAGAAATGAAAAATATAATAAAATTTGAATGTACATTTTTGTATATGGAGCTGGCCGGTTTAATCGGTTAACCAGGGTTAATCCATGCGATTAATCAATCACGAAAACCCTTTGATCATTTCCGCTCTAAAATTAATCTAATTTTATTAAATTTTATCTGATGAAAAAATGCTTATATATTTGCGGGAACGGTAAATGGATCTTCTTAACAAGCATTTGCGAGAACGTCACAGGAACAAAATGACCGTTCTCGCAATTTGTGAAACCCTGGTGAGGCCAAATATGGACTTGGCTTGAACAAACTTAAATCTCACCCGCCTAATGATGCAGCACACCAAATATCAAAAAATTCTAATTGGTGGGTCTGAAGAAGATTGTTCAAGAATATTCCTCATACTGCACTAGTTTCAACATTTGGACTCCCATAGAGAGCCCAAATATGGACCCATGGATTTGATTTCAATAAACATATGAAAAAAATCTTCTTTTCAAAGTCCCGAAAAAGTACCCCATAAAAGACCCGAGAGCAGTTTTTTGGACCATTCCATTCTGTTGGTCACAAGGAAGATTCACACCAAATAAGAATTCGCAGTGCCCTGTAGTATGGAGATATGGGCGTGTTAAATTTTGTTCTATTTTTAGCACCTGCGGTTCCCCTGGGGCGATGGAAATATTTTTAAGCATAAATTAAGTACTTATAACCCAATAAGACTGCATATCAATTTTGGTTCAAATCAGCCTCTTGGTTTGAAGAATAGAAATTTTGGACAGGGCGAAACTTCTTGCCCTTCCCATAACGAAGGCAAATATAGCTCCCACAAACTTCTCTTGAACAAATTTGAGTCTACACCTCAAAAGGAAGCTGCACACCAAATATCAAGTCTCGGCTACTCCTGGTTCATGAGAAGAAGATTTTTTAAGATTTAGGCGTAATTTTTTAGCGTAGCCCCACTGAGGGGCAGAGCAACTTGATTTGATCAAAATCAAAATGCGATTTCATAACAAACAAGCATCTCAAATTTCACTTAAATCGGTTCACCAGTTTTGAAGGAGACTGAAAGTCAGGTGATCTAAAAACTCAGTGGACCTTGAGTGCTGCAGTTGGGTGGGAGACTTGGTTCAAGGAGAGAAAAAACTTGTAGTGTCTGGCTGCCTAAAGTGTTCTTAAACCCCAATAAATAAATAAACAAGAGGCCCCGCAGGGCCTGAAGCACTAACCATAAACAGAACACGATATAAACAGAGTCCAAGAATGAATATACATTAAGCAATCCATCTCCATAGGATACACTGTCAATCCTTGAGCCCCTCCGGAGTGACAAAAACTGCCCAAGCATCATGCCTTTTCTTCAGTTGATCACAATGTAAAATGTGGAACTCCGCTTTGAAGCCCCTTGATACAACCTATATAGATTACTCTTAGTTACACACCTCTAGAGGGTACTGAATAAAACATTTCTAATTCTTCAGCTACATGGCCAATTCCGGCTCCCATAGGAAGTCCAAATATTAACCCAGGCACTTGATTTGAACAAAGTTGAATCTGATTTCCTTAGAAATGTTGTATACCAAATATGAAAGCATTCTGACTGGATCTGAAGAAGAAAATTTTTAAAGAAATTTCCTCATATTGCATTAAGTTAAAATTTGGGCTACCATAGCGGGCCCAAATTTTAACCTACAGACCCGATTTGAACAAACTTGAATCATACCCCGTAGAGATGTTGTGTACCAAATATGAAAGCATTCTGACTGGTGGATCTGAAGAAGTAGATTTTTAAAGAAACTTCCTCATATTGCCCTAAATTAAAATTTGGGCTACCAAAGGAAGCCCAAATATTAACCTAGGGACTTGGTTTGAACAATTTTGAATCTGACCCTCATAACAATGATGTACATGTACACCAAACATTAAAAGATTCTGACTGGTGGTTCTGAAGAAGATTTTTAAAGAAAATTCCCCATATTGCCCTAAATTAAAAAAAAATAGGTCCCTGCCTTGAGTCCAAATATGAACCAATGGGCTTCATTTTAACAAACTTGTATCTGACCCCTCTATGGATGATGTATACTAAATATCAAACAATTCTGAACATTGGTTCTGGAGAAAAGATTTTCTAAAATGTTTGCAAATATGCTGAGTCAGCATTATTTTGATGCACTCTGCAGAACTCCCTAACAAAACATATGGCATTTTTTTGTTACCATTCAATTCTACTGGTCGGAGTCTGGTCCTGAGGGTACTTCATACTATATAACAGTTCTCTGTTCCAAGTGGTTTGGGAAACATGGGCGTTTGAAAATATTTCTATTTTTAGCTCCTGGGGTTCCCATGGGGATGCAGGGGGTTTTTTGGCATGAGTGAAGTACTTATGACAGAATAATACCACAAACTGAATTTCGTTCAAATCGGACCATCGGTTCCGAAAATATAAATTTTGGATGGTACCAAAAATCTAATCTTCCCATTACAAAGCCAAATATTGCTTCACGAACTACGTTTGAACAAACTTGATTCTACACCTCAAACGGAAGCTCCATAACAAATATCAAGTCACTGTACCCACTGGTTCTTGAGATTTTAAAAATATTTTGGGAGCATTTTCCCCCACATCCTCCCTATGGGGCTGCGCATTTTGAGTTAAAAAAAATGCAATACCCATTTGAGACCATCACTCAAATAAACGTTCACTTGAATTTGCCCAGTGGTTTTGGGCTAGAAGACCAAAACATGGTGTTGATGGACGACAGACGGATAGACAATGGACGGAGAGTGATTACATAAGCCCAGCTTGACTTGTCGAGGTGAGCTAAAAAAACAAAAAATTAAATGGATCATGTCTGATATTAAAATTGATAAATTTGTCTCTGGAGTGTGACAAGGCTTATGCTATGGCATTGTAAAGTCTGTAGATTATGAGGCCTAAAACAAACCAAGAACATGAACTTTTAATGGCAAAGAAATAATTACAAAAATAAAATAAAAAGACATCTGTCTGCGTGCAATTTTACAAAAAATGGCCTGACAAACAGATCTACTTTGTGGGGCCATATGCTACTATGTATGAAGATTATTACAATGAATGCATTGTCTTACACAAAAGAATACCATACAATCCAGTGTACACTGATTTCAAAAAGTCCTCCCTGGTGGAAGAGCAATTTTAACAATCATACAGGCCCAAATAAGCTTCATACATAGTGTAAAAATTCCACAAAATGAATAAACATTCATGAATGTTTAATAGGAATTAGGAATATTGCAATTAAAGGTCAACTGCGTGGATGTTCATAAACTTATATTACTTTGTTATCAGGTGTTAAAAAATATTCATGTTTGTAAACACACCCACCCATTTAGATTAGTCCCTGCTCAAAGCAGTGGCGCAGACATACAGTACAGTTGCCGTGTATTGGTCATAATCCATGCATGGGCAGTGATGTAAATGCATGCTTTTACCAGGTAATAGAAAAGCATTATCAATAAAAAATTTAATTAATGAAGCACCGGATTGTACCGTGTGCTTCATTAATTGAATTTTTGAGGATTATGATTATTGCTGTAAACAGTGTTTGAAATCTATTATTATTGCAACCGTGGAAATATTGCCCACCTGTGGAAAGTGACCAGTCCACGGCGGGTGTGTGTGTATGTGGGGGGGGGGGGGCACATGCCCTTCCCAATTTCATTTATGCCCCCCCCTCCCTCTCCTGTTAACCCATATAAGGACACAAATGGACACAGAGTCAAGCAGGAGTGAAATGTGTATGGGGTGGTGTGTTCTTTATATTATTTATTTATAGGTGTTTTAGGTCACATATTTCTGCCCAACAGCTAATCATGACCCCGACAGTTTTATGGGTGAAGGAAGCCAGAGTATCCGAAGACAGTGCGCCTTAGTACACAGCACCACCATGCCCCCACATGGGCAATGGGGGTGAAGTGTCTTGCCCAAGGACACAAAGCTGTTGCCGCAGGTGGGATTCGAACCGAGGACCTCTCGGCTTGCAGCCCGTACCTCTACCTAATGAGCCACCGCACCACTGGTGGTGTATTCTGATTATGTAAATAGATTTAAGCAGAATGTGCATTGTTTCAATGCCACTTTTGAGAATTATGGGTGCTGAAGTAATAAGAGTGTCCTGAAAAATCTTCTCTTTGGTATTTAGTAGATAGCTTGGTAATGGTATTTGAAGCGACTCCACATCAGTAAGCAACAGTGTGAATTGTTAATCACATAGTGACTTCTTAATTAGTTTTCTTTGTGGCTGTTGGCAATTGTCTTCTTCGTTATGACACAAAAATTGTTATGGATCAAAATCATGACATGAGAAACAGTACTTTTCGATAAAAAAATTACCATAAGACTAGCAACATGGTCAGCACTCATGGCTGACCAATGGGACCGACGATTAAAAGGATACTTACTTAAGTTTTCTACAATTGTATAAAACGCCAGCAATTGTAAAAAAAAGAACTGGTCACATAAAGAAGGTGAAAACTTTGAAAACAAAAAAGTGTCAACAAATCACCATAATTCAGAGCCGTTATTTCAGGCGAAAGGGCTAATAAGTATAATGTATATATACAGCAGGTGAAGAGTGCATTATCACCAAATCACCCACAGAGTGGGGATTTCACACAAACAATAATTCCAAATTTGTTGCAAAGCATAACAAGCACAAGTTAAGCTCTGGGCAGCCAATGGACCTCTCGGTTAAATCTGGAGGCCCATTGACTCCACTGGCTGAAACATTGCGCGTGTTTTTGTCCATATGTAGATAATTTGAAAGTGATACTCTAGGTGATAATTCTACTCCACGGGTGATTTTGTTGCAATCCTCTCCCCATGTACTGTACATATACCAAATGCAAGCTGTAGCTTTGGGTGTACAGTCGAGCGATACTTATCACAGTACGCCACAAAATCCTAATAACATAAAGCCAACAATGGCACAAGTTGCAAAACAATAAACAGAAAAAAAAAAAAATATATATCAATGAAATTAAAATAAAACAACTTTAGAGCTGCTGGAACTGAAAAGTTTGGCTGGCCAACGGCCCAGATAAAATCTGATGGGTGGTTTATTTTTATTAAATATTACAGTGATCTGTTTTAAGATACCCAGTTACCACTAAAGTGCTTCATCCATGCACATACGCAGCCCATTAATAACCAAGCTACCTACTATATACCAAGGGGTAGTTTTCGGTAACAACTCAGTCTACATGTATATATCTTGCATTTACTCGAAAAAATCAAGTAATATCGCGTATATTGCTTCGAAGAAATCTATTTAATGTCTGCAATTATAGTTAAACCTCTTTAAACAACCTTGACTTACTTTTTTTCTTTTCACCTCAGTATCTCCCGGTATACCTCGGTGTTTAGTAGTACCCTTTTCTGGGGGTGGCATGGTTTGGTTCAAATTGCCATTGGATGATTTGGGTTAAATTAGCAGCCGGTTAAGGAGCAACTTATCAGCAATTCTCACTGATGACAGTATATTATAGAACACATGGAACGTGGATTTATTTATTTATTTATTTATTTATTTATTTATTTATTTATTTATTTATTTATTTATTGGGGTTTAGCAGCATTTTTGACAGTTAGGGTCACCTCGTGTCGGGCAGTTTTATGGGTGGGGGAAGTTGAAGTTCCAGGAGAGAACCATCGAGCAAATGCCAGGCTCCCAACATACTAACTCCACACGAGCAGGGTTAGCAATGGTTGAATACAAGTGCACTATCAATGTACTGTACTCCCTAGCACACAATGCCACTATGCCCGCACATGGGCAATGACGGGCGCAGTTTCTAGCCCAATTCGGTCAATGTAGATACGGTAAAATTTTTCAATTTTGTGAAAATTTCAATGGAAATTGTTTGCTTCGGTAAGTTCTTTGGGGGAAAAAAATACTAAAGTACTATACTAAAGTACTAAAGGAAACTATTACATTGCATTACCAAAATAAAATTTAAATTTAGGGGCGAAAACACCCACCTCCGTCTGTGGGGCGAAATGACACGAGGCTAGTGAGGATTTGTTCGAAACGACTCGACGGGAGAATGGGAATTGGGGCGAAATGACCCAGGAGCAACTTATCAGCAACGTATCACCTATTTTCAAGCAAACGTTTCATTATTATTTATTACACCTTAAAATTAGCAAAATTAAAAAACTGCATTTCGTTTTGATTCTTGAACTTCACTAGCTATGTGTCCATGCATATTTTTATGAAATCACACCAATATAATCAACAAGATCGCCGGTAATATCTGTGTTTTTTATGAAGGTACACCATGTAATCGGCGAATAGGACAAGTTACAACGAAATCAGTTCGCTCTGAAATAACAAGATTATTTGCTGAGCGTATTGAAAAACCTCTGAAAGGACAGAATACGAGTGATGTGTTGACATACAAATATCACGCCAAGCTGAGATGGAAGTTGGGTTGCAACAGAAAACGAACGCATTTGACATTTTGTTTGATTGTTGATATCGGCACAAAGTTTCCTTGAGGGGGATAAACCGATTGCAATTGTATCGGCACTTGTGAACCGGAAGTCACATGGTTTTTCCCCTGAAATTTACTGTCCAATTCAAAATATCGCTTGACGGTATTAGAGAATTCTGTTCTGGAACGCATTTATCTGATTGGGTATGTGCAACCCCTTTGCGGGGCTACGGCCCGCTGAAGTTACTATAATGCCACAAGTGGGAAGGCGGTTTGCAGGTATTTTCTTTGTTTTACTGCTGGGGAATGACTCACTTGAAAGCCTTTCTCAAAAAACAACCTTTATCCCAAATTTCACTGAAATCTGAGAAGTAATGTTCAAGTTATAATGTAAAAAGACATCAGAGTGCAGATGGACATATATACGGACGGACATATGGATAGACTTCAAATGCAAGAGATTGTACCAGAGGTGCTGACATACCAGTGTCAAGGATAAGGCTGGATCAGATGACAGACAAAATCTCTCACCCAATGGACCCTGCAACAAATCTCAGGGCAAAATTTTTGTTGTGTATAATCTTTGAAGTGTTCGCAAACCATTTTAGAACTCAAAACACCAGAGAAACTCTACAGGGTCATGTAATATTAAGAACAGCATGCTAAGCATGGCACATGCACCCCACTCCCCCCCCCCCAACCTCTCTCAAAATACTATAATGGACATATTTTCAACACTACGCATACACGAGGGGTTTATCATCTCTGTTTTACAGCGGACGGAACCCAACCCAACAAAAATTGTGAGATCGACGTGCACTTGATAACAATAGTTTGTGTCAATCAGATCATCTGCATGTGAGATGTGGAATTATTGTCTTTGTTTTGCAACAACATTAATTCCCCCCCCCCCCCAACTCAGCAGTAACTGTAAAGGTCAGAAACAATGACTGGACCATCAAAGAGAACAAAGACATAATGCCACATGTGGGGGGGTGATTTGAATGAATTTTGGGGGTTTTACTACAGGCACGTGACTCGTTTGAAAGCATTTCTCATAAACAAGCTTCATTCCAAATTTTATTGAAATCTGATAACCCAAACCTGAAATATGGGGCAAACAGACAAAAATTGGTACTTTACGAGACAAACAGCAAATTTTTAAAGTTAAAAAGTGGGACAAGTCTGAAAAGTGAAAAGTAATAAATATGATTGAGATCTGATAATCCAAACCCGATATACGAGGCGAACAGACAAAAATAGGCTATTTTTGTATATTCAAAGGGCCATAATGCACAGAAAATATATTTTCTACAGCAAAACGGCTGTTAGTCCTTAACGATCTTGCATGTATGATAGTGAACATGTGTATGAAATTTCAATGAAATCTGAACAGTAATGTTCAAGTTATAATGCAGGCCGACATCTGAGTGAGGATGGACAAACGTACGCACAGGTGTATGAACAGACACACTGACTCACGGATAGGCGCAAGCCAGTATACCCCACTTTTTGAAAAACACTGGGGGTATAATTAGCTATCTGAGGGCAAGTATGTCAGAGTACCGTACCAGTTTCCGAACTCCTTCGGGACATTGCTGCAGTCTTACATACCAATTATTGACCAAATATATAGATACTTGTTCAGGATGTCATGCTAAAGAGCTTACAGCAGGCAAACATTAACTAATTGAGGGCCGTAACACCACTCAGTTTGAATGAACTGTACCAATTTTCGAACTCCTTCAATACGTTATTATGAAAGTCGCACATAGCAAATATTGACCAAATTCTTTGATAAGTGTGCAGGTCACAGTGCGAATGAGCTGAGAACAGGCAAACATTAACTAATTAAGGGCTATAAGTCTGTTCAGTAAGGTCAAGTGGTACCAGTTTTCTAAGACGCTGCTAAGAAAGTCTCACATACCAAACGTTGACGAAATCCATTGATATTTGATGTCATCATACTACCGACGTGAAAACATGAACAAATCAACAAATTAAGGGTCATAACTCTGCTCAGTGTAGCCGAAACATACCAGTTTTTTTAACTCATTCAAGACATTACGAAAGTCTCATATACCAATACTGAATCAAATCTACTGCTATTTGTTCCAAGTTATTATGCAAAGAATCTGAACACAGGCAAAAATTAACGAATTAAGGGTCATAACTCTGTATTGAGTCATTTTCTGGATGTTTCTAGCATTACGAAATTGATTTTCTATTTAATGAAAGTGTCAATGACACTGTAGCTCAACATGTGTAAGACATGTATAGTATGTGATACAGCAATGACACACAACTAGGTAATGACCTGATAACAAAGATACATGTAAAGTATTGTAAAGGTTTGTACATAAATACTGACCATAGCCTGTAACAAATGTACAGGTAAAGTATTGTGAAAGTGGGTGACAGTTAGATGTTAAACTAGAAAATAAATCTTCATGGAGTTAATGTTACAATGGGGATCCTTGTATGGGGGATCCTTGTATGGTGCATCATACGCCATATGTTAGCAATTGTTTTGGTCTGTTTCATTCAAACCCTTCTACGATTGATTCCTACTAATTAATAAATATTTGTCCAGTCCTTCTTAAAATACAGGTATTTGATTTTTTTATCTTTAGCTCATAGGGTTCCCACGGGTGAGGTTTTATTTTTCTCATTGGAAACAGAAAACTGGGTGCTAATAATGTTTACGCTCCCCAAACAACACCAAATATTAACACAGCCGAGCCCAAAAGCAATGGTTTCCATCCCATTATGATAGCAAATGTAGTCCTAGAAGTTATGTACAAAAAAACTGATTGGACCTAATTTTGGTATAAAATGGCCACTGGCTGCCATCTTGAATTTCAGACCGCACCCCAAAAGACTCGGTCTCGTCCCAAGGTGATAACAAAGGTACCCAAGAGGTTTCGTGAAGATTGATTCATAAAAACAGCCTCTAGCCCGAGCTGTATTGACATGCACGCTTATTGTGTATAAGTAGCGCTGAATAAATCAAAGTTCATCTAATTTGCATAATTTCTGCACGAGAAGACAACCTGTATTATATGTAATGTATTCCATGTTACTGAACATTCATGTAAAAAGTTATTCAAATCAGAACTTTCATACAGAAGTTCTGTACAAAAAACTGATTGCACTAATTTCTGTACAAAATAGCTGCCGGTGGCCATCTTGAATTTCGGACTCGATACAAAAACCCCAATTCTTGCCCCACAGTGATAACAAAGGTACCCAAGAAGTTTCGTAAAGATCGGTTGATAAATACGGCCTCTAGCCCAAGCCGTATAGAAGTTCTGTACAAAAAAAAACTGAGTGTACCTAATTTCGGTACAGAATGGCCACCGGCAGCCATCTTGAATTTTGGACGCACCCCAAAACACCCGTTCTCGTCCCAAGGTGATAACAAAGGCACCCACTATGTTTCATGGAGATCAGTTCATAAATACAGTCCCTAGCCCAAGCCGTGTTGACGTGCACTTACTGTGTACAAGGAGCACTGAATAAATCAAAGTTCATCTAATTTGCATAATGTCAGCACGAAAAAAAACCCTGTATTATATGTGATGTATTCCATGTTACTAAACATTCATGCAAAAATTTATTCAAATCAGAACTTTCATACAGACGTTCTGTACAAAAAACTGATTGCACTAATTTCAGTACAAAATGAATGCTGGTGGCATCTTAAATTTTGGACCGCACCCCAAAACACTCGTTCTCGTCCCACAGTGATAACAAAGGTACCCAAGAAGTTTTGTATAGATCGGTTCATAAATACAACCTCTAGCCCAAGCCATATTGAATTGATGACGCCGGACAGATGGGCAGACGGACGACGGGCCATGGCTTAACGTCAAATTTGACTATGTCAAAGTTGAGCGAAAAATGGGGAGTATCCAGAGTATCACATGGCAGAAAACCATTTGTAAAAGACTCCCCCTTTCAAGGACAATGGGACAGCGTTGGCATTTTGAATTCCTGTGTTTGTTGTTCTTATGAAATAGTATTCTATTATTGTCAGTTATGGTACAAATATGCTACCGATAGCACACTTTCAGGAACCGCTGAGGTCCGATGTCGACTGTGTATCAGTGCGTGAGGTGCACACATACTTTTGGGGTTCTATACACCACATCCTTCATTTTGCTATATAATTTGTTTAAATTTATTTGGAATTTATAGAATTTCAGACTTACGAATTCCATAGTATTGTTTTTGCCTCAGTTATGGTGCTTTATAAGTAATGGGCAATTTAGTTTGAAAAAAAGAGGTTCATGAAGATTCAACCACAGGATGATTCAGCCCTCATACTTTTTCCGAGAATATTCGGTCTCTGACTCTCAGTCGTGGTCAAATCTCAACAACTCAGAGGTCAAATCTTCACAGAATTTTTTTTTAAATGTTCTACGCATTTTTTCTCTAGTTTTTTTAAGGATTTATGATTACTAATCATGACAAAATTGTATAATATGAAACAAACCTTAATGAAGCTGGAACAAAAAAAAAAACCTTCCCAAAACAAGCTGAGAGGTTCTGTTTGAATCCAACCTGCGGCAACTGTACAAAGGTGTACTGCACATTGATGAAGTACTTGTCTTCAACCAATGCTAACCATGCTTGTTAGGAGTTATTATGTTGAGGAGCTTGACATTTGCTTGCCATTGCTCGGTGGTTCTCTCCAGGTAATCGGGGTTCCTCCCCTAGTAACAGTATCCAACATGAGGTGACTCTGGCTGTAAAAAGTGTTCTTAAACCCGAATAAATAGAGAAATCAAATTTGCTGAATCCAAGACTTCTGAATGATGGTTTTGATTGGGGTGGGAGAGGGGGTGGTTTTGGTTATACAGTGGGGCCCTCTTGATTCTATATCTCTTAATTGTATATCCCTGTTAAATGAATATAATTTCCCAACACAAAACCATTTACCAAGCCTCAAGTACAAATTTGACCTGTTAATTGAATATAGGTTATACAGTAATCTCCTGTTAATTGAATAAGAAATCTTGTAACATGTCGATAAATTACCCTGACTCTTCCCAGTTTTCCTTTGGTTATAGACCAATTTGACCTCAGTACATCCAATACAGGCATTTAATCTATTATGTCTTGTTTGACAAAGATCAGAAGCTCTGTCAAACAAAATATAATCGAATAAATGGTAAGTTTATCTCAGAAATACAGGAAAGAGATACAATCCCTGTTAATTAAATACTCCTGTTAATTGAATAATTTTCATTGGCAAAGTGGCTCTTCAATTAACAGGGTTTCACTATACAGCAAAAACAAATATCACAAACGAATATTGAAACTATGCACTTGAGAAATGGCCCAAAGTCATTACGGCCCCAGTCATTACGGCCTCAAGTCAATTCAGCCCCAATATACCAAGTCATTTCGGCCTCTATAAATATTTTTTTTAAATATCGTTTGAATTTTAACATTTTTCTATTTAATTGTTTTTCAACATTTATACCTCAAATATATATTCAGGTATACATATGATACATTGTATTCTCTCATACCTAGTAGATTTTCTTTCATGATGAATGAATGAATAAAAAGTTTCAGCATGCCGAAGGTGCACATGGACTATGTGGGATATAAAATCCCTTGCGACCTGAATAATTTTATTTTGTTTGCTTATGAATCCACAAGAGTCGGAAGCGAGGGTCTGAAATGACTTTGAGGCCGAAGTGACGAGAGGCCGAAATGACTTGGGGCCGAAGTGACTGGATACCATTCTCACAAATGAAAGCCGTTAATTATTACAGAACACAGCGAATGTGAATTTACTGCAGAGATAATTGCTCGACGATATACATGAATATTAATATTTGTTTTCCGTAAATATCGAGCAATATATTAATATTATTTCTAAGAATTATTTTTTGGGAGTTAAAACGAATATCGTAGCATATCTAAAATACCCTAACAGATGTGTAATGCTTTTCTTTTGGACGAATCTTCCCTGGACCGAGTTTTCCCCAGGCCGAATCTTCTTCCAGTTCCGGAATAAAGACGACATGCCATTTTCAATGGTGGTAAATATCCAAAAAGGTTATTAATTTCCATTTTTGGGTGTTCGAAACTGCAAAGCACTGTTCAGAAATACAGATGACACCAAAAAGTAACACATTATTACTTTGTTCTGATTTCTGACGGGACTGAAAGCAAACTGTCAGTATCACTTTTTTTTAATTACAGCCATTTCGTCCACTAACCAAATCGTCCGCTGCAATTTTACCCAAGTCATCCGCTGTAATTTTACCCAACTTGTCCGAAACTCGTCCACTGGGGGAAAGTATGTAAGTATTGTATTTTGAATCATTTTTTACTTATTTATTTATATAATGATTTTATTGTATACTTTATTGTATATTATCTATTGTAATATATCTTAATGTACCTCCCGGTATTAAAATTTCATATACTTATACGAAATTCTGAAAACAGAAATGTCAGAACAAATAAACTACTCAGCCATCTAATTAAATTCGACACTGTTTAACGCGGCTGTAATTTCCGTTTATTCAATGGATTGCCTATAATAATTATATTATTACAGCAAAAGTTCTTAAAGTATATGTACGTTATATTAAGTTCCACAACATTATCTTACAATTTTGCAATTATTCATTGAAGAGGGCCACCAGTGAATAATTGCAAAATTATTAGCAAATGTATTTTAAGAATTAATTATATTAAGAAGCGCATCAAAATTCTCGTTATATTAAGTTCCGCAACATAATCTTATAATTTTGCAATTATTCATGGAAGAGCGTCACCGGCGCTTTACAATGAATAATTGCAAAATTATTAGCTAATGTATTACAGGAATTAATTATATTAAAAATACATAAAACTTGTTATAATTATATTAAGAAATGCATCAAAACTTGTTATATTAAGTTACATAACATAATCTTATAATTTTGCATTTATTCATTGAAAAATATTTGCTATGCTACACTGTTAATGTTATTATCTTGTCTACTGAATAAATATCATTATTTCGCTTGATACTGAATAAATATTATTAATTTTATTTTCTATGTTTTTATGATATTTAAACCCTTGGCGAACGAAGCGGGTAAAATTGCAAGCGGCCCAATTATGCAAAATTGCTAGCGGATGATTCGGTGCGCTGGAGGACGAAATGGGTAAAATTGTAAACGGACGACTCGGCTTGTGGACGAACCGTCCATGTACCTTTTTTTCAAGCAAACTTTTCCAACACCTTAACATATAAATAATTCAAAAATTGCGTTCCAATTCGTTTTGATACTTTACAAGATACGTGTCAATGCATATCTGTATACAATCGCCCCAATATAACAACAATTATCAGTTATTTTATCGGTTATATCATATATGTGCATATTTTTTTTCAATTAAGGCTATCACTGGCAGACAAGTTGCAACGAAATCGGGAGAGAGCGATCTGAAATCACGAGATCATCAGCTAAGAATATGACAAACCTCCAGAAGGACAGAATTCGAGTAATAAGAATAATAACACTTTGGCCGGCCGCTGATTTGTCGCGGTTTCGGATGAGAAGGCCTTGGTTACCCCTGAAGTGTAGATATGTATACATGTATATCACGCAAAGCTTTGAGGCGAATTAGGTTGCCAACGCGAAGGGATCTGACATTTTGTTTTTGAGGGGGATAGGCCAATTGCAATTGAATGGGCAATTCGACACCGGAAGTTACGTGATTTTTTCACTGAAATTTACTATCCACTTAAAAAATCACATTGACGGCTATAGAGAATTCTGTCCTGGAACACATTCATTTGACTGGGTATGTGGAACCCTTTGCGGGTCTACGGCCCGCTTGGGGTCCCTAATAACCATTCCATAATTCATTACGAAATATCCGCCACAGCACGTCAAATAAACGCATGACGACAGAAATCAACGTCAGTAGTATAGCATGTACCCGATCGTCCTGTTTGGGGGGACCCCGGAAGTGACGTCGTGTTGTTAGGGTGATACGTGTTTCCGTCGTCCATTTTGTATAGTGGAGGCCGCCGTCTTGGTTTCTATGGTAGCACGTGGTTGCTATGTGACCTAAAACCTTATAATAGACAGGGGTATGTTCAGAGGATGTGTTCGATTGAACAGGAGTAATTTGCCGATTCGTAGAATTACCACAAATAGCCCGACAATCCCTCCAAATTGTACGAAATTGAATTTATTTACTATGGATTTCCCATTTTATCGGCTTAGCACGTAGTGCTATAGTACAGAGGGGCACAGGGGTGCGTTCGATTGAATAGGAGTAATTTTATGGCTTGGAATTTCCCCACAATCCTCGTTTAATTCGTAGAATTACCACTAACAACCCGACAAGTCGTACTATTTCAGAACTTCTGGCTATTAATAGTAGTGCTACAGTACCGGGGGTGGGGGGGGGGGGGTGGGGGGTGGGTACGTTTCTTTGGACTAGAGTAATGTTCAGATTTTCTCCCAGAATCCTTTTGATGACTTCTTTGTTCTATTTATTCTAACTTCCCTAAACATGTTAATGTTCTATTGTACACATTACAGGTGGCACATAGGCACATGTTGGATGTGACAATATGTGCGTATGTGAAAAGGCACATTCTGCACTAGCACATAGGCACATATGGGAATTTGAGGATACATATGGCCTGATTTTGTATCATTTGAGGATACCTATCGAGGATACCTTCTGGAGAGTCCCCTTTTTGTCGCATGTGCTTATGTGAAAATGCACAATGTGCATTAGTACATCGGCACATGCTGGATGTGCCGATGTGAGCTTATGTGAAAAGGTACAATGTGACACAATGTGCCCTGGCACATAGGCACATACTGGTATTTCAGGATACCTAATGTATTGTACTATTGGACTGTTGGAAGATACCTTTTATGGGATACTAATGTGAGTATGCCTATTGGGGTATCTGTGAATACTTGTCATACAGGTGTTTTTTACATCTGGGTACATTATGCTACATGCGTGTACTTCTGTTGGGTAGTTGATAAAAAACCGCAATAAAAAACATTTCATTCATTTTTATTCCGTTCACAGTACACATTTATTATATCTTTAAAAAAAATGACTCCCTGCAGTTTAAGGATCAAGATTGATGTTCCGACTTCGCAGCAAGCAGACTTACACTAATGTCCGGCGGAACATCTTCTCTGGTCAGTGGTTAGAACGTGAATGATGCCAAGTCCATTCTTCGTCTAATCTTATATATCTTTGTCGAACGTGTTTGAAAACACCACCACAGTTCAGCAAATTTTGATCGACTTTTTGATTCTTAGTTGGAGTTTGTGTTTGTTTCCTATAGGATTATAGGTTAAAGTTAGAAAACATAGAAAATTAGTATAGAAAGGAATGGGAAAGAAACACAATAGGGATACATTAATCTGATTGGTTGATAAACTTCGATCTGATTGTCAGTTTGGCGATCAAACTGCAATCTTGATCCTTAAACTGTAGGGAGTCAATTTTTTTAAAGATGGTATCCTCAAATACCCGAATGTGCCTATGTGATAGGGCACATTGTGTCACATTGTGTCACATTGTGCCTTTTCACATAAGCACATATCGGCACATCCAGCATGTGTCTATGTGTTAGTGCACATTGGGCATTTTCACATAAGCACATGCGACAAAAAATAGATTTTCCATCAGGTATTCCCGATAGGTATCCCCAAATAATACAACACCAGGCTACAGGTATTATGACGGGGCAATTAACACCTCTCCCCCTTTCAGTTTAACAAACAAAACAATTGCCAGATATCACTTCTCATCTGAACACAGGTAAAGGGAGTCCTGTCACCTGCAGTCAAATCAGAGATGTTTATCTGCTTTATAGCCAATAAAGAAGAAATTAATAACTTGCGTACAATTAACATGAATTTGGTAATGGTTGGGAAGATGCAAGTGTGATAAATTATTTCTATACGAAACAATAACCCTTATATCACAAAGGAAAGTGTACCCCGGGGATATCACACCTACGGAAGCTGACTAAGGTAGTTAAGGGCACTGAAATTAATCTGGGGGCAGTTCCTGCAATGGTGTACATGTAGTACTGTGTGTGTAGGTTGTTCCGAGATGGACATCCGAGGAACCGATATTGGTCAAGGGACTCATTCCGTAGAGGCATAGGATAATGTCAAGCTAAGTACTTTATTTATTTAACCGTTTAAGTTATTTATATGTTAAGTTATCTGTTACATTTAAATTCGAGTACAGTTAGGGCTTAGGAGCACCTAGATCCCGTTAGTAAAATGTAAAATTTGCGTATAACACGAACACTTATCCCTCCGTACCGCCACTCCAGGGCAGGGGTTAGTTCTAGGTTCCCTCCCCACTGGCGCAGGGTGGAATAACGCAATTGTAGGGTTCTGGTTTATGAAACAGTCTCGGTCGCTATTGGCGCCTAGATGAAAATCATTCTCAACCGAAATATTAACCTTCACACTGGAACTATGTAGTAATTAATTTTGTAAATTATTAATTGTGCAACTTAGATTATTCTATCAATGTTATCAAACCATCTCAGTTATTAGTGTAAATAAATACAAGTGTTATTTGTTAATTCACTCTTACTCCTATTGTTTTCCCCGCCTTGTACATCAGTCTTCAGGCTAAGCGAGTTCCCCAAGGTTAGGATTACGCCAGCTCAATTGACACTTGTTGCTCCATCCCGTGTGAATACCACAGTGTGGTGCGACTTCACAGTCACCCCACCATTGTATGATCCACATGGGTGGAGCGATACCTAATCGGGTCAAGCGGGCTTCACGCCAGCTACGCCAAGGTTTAGAGATAATTCCCCACGTAACACAGAAGTTTAGAGATCCCCCCTCACATCAAGTAAACGAACAGAGAGCCCGGTTACATTTGGTGAGAGAATCCTTTTTCACTCAACCTTTAAGCTTGAAATGTGTCTGGGTACCTCTCCAATACAGTTGCATGGATTACAGTACGAGTTCAGATTTAACAAATCCAAATTAGATTGTTGTGCAAAATTATATTTTACATTAAAAAAAAAAAAAAAAAAAACAATCAAAGAGATATAAGCAGGTGAACAATGGATACTGTTTATCAGTCAAATGCCGCTCAAATAGGAAATCTACACCTACAAGTAAAAGAACTGACGGAAATGGTTAATGCTACTACTAAATCAAGACATGCGCACAACAATGCCACTTTGGACGAATGACGAAATCAGCCAAATTTTCGTCCCAGACGGAAGTTGACTGAGCGCCGTCGTTTTCCTCTGTGTCATCGTTGTGGAGTGTGTTATCACAGTTTGTCAACGTGTTATGCTAGGTATTATAGGTGCCGAAATTGTCATCGTATTGGTCATGTCGCTTTGTGTTGTAAATTGAATGCCGTACCCATTCTAACCACTTCCAGTGCAATAGATATGATAGGCAGCCGCATCAAAGTACGTTTTACATCAGAGTTCCCTCCCTTGTCAACCCTGGTGGACACTGGAGCCACTCGGTCCTGCATTTCTAAAGAAACTTTGCAGAAATTAGGCTTATGGATGAGTGTGAAAATTTCAGCTCCAACCGTTAGAATATTGACATGCGTAAGTGGGAAATTGTTGAAAGTTTTAGGTGAAACAACCCTACGTATTTATATTGGCCGTCTGGAGTTATATCAGTCATTTTTGGTTTTGGATAGAATGCAACAAAATGCAATTTTAGGAATGGATTTTCTGACACAACACAAGGCACGAATTGATCTGGAGCAAGGCACGCTGGTTTTGCACGAAGGCATGACAGAGGTGGCATTAGGCGAAAATAATAATGATTGTGATACATACACAGTTAATCTCATGAATGAATGATGTGACCCTAAAACCCCGCAGTGAAACTATTGTACCAGTACATATTGGTAATCGAAGAGTAATTTGTTCTGTGGGAATTGTAGAGCCTGACCCTTCTTTAGTAAGCAAACTGAAAATTATGGGCGCACATTGTTTGGTGGAGGTTGCACACAATAAAACTGTTTGTAAATTACTAAACCCAACTAATTCGTATATCGAAGTCAAAACGAATCAAACAATTGGTTACTTTAAACATTTGGATGAAAATGATACTTGCAATACGTTGGCAAATGACGATGTTGTAAATATTTCAAATATTAACTTGGGCGTGAGAAATGACTGCACAGATGAACATTACACTGAGATTGCAAAATCTCTCGATGTTGATTTGTCACAGTCAGATCTCACCGGTGAACAGAAACGAGAAATTATGATTTTTCTAGGGAAAAATAGGGATAGCTTTGCTAAAGATATTTCCGAATTGGGCCAAACGAACATTTACAGTCACAAAATTGACACAACAGATGCTAAACCGATTCGGCGCCGATTCTATAGGACGTCACCTGCTATGAAAGCCGAAATAAGCCGACAAATCGATGAACTGGAACGCAATGGTATTATTGAACCGTCAGTCTCAGAATGGTTAAGTCCAGTAGTGCTTGTTAAAAAGAAAGATCAAACATATAGGTTTACGGTCGACTACAGGTTACTGAATGCTGTAACAAAACCAATTAGCTTCCCGTTGCCAAAATTGGAGGACGTGATCGATTGTCTCGGTAAATCAAATTCAACAGTATTTTCAACCCTAGACATGTTTCAGGGTTACTTCCAGATTAATTTGAGCCCCGAGTCTAGACATAAAACAGCATTCATAACCCACAAAGGTGTCTATCAATTTAAAAGAATAGCTATGGGTCTGTGTAATAGTCCCGCTTCATTTCAGTTAGTTATGACCGAGGTCTTAAGAGATTTAAATTGGCAATGTTGTTTATGTTACGTTGATGATATCTTGTTGTTTTCTAAATCATTTGAAGAACACCTTTTGCACTTAACATCCTTGTTCAAAGCACTCAGGAAAGCCAATCTCCGTTTGAAGCCTTCAAAATGTCACTTTGCTGCTAAAAAAGTAACTTATTTGGGTCATGTATTGTCAAAAGATGGTATCGCTGTTGACACATAAAAAACAAATTCTGTATCTTCCTTTCCAAGACCAACCAGTGTTCAAGATATACGCTCATTTCTCGGTTTATGTAACTACTACCGAAGATATGTCAACAATTTCGCAGGGATATCAGCTCCGTTAAATAACCTTCTCAGGAAAGGTGTCATTTTCTCATGGGATGAAAACTGTGAAAAGGCTTTCAACACACTCAAATATGCACTTACTAATTCACCAATTTTGGCTTTTCCCAATTTTGAAAAAGGTTTTATTTTATATACCGACGCTTCGGGGTATTCCATCGGTTACATTTTGGGGCAGTTGGATGATTCAGGCAGAGAAGTAGTAATCTCATATGGTGGCAGATCCCTGTCGGCAAATGAAAGAAAATGGGACATCACCGAACGAGAATGTCTAGCTATAGTAGAAGGTGTAAAACATTATCATGTGTATTTGTCAGCTAGGAAGTTCACTGTAGTCACTGACCATTTAGCAAACTCATACCTAAAACATATCAAACAAAGCACAGGTCGACTAGCAAGGTGGTCTCTGAAACTACAGGGTTACAATTTTGCAATCATACATAAAGCTGGGAGAAAGCATTTAAATGCAGATGCACTCTCACGTAGACGGTACCCAGAGGAGAAAATGCAGGGTACAAAAGACTCCACCCCACATCAGGTACACTGCATGAGTGCTGCTGTAAAAACCATCTCCACCCAAACAGAACAGTCAATAACATATAATAACCCCATTCAGTCCATTAATCAAATAAATGAAATATCCGAATCCGACCTAATAGCCGCACAGAAATTGGACCCAGACGTGAATGCTTTTATCGCGTATTTAGAAGACAAGACACTTCCAGAAGAAAATAAAGCAGCCAGAAGAGTCATCCTGGAAGCCAATGACTACATCTTGGAAAATGGCATACTGTTCCATCTATATTATCCAAAAGGTAAGCATCACAGAGAAGATAGAATAGTTAAACAACTAGTAGTACCCCACTCCCTGAGAGAAGACATACTGCTTTCGTATCACGATTCATTGCTAGGTGGTCATCAAGGCATTGAAAGAACCTATCATTCTCTAAGATATAAATATTTTTGGATGGGAATGTATTCAGACATTCAGACGTATGTAAAATCATGTTTAAATTGTCAAAAAGCTAAATTATCCACTCATAAGAAAACAACACCTCTTAGGCCTTTGCCGGTTACTAACTGTTTTGAAAGAATGCATATTGATATCATGGGACCATTAAAAACTTCTCCTGAAGGATATAAGTATATTTTACTCATTGTTGACTCATTTTCAAAATGGCCGGAAGCCTTTCCTTCAAAAACACAAGAAGCATCGGAAATAGCGCGTACTTTATACGCTGAAATAATATGTCGGTATGGTGCTCCAAAAATGTTACTTTCTGATCGCGGTCAAAATTTCTTGTCGAAACTTATTAAAGAACTTTGCTCTATTTTTCAGATTACAAAAGTACAAACAAGCTCCTACCATCCACAAACAAACAGTGCCTGTGAACGTATGAACTCAACAATCGCTCAGGAATTGAGGACATTCATCAAAGAAGACCAGTCGAATTGGCCCCAACTTCTACCCAGTGTATTGTTTGCATATAGAGCAACACCTTGCACCGAGTCAACTCAGTTCAGTCCTTATTACATGCTCTTCAACCAAGACTGTCGTCTACCAATAGACAATGAGTTGTATCCGGAAGCCAACATTGGCGTTGAAGCTTCTCAACACCTGGACCAAATCAAAAAAGGAATTTGAAATCACAAGAGAAATCGCGAAGAAAAACATCATAGACGCGCAAAAGAAATACAAGGAGCAACATGACAAGAAAGCAAAGCCAGCCACATTCAAAGTAGGAGACAGGGTTTGGCTTTTTAACAACAAAAAGATAGTAGGCTTAACTCCAAAATTATGCCAAAAATGGACTGGACCATATTACATAACTGAAGACCGTCACAATTCAACTTATACACTGAGAAGATGCTCCGACGACATGTTACAACAATCGCCAGCCCACGCGGACAGACTCAAACCTTTTTTTTTCAGTCCCGCAAATCGACCAACAAATACAACAAGCGAAATAATAACGCAACAAACAACCCAGGAATCCGACACTCGGCAGTTAGAAAATCAGGCAGAACAAACGGATCGGACAACAAACTCAAATAACACCAAACCCAACAAACCCGAATTAGAGACACCAAAAGAACACATAGTAGAGAAAATTCTAGCATCCAAAAACATAAACGGTAGGAAACATTATAAAATAAAATGGAAAAACTATAAGGAAACTGCATGGGAGCCACGAGAAAATATACCTGAGGAGTTAATACAAGAATTCCACATAAATAAAACAGCCAAGGGTAAGAAAAGGAAGCGCAAAATAAATGTTGTATCTGCAGAGGTTCAGTCAGATGTAAACCTCGCCGATTGGGTAATAATATAGTTTTTCTAAATTATAGTGATTAAATTTGTTTTCAGTGTTGTCCTAATAAATCTCGGCAAATAATAGAATAATAATAATAATAATAATAATAATAATAATAATAATAATAATAATAATAATAATAATAATAGTGTGACACGTTCAAGCCCCTCTACCTATACCCCCCCCCCCCCCCCCCACCCACACACACACACACTACATGATAAACAAACAATGCTCACTTTAAATTTAATGATCGCTTCCTAACCAATCGCATTGTTATGCTTTCTGATGGGTGTAAACTGGCCACTTACACGTATTGGAATGCATAAAGGTTCAGAGAGGTGTGGCCAGCTTCTTTGTAATCTAAAACAAGGTGAAAACAAACGATTATATGGGTATCATAGAAGTTGAAAATGCTTTAAATAAAGAAAAATCATCTTAATTCTTTGGGAAATATGTGTATATCTCTGTTTAATTTCAGTGCACAGAATAAAATATAAATCACCCTATTCCTTTAGGTAATTAATAAATCCCTTCTTTATTTTAGGTAACTAATAAATCACTTCTTCATTTCAGATAACCAGATACCCCTAATAAATCACTTCTTTATTTCAGATAACCAGATAACTAATCTCGTCTTTTCCTAGGTTATTGCAAAATAGTGCTGCCAATGTTCTCTACTTACAGGTTTAAATGTGACGTAATGAGGTTTAATTGATACAAGTAATGATAAAGACTGACGAAATGGACAATAAAAAGAAATGGAAATGGAAAAATAAAAGTCAAAAGCGACAAAAACAGAGGAAATGATGAACGAATCAACTCGACCAGACATGCAATACTCTGCAGATGGTGACACAAAGAATCGACGGGAACTTTAAGGACAATATACAGACAAACGATACTCGACTGCAAAACATGGACAGGAATTCCAAATAACGTAACGGGACAAGAAGAAAGAAGAATGAAGAAAGAAGAAAGAAGAAGGAAGATATGCAAATTAAAGTGCTAAGTGCGGACTTATAGTGGCATGTGCCCTATATTCATCATATAATGGAAATGAGGCAAAAAAAAGTGATACAAAATACGAGGACAGTGAGACGGAAAAAAAAATTGCAAATTTGGGTTAAACGACAGCTTGAGCTAATCTCAGCGGAGTTTATTAGTTGGAGAGGAAAATAATTCAAGTTTTAATTCAAAGTTTAATATGAACTGTGAAATAGGTAATCATTGGTCAAATTAGAAATTAACATAAAATCAATTTAACAATTTTTTTTTATATCTCTTTATTTCTATCCGTTGTGTTGTAGTATAGATATCAGTGAAATGGACAATCAACCACAAATAGCTTACCGTGAAAACTAATGTGAATATAGGACAGTGAACAGTAAACAGAAATGACAAATGTTTTTTTAACCCAGTTTTAGAGACAGTAGACATTTCCTTACAACGTTTTTATTTAATTCTTAATATCGTTTCATGTTATAATTCAGGTGTTGCAATTTCCAAATTAATATCATAATAATTCCAGGTGCGTTATGTAAACGCAGTTCCAATATGAAGGTTTCGCTGGACAAGAATACGGAGTATTCTTTTCCGGACGGTGGGCATATATGACGGGGCAATTAACACCTCTCCCCCTTTCAGTTTAACAAACAAAACAATTGCCAGATATCACTTCTCATCTGAACACAGGTGAAGGGAGTCCTGTCACCTGCAGTCAAATCAGAGATGTTTATCTGCTTTATAGCCAATAAAGAAGAAATTAATAACTTGCGTACAATTAACATGAATTTGGTAATGGTTGGGAAGATGCAAATGTGATAAATTATTTCTATACGAAACAATAACCCTTATATCACAAAGGAAAGTGTACCCCGGGGATATCACACCTACGGAAGCTGACTAAGGTAGTTAAGGGCACTGAAATTAATTTGGGGGCAGTGCCTGCAATGGTGTAGTACTGTGTGTGTAGGTTGTTCCGAGATGGACATCCGAGGAACCGATATTGGTCAAGGGACTCATTCCGTAGAGGCATAGGATAATGTCAAGCTAAGTACTTTATTTATTTAACCGTTTAAGTTATTTATGTTAAGTTATCTGTTACATTTAAATTCGAGTACAGTTAGGGCTTAGGAGCACCTAGATCCCGTTAGTAAAATGTAAAATTTGCGTATAACACGAACACTTATCCCTCCGTACCGCCACTCCAGGGCAGGGGTTAGTTATAGGTTCCCTCCCCACTGGCGCAGGGTGGAATAACGCAATTGTAGGGTTCTGGTTTATGAAACAGTCTCGGTCGCTATTGGCACCTAGATGAAAATCATTCTCAACCGAAATATTAACCTTCACACTGGAACTACGTAGTAATTAATTTTGTAAATTATTAATTGTGCAACTTAGATTATTCTATCAATGTTATCAAACCATCTCAGTTATTAGTATAAATAAATACAAGTGTTATTTGTTAATTCACTCTTACTCCTATTGTTTTCCCCGCCTTGTACATCAGTCTTCAGGCTAAGCGAGTTCCCCAAGGTTAGGATTACGCCAGCTCAATTGACACTTGTTGCTCCATCCCGTGTGAATACCACAGTGTGGTGCGACTTCACAGTCACCCCACCATTGTATGATCCACATGGGTGGAGCGATACCTAATCGGGTCAAGCGGGCTTCACGCCAGCTACGCCAAGGTTAGAGATAATTCCCCAAGTAACATAGAAGTTTAGAGATCCCCCCTCACATCAAGTAAACGAATGAGAGCCCGGTTGCAGTATCCTCAACTACCCGTATGTGCCTATGTGCTAGGACACATTGTGTCACATTGTGTCTTTTCACATAATCACATATCGGCACATCCAGCATGTGCCGATGTGCTAGTGCACATTGTGTCACATTGTGCATTTTCACATAAGCACATGCGACAAAAAAGGGATTTTCCAGAAGGTATCCTCGATAGGTATCCTCAAACAATACAAAACCAGGTCATATGTATCCTCAAACACCCGTATGTGCCTATGTGCTAGTGCACAATGTGGCACAGTCTGCCTTTTCACATAAGCACATATTGTCACATCCAACATGTGCCTATGTGCAACCTGTAATGTGTACAATAGAACATAAACATGTTTAGGGAAGTTAGAATAAATAGAACAAAGAAGTCATACAAAAGGATTCTGGGAGAAAATCTGAACATTCCTCTAGTCCAAAGAAACGTACCCACTGGCCCCCTCGGTTCTATTTCACTACTATTATAAGCCAAAAGTATGACGGTCCTCAAAAGGGTTCTGAAGTAGTACAACTTGTCGGGTTGTTTGTGGTAATTCTACGAATTAAACGAGAATTCTGGGGAAATTCCAAGCCAGAATATTACTCCTATTCAATCGACCGCACCCATGTGCCACTCGGTGCTACAGCACAGCGTGCTAAGCCGATAAAATGGGGAATCCGTAGTAAATAATAATAAATTTCGGTGATTTGGAGGGATTGTCGGGTTGTTTGTGGTATTTCTACGAATCGAGAAATTACTCCTGTTTAATCGAACACACCCTCCGAACATACCCCTGTCATATTAGAAGGTTTTAGGTCACAGAGCATCCACGTGCTACCATAGAAACCAAGACGTCAGCCTCCAGTATACAAAATGGACGACGGAAACAGGTATCACCTTAACAGCACGCGCTGCGCATGCGCACTAACACCACGCGTCACTGTGGAGATGACGTCACAAGATGGCCGCTCACGCGGGTTACCATGACAACACAACATGGCGCCACCAGGTCACGTGACATGACGCCAGGTCCGTGGTCCCCCGGGGTCCCCCCACACAGGCACGATCGGGTACATGCTATACTTCTAACGTCGACGTCATTACAATGTGAGTGAGTTTGCGAAATAGAACTAAATTAATCTTCTCTCATATTTCATTAATTGATCTTCTGATGCCAATGGCAGACGGCGTTCGCAAAAAGAAAAACAAAATAGTTCATGAATAACTGAACACAAATTCAATTTTGCCACCAAAACATATTTATAATAACTAAATTAATCTTCTCTCATATTTCATTAACTGATCATCTGATACCAATGGCAGACGGCGTTCGCAAAAAGAAAAACAAAATAGTTCATGAATAACTGAACACAAATTCAATTTTGCCACCAAAACATATTTTATAATTCCCCCCCCCCCCCCCCCCCCACACACACATTATTGGAACCATCTCGTTCCAATGTGGGGCCAATAATCTGTGAGATTAGATTTAGATTAGATTCTTTATTTACAGTAAACTTAAAAAAACAATTACAGTTATATAGTACAAGTAGTGTTGATGTGTATACTGAGAGAGATGACATAGCCAGATTGGCTGTCTACCTGTTACCCCTCTTGGAATTGCAGACAGACTGTGACCAAAAATGTTTATATGTATCAGATTGCATGCAACTGATATAAGATGACAGAGCATGGGTAATTTCGTAGCTGGGGGCCATGCTACTTTCATATACAGGTTCCGTCCTACACTTACACCTGTACCTATACCGGCTGGAGACTGGTAGTTTCAAACTGAATGAAGGCAATCTGCTTATCGTGCCCACCTCACCAATCCGTGCAACTCCAAGTCCCTGCGAAAACTCGTTGCGAAACCGGCGTCGAGAGTACACTTGGTATGTTTGGGGCACAAAGTCCACGTCGGTCAGCACACCCATTGAGCACGAATTTAAGAGTGCTCAGCATGTGCGCCGACCGACGAGTCCTGTGTCACAGCAGGGAGTACATGTGATTTCGAGGCAAAACTCGAAAAAATAATAAAAATTGGTTAGCGATTTCAGTGCACAATACTGGCCAGTTTTAGCCGCTATCTTAGGTAGAGGGATAAATTACTAAAATTACATATGTCGCAAGAATAATTTCAAATTTGCCACGAATTGATTACTTTAATGAACTCGGTTTAGAAATTTTGTATTTTTAAAATGAAATCCGTTGCCCGGTGAATTTCACATCATTAAGGACCTGGACTCAGCAAGGAAGTCGTCAGTCATCGCCTATAAGTTTGGCGATACCGATATCATGCAGATGGAAGTCGCCAGTTATGGCCCATATTTTTTCCGATACGGATATCATGCAGATATTAGCTTTAAGTCAGGCTGGCTAAATATGGCCGGTTACTACTAAACAAATGGACAAACTGCTACTACGATTACCTAAGAAGGGTGTATCACAGTCAAATACATACACGATATAATATTGGCATCTTTATATTAAAAACCTTATCGGAAAGGTGCGTTCCCCTTGTCCACCAAATGCTGTGTTCTGGTATGCGGAGCTTTTGGCGGTAACTTAAATACTCTTCGTGATTCCATTCTTTCTTTTTTCGATACAAATTAAAGAATAAAATGGTACAAGAAATATGTTTTAACATATCAAGATTCTCTCCAACACACTTTGGTGTCAAGTGGTCAAAGGTAACAAATGGGCCGAGACGGTGAGTTTGCCAATCTGAATTTGACATTTTGCAATTCTTGTATTTTTAAGTGCATACCCCCAATTTTCGCTGCTTCCCAAAAATATATTGGCCAAATGCGAGTTTTACATAAAGGAGAACACCTGTATGTTTCCCAAAATAGACTCACACACGCTTCAACACTCAAATTCGATTTATAGCACTGATTGTTGCAAAGTTTTCTCGAGGATATCGCTAAACTCTCACAATATTTTCCTCGGCATATTATACTGCCACCCCCACAACTTCTCCTAAAAAATTGGTTAGGCACCCTCACTACAAACCGGTCTACGAGTCTGTACCATTTACGTCTTATGAGTAAGCTTTAATGCTAAACATTCCTTCAACAAAAGGGCTGCAGCTACCCCCACCTCCTTTTCACAAAAAAATGATAATAGACTTCCCCAATTCTCATCAGTATTATGTACATTTCTGGCCCAACGATTCCCTCCCAGCTTCCATAAATAATGAACTATTTGGAGTTATCAAAGATGTCCGTGTCAATCAGCAGTAGAATCTCAATGATCCCACTTCCTTGATCCGAAAGTACCAATATAACCTGACTATATATTCCTCATTCATTTCCTTTCATTTTGCTAGATGGTACCCTTTGCAGCATTCAACCGATCCAACTTCTACCTAAGAAATTTTAGAAGCCAAACATCTTCCAGCCAAGACGCAAACATTTACAGTGTCAGCTCTAGGGCTGACCTTTATGCAAGGAAAGACTAGAAATTAACAAAGAATCCAATCTGCGTCAGATTGGATAGCATATTTATACTCTGAACATGCCGACTTACCTTGACTGCGAACCCATAACCAGTGATTGTCAGACAATGTAGGCCTTGATGTTAAACTTAAAGACCTAGCTTCCTCTTTTGAGACCTTGCGTCCTCACACACTGAAGCGGCCAGAGCCGGGACCTTATTAGGCAACATTTCAAAAAATGAAACCTACAAAAACTCCTTCACCAATCGATCGTCAATCAACAACAATAATCGACTTGAGGACATAGCCAACTGGATTTCTGCCCAAAACGCAGAATTATTTATTTATTTATTTATTGGTGCTTAACGCCACATCAGCAGCTAAGGCCATATCGTGGCGGGAAAACGGTGGAAAGTAAAAACTCATTTTCAATTATGAAGTAAAAATATTAAATAACTACAAGAGATCTGTCAAAGACCAAAGTGATTAAAACAACAGAGGGTAATGAAAGGAGAGAAGGTAATAACTTCTAAATCAACCTGATGAATTGAGACATGAAGAGTCTTGATTAAAAGATTAAAAACAATTTTAAAATTTATTAAAAAGGTTGATTTCCTTCAAGACCGACAGAACTTTATGAGGATTTGTTCTGTAAAATAGGTCTCGAAGAGACACTACATTAAAATACTGTCGTCTACTAAGATTAAAATCAGTACAATGTAAAATAATGTGTTCCACTGACAACACCTGCTGGCAGGGAACACATTCTGGTCGCAAAGTACCCTCCAACAGGAAAGAATGTGTTAGTCGTGTATGAACAATATGACACCGTGTCAAAATTGCAAGATCCTTTCTACAAAGGTTACTAGACGGGTAGTTATCTGAAATAGTTGGTCGAAAGCGATGAAGCAATATGTGGTTTGAAATCACTGAAAGGGATGTTAAAATCAGTGAGAGGCTTTGCTAAAGCCTGTTTTGCTGCACTGTCTGCTTTGGTGTTACCAGCGATACCTACATGTCCGGGTAACCAGCAAAACACGATATCATATTGGTCAGACATGAGAGTTGTTAACTTCTCACGAAGTTCCAAAATGAGAGGGTTCTTCAACTTGGGGTTGAGTAAAGCAAGTAAAGAGGAAAGAGAGTCGGAGAAGATGATCGACTCCCTTACCTGTGCATTCTCGATGTGCTCAAGTGCGAGTTGAATAGCTTTAACTTCAGCTGTGAAAATAGAACTCTGATTCGGTATTCTGATTAAGGTGATATGATCACCAGTAACAGCAGCTGATGATACTTTGTCACCATCTTTAGATCCATCTGTATAGATCCTTGTATATGCACTATACTTGGACTTTATTTCGGCATATTTTTGTTTAAACTGCAAGGAATTGGTATCAGATTTTTTGGTAGAAGCAAGGTCCAAAATAATTGTAGGTTTTTCAAGATGCCAAGGAGGAATATGTGATTTACGTTTTTTTTTAATAGAATCAGAATCAATTTTGGCAGACTCCATGTGGGGTTTGATTCTAATTCCCAATGGAGGAATGTGTTTCTGGTGGCGGTTAAAAAATTCAACGTTTTGAGGGTCTGAAACACAATTATAAGCAGGATTTGAAGGATTGGCCAAAAGTTTAGACACATACTGTA
This sequence comes from Pictodentalium vernedei, assembly GCA_031216915.1. Lineage (NCBI taxonomy): Eukaryota > Metazoa > Mollusca > Scaphopoda > Dentaliida > Dentaliidae > Pictodentalium > Pictodentalium vernedei. The sequence goes on from CM062297.1 coordinate 392,158,193, forward strand.
GAGATAATTTAATTCTACGCTTCTCAGGAGCAGGCTCTTCTGCTTCAACAAGCATCGAGTCTATTGGGGATGTTCGAAAAGCCCCTGGACTAATTCTAATACCACTATTAGGAATTGCATCAAGTGGTTTGAGATATGATTTCCTTGCAGAACCGTAAATTATACAACCGTAATCTAACTTTGATCGAACAAGTGATCTATACAAATGGAGCAAAGTTTTTTGGTCAGCACCCCAATCAGTGCTACCAACAACCTTCAGTAGATTCAGTGCTCTCTTACATTTAACTTTTAGTTGTTTTATGTGGGAAGTGAAATTAATTTTGTTGTCAAACAACAAACCTAAGAATTTCACTTCCTTAACAACTTTAATAGGACTACCATCAATTTTCAACTCCGGATCGAGATGATGTTTCCGAAGTTTGCAAAAATGAACACAATTCGTTTTTGTCTTTGAAAATTTAAAACCATTTTCGATAGCCCATTTTTTGAATCCTATTTAAACACAGCTGAAGTTTGCGCTCTATAGCATTCATCTTTTTGCTGCTATAGCAGATCAAAAAGTCATCGACATACAATGACGAATCTACCATATTCTCAATTGCGTCGATGATACTATTAATTTTAATTGAAAAGAGGGTAGCAGATAAAATACTACCCCGAGGAACCCCCAATTCCTGCTCATGGTGATCAGATAACGTTGACCCAACACGAACCTGAAACTGGCGGTCCTTTAAAAAGTTTTCAATAAAAAGAGGCATACGCCCTCTCAGCCCCATGTTAAAAAGATCTTTTAAAATCCCATAAGTCCACGTTGTGTCATATGCCTTTTCCAGGTCAAAGAATATGGCGACCACATGTTCGTTTCTGGCAAAGGCATTTCTTATAAACATTTCTAATCTAACTAAATGACCCACAGTACTTCTCTGGTTTCTGAAACCACACTAAACATTCGCAAGAAGATTGTTCGATTCCAGAAACCAGACAAGTCGATCATTGATCATCCTTTCCATGGTTTTACACAGACAACTTGTTAAAGCGATAGGCCTATAATTACTTGGGTTGCTGTGATCTTTATCAGGTTTTGGAATAGGAATTACTGTAGCATTATGCCAAGAAGGTGGAAACTGGCCAGTCACACATATGTCATTGAAAATTGACAGTAAAAGTTCAAGAGATGATTGTGGCAGATGCTTTAACTGGTTGAGGGCTACATTATTTTGAGTGGTCTGAATTCGTTGATAAAAATTTGGTTTATTACAAATTATTGAAAAGTGCCCATAGACACTCTTCAATAATTTGAGATAAAACAAATTTATATAAACAAAATATTATTTGCGTTTGACTGAATATGAAACATGAGTAAGGAAAATGTTGGCTTTTCCTCTGGTACACTCATTTTTCTGAAAGCCCTGATAGTGGCTTCTAGCATTCAACCAGTTAACCCTTTACCTAACGTAACGGCCAAAACCGGCCAGCGCTATTCTCAAAAATCGCCAATTAATTTTCATTATTTTTTTCATTTTTTGTCTCAAAAACATAGGTTATGACCCCTCGTTGGAACGAGCTCGTCGAGCTCGTTCCAACGAGGGGTCATAACCTATGTTTTTGAGACAAAAAATGAAAAAAATAAGTTATTCAAGAATTATTTTTGCAAGTGTCGTCTGCTTTTCATGTTAGGTAAAGGGTTAAACATTTGTAATGTATTTCATCGCGTCCGGTGGCAGTATCCTTTGCCGTATGCAAAGAGTTATTTAACTCCTCCATAGAGAAAGGTTCGTTTTATTCTTCTAAATTGTTGAAGGTAAATTTGAGGTTTTGTTTTTCTTGCTGTTTTTTTAATTTTGAGAAAATCTGGATTACAGTTTTCAGACGAATGTTTCGAAAATGTGGAGGTCAATTTGTTTGAAATTTCTTTTTTTGATGTGATAAGCGTGTTGTTGTCTTTTGGATGCTGTACAGTTGATTTGGTTTCTTTGCCTTTAATTTTTCTAATCATTTTCCAAATTTTGTTGATGGGGGTGTTTTGGTTCAGCTTTGAAACATAATTTTCCCAGGAAGATTTCTTTTTTTGTTTTGTTAGTCGTCTTGTTTTTGCCCGATTTATACGTAATTTATCTAAATTATTTGTGGATGGTGATTTGTTGAATTCCCGTTCAGTTATCTTGCGATCCTTTATAGCCTGTTTACATTCGTTATCAAACCATGGTTTGGTGAAACGTTTCGGATTTGTCGAGGTTTTAGGAATGACTTGGCTTGCAATGTCAAGTAACTCTGTTGTAAAATGTTCAATCTGGTCAGCACTTTCTCTAAAATTCTCCAGTGTGAGGCGTTCAGAACAGAGCAAGACGAAGGTCTCCCAGTCAGCCTTTTTAAAGCTCCACTGGAGCACCCTCCCATCGTCTGCCGGAACTACACTCTCCAACACAACCGGAAAGTGTTCACTCCCGCACAAGTCGCCTTCCACCTTCCAAGAATAATTGAGAAAGAGGGAAGGGCATGCAATTGAATGATCAATTGAAGTGTAAGAACCAGATGCGAGGTGCAGATAAGTGTCTGACCCATCATTGAACAAGCACAAGTCAAGTTTTGTAATGAACTCTTCCACAGTTTTCCCTTTCACATCTTCTTGACTGCAGGAATTACCCCAAAGAGGGTTATGAGCGTTAAAATCACCCAACAAAATGTATGGGGTTGGGAGCTGTTGGGCCAGAAGCTTAAGATCATTCAGATGTACTGCTGTATTTGGTGACACGTAAATCGAACAGAGTGTGACTGTTTTGTCTAAATTTAGGCGTGCCGCCACAGCCTGTAAATTTGTATTCAAAGGTACAGTCCTGTGAATGATATCGTCTCTAACCAAAACAGATGTTCCACGAATGTGAAGGTCAGTATCATCTGCCCAGGCATTATACGAAGTATAAAGCTTAAAAGCTGAATGATCGTGAGCCTGAGGTTTCTTTAAAAGAGTTTCCTGCAGGCAAAAAGCAGCAGGTTTATATTTTTGGCTGAGAAGACCCAGTTCATTAAAAATTTCTCTAAAACCTCGACAATTCCACTGTATTATGTTATTTTTGTTTGTATTAGCCATATTTCAATGCAGATTTAGAGGGTGGACGTATGGGCGAAATGGCCCCGGTAGTTTTCTTCGGTGAATTTTTCCTCGGGGATCTATTCTGTGAAGAAATCGGACGTAATTGTTCGAATGTTTCATCGATACAATCACCTACCTCCATATCCTCAAGACCTTCAAACCTGTTGCGAACAACAGGGTTTTGAAGAACCTTAGGTAATCTGTCCGATAATTGTTTTTGTTTCATTTTTTCTTTTTTCTTTTCCTCTTTTCTAGTTTTTTAATTTCACTCTGACTCAGATTGTGCTGTTGTGATCTTTGTTCTGGTTTAGACTTTGTTTGGTTTTGTTCATTTTTCTGTTATGAATAAGTGTTATGTTCCTTAGTTTGTACAGGTTTGGGCGTATCCTTTCCTCCTATTTTTCGTTCTGTTTTATCATTTGTTGGTTTGGGATTTTGTTCTTTTTTCTGTTCTGATTTTGTTAAATCTTTGGTTCCCCCTGTGTTTGTTCTGCTTTTAATTTTTCTGTTGTTTGTGTTGTGGAATTTGTTTGTGTTGACTGTATCTCTGTTTGTTCTATTGTGAAACCCTGTACTAAAGAGGGAATCGTCCCTTAAAGCCACGTGTTTTGCGTTTGACATTCCACTGAAGTTGTTGGTAATTTTTGTGTTAATTTGTTTGCATAAGTTGGTGATGATAGGTTCATGCCAGGCATTGATGTCACTATTGTTCTCGCCTCCTTAAAACTGATTTGTCTTTCGCATTTAACTTTTTGAATTTCTTTTTCTCTATTCCTAACAGGGCAATCCATTGATGCAGCCACATGATTGCCCTGGCAGTTACAACACTTGATGGTATTTAAGCAAGGGTCCGGATGTTCTTCGCCACATTTAAAACAGATATTTCTTCCTCTACAATTATTTTGTCCGTGACCATATTTCTGACATTTGAAACATCGAAGTGGATTTGGAATGAATAAATCCACTCCGATGTTCATGTATCCTACTTTCAATGATTTTGGTGGCTGAGAGGAGTTAAATGTCAGTATGTAAGTATTGGTTTGTATAGGCTTTCCTTCTTTTTTAATTTCAACCCTTTTAACGTTACTAACCCCCTGCGATTCTAGTTCTTTTTGAATTTCCAATACATCAATGCCTGACAGTTCCTTAGTACGTACAACACCTTTGCAGCTATTTAATGTTTTATGGGCAAAGGTATTGACCTCCATATCAACGAGTTTATCTATCTTGAGTAAATTCAAAGCCTGCATTTCCCGTTTACATTCAATTAGAATTGCCCCTGATCTTAACTTTCTAACATTGTTAACATCACCAGCTATTCCTCCTATGGCTTTTTCTAAAGCAAATGGATTGATATCAGATGTTTTTTTTATTCTGATCGTTAGCATATATAATGATAAATTTTGGCCAGCTTTTCAGAACGGTTTGTTCTTTGTCTTGATCTGAGTCGGAGTCATTGTCTGAAAATTGAAATTCGTACCCTCGTTTTTGTTTTTTTTTGTGGTATTTTAGCCATGTTTATTTTTTAAAAGTTCATTGCCCCGACTCCCACCCACCGCGGAGTCCAACCAGGGGTAGGGTTACTGCTTTGCAGTGAACCCACCGGGTTGCCGGTATTCCCACATACCTGGTATGGAGCAGTATACTCAGCCAGTATTGATACCGAAATATGCCACTGGCTGATTGACCCGTGTGTGGAAGTGCCAGGTCTTCAGATGGCGATCATCCAACCAATCCCTTTAAAAAGCATTAAAATAATAATTGTCACGTAGAACTGAAACAGACAGTGTAGCAAAATTTAATAGTTGTTAAAAATAGGAATATTGAAAAACAGTATACAATGGCAATTATGGTAAGTGATTAAAAGAAATGACTGATTGAACGACCACCAAATGCCCCCCGAAGTGACAGCCAGTACTTTTGGGGTGGGGGCTCCCGATTGGCCAGAACGAGCCATCCGACCATCCTTCTACTCCCGAAAATGGGGCCAAAGCAGTGTCTTGGACATTATCTGAAAAAATGGAGACCAGAGCCAAACAGAGTTTACGACCTGATCCCCATCCTTGGAGACTGCCCTAACCGGGGCCCGAGTCCTCAACTCCCAGGATCCCTTCTTCCGGGGCCTTTGGAACGCACCTCACGGGAGAACAAGGTGCCTGCCAGATGGGATTAGCAGGGTTGATCATTTTGGTCCGGGGCTGCGTATTTGTGTATTTCGCACGCAGCGAACCAACTCAATTGAGCAAATCTGCCAATTAGAATTTAGCAAACCCGCCCAATTGAGCAGGCCGTCCTCTATCCGCCACCTGAGGACCCGCCAAGTAGGGGATGATCAACCCCCCCCCCCCCCCAGGCGCAGAATTATAAAACAGCAACTACCGTATTCTTGCCTAAGGCGCATGTCATCGATGTGGAAGGATCAACAATGCATTTGTTGGCTGTCTGGACAACATCAGCGTAACTTTCCAGGCCCACCCGCATGTATCAAGAGAGTCCCTTCACACAAAGCACGAATCTATCGTAAACAAATAGTACACAAACATGCAATTTAAGGAAACTCTCCCAGCTACCCAGAGAACACCATTTCTTACCCCCCCCCCCCCCCCCCCCACTCCCATCCCAACGGTTTACAAACTCCCTTTGGCACCACTTTCATATCAACGATAAGTTCAATAAAATCGTATCCATTTCGCAAATCTACACCTTTCCGGTTCGCGCTTTCCTTAGATTCCGCCTAATTTTCAAGCCCACCCCTAAACAAACAACGACCCCCATCAACCTTTAAAATCTCCGAACTCGTATATTTATTCTACACTACTACCCTCTAATGTTATTTATTTATTGATGTTTAAGGTCACATGTTTCTGCACAATTGCCAATCGTGACCGCGATATGGAGGTAAAGTCAAGTTTAATCAATCTTTCATACCCATGTTGCCCATTTTAAAGGGTATCTACCCCCCCCCCCCCCCCACCACCACCAAGCATTGGTGGCTGGGCCCTATTTTACCAGTAAAACATAGCTTTTATGCCACAGAAAATAAACACTGATTCACTCCCGGTAGGGCCTTGCGAAGGTTCGAGATTCGATTCGATACGAATAACAAGTTGGTTTTCGGTTGAATTCGAAATCAGTTTCCCTTAGAATCCTTTCACTGAAATACAGCTTGGTATTAGTGATATTCGTCGTAGTTCAGATGGAAATTGTACATGCCCATATTGGATAATATTCCAGCTTCATCATCAAAGCATGCCTTCTGTGGATGCATGCATTGAGGATGTTGGTGTACTATTTTATCAGTCGTTACTTGAGCTGTCATGGTCACAAAAAATCAGGTTTACAGCACGTACACCCCTTCACCAAATCTTCAAGACGCACCTGTTTCGATTTGGGGTTCGACTCGATTTAGAATGATCGCACTGATTCGATTGAACATCCGAATCGAATCGAAAATGTGATTTGCAGGGACCAACTTCAAGGGTTGGCAAGGGACCCCCCCCCTGTAAACCAGTAACACAGATTTGTGTCCGACATAACATGCTTCTTCTTATTTTAAAAGTATATCGGTATCTCTTGAGAGGCTTATGGACCCATGTGCTTAAAACATTGAAAAATACACTGCTAACTCGACTTATTTCTCTTTCCAAACTACATTCAGCAATAGTTCACCATAATAAGTTGGCTAAAATTTCGAGTACCCACCACCTTACACACATGTTGCTTGTAATTACAATGTGTTCAACCCAAAACTCTAGGAAAGCTGTAGGTGCTTTCTTTGATGTACTAACCAATCTACTATATACTCTAATAATGATGTTTATTATATGCTAGCCTGTAAATTATCGCAAATTATCTAAAAAGATATTTTTCAATATCTATCGACTCTGTAGATATTGAGAAATATTCCTCAGTAGCTCCCTAAATGACGACGTCACGCTACGCCGTATGACGTCGCCTAGAAGGAACGATCAGCTGATCATTGTGATTGTTTTGAAACGTACGCATTTCTCGTCGAATTGGGCTGAATATTGTGTAATAAAGGGTCTCGTAGAATATAAAAAGAAAATTTTCTCTATTTTAGTCAGTATCTGGAATTATCTTATGATTGTGGCTTGCGCGAGTGAAAAATAATATTTTCTGGTAGCTTCCTAAATGACGTTACGCTTCGGCGCATGACGTCGCCTTGAACGTCGCCATGAGGGAGCGATCAGTAGCTTTTTGTTATTGTCTTGAAACTGTTTGCAGTCGAATTGGGCTGAATATTGCGCAGTAAAATGTCACGTAGCATAAAAAAGAAAATCTACGCTGTTTTAGTGAATATCGGGAATTATCTCCTTCGTGAGGTCCTGCCCTCGTGAAAAATAAAATTTTCAGATCCACACGAGTGACATAATTCCCGATATTCACTAAAACATCGCAAATATCCTCTATACATTACCGACCAGCACTTATCAACGTACTGACAATGCAACGAGCAAATCCCACCCACATTGTACCTTCTCATGTACGTACCGTAATAACTATTGGCGAGTCTCTGTCCCAGAGGGCAGTTGATCATCCTCCCCAGCATAATATTCCAACCGTAAGGACCCAGTCTCGTAAATTAGTAAGAGTTTCTAAGCGCGGTCTTCATCATTCCAATCCATGCCAATACATAAACACGATTCTACCATAGGCTATCTTGGCACAGCTTCTGCACTGACAGCGAATTTACTACTATAAACAAGGCTCTCTCGTACTATTCCACTAACCCAACACATCTCAAACAACTCTTAAACCATATAGCCATACCCACATATTTGTCTTCTGGCAATTTGCCTCGCCATTTTCCTCTCCAGCTATCGGTATTCACCGAAAAAATAATGCCACACACACGCACCTTTGAAAACAATCACACTGTAAATACCCCTTTTCCAAAATAGAAATCCTCCCAAACGAAAAGAATGGAGTTTCCTCCACTCCTCCAATTACCGCTTTCCAGGCAATGTCAGTAGTACTTAACCACGATATATAAAAATCGTAACTTCAAATAAATTTTCCATAGAAAAACTCCTCCCCCTTCTCAACATCCCGGAGCATGCTGGAGAGACTATATACAGTCTTCCTTTCTTGAAGATCCTTGGACTTTCTTCAAACAACACTCAATGTACCATATTGAACTTTACTAATATTTGTTTATATTCAGACACCACTTGGAAGGGGTGGATATCAAAAGTGTGCATGGTTATCGTCACCCACCCCCGCCCCCCCCCCCCCCCCCCACACACACACACGCACACCCCAATTAGATCCTATAATATGTCGTTCAGGTTTGTATAGGCCTTCTGTGTATTTCCAATCCAGTGGCAGATATTCAAAATAGTTTAGAATTCAATGTAATCTATTTCATTTCTTCTCCTTTTTTACTGTTTTTTTCACTTTGAGAAAGTGTGTTATTAAATGTATTAAACATGTAAAATATTTCCTCGATGTTAAAACGATGAAAATGCTATAAAAAAACCCCTCAATATTCAAATTGTTATATTTCTGTTCTTTTAATCTGTTAACTTTACGGTAGCTGGGGAGGTGGGATATCCTAGGTTGCAGATATGTCCTTGAACACCATTCAATCGGGGAAAGGTGACCTGGGGTATCCCCACCACTCCACTCCCACCCCTCGTGAACGATATTAAGAGTGAAGGCGTGGTTGTGTACTGGGAAGTGGGTGATACATAGCTCTTCTTACAGAGCCTTTTTTGTTTGGATAGGAGCCATTTCCACGCATCGAATTACTCTCTCAGGTTTTGCACCAGTTTCCAAGCCAATACATGTTGACAACATTCACACATATTGTAGCCAGCTGTAACATTTCATAGTTAATGGAATTTAAGGTGTGCAGAAATTTTCCGATGCATGTCTGACACACCCATTTTTTGTCAATGTGGATTCATAGTTTCTTTCCATTTTCCACTTTATATAGACATTTAAAACTTTGAATACGAATGCCCACCAATCAGTATTTTCACCTTGCAGATTTGGGATAGCACATTGAAAATGTGAATTGGTCTACCCCGAAATAATGAATACGGACTCCTTAAATTACTGCCATTGAAGTGATATGAGGGATACCGCCCGAGTTCAATGGGTTGAATGCAATAACGGCGAACATGGCTATCGCCTTGAATTGGGCGGCAAATGCACAATATTTTAACAACATTCTGCTTTTATTGAGTGATTTTCTGCGCAGAACCATTGTACTGAAAATTATTTCCTTATTTCAAATTCATATTATATATACACAGAACGACACACACGTGTGGTTGGGTTAATCAATATGGCAAGAGTGCCAGCGTGGAAGGATGGAAGGAGAGGCCGCAGGACTCAAGTTTTATCCTTCCGGGGTGGCACAAGTGCCATATCGATTAACTCATTCACACACGTGTCGTTCTGTGTTTATTACACGCCTTCACTTCTATAAAAACAATTATTAGAAGGACTCTCAGCAATTCATTTGAAAACTATCATCAAAAAAATATATTTTATCGCCAACTAAATTTGCAAGGGGAACGCGTGTTATTATTTCGTCCTCTGGGTTCCAATGTGCTTATGTGCCTACTGGTACATAGTACACATTAGAAATCATGGGACGATTTGGGGCTATTGCTAGTGATTCAGATTGTAATTGCTGTGCACGATTTGTAGAAAATTCCAGTGAAATTTCGCTTCTATTTAAAAAATAGTCCGTCAACGCGTTCCGTTCCACACATATGTGCGGAACAGATTTTCATTTTCCGCATGGTTTAGTGTTGCTGTAGATGGGGATTACATAGAACAGGTGTGTAATAAATATCAATCTGCTATCATATATTTCTAGGAAGGACCACACGAAGAATATGTAATGGGATACGTAGCAAATTGTCAATATTTGGTAGAGGCGAGGGGAGCTGGCTGAATAACTGTATCAAACTTATCGGTCGATATCGATGCCCTTTGCCGCTAATCGACCCATCGATAGTAGTTGAACTGTTATGTTTGTCCAGTTGTTTAGTAAAGTAGTGAGTCCTTGGAAATCTGTTCACCATAGCTGCCAATTACTTCAGACAATTTTAGAAAGCAGCTCACGAGAGAGATCGATTAGTAACTTCATAGTTAAGTTCTCCCACGCGTCTGCCAGGACGACTCTGGAACTTAGAAAATAAGAAACAATTATCAACTAGATAAGTGATTGTGCCCGCACAATACACAGGATTTTCCTCGTATTTTCAGTTCCTGAGCGTTTTCGTCTCAAAATTGAGAACACAGAAAAACGGATTTTTGATGAGCCTATCAACATACTGACGGTAGAAGATATAATTGCAAGACCTCTATGCAGTATGCCAGCTCCCAGATGTCACATCTAATGATATTCTGTACTGACCGCCAAGGCTCCATACATTGGAACAACCATAGCCATTCCAAACTGCGCATTATTACTATGTCGACCTCATTAAATGTCAACGAGTGGACGACATTTGCCAGTAAATCCATGTCAGTTGTAATTCCCACTCAGAAGTCCAAAACAACTGCTACCACAAGTGTTTCAATGAAGCGGTTACTTTTGAAGATTTCCAAATGCTTTTGCATCCGATTCTTATGCGTGGAGGCGGAAACACTACATGATGGGCAGTGATGTCGTGGTTCCTCACGATTGCAGAAGAAATATCTAGAGTTCAGAAATAAAAAACGAGCGCGTAATTGGGTGGGAGTGGGGGGGGGGGGTGGGGGGTGGTTCGGGTGGGAGCTGACAAATCAGTATGAAGAGTGTTAGTTTATGTCATTTCTTAATAAGTTCTACTTCTCCTTCAATAAACCTGATGGATTTGATTGTACGACCACAACAATTACAGGCCGAAAGTCAAGATTAAACACTTATGTATACTGTTATCCGCTTTAGAGGAATTCCACCAGGTATTGGTCATATTGCCACAACCCTTCCTGTTGCTTCTTATCTACATGTACGTTGAGGGTCTTCGGGTAGATGAATAATTCTCAGTTATTTATCTATGCCATGAGCTCTTATGGCGAAAGCCTGAAATTGAAACGCGGTACCAGAAGGCAACTTCCCAGGCTCGAAGTCAGCAGTATTTAAAAATTTGACATGTGTGTGGGGTGAGGGGGGGGGGGGGCATATGTATACCTAAAGCTAATTCAAACTTGGACCCAAAGTCCGTAACATATTAGGCATATCCAAAGTGCATAGCCCCGAGATGTGGGAGGGTATTTGAGGGGGGGGGGGGGAGGCTCCCCTTCCCGACTTTTTTTTAAATAAGAGGCACTGATAACAATTCTCATTTGAGGCTTGTCATGGCTCTGCGTAATGACGTGTGACATTTCTAAATCCCGCACTTTCCGGTCTCGGTTCTGGTCTGGTGTTGGGAAATCTCCTTGCCGACTTCAATAATGAGTTCTTTGACAATCATGATATTCTAAAAGTTATATAGGAGGTCATTGGACAATTGTTAGCTTCGTCGGCTGCTGGCTCTGAGTCTTTGCCACACTGGTCAGAAATTATTTTCCGACAGAATGTGTAAATTTGGGGTCGCGGTTCGCCACCGTCGCACACCCACCTTTTTTTTTTGGGGGGGGGGGGGGGGGGGGGGGGCAGAGTTTCCCAGTCCTCAATTTGGCTACAGCAACTAATTCCAGGCCTTCGTGGTGCTCTATTACTTTTGGCTTCCATGTCAGAATGTTAGGAAGCAAATGGATAGTTGCAGGTAGGTAATTGTCGGGTTATTTCTTATAATTAGACACCCTTAATGTTTCAATGATTTTTCACTCAAAACGTAAAATGACACTTAACGCCTACACTATACAGTCTAAAAGCGCATATTTTTTTGAATATATTACAAATTACAACAAATCATTTGAATTGGTGTTCTATCAGCAAGGACTGATTAAGTAATACTAAATATTTAAAAGAAACACGAATACCAATGTTTGCGGGTTTTACTGAAAATTTTGATTTAAAATTATGTACAGCGTTCACTGAAGTTGAGGTCGCCGGGTGCAAAATGATCAATGGTTTTCAGACGTGTTTCCTGGCATGGACGCCCGAGATGTAGAGTGCAACTAATGGGTGTGTGTTGGGTGGGGGTTGGGCAGTCGCGTCTGATAGTTTTACAGGTGGAGGAAGAGCCTCAACATCCAAATTCTGAATTACGGCCACTTTAACCCGTCTCGTAGTAGAGTTTCGTCAGATCAAAGTGGCGATCGAAAGAAAGAAGTTTGGTTTTTGATCAAACATTTTCAGTCCCACCGGACCAAAAAATTTCCAGGTAACAAAAAATATTTTTTTGTCTCAAAATTTACCAAAACGCATAGAAAACCGAAAAAAAAATCCGATTTTTGTTCAAAAGTTTCCAAGTCCGAACCGGAGTGGTAGTTCTCCAGCCATCAGAAGCCAAGTGGAATAAAACCCTATTCCCATGGGATGGGGAAGGTTTAAAGAGACCGCGAATGTTGCCATTTCAACCACGGAAGCCTTATACGATTCAAGAACGTCGATTATTCTCATGCCAAAATGAGGGTGTACGGACCGTTGGGAGGCCGAGAGTGTACATTTGGCGACCAGCCGAAGCCAAATGCAACAGGATTGTGCTTCCACACTCCGGGGAATCTTTTTATCTATATACGGGCTACAGATTTTCAATCACCACCGCTTTTAACCCACTCCGGTAGCAAAGTATAATGAGGTCATAGTAGCTGTCCGAAGACCCGACCAAAAACTTCCAGGTAAAAAAACAATTTTTTTCGTCTCAAACTTGACCAAAACGCGTAGAAAACCAAAAAAAAAAAAAATCCCATTTTTGTTGAAAATTTTCCAAATCCGAACCGGAGTGGTAGTTTTCCAGCCATCAGAACCCAAGTGAAATAAAATCCTATTCCCGTGGGGTGGGGGAACGGTTTAAAGAGGCGGTGAATGTTGCCATTTCAACCACGGAAGCCTTATATGATTCAAGAACGTCGAGTATTTTCATGCCAAAAAGAGGGTGTTCGCATGGATGAGAGGCCGAGAGTGTACATTTGGTGACCGCCCGAATCCAAATGCAACAAGGTTGTGCTTCCACACTATGGGGAATCTTCTTGTCTATATACGGGCTACACATTTTTCAATCACCACCGCTTTTAACCCACTCCGGTAGTAAAGTATAATCAGGTCGTAGTAGCTGACCGAAAACCGGACCAAAAACTTTAAGGTAAAGAATTTTTTTTCGTTTCAAAATTGACCAAAACGCACAGAAAACCGAAAAAAAAATTTCGATTTTGGTTCAAAATTTTTCAAGTCCGAACCGGAGCGGTAGTTCTCCAGCCATCAGTAGCCAAGTGAAATAAAACCCTATTCCCCTGGGGAGGGGAAAGGTTTAAAGAGACCGTGAATGTTGCCATTTCAATCACAGAAACCGTATACGATTCAAGGACGCCGAGTATTCTCATGCCGAAAGGAGGGTGTACGGACCGTTGAGAGGCCGAGAGTGTATTTTGGCGACCTCCCTAAGCCAAACTCAACAAAATTGTGCTTCCAAACTACGGGGAATCTTTTTACCTATATATGGGCTACACATTCTCAATCACCGCCGCTTTTAACCCACTCCAGTAGTACAGTATAATTAGGTCAAAGTACCAGTCTGAAGACCGATTTTTCGTTTTTATGGTGTAGTGTAAAAAAAAAAAAAAAAATTTTTTTTCGTCTCAAAATTGAACAAAACACATAAAAATAAAGACAAACATTTCCGGATTTTGGTCGAAAAGTCCGAACCGGAGTGGTAGTTCTCCAGCCATCAGAAGCCAAGTGAAATAAAACCTTATTCCCATTGGGTGGGGAAAGGTTAAAGGAGACCGTGAATGTTGCCATTTGAATCACGGAAGCCTTATACGAGTCAAGAACGTCGAGTATTCTCATGCCAAAAAGAGGGTGTACGGACCGTTGAGAGGCCGAGAGTGTACTTTTGGCGACCGCCCGAAGGCAAACGCAACAAAATTGTGCTTCCAAACTATGGGGAATCTTTTTACCTATATATGCGCTACACATTCACAATCATCACCGCTTTTAACCCACTCCGGTAGTACAGTATAATTAGGTCAAAGTACCAGTCTGAAGACCAATTTTCGTTTTTTGGTGGTGTAGTTTAAAAAAAAAAAAAATTTTTTTTTTCGTCTCAAAATTGAACAAAACACATAAAAAACAAAAACAAAAATTTCCGAATTTTGGTCGAAAATTTCGGAAGTCCGAACCGGACCGAAAATTTTCAGTGTAAAAAAAAAAATGTTTTTTCGTCTCAAAATTGAACAAAACGCATAAAAAACGAAAAAAAAAATTTCGATTTTTTGGCCGCCATTTTGCATTGACGAAAAATCGAAACGAAATTCTTTCGATTTTTTTTATAAATCGGTATTACTGCCTTCAATTTGGAACTCTTTTAGAGGGCTCATTATATTTAAATCTCGATATTTCAATTCAAAATGGCCGATTTTTGAGATAACTTTCCGTTTTGTGAAAAATTTTGACAGAAAACATAAACAATGGAAAAAATACCGATTATATTTGTTTTAGACAAGACTAATTCTGACAAGTCTGTCAAAAAATTAAGTCGATAGCTTTTTTCTTTCATGAGATATTGGCCTACGAAGCTTTGGGCGTTTTTGGGCGTTTTTGCCCACCAAGAAACATTTTCCCCCCAAATACTGATGGTTTTATTTATTAGGACTCATGGCCGACATTGATAGTTTTTATTTATGAGAAATAATGAATCTAGACATAATAAAGTAAAAAAAAAACAAGAAATTTTTTTTCAATTTTTGGTCACAGTGTCCCTAAGCCATGTTTGACTGCTAGCGGAAGCCAAATTAAGAACAACTCCATTTCCAAAAGATGATAACTGTTCATGTACACTGTGACTTCAACATTTCTACCCTTAGAAACTTTCAAATCGTCCCACTTGTTGAGTACTGTGACGGCAAAGTAGCCCGGTGGAAACAAAAAATTCCGACTTTTGGTCGAAAATTTCGAAGTCCAAACCGAAAATTTTTCTGGTGCAAAAAAATTTTTTTTTTCGTCTCCAAATGGCCTGAAACACATAAATAACCGAAAATAAAAATTCGATTTTTCGGCCGCCATTTTGGGTTACCGAAAAATCGAAACGAAATTCTTTCGATTTTTTTTATAAAGCGGTATTACTTCCTTCAATTTGGAACCCTTTTAGAGGGCTCGTTATATTTAAATCTCGATATTTCAATCCAAAATGGCCGATTTTTTAGATAACTTTCCGTTTTGTGAAAAATTTTGGCAGAAAACATAAAAAATGGAAAAAAATACCGATTATATTTGTTTTAGACAAGAGTAATTCTGACAAGTCTGTCAAAAAATTAAGTCGATAGCTTTTTTCTTTCATGAGATATTGGCCTACGAAGCTTTGGGCGTTTTGGGGCGTTTTTGCCCACCAAGAGACATTTCCCCCCAATACTGATGGTTTTATTTATTAGAACTCATGGCCGTCATTGATCGTGCAAAGTTTGAAAAAAATCTTAAAGACCGTTTTCGAGAAAACTCTTTCCCCGATGTGTTGGAAAAACAAAAAAAAAAAAAAAAAAAAATAAAAAAAAAAAAAAAAAAACTAGATGAAGTGATTGTGCCCGCACAATACACAGGATTTTCCTCGTATTTTCAGTTCCTGAGCGTTTTCGTCTCAAAATTGAGAAGAACATAGAAAAACGGATTTTTGATGAGCCTATCAACATACTGACGGTAGAAGATATAATTGCAAGACCTCTATGCAGTATGCCAGCTCCCAGAGGTCACATCTAATGATATTCTGTACTGACCGCCAAGGCTCCATACATTGGAACAACCATAGCCATTCCAAACTGCGCATTATTACGATGTCGACCTCATTAAATGTCAACGAGTGGACGACATTTGCCAGTAAATCCATGTCAGTTGTAATTCCCATTCAGAAGTCCAAAACAACTGCTACCGTAAGTGTTTCAATGAAGGTTACTTTTGAAGATTTCCAAATGCTTTTGCATCCGATTCTTATGCGTGGAGGCGGAAACACTACATGATGGGCAGTGATGTCGTGGTTCCTCACGATTGCAGAAGAAATATCTAGAGTTCAGAAATAAAAAAACGAACGCGTAATTGGGCGGGAGTGGCGGGGGGGGGGGGGAGGGGTTCGGGTTGGAGCTGACAAATCAGTATGAGGAGTGTTAGTTTATGCCATTTCTTAATAAGTTCTACTTCTCCTTCAATAAACCTGATGGATTTGATTGTACGACCACAACAAGTACAGGCTGAAAGTCAAGTTTAAACACTTATGTATACTGTTATCCGCTTTAGAGGAATTCCACCAGGTATTGGTCATATTGCCACAACCCTTCCTGTTGCTTCTTATCTACATGTACGTTGCAGGGTCTTCGGGTAGATGAATAATTCTCAGTTATTTATCTATGCCATGAGCTCTTATGGTGAAAGCCTGAAATTGAAACGCGGTACCAGAAGGCAACTTCCCAGGCTCGAAGTCAGCAGTATTTAAAAATTTGACATGTGTGTGGGGTGAGGGGGGGGGGGGGGCATATGTATACCTAAAGCTAATTCAAACTTGGACCCAAAGTCCGTAACATATTAGGCATATCCAAAGTGCATAGCCCCGAGATGTGGGAGGGTATTTGAGGGGGGGGGGGGGAGGCTCCCCTTCCCGACTTTTTTTTTAAATAAGAGGCACTGATAACAATTCTCATTTGAGGCTTGTCATGGCTCTGCGTAATGGCGTGTGACATTTCTAAATCCCGCACTTTCCGGTCTCGGTTCTGGTCTGGTGTTGGGAAATCTCCTCGCCGACTTGAATAATGAGTTCTTTGACAATCATGATATTCTAAAAGTTATATAGGAGGTCATTGGACAATTGTTAGCTTCGTCGGCTTCTGGCTCTGAGTCTATGCCACACTGGTCAGAAATTATTTTCCGACAGAATGTGTAAAGTTTCGACAGAGATGTTTATTGGGGTCGCGGTTCGCCACCGTCGCACACCCACCTTTCTTTGGGAGGGGGGGGGGGGGGGGGGTCAGAGTTTCCCAGTCCTCAATTTGGCTACAGCAACTAATTCCAGGCCTTCGTGGCGCTCTATTACTTTTGGCTTCCATGTCAGAATGTTAGGAAGCAAATGGATAGTTGCAGGTAGGTAATTGTCGGGTTATTTCTTATAATTAGACACCCTTAATGTTTCAATGATTTTTCACTCAAAACGTAAAATGACACTTAACGCCTATACTATACAATCTAAAAGCGCATATTTTTTTGAATATATTACAAATTCCAACAAATCATTTGAATTGGTGTTCTATCAGCAAGGACTGATTAAGTAATACTAAATATTTAAAAGAAACGCGAATACCAATGTTTGCGGGTTTTACTGAAAATTTTGATTTCAAATTATGTACAGCGTTCACTGAAGTTGAGGTCGCCGGGTGCAAAATGATCAATGTTTTTCAGACGTGTTTCCTGGCATGGACGCCCGAGATGTAGAGTCCAACTAATGGGTGTTTGTGTTGGGTGGGGGTTGGGCAGTCGCGTCTGATAGTTTTACAGGTGGAGGAAGAGCCTCAACATCCAAATTCTGAATTACGGCCACTTTAACCCGTCTCGTAGTACAGTTTCGTCAGATCAAAGTGGCGATCGAAAGAAAGAAGTTTGGTTTTTGATCAAACATTTTCAGTCCCAACCGGACCAAAAAATTTCCAGGTAACAAAAAATATTTTTTTGTCTCAAAATTTACCAAAACGCATAGAAAACCGAAAAAAAAAATCCGATTTTTGTTGAAAAGTTTCCAAGTCCGAACCGGAGTTGTAGTTCTCCAGCCATCAGAAGACAAGTGGAACAAAACCCTATTCCCATGGGATGGGGAAGGTTTAAAGAGACCGCGAATGTTGCCATTTCAACCACGGAAGCCTTATGCGATTCAGAACGTCGATTATTCTCATGCCAAAATGAGGGTGTACCGTGTACGGACCGATGGGAGGCCGAGAGTGTACATTTGGCGACCACCCGAAGCCAAATGCAACAGGATTGTGCTTCCACACTCCGGGGAATCTTTTTATCTATATACGGGCTACAGATTTTCAATCACCACCGCTTTTAACCCACTCCGGTAGCAAAGTATAATGAGTTCATAGTACCTGTCCGAAGACCCGACCAAAAACTTCCAGGTAAAAAAACAATTTTTTTCGTCTCAAACTTGAGCAAAACGCGTAGAAAACCAAAAAAAAAAATCCCATTTTTGTTGAAAATTTTCCAAGTCCGAACCGGAGTGGTAGTTTTCCAGCCATCAGAACCCAAGTGAAATAAAATCCTATTCCCGTGGGGTGGGGGAACGGTTTAAAGAGGCGGTGAATGTTGCCATTTCAACCACGGAAGCCTTATATGATTCAAGAACGTCGAGTATTTTCATGCCAAAAAGAGGGTGTTCGCATGGTTGAGAGGCCGAGAATGTACATTTCGTGACCGCCCGAATCCAAATGCAACAAGGTTGTGCTTCCACACTATGGGTTATCTTCTTGTCTATATACGGGCTACACATTTTTCAATCACCACCGCTTTTAACCCACTCCGGTAGTAAAGTATAATCAGGTCGTAGTAGCTGACCGAAGGCCGGACCAAAAACTTCCAGGTAAAGAATTTTTTTTCGTTTCAAAATTGACCAAAACGCACAGAAAACCGAAAAAAAATTCCGATTTTTGTTCAAAATTTTTCAAGTCCGAACCGGAGCGGTAGTTCTCCAGCCATCAGAAGCCAAGTGAAATAAAACCCTATTCCCCTGGGGAGGGGAAAGGTTTAAAGAGACCGTGAATGTTGCCATTTCAATCACAGAAACCTTATACGATTCAAGAACGCCGAGTATTCTCATGCCGAAAGGAGGGTGTACGGACCGTTGAGAGGCCGAGAGTGTATTTTGGCGACCTCCCTAAGCCAAACTCAACAAAATTGTGCTTCCAAACTACGGAGAATCTTTTTACCTATATATGGGCTATACATTCTCAATCACCGCCGCTTTTAACCCATTCCGGTAGTACAGTATAATTAGGTCAAAGTACCAGTCTGAAGACCGATTTTTCGTTTTTTTTGGTGTAGTGTAAAAAAAAAAAAAAAAATTTTTTTTCGTCTCAAAATTGAACAAAACACATAAAAAATAAAGACAGACATTTCCGGATTTTGGTCGAAAAGTCCGAACCGGAGTGGTAGTTCTCCAGCCATCAGAAGCCAAGCGAAATAAAACCTTATTCCCATGGGGTGGGGAAAGGTTAAAGGAGACCGTGAATGTTGCCATTTGAATCAGGGAAGCCTTATACGAGTCAAGAACCCCGAGGGTGTACGGACCGTTGAGAGGCCGAGAGTGTACTTTTGGCGACCGCCCCAAGGCAAACGCAACAAAATTGTGCTTCCAAGCTATGGGGAATCTTTTTACCTATATATGCGCTACACATTCGCAATCATCACCCCTTTTAACCCACTCCGGTAGTACAGTATAATTAGGTCAAAGTACCAGTCTGAAGACCAATTTTCGTTTTTTGGTGGTGTAGTGTAAAAAAAAAAAAAAAATTGTTTTCGTCTCAAAATTGAAGAGAACACATAAAAAACAAAAACAAAAATTTCCGAATTTTGGTCGAAAATTTCGGAAGTCCGAACCGGACCGAAAATTTTCAGTGTGAAAAAAAAATGTTTTTTTGTCTCAAAATTGAACAAAACGCATAAAAAACGAAAAAAAAAATTTCGATTTTTTGGCCGCCATTTTGGATTGACGAAAAATCGAAAGGAAATTCTTTCGATTTTTTTTATAAAGCGGTATTACTGCCTTCAATTTGGAACTCTTTTAGAGGGCTCATTATATTTAAATCTCGATATTTCAATCCAAAATGGCCGATTTTTGAGATAACTTTCCGTTTTGTGAAAAATTTTGGCAGAAAACATAAAAAATGGAAAAAAATACTGATTATATTTGTTTTAGACAAGAGTAATTCTGACAAGTCTGTCAAAAAATTAAGTCGATAGCTTTTTTCTTTCATGAGATATTGGCCTACGAAGCTTTGGGCGTTTTTGGGCGTTTTTGCCCACCAAGGAACATTTTCCCCCAAATACTGATGGTTTTATTTATTAGGACTCATGGCCGTCATTGATAGTTTTTTATTTATGAGAAATAATGAATCTAGACATAATAAAGTAAAAAAAAACAAGAAATTTTTTTTCAATTTTTGGTCACAGTGTCCCGAAGCCATGTTTGACTGCTAGCGGAAGCCAAATTAAGAACAACTCCATTTCCAAAAGATGATAACTGTTCATGTACACTGTGACTTCAACATTTCTACCCTTAGAAGCTTTCAAATCGTCCCACTTGTTGAGTACTGTAACGGCAAAGTAGCCCGGTGGAAACAAAAAATTCCGACTTTTGGTCAAAAATTTCCAAGTCCAAACCGAAAATTTTTTTGGTGCAAAAATTTTTTTTTTTTCGTCTCCAAATGGCCTGAAACACATAAATAACCGAAAATAAAAATTCGATTTTTCGGCCGCCATTTTGGATTACCGAAAAATCGAAACGGAATTCTTTCGATTTTTTTTATAAAGCGGTATTACTTCCTTCAATTTGGAACCCTTTTAGAGGGCTCGTTATATTTAAATCTCGATATTTCAATCCAAAATGGCCGATTTTTGAGATAACTTTCCGTTTTGTGAAAAATTTTGGCAGAAAACATAAAAAATGGAAAAAAATACCGATTATATTTGTTTTAGACAAGAGTAATTCTGACAAGTCTGTCTAAAAATTAAGTCGATAGCTTTTTTCTTTCATGAGATATTGGCCTACGAAGCTTTGGGCGTTTTTGGGCGTTTTTGCCCACCAAGAAACATTTTCCCTCAAATACTGATGGTTTTATTTATTAGAACTCATGGCCGTCATTGATCGTGCAAAGTTTGAAAAAAATCTTAAAGACCGTTTTCGAGAAAACTCTTTCCCCGATGTGTTGGAAAAACAAAAAAAAAAAAAAAAAAAAAAAAAAAAAAAAAAAAAGAATAATAATCTTGGCAATAACAAATAGATTTTCCTTTCAGGAAAATCCAAATAATAATCTTGGCAATAACAAATAGATTTTCCTTTCAGGAAAATCCAAACTAGATGAAGTGATTGTGCCCGCACAATACACAGGATTTTCCTCCTATTTTTCGTCTCAAAATTGAGAAGAACGCAGAAAAACGGATTTTTGATGAGCCTATTAACATATTGACGGTAGACGATATAATGTCAAGATTTTTTTTTTACAGAAACCCTGTTGTTTGATGTAAATCACTGGAGTCTTCTCGTTTGACCAGCAGCTATTGTTCAGGAGAGAAGTGTGATAGCTACCATGGTATTTGTAAGGTTGTTGTCGGGTTTCGGGATTAGTACAGAGAAATTTGCAGAGGGGGTAATGTCCAGAGGGTCATAGACTCCTAGTAAGGACAAAGTCTACCCGAGAATATTTTGCAAAGTTCAGTACTCTTAAGATTCAATCTGAGCAGTTGTAGCATGTGCTGCACTATATTGGAGAGCATTTGTGGGTGCTCTATGTTGTATGAAATTGCACTGGGTCAATTTTTATTTATTTTTTTTTTTTTTGGGGGGGGGGGGGATTTAGGGGACTTGCCCACCCCCTATCCCCCACCCCTTAATTCCGTGGCTACACTACTGAATCAAAACAGCAGCAGTGTCGGCAGTATCTCTATGCAGTCTGCCAGCTCCCAGAGGTCGCATCTAATGAAATTCTGTACTGACCGCCAAGGCTCCATACATTGGAACAACCATAGACATTTCAAACTGCGCGTTATTACTTTGTCGACCTCATTAAACGTCAACGACTGGACCACATTTGGCAGTAAATCCATGTCACTTGTAATTCCCATTCAAAAGTATAATTCCAAGCCTTCGTGGTGCTGTATTACTTTCGGCTTCCATGTCAGAATGTTAGGAAGCAAATGGGTTTTTGCAGGTAGGTAACTGTCCGGATATTTCCTGTAATCAAAGTTTCAATGATTTTTCACTCAAAACGTAAAATGACACTGAACGCCTACCCTGTATAATCTAAAAGCGCATATTTTTCTGAATATAACTGTTCTCTGTCATAAATGCATGTATTTAGATCTGAGTGCCAGCATGTCTCAATGTGACAGACACAAATTGTCATTACGCCGTGTTGAGCAGTCAGAGGCTTCTAACCACGTGAAGTGAATGACATTGCGTTTTTTGAACAGATGGCTTTGGCAAGAGAATGGTGATGAGTACTCTCCCTTGATGTGCAGAGCTTTGTTTTCAGCATCGGATTCCAAGTTTCCTTTCTTGCTTTCACAATTCCGTTATTTGAAACGTTTTGTTTTCGAAATAACAGCATATCAAAATATTTCTTTATTGAGTAAAAATTCTTCCAATATATTTACCACTATGTATTGTTCTTTAGGGGGGGGGGGGGGGGGTCACCAAATTTCTTGCCGGTACCCAAGGTAAACTATTTGATATTTGTGGGATATCACTATTCACTGGATTGGCAAAGCTCAACTAACTTCGTGTCAACTCAAGAAAGTCGCCCGCTTTTAATGAATTAAGGTGGAACAAAAATGGCCCACCTGGACCCATTTTAGGCGGAACATTATGGCCCTCCTGCCATTCTGACAATGACAAACATGGATTTGTATTACCACAACATGTGTAGGCCTAAAATCAAGATTACCCAATCATGTATTCTGTTGTCACATTAAGGGAATTCCACCAGACATTGGTCATATTTCTCCAACCCTTCCTGTTGCTTCTTATCTACATGTACGTCGCAGAGAAGATGAATAATTCTCAGTTATTTATCTATGCCGTGAGCTCTTATGGTGAAAGCCTGAAATTGAAACGCGGAACCAGAAGGCAACTTCCTCGGCCCGAAGTCAGCATTATTTAAAAATTCGACATGGGTGTGGGGAGAGGGGGGGGGGGGAGGGGACAATTCTGTACCTAAGGCTAATTCGAACTTGGACCCAAAGTCCGTAATATATTGGGCATACCCAAAATGCACAGCCCCGCCGAGGTGAGGGAGGGTATTGGAGGGGGTCCCCCCCCCCCTTTCCCGATTTTTTTAAATAAGAGTCTCTGATAACTATTCTAGAGCCTCATAATGCCTCATTTGAGGATTGTCATGGCTCTGCGTTTAGTCAATGGTTAACACAATAGGCCTGCTTTTTAAGCGAACGATCTTTTCGTTCGCCTGGAGGTCGCCTGAATTGAAAAATACGCGAACGAAAAATGGGTTGCTTCGAAATCCCCGACGGTTCGCGCAAAGTTTTTGATGGTTCGCGTAAATATTGTTTGTAATGATGAGCCGTACACGTGTGAGAACTGTTCCAAATCGCTTCGTGGATTGCCGCAAAAATTTGATACAGTCCGATTCGGTAATGACAGCCAGGCTAAGTAGGGATGTGTTGCTGTGTAATGTCTACACAGTTAGTAACAATCTGGCAATACCGTCGGAATTGCCACCGTCATCAAATTCAGTGAGGGCGGGGGAGGGGATGAGTAGCTGGAGTCATATGCCCATAAAATATTACAGACTCTCAGTGTTCTACTGTCGATTTCAGTTTAGGATACAAAATACCATGTAACGTTATATCCAGCGTTCACTGAAGTTGAGGTCGCCGGGTGCAAAATGATCAATATTTTTCAGACGTGTTTCCTGGCTTGGACGTTAGAGTCTGTAGAGTCTAATGAGTGTTTGCGTTGGGTGGGAGGTTGGGCAGTTGCGAAGGATAAGGAAGAGCCTCAACATCCAAATTCTGAATAAGGGCCACTTTAACCCGTCTCGTAGTACAGTTTTGTCAAGTCAAAGTGGCGATCGAAAGAAAAAAGTTTGGTTTTGGATCAAAAATTTTCATTCCAAATCGGACCAAAAAATTTCCAGGTAAAAGAAAAATTGTTTTCGTCTCAAAATTGAACAAAACACACAAAAAACAAAAAAAATCCGGATTTTGGTTGAAAATTTTTAAGTCCGAACCGGAGTGGTAGTACTCCAACCATCAGAAGCCAAGTGAAATGAAACCTTATTCCCATGGGGTGGGGAAAGGTTAAAGGAGACCGTGAATGTTGCCATTTGAATCACGGAAGCCTTATACGAGTCAAGAACGCCGAGTATTCTCATGCCAAAAAGAGGGTGTACGGACCGTTGAGAGGCCGAGAGTGTACTTTTGGCCACCGCCCGAAGGCAAACGCAACAAAATTGTGCTTCCAAACTATGGGGAATCTTTTTACCTATATATGCGCTACACATTCGCAATCATCACCGCTTTTAACCCACTCCGGTAGTACAGTATAATTAGGTCAAAGTACCAGTCTGAAGACCAATTTTCGTTTTTTGGTGGTGTAGTGTAAAAAAAAAAAAAAAATTTTTTTCGTCTCAAAATTGAACAAAACACATAAAAAAACAAAAACAAAAATTTCCGAATTTTGGTCGAAAATTTCGGAAGTCCGAACCGGACCGAAAATTTTCAGTGTAAAAAAAAAATGTTTTTTCCTCTCAAAATAGAACAAAACGCATAAAAAACGGAAAAAAAAATTTCGATTTTTTGGCCGCCATTTTGCTTTGACGAAAAATCGAAACGAAATTCTTTTGATTTTTTTATAAAGCGGTATTACTGCCTTCAATTTGGAACTCTTTTAGAGGGCTCATTATATTTAAATCTCGATATTTCAATCCAAAATGGCCGATTTTTGAGATAACTTTCCGTTTTGTGAAAAATTTTGGCAGAAAACATAAAAAATGGAAAAAAATACCGATTATATTTGTTTTAGACAAGAGTAATTCTGACAAGTCTGTCAAAAAATTAAGTCGATAGCTTTTTTCTTTCATGAGATATTGGCCTACGAAGCTTTGGGCGTTTTTGGGCGTTTTTGCCCACCAAGAAACATTTTCCCCCAAATACTGATGGTTTTATTTATTAGGACTCATGGCCGTCATTGATAGTTTTTATTTATGAGAAATAATGAATCTAGACATAATAAAGTAAAAAAAAAACAAGAAATTTTTTTTCAATTTTTGGTCACAGTGTCCCGAAGCCATGTTTGACTGCTAGCGGAAGCCAAATTAAGAACAACTCCATTTTCAAAAGATGATAACTGTTCATGTACACTGTGACTTCAACATTTCTACCCTTAGAAGCTTTCAAATCGTCCCACTTGTTGAGTACTGTGACGGCAAAGTAGCCCGGTGGAAACAAAAAATTCCGACTTTTGGTCGAAAATTTCTAAGTCCAAACCGAAAATTTTTCTGGTGCAAAAAATTTTTTTTTTTCGTCTCCAAATGGCCTGAAACACATAAATAACCGAAAATAAAAATTCGATTTTTCGGCCGCCATTTTGGATTACCGAAAAATCGAAACGAAATTCTTTCGATTTTTTTTATAAAGCGGTATTACTTCCTTCAATTTGGAACCCTTTTAGAGGGCTCGTTATATTTAAATCTCGATATTTCAATCCAAAATGGCCGATTTTTTAGATAACTTTCCGTTTTGTGAAAAATTTTGGCAGAAAACATGAAACATGGAAAAAAATACTCATTATATTTGTTTTAGACAAGAGTAATTCTGACAAGTCTGTCAAAAAATTAAGTCGATAGCTTTTTTCTTTCATGAGATATTGGCCTACGAAGCTTTGGGCGTTTTTGGGCGTTTTTGCCCACCAAGAAACATTTTACCCCAAATACTGATGGTTTTATTTATTAGGACTCATGGCCGTCATTGATAGTTTTTATTTATGAGAAATAATGAATCTAGACATAATAAAGTAAAAAAAAAAACAAGAAATTTTTTTTCAATTTTTGGTCACAGTGTCCCGAAGCCATGTTTGACTGCTAGCGGAAGCCAAATTAAGAACAACTCCATTTCCAAAAGATGATAACTGTTCATGTACACTGTGACTTCAACATTTCTACCCTTAGAAGCTTTCAAATCGTCCCACTTGTTGAGTACTGTGACGGCAAAGTAGCCCGGTGGAAACAAAAAATTCCGACTTTTGGTCGAAAATTTTTAAGTCCAAACCGAAAATTTTTCTGGTGCAAAAAATTTTTTTTTTTTCGTCTCCAAATGGCCTGAAACACATAAATAACCGAAAATAAAAATTCGATTTTTCGGCCGCCATTTTGGATTACCGAAAAATCGAAACGAAATTCTTTCGATTTTTTTTATAAAGCGGTATTATTTCCTTCAATTTGGAACCCTTTTAGAGGGCTCGTTATATTTAAATCTCGATATTTCAATCCAAAATGGCCGATTTTTGAGATAACTTTCCGTTTTGTGAAAAATTTTGGCAGAAATCATAAAAAATGGAAAAAAATACCGATTATATTTGTTTTAGACAAGAGTAATTCTGACAAGTCTGTCAAAAAATTAAGTCGATAGCTTTTTTCTTTCATGAGATATTGGCCTACGAAGCTTTGGGCGTTTTTGGGCGTTTTTGCCCACCAAGAAACATTTTCCCCCAAATACTGATGGTTTTATTTATTAGAACTCATGGCCGTCATTGATCGTGCAAAGTTTGAAAAAAATCTTAAAGACCGTTTTCGAGAAAACTCTTTCCCCGATGTGTTGGAAAAACAAAAAAAAAAAAAAAAAAAAAAAAAAAAAAAAAAAAGAATAATAATCTTGGCAATAACAAATAGATTTTCCTTTCAGGAAAATCCAAACTGGATGAAGTGATTGTGCCCGCACAATACACAGGATTTTCCTCCTATGTTTCGTCTCAAAATTGAGCAGAACGCAGAAAAAACGGATTTTTGATGAGCCTATTAACATATTGACGGTAGACGATATAATGTCAAGATTTTTTTTACAGAAACCCTGTTGTTTGATGTAAATGACTGGTGTCTTCTCGTTTGACCAGCAGCTATTGTTCAGGAGAGAAGTGTGGTAGCTACCATGAAATTTGGAAGGTTGTTGCCGGGTTTCGGGATTAGTACAGAGAAATTTGCAGAGGGGGGTAATGTCCAGAGGGTCATAGACTCCTAGTAAGGACAAAGTCTACCCGAGAATATTTTGCAAAGTTCAGTACTCTTAAGATTCAATCTGAGCAGTTGTAGCATGTGCTGCCCTATATTGGAGAGCATTTGTGGGGGCTTTAAGTTGTATGAAATTGCACTGAGACAATTTTTTTTTCTTTTTTTTTGGGGGGGGGGGAACATTTGGGGGACTTGGCCCCCTCGCCCCCCCCCCCCCCCTTAATTCCGTGGCTATACTACTGAATCAAAACAGCAGCAATGTCGGCAGGATCTCTATGCAGTCTGCCAGCTCCCAGAGGTCGCATCTAATGAAATTCTGTACTGACCGCCAAGGCTCCATACATTGGAACAACCATAGACATTTCAAACTGCGCGTTATTACTATGTCGACCTCATTAAATGTCAACGAGTGGACGACATTTGACAGTAAATCCATGTCACTTGTAATTCCCATTCAGAAGTATAATTCCAGGCCTTCGTGGTGCTGTATTACTTTTGGCTTCCATGTCAGAATGTTAGGAAGCAAATGGGTTTTTGCAGGTAGGTAACTGTCCGGATATTTCCTGTCATCAAAGTTTCAATGATTTTTCACTCAAAACGAAAAATGACACTGAACGCCTACCCTGTATAATCTAAAAGCGCATATTTTTCTGAATATAACTGTTCTCTGTCATAAATTTATTTAGATCCGAGTGCCAGCATGTCTCAATGTGACAGAGACAAATTGTCATAACGCCGTTGTTGAGCAGTGCAGAGGCTTCTAACCACGTGAAGTGAATGACAATGCGTTTTTGAAACAGATGGCCTTGGCAAGAGAATTGTGATGAGTACTTTCCCTTGATGTGCAGAGCTTTGTTTTCAGCATCGGATTCCAAGTTTCCTTTCTTGCTTTCACAATTCCGTTTTTTGAAACGTTTTGTTTTCGAAATAACAGCATATCAAAATATTTCTTTATTGAGTAAAAATTCTTCCAATATATTTACCACTATGTATTGTTCTTTGGGGGGGGGGGGGGGGGGGGGGGGTCACCAAATTTCTTGCCGGTACCCAAGGTAAACTATTTGATATTTGTGGGACACCACGATTCACTGGATTGGCAATGCTCAACTAACTTCGTGTCAACTCAAGAAAGTTGCCCGCCTTTAATGAATAAAGGTGGACCAAAAATGGCCCACCTGGACTCATTTTAGGCGGAACATTATGGCCCTCCTGCCATTCTGACAATGACAAACATGGATTTGTATGAGTACAACATGTGTAGGCCTAAAATCAAGATTAACCAATCATGTATTCTGTTGTCACTTCAGGGGAATTCCACCAGACATTGGTCATATTTCCCCAACCCTTCCTGTTGCTTCTTATCTACATGTACGTCGCAGGGTAGATGAATAATTCTCAGTTGTTTATCTATGCCGTGAGCTCTTATGGTGAAAGCCTGAAATTGAAACGCTGGTACCAGAAGGCAACTTCCCCGGCCCGAAGTCAGCATTATTTAAAAATTCGACATGGGTGTGGGGAGAGGGGGGGGGGGGGGACAATTCTGTACCTAAGGCTAATTCGAACTTGGACCCAAATTCCGTAATATATAAGGCATACCCAAAATGCACAGCCCCGCCGAGGTGAGGGAGGGTATTGGAGGGGGTCCCCCCTTCCCGTTTGTTTTTAATAAGAGTCTCTGATAACTATTCTAGAGCCTCATAATGCCTCATTTGAGGATTGTCATGGCTCTGCATTTAGTCAATGGTTAACACAGTAGGCCTGCTTTTTAAGCGAACGATCTTTTGGTTCGCCTGGAGGTCGCCTGAATTGAAAAATACGCGAACGAAAAATGGGGTTGCTTCGAAATCCCTGACGGTTCGCGCAAAGTTTTTGATGGTTCGCGTAAATATTGTTTGTAACGATGAGCCGTAAACGTGTGAGAATTGTTCCAAATCGCTTCGTGGTTTGCCGCAAAAATTCGATACAGTCCGATTCGGTAATGGCAGCCAGGCTAATTAGGGATGTGTCGCTATGTAATGTCTACACAGTTAGTAACAATCTGGCAATACCGTCGGAATTGCCACCGTCACCAAATTCGATGAGGACGGGGGAGAGGATGAGTAGCTGGAGTCATATTCCCATAAAAAATAACAGACTCTCAGTGTTCTACTTTCGATTTCAGTTTAGGACACAAAATACCATGTAACATTATGAACAACGTTCACTGAAATTGAGGTCGCCGGGTGCAAAATGATCAAGGTTTTTCAGACGTGTTTCCTGGCTTGGACGCCAGAGTCTGTAGAGTCTAATCTAATGCGTGTTTGCCTTGGGTGGGGGTTGGGCAGTCGTGTCGGGTAGTTTTACTGGTGGAGGAAGAGCCTCAACATCCAAATTCTGAATAACGGCTACTTTAACCCGCCTCGTAGTACAGTTTTGTCAGGTCAAAGTGGTGATCTAAAAAAAAAAGTTTGTTTTTTGATCAAAAATTTTCAGTCCAAACCGGACCAAAAAGTTTCCAGGTAAAAAAAAATTGTTTTCGTCTCAAAATTGAACAAAACACATAAAAAAACAGAAACAAAAATTTCCGAATTTTGGTCTAAAAGTCCGAACCGGAGTGGTAGTTCTCCAGCCATCAGAAGCCAAGTGGAATAAAACCCTATTCCCATTTGGTGAGGAAAGGTTTAAAGATACCGTGAATGTTGCCATTTCAATCACGGAAGCCTTATACGATTCAAGAACGCCCAGTATTCTCATGCCGAAAAGAGGGTGTACGGACCGTTGGGAGGCCGAGAGTGTATTTTGGCGACCGCCCGAAGCCAAACTCAACAAAATTGTACTTCCAAACTACGGGGAATCCTTTTACTTGTATACGGGCTACACATTCTCAATCACCACCGCTTTTAACCCACTCCGCTAGAACAGTATAATTAGGTCAAAGTACCAGTCTGAAGACCGATTTTTCGTTTTTTGGTGTAGTGCAAAAAAAAAAAAAAATGTTTTCTCGTCTCAAAAGTGAACAAAACACATAAAAAACAAAAACAAAAATTTCCGGATTTTGGTCGAAAAGTCCGAACCGGAGTGGTAGTTCGCCAGCCATCAGAAGCCAAGTGAAATAAAACCTTATTCCCATGGGGTGGGGAAAGGTTTAAACAGACCGTGAATGATACCATATGAATCACGAAATCCTTATACGAGTCAAGAACGCCGAGTATTCGCATGCCAAAAAGAGGGTGTACGGACCGTTGAGAAGCCGAGAGTGTACTTTTGGCGACCGTCTGAAGGCAAACGCAACAAAACTGTGCTTCCAAACTATGGGGAATCTTTTTACCTATATATGCGCTACACATTCGCAATCACCGCCGCTTTTTACCCACTCCGGTAGTACAGTATAATTAGGTCAAAGTACCAGTCTGAAGACCAATTTTCGTTTCTTGGTGGTGTGTAAAAAAAAAAAAAAATTTTTTTTTTTTTCGTCTCAAAATTGAACAAAACACATAAAAAACGAAAAAAAAAAATCGATTTTTTGGCCGCCATTTTGGATTAACGAAAAATCGAAACGAAATTCTTTCGATTTTTTTATAAAGCGGTATTACTGCCTTCAATTTGGAACTCTTTTAGAGGGCTCATTATATTTAAATCTCGATATTTCAATCCAAAATGGCCGATTTTTGAGATAACTTTCCGTTTTGTGAACAATTTTGGCAGAAAACATAAAAAATGGAAAAAAATACCGATTATTTTTGTTTTAGACAAGAGTAATTCTGACAAGTCTGTCAAAAACTTAAGTCGATAGCTTTTTTCTTTCATGAGATATTGGCCTACGAAGCTTTGGGCGTTTTTGGGCGTTTTTGCCCACCAAGAAACATTTTCCCCCAAATACTGATGGTTTTATTTATTAGGACTCATGGCCGTCATTGATAGTTTTTATTTATGAGAAATAATGAATCTAGACATAATAAAGTAAAAAAAAAACAAGAAATTTTTTTTCAATTTTTGGTCACAGTGTCCCGAAGCCATGTTTGACTGCTAGCGGAAGCCAAATTAAGAACAACTCCATTTCCAAAAGATGATAACTGTTCATGTACACTGTGACTTCAACATTTCTACCCTTAGAAGCTTTCAAATCGTCCCACTTGTTGAGTACTGTGACGGCAAAGTAACCCGGTGGAAACAAAAAATTCCGACTTTTGGTCGAAAATTTCCAAGTCCAAACCGAAAATTTTTCTGGTGCAAAAAATTTTTTTTTTTTCGTCTCCAAATGGCCTGAAACACATAAATAACCGAAAATAAAAATTCGATTTTTCGGCCGCCATTTTGGATTACCGAAAAATCGAAACGAAATTCTTTCGATTTTTTTTATAAAGCGGTATTACTTCCTTCAATTTGGAACCCTTTTAGAGGGCTCGTTATATTTAAATCTCGATATTTCAATCCAAAATGGCCGATTTTTGAGATAACTTTCCGTTTTGTGAAAAATTTTGGCAGAAAACATAAAAAATGGAAAAAAATACCGATTATATTTGTTTTAGACAAGAGTAATTCTGACAAGTCTGTCAAAAAATTAAGTCGATAGTTTTTTTCTTTCATGAGATATTGGCCTACGAAGCTTTGGGCGTTTTTGGGCGTTTTTGCCCACCAAGAAACATTTTCCCCCAAATACTGATGGTTTTATTTATTAGAACTCATGGCCGTCATTGATCGTGCAAAGTTTGAAAAAAAATCTTAAAGACCGTTTTCGAGAAAACTCTTTCCCCGATGTGTTGGAAAAAAAAAAAAAAAAAAAAAAAAAAGAATAATAATCTTGGCAATAACAAATAGATTTTCCTTTCAGGAAAATCCAAAAAAAGAACTAGATGAAGTGATTGTGCCCGCACAATACACAGGATTTTCCTCCTATTTTTCGTCTCAAAATTGAGAAGAACGCAGAAAAAAGGATTTTTGATGAGCCTATTAACACATTGACGGTAGACGATATAATGTCAAGATTTTTTTTTACATAAACCCTGTTGTTTGATGGAAATCACTGGGGTCTTCTCGTTTGACCAGCAGCTATTGTTCAGGAGAAAAGTGTGATAACTACCATGATATTTGGATGGTCGTTGTCGGGTTTCTGGGTTAGTACAGAGAAATTTGCGGAGGGGGTAATGTCCAGAGGGTCATAGACTCCTAGTAAGGACAAAGTCTTCCCGAGAATATTTTGCAAAGTTCAGTAGACCTACTCTTAAGATTCAATCTGAGCAGTTGTAGCATGTGCTGCCCTATATTGGAGAGCATTTGTGGGGGCTCTATGTTGTATGAAATTGCACTGGGTCAATTTTTTTTTTTTGGGGGGGGGGGGGGGGGGTGGAGGGGGGAAACATTTAGGGACTTGCCCCCCCCCCCCCTCTCCCCTCCCCTTAATTCCGTAGCTATACACTACTGAATCAAAACAGCAGCAATGTCGGCAGGGGCGCTATGCAGTATGCCAGCTCCCAGAGGTCGCATCTAATGAAATTCTGTACTGACCGCCAAGGCTCCACATATTGAAACAACCATAGACATTTCACACTGCGCGTTATTACTATGTCGACCTCATTAAATGTCAACGAGTGGACGACATTTGGCAGTAAATCAAACGCCTACCCTGTATAATCTAAAAGCGCATATTTTTCTGAATATAACTGTTCTCTGTCATAAATGCATGTATTTAGATCCGAGTGCCGGCATGTCTCAATGTGACAGACACAAATTGTCATTACGCCGTGTTGAGCAGTGCAGAGGCTTCTAACCACGTGAAGTGAATGACAATGCGTTTTTGAAATAGATGGCTTTGGCAAGAGAATTGTGATGAGTACTCTCCCTTGATGTGCAGAGCTTTGTTTTCAGCATCGCATTCCAAGTTTCCTTTCTTGCTTTCACAATTCCGTTTTTTGAAACGTTTTGTTTTCGAAATAACAGCATATCAAAATATTTCTTTATTGAGTAAAAAATTCTTCCAATATATTTACCACTATGTATTATTCTTTGGTGTTTTTTTTCACCAAATTTCTTGCCGGTACCCAAGGTAAACTATTTGATATTTGTGGGACATCACTGTTCACTGGATTGGCAAAGCTCAACTAACTTCGTGTTAACTCAAGAAAGTCGCCCGCTTTTAATGAATTAAGGTGGAACAAAAATGACCCACCTGGACCCATTTTAGGCGGAACATTATGGCCCTCCTGCCATTCTGACAATGACAAACATGGATTTGTATGACTACAACATGTGTAGGCCTAAAATCAAGATTAACCAATCATGTATTCTGTTGTCACTTTAGGGGAATTCCACCAGACATTGGTCATATTTCCCCAACCCTTCCTGTTGCTCCTTATCTACATGTACGTCGCAGGGTAGGTGAATAATTCTCAGTTATTTATCTATACCGTGAGCTCTTATGGTGAAAGTCTGAAATTGAAACGCGGTACCAGAAGGCAACTTCCCCGGCCCGAAGTCAGCATTATTTAAAAATTCGACATGGGTGTGGGGAGAGGGGGGGGGGGGGGGGGGGACAATTCTGTACCTAAGGCTAATTCGAACTTGGACCCAAAGTCCGTAATATATTGGGCATACCCAAAATGCACGGCCCCGCCGAGGTGAGGGAGGGTATTGGAGGGCGTGCCCCTTCCCGATTTTTTTAATAAGAGTCTCTGATAACTATTCTAGAGCCTCATAATGCCTCATTTGAGGATTGTCATGGCTCTGCGTTTAGTCAATAGTTAACACAATAGGCCTGCTTTTTAAGCGAACGATCTTTTGGTTCGCCTGGAGGTCGCCTGAATTGAAAAATACGCGAACGAAAAATGGGTTGCTTCGAAATCCCCGACGGTTCGCGCAAAGTTTTTGAGGGTTCGCATAAATATTGTTTGTAATGATGAGCCGTACACGTGTGAGAATTGTTCCAAATCGCTTCGTGGATTGCCGCAAAAATTTGATACAGTCCGATTCGGTAATGGCAGCCAGGCAAATTAGGGATGTGTCGCTATGTAATGTCTACACAGTTAGTAACACTCTGGCAATACCGTCGGAATTGCCACCGTCATCAAATTCAATGAGGACGGGGGAGGGGATGAGTAGCTGGAGTCATATTCCCATAAAAAATAACAGACTCTCAGTGTTCTACTTTCGATTTCAGTTTAGGATACAAAATACCATGTAACATTATGAACAACGTTCACTGAAATTGAGGTCGCCGGGTGCAAAATGATCAAGGTTTTTCAGACGTGTTTCCTGGCTTGGACGCCAGAGTCTGTAGAGTCTAATGCGTGTTTGCCTTGGGTGGGGGTTGGGCAGTCGCGTCGGATAGTTTTACTGGTGGAGGAAGAGCCTCAACATCCAAATTCTGAATAACGGCCACTTTAACCCGCCTCGTAGTACAGTTTTGTCAGGTCAAAGTGGTGATCTAAAAAAAAAAGTTTGTTTTTTGATCAAAAATTTTCAGTCCAAACCGGACCAAAAAATTTCCAGGTAAAAAAAAAATTGTTTTCGTCTCAAAATTGAACAAAACACATAAAAAAACAGAAACAAAAATTTCCGGATTTTGGTCTAAAAGTCCGAACCGGAGTGGTAGTTCTCCAGCCATCAGAAGCCAAGTGAAATAAAACCCTATTCCCATTTGGCGAGGAAAGGTTTAAAGATACCGTGAATGTTGCCATTTCAATCACGGAAGCCTTATTCGATTCAAGAACGCCGAGTATTCTCATGCCGAAAAGAGGGTGTACGGACCGTTGAGAGGCCGAGAATGTATTTTGGCGACCGCCCGAAGCCAAACTCAACAAAATTGTGCTTCCAAACTACGAGGAATCTTTTTACCTATATAAGGGCTACACATTCTCAATCACCACCGCTTTTATCCCACTCCGGTAGTACAGTATAATTAGGTCAAAGTTCCAGTTTGAAGACCGATTTTTCGTTTTTTGGTGTAGTGTAAAAAAAAAAAAAAAAAAATTTTTTCGTCTCAAAAGTGAACAAAACACATAAAAAACAAAAACAAAAATTTCCGGATTTTGGTCGAAAAGTCCGAACCGGAGTGGTAGTTCTCCAGCCATCAGAAGCCAAGTGAAATAAAACCTTATTCCCATGGGGTGGGGAAAGGTTTAAACAGACCGTGAATGATACCATATGAATCACGAAATCCTTATACGAGTCAAGAACGCCGAGTATTCTCATGCCAAAAAGAGGGTGTACGGACCGTTGAGAGGCCGAGAGTGTACTTTTGGCGACCGCCCGAAGGCAAACGCAACAAAATTGTGCTTCCAAACTATGGGGAATCTTTTTACCTATATATGCGCTACACATTCGCAATCAGCACCGCTTTTAACCCACTCCGGTAGTACAGTATAATTAGGTCAAAGTACCAGTCTGAAGACCAATTTTCCTTTTTTGGTGGTGTAGTTTAAAAAAAAAAAAAAAATTTTTTTTCGTCTCAAAATTGAACAAAACATAAAAAACAAAAACAAAAATTTCCGAATTTTGGTCGAAAATTTCGGAAGTCCGAACCGGACCGAAAATTTTCAGTGTAAAAAAAAAATGTTTTTTCGTCTCAAAATTGAACAAAACGCATAAAAAACGAAAAAAAAAATTTCGATTTTTTGGCCGCCATTTTGCATTGACGAAAAATCGAAACGAAATTCTTTCGATTTTTTTTATAAATCGGTATTACTGCCTTCAATTTGGAACTCTTTTAGAGGGCTCATTATATTTAAATCTCGATATTTCAATCCAAAATGGCCGATTTTTTAGATAACTTTCCGTTTTGTGAACAATTTTGGCAGAAAACATAAAAAATGGAAAAAAATACCGATTATTTTTGTTTTAGACAAGAGTAATTCTGACAAGTCTGTCAAAAACTTAAGTCGATAGCTTTTTTCTTTCATGAGATATTGGCCTACGAAGCTTTGGGCGTTTTTGGGCGTTTTTGCCCACCAAGAAACATTTTCCCCCAAATACTGATGGTTTTATTTATTAGGACTCATGGCCGTCATTGATAGTTTTTATTTATGAGAAATAATGAATCTAGACATAATAAAGTAAAAAAAAAACAAGAAATTTTTTTTCAATTTTTGGTCACAGTGTCCCGAAGCCATGTTTGACTGCTAGCGGAAGCCAAATTAAGAACAACTCCATTTCCAAAAGATGATAACTGTTCATGTACACTGTGACTTCAACATTTCTACCCTTAGAAGCTTTCAAATCGTCCCACTTGTTGAGTACTGTGACGGCAAAGTAACCCGGTGGAAACAAAAAATTCCGACTTTTGGTCGAAAATTTCCAAGTCCAAACCGAAAATTTTTCTGGTGCAAAAAATTTTTTTTTTTTCGTCTCCAAATGGCCTGAAACACATAAATAACCGAAAATAAAAATTCGATTTTTCGGCCGCCATTTTGGATTACCGAAAAATCGAAACGAAATTCTTTCGATTTTTTTTATAAAGCGGTATTATTTCCTTCAATTTGGAACCCTTTTAGAGGGCTCGTTATATTTAAATCTCGATATTTCAATCCAAAATGGCCGATTTTTGAGATAACTTTCCGTTTTGTGAAAAATTTTGGCAGAAATCATAAAAAATGGAAAAAAATACCGATTATATTTGTTTTAGACAAGAGTAATTCTGACAAGTCTGTCAAAAAATTAAGTCGATAGCTTTTTTCTTTCATGAGATATTTGCCTACGAAGCTTTGGGCGTTTTTGGGCGTTTTTGCCCACCAAGAAACATTTTCCCCCAAATACTGATGGTTTTATTTATTAGAACTCATGGCCGTCATTGATCGTGCAAAGTTTGAAAAAAATCTTAAAGACCGTTTTCGAGAAAACTCTTTCCCCGATGTGTTGGAAAAACAAAAAAAAAAAAAAAAAAAAAAAAAAAAAAAAAAAGAATAACTAGATGAAGTGATTGTGCCCGCACAATACACAGGATTTTCCTCGTATTTTCAGTTCCTGAGCGTTTTCGTCTCAAAATTGAGAAGAACATAGAAAAACGGATTTTTGATGAGCCTATCAACATACTGACGGTAGAAGATATAATTGCAAGACCTCTATGCAGTATGCCAGCTCCCAGAGGTCACATCTAATGATATTCTGTACTGACCGCCAAGGCTCCATACATTGGAACAACCATAGCCATTCCAAACTGCGCATTATTACTATGTCGACCTCATTAAATGTCAACGAGTGGACGACATTTGCCAGTAAATCCATGTCAGTTGTAATTCCCATTCAGAATTCCAAAATAACTGCTACCATAAGTGTTTCAATGAAGGTTACTTTTGAAGATTTCCAAATGCTTTTGCATCCGATTCTTATGCGTGGAGGCGGAAACACTACATGATGGGCAGTGATGTCGTGGTTCCTCACGATTGCAGAAGAAATATCTAGAGTTCAGAAATAAAACAACGAGCGCGTAATTGGGTGGGAGTGGGGGGGGGGGGGGGTCGGGTGGGAGCTGATAAATCAGTATGAGGAGTGTTAGTTTATGTCATTTCTTAATAAGTTCTACTTCTCCTTCAATAAGCCTGATGGATTTGATTTGTACGACCACAACAAGTGCAGGCCGAAAGTCAAGATTAAACACTTATGCATACTGTTGTCCACTTTAGAAGAATTCCACCAGGTATTGGTCATATTGCCACAACCCTTCCTGTTGCTTCTTATCTACATGTACGTTGCAGGGTCTTCGGGTAGATGAATAATTCTCAGTTATTTATCTATGCCATGAGCTCTTGTGGTGAAAGCCTGAAATTGAAACGCGGGTACCAGAAGGCAACTTCCCAGGCTCGAAGTCAGCAGTATTTAAAAATTTGACATGTGTGTGGGGTGGTGGGGGGTGGGGCGGCGGGGGGGGGGGCATATGTATACTTAAAGCTAATTCAAACTTGGACCCAAAGTCCGTAACATATTAGGCATATCCAAAGTGCACAGCCCCGAGATGTGGGAGGGTATTTGATGGGGGGGGGGGGGGGGGGGGGGGCTTCCCCTTCCCGACTTTTTTTTAAATAATAGGCTCTGATAACAATTCTCATTTGAGGCTTGTCACGGCTCTGCGTAATGGCGTGTGACATTTCTAAATCCCGCACTTTCCGGTCTCGGTTCTGGTCTGGTGTTGGGAAATCTTCTTGCCGACTTGAATAATGAGTTCTTTGACAATCATGATATTCTAAAAGTTATATAGGAGGCCGTTGGACAATTGTTAGCTTCGTCGGCTGCTGGCTCTGAGTCTATGCCTCACTGGTCAGAAATTATTTTCCGACAGAATATGTAAATTTTCGACAGAGATGTTTATTGGGGTCGCGGTTCGCCACCGTCGCACACCCATTTTTTTTTTTTTTGGGGGGGGGGGGGGGGGGGGGCAGAGTTTCCCAGTCCTCAATCTGGCTACAGCAACTAATTCCAGGCCTTCGTGGTGCTCTATTACTTTTGGCTTCCATGTCAGAATGTTAGGAAGCAAATGGATAGTTGCAGGTAGGTAATTGTCGGGTTATTTCTTGTAATTAGACACCCTTAATGTTTCAATGATTGTTCACTCAAAACTTACAATGACACTTAACGCCTACACTATACAATCTAAAAGCGCATATTTTTCTGAATATATTACAAATTACAACAAATCATTTGAATTGGTATTCTATCAGCAAGGACTGATTAAGTAATACTAAATGTTTAAAAGAAACGCGAATACCAATGTTTGCGGGTTTTACTGAAAATTTTGATTTCAAATTAGCCTATGTACAGCGTTCACTGAAGTTGAGGTCGCCGGGTGCAAAATGATCAATGTTTTTCAGACGTGTTTCCTGGCATGGACGCCCGAGATGTAGAGTCCAACTAATGGGTGTTTGTGTTGGGTGGGGGTTGGGCAGTCGCGTCTGATAGTTTTACAGGTGGAGGAAGAGCCTCAACATCCAAATTCTGAATTACGGCCACTTTAACCCGTCTCGTAGTACAGTTTCGTCAGATCAAAGTGGCGATCGAAAGAAAGAAGTTTGGTTTTTGATCAAACATTTTCAGTCCCAACCGGACCAAAAAATTTCCAGGTAACAAAAAATATTTTTTTGTCTCAAAATTTACCAAAACGCATAGAAAACCGAAAAAAAAATCCGATTTTTGTTCAAAAGTTTCCAAGTCCGAACCGGAGTGGTAGTTCTCCAGCCATCAGAAGCCAAGTGGAATAAAACCCTATTCCCATGGGATGGGGAAGGTTTAAAGAGACCGCGAATGTTGCCATTTCAACCACGGAAGCCTTATGCGATTCAGAACGTCGATTATTCTCATGCCAAAATGAGGGTGTACCGTGTACGGACCGTTGGGAGGCCGAGAGTGTACATTTGGCGACCACCCGAAGCCAAATGCAACAGGATTGTGCTTCCACACTCCGGGGAATCTTTTTATCTATATACGGGCTACAGATTTTCAATCACCACCGCTTTTAACCCACTCCGGTAGCAAAGTATAATGAGGTCATAGTACCTGTCCGAAGACCCGACCAAAAACTTCCAGGTAAAAAAACAATTTTTTTCGTCTCAAACTTGACCAAAACGCGTAGAAAACCCAAAAAAAATCCCATTTTTGTTGAAAATTTTCCAAGTCCGAACCGGAGTGGTAGTTTTCCAGCCATCAGAACCCAAGTGAAATAAAATCCTATTCCCGTGGGGTGGGGGAACGGTTTAAAGAGGCGGTGAATGTTGCCATTTCAACCACGGAAGCCTTATATGATTCAAGAACGTCGAGTATTTTCATGCCAAAAAGAGGGTGTTCGCATGGTTGAGAGGCCGAGAGTGTACATTTCGTGACCGCCCGAATCCAAATGCAACAAGGTTGTGCTTCCACACTATGGGGAATCTTCTTGTCTATATACGGGCTACACATTTTTCAATCACCACCGCTTTTAACCCACTCCGGTAGTAAAGTATAATCAGGTCGTAGTAGCTGACCGAAGACCGGACCAAAAACTTCCAGGTAAAGAATTTTTTTTCGTTTCAAAATTGACCAAAACACACAGAAAACCGAAAAAAAATTCCGATTTTTGTTCAAAATTTTTCAAGTCCGAACCGGAGCGGTAGTTCTCCAGCCATCAGAAGCCAAGTGAAATAAAACCCTATTCCCCTGGGGAGGGGAAAGGTTTAAAGAGACCGTGAATGTTGCCATTTCAATCACAGAAACCTTATACGATTCAAGAACGCCGAGTATTCTCATGCCGAAAGGAGGGTGTACGGACCGTTGAGAGGCCGAGAGTGTATTTTGGCGACCTCCCTAAGCCAAACTCAACAAAATTGTGCTTCCAAACTACGGGGAATCTTTTTACCTATATATGGGCTACACATTCTCAATCACCGCCGCTTTTAACCCATTCCGGTAGTACAGTA
Source organism: Pictodentalium vernedei (assembly GCA_031216915.1). NCBI lineage: Eukaryota > Metazoa > Mollusca > Scaphopoda > Dentaliida > Dentaliidae > Pictodentalium > Pictodentalium vernedei. The sequence goes on from CM062297.1 coordinate 392,198,690, forward strand.
TAATTAGGTCAAAGTACCAGTCTGAAGACCGATTTTTCGTTTTTTTGGTGTAGTGTAAAAAAAAAAAAAAAAAAATTTTTTCGTCTCAAAATTGAACAAAACACATAAAAAATAAAGACAGACATTTCCGGATTTTGGTCGAAAAGTCCGAACCGGAGTGGTAGTTCTCCAGCCATCAGAAGCCAAGTGAAATAAAACCTTATTCCCATGGGGTGGGGAAAGGTTAAAGGAGACCGTGAATGTTGCCATTTGAATCACGGAAGCCTTATACGAGTCAAGAACGCCGAGTATTCTCATGCCAAAAAGAGGGTGTACGGACCGTTGAGAGGCCGAGAGTGTACTTTTGGCGACCGCCCGAAGGCAAACGCAACAAAATTGTGCTTCCAAGCTATGGGGAATCTTTTTACCTATATATGCGCTACACATTCGCAATCATCACCGCTTTTAACCCACTCCGGTAGTACAGTATAATTAGGTCAAAGTACCAGTCTGAAGACCAATTTTCGTTTTTTGGTGGTGTAGTGTAAAAAAAAAAAAAAAAATTGTTTTCGTCTCAAAATTGAAGAGAACACATAAAAAACAAAAACAAAAATTTCCGAATTTTGGTCGAAAATTTCGGAAGTCCGAACCGGACCGAAAATTTTCAGTGTGAAAAAAAAAAGTTTTTTCGTCTCAAAATTGAACAAAACGCATAAAAAACGGAAAAAAAAATTTCGATTTTTTGGCCGCCATTTTGGATTGACGAAAAATCGAAAGGAAATTCTTTCGATTTTTTTTATAAAGCGGTATTACTGCCTTCAATTTGGAACTCTTTTAGAGGGCTCATTATATTTAAATCTCGATATTTCAATCCAAAATGGCCAATTTTTGAGATAACTTTCCGTTTTGTGAAAAATTTTGGCAGAAAACATAAAAAATGGAAAAAAATACCGATTATATTTGTTTTAGAGAAGAGTAATTCTGACAAGTCTGTCAAAAAATTAAGTCGATAGCTTTTTTCTTTCATGAGATATTGGCCTACGAAGCTTTGGGCGTTTTGGGGCGTTTTTGCCCACCAAGGAACATTTTCCCCCAAATACTGATGGTTTTATTTATTAGGACTCATGGCCGTCATTGATAGTTTTTATTTATGAGAAATAATGAATCTAGACATAATAAAGTAAAAAAAAAACAAGAAATTTTTTTTCAATTTTTGGTCACAGTGTCCCGAAGCCATGTTTGACTGCTAGCGGAAGCCAAATTAAGAACAACTCCATTTCCAAAAGATGATAACTGTTCATGTACACTGTGACTTCAACATTTCTACCCTTAGAAGCTTTCAAATCGTCCCACTTGTTGAGTACTGTGACGGCAAAGTAGCCCGGTGGAAACAAAAAATTCCGACTTTTGGTCGAAAATGTAAGTCCAAACCGAAAATTTTTTTGGTGCAAAAAAATTTTTTTTTTCGTCTCCAAATGGCCTGAAACACATAAATAACCGAAAATAAAAATTCGATTTTTCGGCCGCCATTTTGGATTACCGAAAAATCGAAACGGAATTCTTTCGATTTTTTTTATAAAGCGGTATTACTTCCTTCAATTTGGAACCCTTTTAGAGGGCTCGTTATATTTAAATCTCGATATTTCAATCCAAAATGGCCGATTTTTGAGATAACTTTCCGTTTTGTGAAAAATTTTGGCAGAAAACATAAAAAATGGAAAAAATACCGATTATATTTGTTTTAGACGAGTAATTCTGACAAGTCTGTCAAAAAATTAAGTCGATAGCTTTTTTCTTTCATGAGATATTGGCCTACGAAGCTTTGGGCGTTTTTGGGCGTTTTTGCCCACCAAGAAACATTTTCCCCCAAATACTGATGGTTTTATTTATTAGGACTCATGGCCGTCATTGATAGTTTTTATTTATGAGAAATAATGAATCTAGACATAATAAAGTAAAAAAAAAACAAGAAATTTTTTTTCAATTTTTGGTCACAGTGTCCCGAAGCCATGTTTGACTGCTAGCGGAAGCCAAATTAAGAACAACTCCATTTCCAAAAGATGATAACTGTTCATGTACACTGTGACTTCAACATTTCTACCCTTAGAAGCTTTCAAATCGTCCCACTTGTTGAGTACTGTGACGGCAAAGTAGCCCGGTGGAAACAAAAAATTCCGACTTTTGGTCGAAAATTTCTAAGTCCAAACCGAAAATTTTTTTGGTGCAAAAAAATTTTTTTTTTCGTCTCCAAATGGCCTGAAACACATAAATAACCGAAAATAAAAATTCGATTTTTCGGCCGCCATTTTGGATTACCGAAAAATCGAAACGGAATTCTTTCGATTTTTTTTATAAAGCGGTATTACTTCCTTCAATTTGGAACCCTTTTAGAGGGCTCGTTATATTTAAATCTCAATATTTCAATCCAAAATGGCCGATTTTTGAGATAACTTTCCGTTTTGTGAAAAATTTTGGCAGAAAACATAAAAAATGGAAAAAAATACCGATTATATTTGTTTTAGACAAGAGTAATTCTGACAAGTCTGTCAAAAAATTAAGTCGATAGCTTTTTTCTTTCATGAGATATTGGCCTACGAAGCTTTGGGCGTTTTTGGGCGTTTTTGCCCACCAAGAAACATTTTCCCTCAAATACTGATGGTTTTATTTATTAGAACTCATGGCCGTCATTGATCGTGCAAAGTTTGAAAAAAATCTTAAAGACCGTTTTCGAGAAAACTCTTTCCCCGATGTGTTGGAAAAACAAAAAAAAAAAAAAAAAAAAAAAAAAAAAAAAAAAGAATAATAATCTTGGCAATAACAAATAGATTTTCCTTTCAGGAAAATCCAAATAATCTTGGCAATAACAAATAGATTTTCCTTTCAGGAAAATCCAAACTAGATGAAGTGATTGTGCCCGCACAATACACAGGATTTTCCTCCTATTTTTCTTCTCAAAATTGAGCAGAACGCAGAAAAACGGATTTTTGATGAGCCTATTAACATATTGACGGTAGACGATATAATGTCAAGATTTTTTTTACAGAAACCCTGTTGTTTGATGTAAATGACTGGTGTCTTCTCGTTTGACCAGCAGCTATTGTTCAGGAGAGAAGTGTGGTAGCTACCATGAAATTTGGAAGGTTGTTGCCGGGTTTCGGGATTAGTACAGAGAAATTTGCAGAGGGGGGTAATGTCCAGAGGGTCATAGACTCCTAGTAAGGACAAAGTCTACCCGAGAATATTTTGCAAAGTTCAGTACTCTTAAGATTCAATCTGAGCAGTTGTAGCATGTGCTGCCCTATATTGGAGAGCATTTGTGGGGGCTTTAAGTTGTATGAAATTGCACTGAGACAATTTTTTTTTCTTTTTTTTTGGGGGGGGGGAACATTTGGGGGACTTGGCCCCCTCGCCCCCCCCCCCCTTAATTCCGTGGCTATACTACTGAATCAAAACAGCAGCAATGTCGGCAGGATCTCTATGCAGTCTGCCAGCTCCCAGAGGTCGCATCTAATGAAATTCTGTACTGACCGCCAAGGCTCCATACATTGGAACAACCATAGACATTTCAAACTGCGCGTTATTACTATGTCGACCTCATTAAATGTCAACGAGTGGACGACATTTGACAGTAAATCCATGTCACTTGTAATTCCCATTCAGAAGTATAATTCCAGGCCTTCGTGGTGCTGTATTACTTTTGGCTTCCATGTCAGAATGTTAGGAAGCAAATGGGTTTTTGCAGGTAGGTAACTGTCCGGATATTTCCTGTCATCAAAGTTTCAATGATTTTTCACTCAAAACGAAAAATGACACTGAACGCCTACCCTGTATAATCTAAAAGCGCATATTTTTCTGAATATAACTGTTCTCTGTCATAAATTTATTTAGATCCGAGTGCCAGCATGTCTCAATGTGACAGAGACAAATTGTCATAACGCCGTGTTGAGCAGTGCAGAGGCTTCTAACCACGTGAAGTGAATGACAATGCGTTTTTGAAACAGATGGCCTTGGCAAGAGAATTGTGATGAGTACTTTCCCTTGATGTGCAGAGCTTTGTTTTCAGCATCGGATTCCAAGTTTCCTTTCTTGCTTTCACAATTCCGTTTTTTGAAACGTTTTGTTTTCGAAATAACAGCATATCAAAATATTTCTTTATTGAGTAAAAATTCTTCCAATATATTTACCACTATGTATTGTTCTTTGGGGGGGGGGGGGGGGGGTCACCAAATTTCTTGCCGGTACCCAAGGTAAACTATTTGATATTTGTGGGACACCACGATTCACTGGATTGGCAATGCTCAACTAACTTCGTGTCAACTCAAGAAAGTTGCCCGCCTTTAATGAATAAAGGTGGACCAAAAATGGCCCACCTGGACTCATTTTAGGCGGAACATTATGGCCCTCCTGCCATTCTGACAATGACAAACATGGATTTGTATGAGTACAACATGTGTAGGCCTAAAATCAAGATTAACCAATCATGTATTCTGTTGTCACTTCAGGGGAATTCCACCAGACATTGGTCATATTTCCCCAACCCTTCCTGTTGCTTCTTATCTACATGTACGTCGCAGGGTAGATGAATAATTCTCAGTTGTTTATCTATGCCGTGAGCTCTTATGGTGAAAGCCTGAAATTGAAACGCGGTACCAGAAGGCAACTTCCCCGGCCCGAAGTCAGCATTATTTAAAAATTCGACATGGGTGTGGGGAGAGGGGGGGGGGGGACAATTCTGTACCTAAGGCTAATTCGAACTTGGACCCAAATTCCGTAATATATAAGGCATACCCAAAATGCACAGCCCCGCCGAGGTGAGGGAGGGTATTGGAGGGGGTCCCCCCTTCCCGTTTGTTTTTAATAAGAGTCTCTGATAACTATTCTAGAGCCTCATAATGCCTCATTTGAGGATTGTCATGGCTCTGCATTTAGTCAATGGTTAACACAGTAGGCCTGCTTTTTAAGCGAACGATCTTTTGGTTCGCCTGGAGGTCGCCTGAATTGAAAAATACGCGAACGAAAAATGGGTTGCTTCGAAATCCCTGACGGTTCGCGCAAAGTTTTTGATGGTTCGCGTAAATATTGTTTGTAACGATGAGCCGTAAACGTGTGAGAATTGTTCCAAATCGCTTCGTGGTTTGCCGCAAAAATTCGATACAGTCCGATTCGGTAATGGCAGCCAGGCTAATTAGGGATGTGTCGCTATGTAATGTCTACACAGTTAGTAACAATCTGGCAATACCGTCGGAATTGCCACCGTCACCAAATTCGATGAGGACGGGGGAGAGGATGAGTAGCTGGAGTCATATTCCCATAAAAAATAACAGACTCTCAGTGTTCTACTTTCGATTTCAGTTTAGGACACAAAATACCATGTAACATTATGAACAACGTTCACTGAAATTGAGGTCGCCGGGAGCAAAATGATCAAGGTTTTTCAGACGTGTTTCCTGGCTTGGACGCCAGAGTCTGTAGAGTCTAATCTAATGCGTGTTTGCCTTGGGTGGGGGTTGGGCAGTCGTGTCGGGTAGTTTTACTGGTGGAGGAAGAGCCTCAACATCCAAATTCTGAATAACGGCTACTTTAACCCGCCTCGTAGTACAGTTTTGTCAGGTCAAAGTGGTGATCTAAAAAAAAAAGTTTGTTTTTTGATCAAAAATTTTCAGTCCAAACCGGACCAAAAAGTTTCCAGGTAAAAAAAAATTGTTTTCGTCTCAAAATTGAACAAAACACATAAAAAAACAGAAACAAAAATTTCCGAATTTTGGTCTAAAAGTCCGAACCGGAGTGGTAGTTCTCCAGCCATCAGAAGCCAAGTGGAATAAAACCCTATTCCCATTTGGTGAGGAAAGGTTTAAAGATACCGTGAATGTTGCCATTTCAATCACGGAAGCCTTATACGATTCAAGAACGCCCAGTATTCTCATGCCGAAAAGAGGGTGTACGGACCGTTGGGAGGCCGAGAGTGTATTTTGGCGACCGCCCGAAGCCAAACTCAACAAAATTGTACTTCCAAACTACGGGGAATCCTTTTACTTGTATACGGGCTACACATTCTCAATCACCACCGCTTTTAACCCACTCCGCTAGAACAGTATAATTAGGTCAAAGTACCAGTCTGAAGACCGATTTTTCGTTTTTTGGTGTAGTGCAAAAAAAAAAAAAAATGTTTTCTCGTCTCAAAAGTGAACAAAACACATAAAAAACAAAAACAAAAATTTCCGGATTTTGGTCGAAAAGTCCGAACCGGAGTGGTAGTTCGCCAGCCATCAGAAGCCAAGTGAAATAAAACCTTATTCCCATGGGGTGGGGAAAGGTTTAAACAGACCGTGAATGATACCATATGAATCACGAAATCCTTATACGAGTCAAGAACGCCGAGTATTCGCATGCCAAAAAGAGGGTGTACGGACCGTTGAGAAGCCGAGAGTGTACTTTTGGCGACCGTCTGAAGGCAAACGCAACAAAACTGTGCTTCCAAACTATGGGGAATCTTTTTACCTATATATGCGCTACACATTCGCAATCACCGCCGCTTTTTACCCACTCCGGTAGTACAGTATAATTAGGTCAAAGTACCAGTCTGAAGACCAATTTTCGTTTCTTGGTGGTGTGTAAAAAAAAAAAAAAATTTTTTTTTTTTCGTCTCAAAATTGAACAAAACACATAAAAAACGAAAAAAAAAAATCGATTTTTTGGCCGCCATTTTGGATTAACGAAAAATCGAAACGAAATTCTTTCGATTTTTTTATAAAGCGGTATTACTGCCTTCAATTTGGAACTCTTTTAGAGGGCTCATTATATTTAAATCTCGATATTTCAATCCAAAATGGCCGATTTTTGAGATAACTTTCCGTTTTGTGAACAATTTTGGCAGAAAACATAAAAAATGGAAAAAAATACCGATTATTTTTGTTTTAGACAAGAGTAATTCTGACAAGTCTGTCAAAAACTTAAGTCGATAGCTTTTTTCTTTCATGAGATATTGGCCTACGAAGCTTTGGGCGTTTTTGGGCGTTTTTGCCCACCAAGAAACATTTTCCCCCAAATACTGATGGTTTTATTTATTAGGACTCATGGCCGTCATTGATAGTTTTTATTTATGAGAAATAATGAATCTAGACATAATAAAGTAAAAAAAAAACAAGAAATTTTTTTTCAATTTTTGGTCACAGTGTCCCGAAGCCATGTTTGACTGCTAGCGGAAGCCAAATTAAGAACAACTCCATTTCCAAAAGATGATAACTGTTCATGTACACTGTGACTTCAACATTTCTACCCTTAGAAGCTTTCAAATCGTCCCACTTGTTGAGTACTGTGACGGCAAAGTAACCCGGTGGAAACAAAAAATTCCGACTTTTGGTCGAAAATTTCCAAGTCCAAACCGAAAATTTTTCTGGTGCAAAAAATTTTTTTTTTTTCGTCTCCAAATGGCCTGAAACACATAAATAACCGAAAATAAAAATTCGATTTTTCGGCCGCCATTTTGGATTACCGAAAAATCGAAACGAAATTCTTTCGATTTTTTTTATAAAGCGGTATTACTTCCTTCAATTTGGAACCCTTTTAGAGGGCTCGTTATATTTAAATCTCGATATTTCAATCCAAAATGGCCGATTTTTGAGATAACTTTCCGTTTTGTGAAAAATTTTGGCAGAAAACATAAAAAATGGAAAAAAATACCGATTATATTTGTTTTAGACAAGAGTAATTCTGACAAGTCTGTCAAAAAATTAAGTCGATAGTTTTTTTCTTTCATGAGATATTGGCCTACGAAGCTTTGGGCGTTTTTGGGCGTTTTTGCCCACCAAGAAACATTTTCCCCCAAATACTGATGGTTTTATTTATTAGAACTCATGGCCGTCATTGATCGTGCAAAGTTTGAAAAAAAATCTTAAAGACCGTTTTCGAGAAAACTCTTTCCCCGATGTGTTGGAAAAAAAAAAAAAAAAAAAAAAAAAAAGAATAATAATCTTGGCAATAACAAATAGATTTTCCTTTCAGGAAAATCCAAAAAAAGAACTAGATGAAGTGATTGTGCCCGCACAATACACAGGATTTTCCTCCTATTTTTCGTCTCAAAATTGAGAAGAACGCAGAAAAAAGGATTTTTGATGAGCCTATTAACACATTGACGGTAGACGATATAATGTCAAGATTTTTTTTTACATAAACCCTGTTGTTTGATGGAAATCACTGGGGTCTTCTCGTTTGACCAGCAGCTATTGTTCAGGAGAAAAGTGTGATAACTACCATGATATTTGGATGGTCGTTGTCGGGTTTCTGGGTTAGTACAGAGAAATTTGCGGAGGGGGTAATGTCCAGAGGGTCATAGACTCCTAGTAAGGACAAAGTCTTCCCGAGAATATTTTGCAAAGTTCAGTAGACCTACTCTTAAGATTCAATCTGAGCAGTTGTAGCATGTGCTGCCCTATATTGGAGAGCATTTGTGGGGGCTCTATGTTGTATGAAATTGCACTGGGTCAATTTTTTTTTTTTGGGGGGGGGGGGGGGGGGGAGGGGGGAAACATTTAGGGACTTGCCCCCCCCCCCCCTCTCCCCTCCCCTTAATTCCGTAGCTATACACTACTGAATCAAAACAGCAGCAATGTCGGCAGGGGCGCTATGCAGTATGCCAGCTCCCAGAGGTCGCATCTAATGAAATTCTGTACTGACCGCCAAGGCTCCACATATTGAAACAACCATAGACATTTCACACTGCGCGTTATTACTATGTCGACCTCATTAAATGTCAACGAGTGGACGACATTTGGCAGTAAATCAAACGCCTACCCTGTATAATCTAAAAGCGCATATTTTTCTGAATATAACTGTTCTCTGTCATAAATGCATGTATTTAGATCCGAGTGCCGGCATGTCTCAATGTGACAGACACAAATTGTCATTACGCCGTGTTGAGCAGTGCAGAGGCTTCTAACCACGTGAAGTGAATGACAATGCGTTTTTGAAATAGATGGCTTTGGCAAGAGAATTGTGATGAGTACTCTCCCTTGATGTGCAGAGCTTTGTTTTCAGCATCGCATTCCAAGTTTCCTTTCTTGCTTTCACAATTCCGTTTTTTGAAACGTTTTGTTTTCGAAATAACAGCATATCAAAATATTTCTTTATTGAGTAAAAAATTCTTCCAATATATTTACCACTATGTATTATTCTTTGGTGTTTTTTTTCACCAAATTTCTTGCCGGTACCCAAGGTAAACTATTTGATATTTGTGGGACATCACTGTTCACTGGATTGGCAAAGCTCAACTAACTTCGTGTTAACTCAAGAAAGTCGCCCGCTTTTAATGAATTAAGGTGGAACAAAAATGACCCACCTGGACCCATTTTAGGCGGAACATTATGGCCCTCCTGCCATTCTGACAATGACAAACATGGATTTGTATGACTACAACATGTGTAGGCCTAAAATCAAGATTAACCAATCATGTATTCTGTTGTCACTTTAGGGGAATTCCACCAGACATTGGTCATATTTCCCCAACCCTTCCTGTTGCTCCTTATCTACATGTACGTCGCAGGGTAGGTGAATAATTCTCAGTTATTTATCTATACCGTGAGCTCTTATGGTGAAAGTCTGAAATTGAAACGCGGTACCAGAAGGCAACTTCCCCGGCCCGAAGTCAGCATTATTTAAAAATTCGACATGGGTGTGGGGAGAGGGGGGGGGGGGGGGACAATTCTGTACCTAAGGCTAATTCGAACTTGGACCCAAAGTCCGTAATATATTGGGCATACCCAAAATGCACGGCCCCGCCGAGGTGAGGGAGGGTATTGGAGGGCGTGCCCCTTCCCGATTTTTTTAATAAGAGTCTCTGATAACTATTCTAGAGCCTCATAATGCCTCATTTGAGGATTGTCATGGCTCTGCGTTTAGTCAATAGTTAACACAATAGGCCTGCTTTTTAAGCGAACGATCTTTTGGTTCGCCTGGAGGTCGCCTGAATTGAAAAATACGCGAACGAAAAATGGGTTGCTTCGAAATCCCCGACGGTTCGCGCAAAGTTTTTGAGGGTTCGCATAAATATTGTTTGTAATGATGAGCCGTACACGTGTGAGAATTGTTCCAAATCGCTTCGTGGATTGCCGCAAAAATTTGATACAGTCCGATTCGGTAATGGCAGCCAGGCAAATTAGGGATGTGTCGCTATGTAATGTCTACACAGTTAGTAACACTCTGGCAATACCGTCGGAATTGCCACCGTCATCAAATTCAATGAGGACGGGGGAGGGGATGAGTAGCTGGAGTCATATTCCCATAAAAAATAACAGACTCTCAGTGTTCTACTTTCGATTTCAGTTTAGGATACAAAATACCATGTAACATTATGAACAACGTTCACTGAAATTGAGGTCGCCGGGTGCAAAATGATCAAGGTTTTTCAGACGTGTTTCCTGGCTTGGACGCCAGAGTCTGTAGAGTCTAATGCGTGTTTGCCTTGGGTGGGGGTTGGGCAGTCGCGTCGGATAGTTTTACTGGTGGAGGAAGAGCCTCAACATCCAAATTCTGAATAACGGCCACTTTAACCCGCCTCGTAGTACAGTTTTGTCAGGTCAAAGTGGTGATCTAAAAAAAAAAGTTTGTTTTTTGATCAAAAATTTTCAGTCCAAACCGGACCAAAAAATTTCCAGGTAAAAAAAAAATTGTTTTCGTCTCAAAATTGAACAAAACACATAAAAAAACAGAAACAAAAATTTCCGGATTTTGGTCTAAAAGTCCGAACCGGAGTGGTAGTTCTCCAGCCATCAGAAGCCAAGTGAAATAAAACCCTATTCCCATTTGGCGAGGAAAGGTTTAAAGATACCGTGAATGTTGCCATTTCAATCACGGAAGCCTTATTCGATTCAAGAACGCCGAGTATTCTCATGCCGAAAAGAGGGTGTACGGACCGTTGAGAGGCCGAGAATGTATTTTGGCGACCGCCCGAAGCCAAACTCAACAAAATTGTGCTTCCAAACTACGAGGAATCTTTTTACCTATATAAGGGCTACACATTCTCAATCACCACCGCTTTTATCCCACTCCGGTAGTACAGTATAATTAGGTCAAAGTTCCAGTTTGAAGACCGATTTTTCGTTTTTTGGTGTAGTGTAAAAAAAAAAAAAAAAAAATTTTTTCGTCTCAAAAGTGAACAAAACACATAAAAAACAAAAACAAAAATTTCCGGATTTTGGTCGAAAAGTCCGAACCGGAGTGGTAGTTCTCCAGCCATCAGAAGCCAAGTGAAATAAAACCTTATTCCCATGGGGTGGGGAAAGGTTTAAACAGACCGTGAATGATACCATATGAATCACGAAATCCTTATACGAGTCAAGAACGCCGAGTATTCTCATGCCAAAAAGAGGGTGTACGGACCGTTGAGAGGCCGAGAGTGTACTTTTGGCGACCGCCCGAAGGCAAACGCAACAAAATTGTGCTTCCAAACTATGGGGAATCTTTTTACCTATATATGCGCTACACATTCGCAATCAGCACCGCTTTTAACCCACTCCGGTAGTACAGTATAATTAGGTCAAAGTACCAGTCTGAAGACCAATTTTCCTTTTTTGGTGGTGTAGTTTAAAAAAAAAAAAAAAATTTTTTTTCGTCTCAAAATTGAACAAAACATAAAAAACAAAAACAAAAATTTCCGAATTTTGGTCGAAAATTTCGGAAGTCCGAACCGGACCGAAAATTTTCAGTGTAAAAAAAAAATGTTTTTTCGTCTCAAAATTGAACAAAACGCATAAAAAACGAAAAAAAAAATTTCGATTTTTTGGCCGCCATTTTGCATTGACGAAAAATCGAAACGAAATTCTTTCGATTTTTTTTATAAATCGGTATTACTGCCTTCAATTTGGAACTCTTTTAGAGGGCTCATTATATTTAAATCTCGATATTTCAATCCAAAATGGCCGATTTTTTAGATAACTTTCCGTTTTGTGAACAATTTTGGCAGAAAACATAAAAAATGGAAAAAAATACCGATTATTTTTGTTTTAGACAAGAGTAATTCTGACAAGTCTGTCAAAAACTTAAGTCGATAGCTTTTTTCTTTCATGAGATATTGGCCTACGAAGCTTTGGGCGTTTTTGGGCGTTTTTGCCCACCAAGAAACATTTTCCCCCAAATACTGATGGTTTTATTTATTAGGACTCATGGCCGTCATTGATAGTTTTTATTTATGAGAAATAATGAATCTAGACATAATAAAGTAAAAAAAAAACAAGAAATTTTTTTTCAATTTTTGGTCACAGTGTCCCGAAGCCATGTTTGACTGCTAGCGGAAGCCAAATTAAGAACAACTCCATTTCCAAAAGATGATAACTGTTCATGTACACTGTGACTTCAACATTTCTACCCTTAGAAGCTTTCAAATCGTCCCACTTGTTGAGTACTGTGACGGCAAAGTAACCCGGTGGAAACAAAAAATTCCGACTTTTGGTCGAAAATTTCCAAGTCCAAACCGAAAATTTTTCTGGTGCAAAAAATTTTTTTTTTTTCGTCTCCAAATGGCCTGAAACACATAAATAACCGAAAATAAAAATTCGATTTTTCGGCCGCCATTTTGGATTACCGAAAAATCGAAACGAAATTCTTTCGATTTTTTTTATAAAGCGGTATTATTTCCTTCAATTTGGAACCCTTTTAGAGGGCTCGTTATATTTAAATCTCGATATTTCAATCCAAAATGGCCGATTTTTGAGATAACTTTCCGTTTTGTGAAAAATTTTGGCAGAAATCATAAAAAATGGAAAAAAATACCGATTATATTTGTTTTAGACAAGAGTAATTCTGACAAGTCTGTCAAAAAATTAAGTCGATAGCTTTTTTCTTTCATGAGATATTTGCCTACGAAGCTTTGGGCGTTTTTGGGCGTTTTTGCCCACCAAGAAACATTTTCCCCCAAATACTGATGGTTTTATTTATTAGAACTCATGGCCGTCATTGATCGTGCAAAGTTTGAAAAAAATCTTAAAGACCGTTTTCGAGAAAACTCTTTCCCCGATGTGTTGGAAAAACAAAAAAAAAAAAAAAAAAAAAAAAAAAAAAAAAAAGAATAATAATCTTGGCAATAACAAATAGATTTTCCTTTCAGGAAAATCCAAACTAGATGAAGTGATTGTGCCCGCACAATACACAGGATTTTCCTCCTATTTTTCTTCTCAAAATTGAGCAGAACGCAGAAAAACGGATTTTTGATGAGCCTATTAACATATTGACGGTAGACGATATAATGTCAAGATTTTTTTTACAGAAACCCTGTTGTTTGATGTAAATGACTGGTGTCTTCTCGTTTGACCAGCAGCTATTGTTCAGGAGAGAAGTGTGGTAGCTACCATGAAATTTGGAAGGTTGTTGCCGGGTTTCGGGATTAGTACAGAGAAATTTGCAGAGGGGGTAATGTCCAGAGGGTCATAGACTCCTAGTAAGGACAAAGTCTACCCGAGAATATTTTGCAAAGTTCAGTACTCTTAAGATTCAATCTGAGCAGTTGTAGCATGTGCTGCCCTATATTGGAGAGCATTTGTGGGGGCTTTAAGTTGTATGAAATTGCACTGAGACAATTTTTTTTTCTTTTTTTTTGGGGGGGGGGAACATTTGGGGGACTTGGCCCCCTCGCCCCCCCCCCCTTAATTCCGTGGCTATACTACTGAATCAAAACAGCAGCAATGTCGGCAGGATCTCTATGCAGTCTGCCAGCTCCCAGAGGTCGCATCTAATGAAATTCTGTACTGACCGCCAAGGCTCCATACATTGGAACAACCATAGACATTTCAAACTGCGCGTTATTACTATGTCGACCTCATTAAATGTCAACGAGTGGACGACATTTGACAGTAAATCCATGTCACTTGTAATTCCCATTCAGAAGTATAATTCCAGGCCTTCGTGGTGCTGTATTACTTTTGGCTTCCATGTCAGAATGTTAGGAAGCAAATGGGTTTTTGCAGGTAGGTAACTGTCCGGATATTTCCTGTCATCAAAGTTTCAATGATTTTTCACTCAAAACGAAAAATGACACTGAACGCCTACCCTGTATAATCTAAAAGCGCATATTTTTCTGAATATAACTGTTCTCTGTCATAAATTTATTTAGATCCGAGTGCCAGCATGTCTCAATGTGACAGAGACAAATTGTCATAACGCCGTGTTGAGCAGTGCAGAGGCTTCTAACCACGTGAAGTGAATGACAATGCGTTTTTGAAACAGATGGCCTTGGCAAGAGAATTGTGATGAGTACTTTCCCTTGATGTGCAGAGCTTTGTTTTCAGCATCGGATTCCAAGTTTCCTTTCTTGCTTTCACAATTCCGTTTTTTGAAACGTTTTGTTTTCGAAATAACAGCATATCAAAATATTTCTTTATTGAGTAAAAATTCTTCCAATATATTTACCACTATGTATTGTTCTTTGGGGGGGGGGGGGGGGGGGGTCACCAAATTTCTTGCCGGTACCCAAGGTAAACTATTTGATATTTGTGGGACACCACGATTCACTGGATTGGCAATGCTCAACTAACTTCGTGTCAACTCAAGAAAGTTGCCCGCCTTTAATGAATAAAGGTGGACCAAAAATGGCCCACCTGGACTCATTTTAGGCGGAACATTATGGCCCTCCTGCCATTCTGACAATGACAAACATGGATTTGTATGAGTACAACATGTGTAGGCCTAAAATCAAGATTAACCAATCATGTATTCTGTTGTCACTTCAGGGGAATTCCACCAGACATTGGTCATATTTCCCCAACCCTTCCTGTTGCTTCTTATCTACATGTACGTCGCAGGGTAGATGAATAATTCTCAGTTGTTTATCTATGCCGTGAGCTCTTATGGTGAAAGCCTGAAATTGAAACGCGGTACCAGAAGGCAACTTCCCCGGCCCGAAGTCAGCATTATTTAAAAATTCGACATGGTGTGGGGAGAGGGGGGGGGGGGACAATTCTGTACCTAAGGCTAATTCGAACTTGGACCCAAATTCCGTAATATATAAGGCATACCCAAAATGCACAGCCCCGCCGAGGTGAGGGAGGGTATTGGAGGGGGTCCCCCCTTCCCGTTTGTTTTTAATAAGAGTCTCTGATAACTATTCTAGAGCCTCATAATGCCTCATTTGAGGATTGTCATGGCTCTGCATTTAGTCAATGGTTAACACAGTAGGCCTGCTTTTTTAAGCGAACGATCTTTTGGTTCGCCTGGAGGTCGCCTGAATTGAAAAATACGCGAACGAAAAATGGGTTGCTTCGAAATCCCTGACGGTTCGCGCAAAGTTTTTGATGGTTCGCGTAAATATTGTTTGTAACGATGAGCCGTAAACGTGTGAGAATTGTTCCAAATCGCTTCGTGGTTTGCCGCAAAAATTCGATACAGTCCGATTCGGTAATGGCAGCCAGGCTAATTAGGGATGTGTCGCTATGTAATGTCTACACAGTTAGTAACAATCTGGCAATACCGTCGGAATTGCCACCGTCACCAAATTCGATGAGGACGGGGGAGAGGATGAGTAGCTGGAGTCATATTCCCATAAAAAATAACAGACTCTCAGTGTTCTACTTTCGATTTCAGTTTAGGACACAAAATACCATGTAACATTATGAACAACGTTCACTGAAATTGAGGTCGCCGGGAGCAAAATGATCAAGGTTTTTCAGACGTGTTTCCTGGCTTGGACGCCAGAGTCTGTAGAGTCTAATCTAATGCGTGTTTGCCTTGGGTGGGGGTTGGGCAGTCGTGTCGGGTAGTTTTACTGGTGGAGGAAGAGCCTCAACATCCAAATTCTGAATAACGGCTACTTTAACCCGCCTCGTAGTACAGTTTTGTCAGGTCAAAGTGGTGATCTAAAAAAAAAAGTTTGTTTTTTGATCAAAAATTTTCAGTCCAAACCGGACCAAAAAGTTTCCAGGTAAAAAAAAATTGTTTTCGTCTCAAAATTGAACAAAACACATAAAAAAACAGAAACAAAAATTTCCGAATTTTGGTCTAAAAGTCCGAACCGGAGTGGTAGTTCTCCAGCCATCAGAAGCCAAGTGGAATAAAACCCTATTCCCATTTGGTGAGGAAAGGTTTAAAGATACCGTGAATGTTGCCATTTCAATCACGGAAGCCTTATACGATTCAAGAACGCCCAGTATTCTCATGCCGAAAAGAGGGTGTACGGACCGTTGGGAGGCCGAGAGTGTATTTTGGCGACCGCCCGAAGCCAAACTCAACAAAATTGTACTTCCAAACTACGGGGAATCCTTTTACTTGTATACGGGCTACACATTCTCAATCACCACCGCTTTTAACCCACTCCGCTAGAACAGTATAATTAGGTCAAAGTACCAGTCTGAAGACCGATTTTTCGTTTTTTGGTGTAGTGCAAAAAAAAAAAAAAATGTTTTCTCGTCTCAAAAGTGAACAAAACACATAAAAAACAAAAACAAAAATTTCCGGATTTTGGTCGAAAAGTCCGAACCGGAGTGGTAGTTCGCCAGCCATCAGAAGCCAAGTGAAATAAAACCTTATTCCCATGGGGTGGGGAAAGGTTTAAACAGACCGTGAATGATACCATATGAATCACGAAATCCTTATACGAGTCAAGAACGCCGAGTATTCGCATGCCAAAAAGAGGGTGTACGGACCGTTGAGAAGCCGAGAGTGTACTTTTGGCGACCGTCTGAAGGCAAACGCAACAAAACTGTGCTTCCAAACTATGGGGAATCTTTTTACCTATATATGCGCTACACATTCGCAATCACCGCCGCTTTTTACCCACTCCGGTAGTACAGTATAATTAGGTCAAAGTACCAGTCTGAAGACCAATTTTCGTTTCTTGGTGGTGTGTAAAAAAAAAAAAAAATTTTTTTTTTTTCGTCTCAAAATTGAACAAAACACATAAAAAACGAAAAAAAAAAATCGATTTTTTGGCCGCCATTTTGGATTAACGAAAAATCGAAACGAAATTCTTTCGATTTTTTTATAAAGCGGTATTACTGCCTTCAATTTGGAACTCTTTTAGAGGGCTCATTATATTTAAATCTCGATATTTCAATCCAAAATGGCCGATTTTTGAGATAACTTTCCGTTTTGTGAACAATTTTGGCAGAAAACATAAAAAATGGAAAAAAATACCGATTATTTTTGTTTTAGACAAGAGTAATTCTGACAAGTCTGTCAAAAACTTAAGTCGATAGCTTTTTTCTTTCATGAGATATTGGCCTACGAAGCTTTGGGCGTTTTTGGGCGTTTTTGCCCACCAAGAAACATTTTCCCCCAAATACTGATGGTTTTATTTATTAGGACTCATGGCCGTCATTGATAGTTTTTATTTATGAGAAATAATGAATCTAGACATAATAAAGTAAAAAAAAAACAAGAAATTTTTTTTCAATTTTTGGTCACAGTGTCCCGAAGCCATGTTTGACTGCTAGCGGAAGCCAAATTAAGAACAACTCCATTTCCAAAAGATGATAACTGTTCATGTACACTGTGACTTCAACATTTCTACCCTTAGAAGCTTTCAAATCGTCCCACTTGTTGAGTACTGTGACGGCAAAGTAACCCGGTGGAAACAAAAAATTCCGACTTTTGGTCGAAAATTTCCAAGTCCAAACCGAAAATTTTTCTGGTGCAAAAAATTTTTTTTTTTTCGTCTCCAAATGGCCTGAAACACATAAATAACCGAAAATAAAAATTCGATTTTTCGGCCGCCATTTTGGATTACCGAAAAATCGAAACGAAATTCTTTCGATTTTTTTTATAAAGCGGTATTACTTCCTTCAATTTGGAACCCTTTTAGAGGGCTCGTTATATTTAAATCTCGATATTTCAATCCAAAATGGCCGATTTTTGAGATAACTTTCCGTTTTGTGAAAAATTTTGGCAGAAAACATAAAAAATGGAAAAAAATACCGATTATATTTGTTTTAGACAAGAGTAATTCTGACAAGTCTGTCAAAAAATTAAGTCGATAGTTTTTTTCTTTCATGAGATATTGGCCTACGAAGCTTTGGGCGTTTTTGGGCGTTTTTGCCCACCAAGAAACATTTTCCCCCAAATACTGATGGTTTTATTTATTAGAACTCATGGCCGTCATTGATCGTGCAAAGTTTGAAAAAAAATCTTA
Source organism: Pictodentalium vernedei (assembly GCA_031216915.1). Lineage (NCBI taxonomy): Eukaryota > Metazoa > Mollusca > Scaphopoda > Dentaliida > Dentaliidae > Pictodentalium > Pictodentalium vernedei. Next base: position 392,216,775 of record CM062297.1, read on the forward strand.
AAGACCGTTTTCGAGAAAACTCTTTCCCCGATGTGTTGGAAAAAAAAAAAAAAAAAAAAAAAAAGAATAATAATCTTGGCAATAACAAATAGATTTTCCTTTCAGGAAAATCCAAAAAAAGAACTAGATGAAGTGATTGTGCCCGCACAATACACAGGATTTTCCTCCTATTTTTCGTCTCAAAATTGAGAAGAACGCAGAAAAAAGGATTTTTGATGAGCCTATTAACACATTGACGGTAGACGATATAATGTCAAGATTTTTTTTTACATAAACCCTGTTGTTTGATGGAAATCACTGGGGTCTTCTCGTTTGACCAGCAGCTATTGTTCAGGAGAAAAGTGTGATAACTACCATGATATTTGGATGGTCGTTGTCGGGTTTCTGGGTTAGTACAGAGAAATTTGCGGAGGGGGTAATGTCCAGAGGGTCATAGACTCCTAGTAAGGACAAAGTCTTCCCGAGAATATTTTGCAAAGTTCAGTAGACCTACTCTTAAGATTCAATCTGAGCAGTTGTAGCATGTGCTGCCCTATATTGGAGAGCATTTGTGGGGGCTCTATGTTGTATGAAATTGCACTGGGTCAATTTTTTTTTTTGGGGGGGGGGGGGGGGGGGGTGGAGGGGGGAAACATTTAGGGACTTGCCCCCCCCCCCCCTCTCCCCTCCCCTTAATTCCGTAGCTATACACTACTGAATCAAAACAGCAGCAATGTCGGCAGGGGCGCTATGCAGTATGCCAGCTCCCAGAGGTCGCATCTAATGAAATTCTGTACTGACCGCCAAGGCTCCACATATTGAAACAACCATAGACATTTCACACTGCGCGTTATTACTATGTCGACCTCATTAAATGTCAACGAGTGGACGACATTTGGCAGTAAATCAAACGCCTACCCTGTATAATCTAAAAGCGCATATTTTTCTGAATATAACTGTTCTCTGTCATAAATGCATGTATTTAGATCCGAGTGCCGGCATGTCTCAATGTGACAGACACAAATTGTCATTACGCCGTGTTGAGCAGTGCAGAGGCTTCTAACCACGTGAAGTGAATGACAATGCGTTTTTGAAATAGATGGCTTTGGCAAGAGAATTGTGATGAGTACTCTCCCTTGATGTGCAGAGCTTTGTTTTCAGCATCGCATTCCAAGTTTCCTTTCTTGCTTTCACAATTCCGTTTTTTGAAACGTTTTGTTTTCGAAATAACAGCATATCAAAATATTTCTTTATTGAGTAAAAAATTCTTCCAATATATTTACCACTATGTATTATTCTTTGGTGTTTTTTTTCACCAAATTTCTTGCCGGTACCCAAGGTAAACTATTTGATATTTGTGGGACATCACTGTTCACTGGATTGGCAAAGCTCAACTAACTTCGTGTTAACTCAAGAAAGTCGCCCGCTTTTAATGAATTAAGGTGGAACAAAAATGACCCACCTGGACCCATTTTAGGCGGAACATTATGGCCCTCCTGCCATTCTGACAATGACAAACATGGATTTGTATGACTACAACATGTGTAGGCCTAAAATCAAGATTAACCAATCATGTATTCTGTTGTCACTTTAGGGGAATTCCACCAGACATTGGTCATATTTCCCCAACCCTTCCTGTTGCTCCTTATCTACATGTACGTCGCAGGGTAGGTGAATAATTCTCAGTTATTTATCTATACCGTGAGCTCTTATGGTGAAAGTCTGAAATTGAAACGCGGTACCAGAAGGCAACTTCCCCGGCCCGAAGTCAGCATTATTTAAAAATTCGACATGGGTGTGGGGAGAGGGGGGGGGGGGGGGACAATTCTGTACCTAAGGCTAATTCGAACTTGGACCCAAAGTCCGTAATATATTGGGCATACCCAAAATGCACGGCCCCGCCGAGGTGAGGGAGGGTATTGGAGGGCGTGCCCCTTCCCGATTTTTTTAATAAGAGTCTCTGATAACTATTCTAGAGCCTCATAATGCCTCATTTGAGGATTGTCATGGCTCTGCGTTTAGTCAATAGTTAACACAATAGGCCTGCTTTTTAAGCGAACGATCTTTTGGTTCGCCTGGAGGTCGCCTGAATTGAAAAATACGCGAACGAAAAATGGGTTGCTTCGAAATCCCCGACGGTTCGCGCAAAGTTTTTGAGGGTTCGCATAAATATTGTTTGTAATGATGAGCCGTACACGTGTGAGAATTGTTCCAAATCGCTTCGTGGATTGCCGCAAAAATTTGATACAGTCCGATTCGGTAATGGCAGCCAGGCAAATTAGGGATGTGTCGCTATGTAATGTCTACACAGTTAGTAACACTCTGGCAATACCGTCGGAATTGCCACCGTCATCAAATTCAATGAGGACGGGGGAGGGGATGAGTAGCTGGAGTCATATTCCCATAAAAAATAACAGACTCTCAGTGTTCTACTTTCGATTTCAGTTTAGGATACAAAATACCATGTAACATTATGAACAACGTTCACTGAAATTGAGGTCGCCGGGTGCAAAATGATCAAGGTTTTTCAGACGTGTTTCCTGGCTTGGACGCCAGAGTCTGTAGAGTCTAATGCGTGTTTGCCTTGGGTGGGGGTTGGGCAGTCGCGTCGGATAGTTTTACTGGTGGAGGAAGAGCCTCAACATCCAAATTCTGAATAACGGCCACTTTAACCCGCCTCGTAGTACAGTTTTGTCAGGTCAAAGTGGTGATCTAAAAAAAAAAGTTTGTTTTTTGATCAAAAATTTTCAGTCCAAACCGGACCAAAAAATTTCCAGGTAAAAAAAAAATTGTTTTCGTCTCAAAATTGAACAAAACACATAAAAAAACAGAAACAAAAATTTCCGGATTTTGGTCTAAAAGTCCGAACCGGAGTGGTAGTTCTCCAGCCATCAGAAGCCAAGTGAAATAAAACCCTATTCCCATTTGGTGAGGAAAGGTTTAAAGATACCGTGAATGTTGCCATTTCAATCACGGAAGCCTTATTCGATTCAAGAACGCCGAGTATTCTCATGCCGAAAAGAGGGTGTACGGACCGTTGAGAGGCCGAGAATGTATTTTGGCGACCGCCCGAAGCCAAACTCAACAAAATTGTGCTTCCAAACTACGAGGAATCTTTTTACCTATATAAGGGCTACACATTCTCAATCACCACCGCTTTTATCCCACTCCGGTAGTACAGTATAATTAGGTCAAAGTTCCAGTTTGAAGACCGATTTTTCGTTTTTTGGTGTAGTGTAAAAAAAAAAAAAAAAAAATTTTTTCGTCTCAAAAGTGAACAAAACACATAAAAAACAAAAACAAAAATTTCCGGATTTTGGTCGAAAAGTCCGAACCGGAGTGGTAGTTCTCCAGCCATCAGAAGCCAAGTGAAATAAAACCTTATTCCCATGGGGTGGGGAAAGGTTTAAACAGACCGTGAATGATACCATATGAATCACGAAATCCTTATACGAGTCAAGAACGCCGAGTATTCTCATGCCAAAAAGAGGGTGTACGGACCGTTGAGAGGCCGAGAGTGTACTTTTGGCGACCGCCCGAAGGCAAACGCAACAAAATTGTGCTTCCAAACTATGGGGAATCTTTTTACCTATATATGCGCTACACATTCGCAATCAGCACCGCTTTTAACCCACTCCGGTAGTACAGTATAATTAGGTCAAAGTACCAGTCTGAAGACCAATTTTCCTTTTTTGGTGGTGTAGTTTAAAAAAAAAAAAAAAATTTTTTTTCGTCTCAAAATTGAACAAAACATAAAAAACAAAAACAAAAATTTCCGAATTTTGGTCGAAAATTTCGGAAGTCCGAACCGGACCGAAAATTTTCAGTGTAAAAAAAAAATGTTTTTTCGTCTCAAAATTGAACAAAACGCATAAAAAACGAAAAAAAAAATTTCGATTTTTTGGCCGCCATTTTGCATTGACGAAAAATCGAAACGAAATTCTTTCGATTTTTTTTATAAATCGGTATTACTGCCTTCAATTTGTAACTCTTTTAGAGGGCTCATTATATTTAAATCTCGATATTTCAATCCAAAATGGCCGATTTTTTAGATAACTTTCCGTTTTGTGAAAAATTTTGGCAGAAAACATAAAAAATGGAAAAAAATACCGATTATATTTGTTTTAGACAAGAGTAATTCTGACAAGTCTGTCAAAAAATTAAGTTGATAGCTTTTTTTTTTCTTTCATGAGATATTGGCCTACGAAGCTTTGGGCGTTTTTGGGCGTTTTTGCCCACCAAGAAACATTTTTCCCCAAATACTGATGGTTTTATTTATTAGGACTCATGGCCGTCATTGATAGTTTTTATTTATGAGAAATAATGAATCTAGACATAATAAAGTAAAAAAAAAACAAGAAATTTTTTTTCAATTTTTGGTCACATTGTCCCGAAGCCATGTTTGACTGCTAGCGGAAGCCAAATTAAGAACAACTCCATTTCCAAAAAATGATAACTGTTCATGTACACTGTGACTTCAACATTTCTACCCTTAGAAGCTTTCAAATCGTCCCACTTGTTGAGTACTGTGATGGCAAAGTGGCCCGGTGGAAACAAAAAATTCCGACTTTTGGTCGAAAATTTCGAAGTCCAAACCGAAAATTTTTCTGGTGCAAAAAATTGTTTTTTTTCGTCTCCAAATGGCCTGAAACACATAAATAACCGAAAATAAAAATTCGATTTTTCGGCCGCCATTTTGGATTACCGAAAAATCGAAACGAAATTCTTTCGATTTTTTTAATAAAGCGGTATTACTTCCTTCAATTTGGAACCCTTTTAGAGGGCTCGTTATATTTAAATCTCGATATTTCAATCCAAAATGGCCGATTTTTGAGATAACTTTCCGTTTTGTGAAAAATTTTGGCAGAAAACATAAAAAATGGAAAAAAATACCGATTATATTTGTTTTAGACAAGAGTAATTCTGACAAGTCTGTCAAAAATTAAGTCGATAGCTTTTTTCTTTCATGAGATATTGGCCTACGAAGCTTTGGGCGTTTTTGGGCGTTTTTGCCCACCAAGAAACATTTTCCCCCAAATACTGATGGTTTTATTTATTAGAACTCATGGCCGTCATTGATCGTGCAAAGTTTGAAAAAAATCTTAAAGACCGTTTTCGAGAAAACTCTTTCCCCGATGTGTTGGAAAAACCAAAAAAAAAAAAAAAAACAAAACAAAAAAAAAGAATAATAATCTTGGCAATAACAAATAGATTTTCCTTTCAGGAAAATCCAAATAATAATCTTGGCAATAACAAATAGATTTTCCTTTCAGGAAAATCCAAAAAATAATCATTGCAATAACAAATAGATTTTCCCTTTAGGAAAATCCAAATAATAAAAAGTAAACACTCCGTTCCATGTACAGTAGATTGTGGCGAGAGTTTTAGGAGCAGCGACTCGAAATTTTCAGCGTTTGTTCTAGAAGCTCTGCTAAACACGACCACATCGCTGGAAAATCCAGAAACCAAGCATGTGGCCCGCGAGAACCTCGTGCTTATGCGCATAAGCTCTTCTCGATTTGGAGAATGACAAAATGCGAAATTCGTGTCGCTCTTCATGGCATGTGATGCAGCAGATATTCGTGAATGCTGAGTGGAAATTTCATGGAAATCCGCCAAGAATTAGCTGAGAAATAGCGGTTTGAAGAGAGGAGGTAATTTTTTGAATTTGGTCTTTTTCAAGCCGGTGTGAAAGAAGACGTGGTGAATGGGCGCAGACTGCCCTACTCATCCCTCTCTGGGGTAGTTCCTCTTAAAACTTACAACTGGGTGTGACTGGTGACGAGTTGACTGTAAATCGAAGTTGCTTCTTTAAGACCACCACCCAGGGAACCCAACGCAACCTCTAAATCTTTGAGAAACGTCAGAAGTTAAAAGTCAAAAGAAATTGGCGGTAAGTAGGTTTTTGGCATGCAGGAAAAGATTCACGAAACTTTGCATATTAAACATCATTCAAATAGCACTTCAGATATACACGGACTGTGTCTAGACCGCTGGAGGTAGCGACTTGAAATTTTCAGGACTTGTTCTACGAAGCCTGGCCGACATTTTGGCACTAGAATCGAGTGTTTTCACTGCGTGGAAGCACCACACGACGCGAGGAAAGAGAGAGTACTATTCGTCCCGACTTTATCATTTTGGAATGGACTTGGGCAGTGATGTAGATGGCTATACAGCAGTGATTGAGCATAAAGTGCCAGGTTTCAGTGCCACATTGCTTAACCAGCTCCAAGGTATGATTGTTTGTCTCAATATCGTCCTTCACCACTTGTAATTTGTACCGTTGTCATACATTAATGTAGCCTCTTGCCATTTTAGCAACTTTCGAGCCAGAATGCCGCTAAGGTGGGAAAGTGCGGGGGAGAAGTAGGGTTAGGGTTAGGGTTAGCGTTAGTGGCTGGAGCTGCAGGGTTCGGAGGGGGGGGAGGTCCCTCCCAGACACTGCATTTAAACCTTAGATAATCATTAGAATTTGAAGTTATAAGAAATCGGAGGTGAGTATCTTTTTGGCAGGAAAAGATTCACGAAAATTCTACAATTAGACATTACAGTTGCACTTCAGACATACACGAGCTGTGTCGAGACCGTGGAAGACAGCGACTTGAAATTTTCAGAACTTGTTCTACGGAGCCTGTCCGACATCATGGCATCCAATGCGAGTGTCCAGACCGCATGGAAACATCGCCCATCGCGTGGAAAGTGAGAACACTATTCGTCCAGACTCTATCAGTTTGGAATGGGCCTAGGCAGTGTTGTAGACGAGTGTAGAGCTGCAACTGAGCATGAAGTCCCCGTTTTTTGTGCCAACTTGCCTAACTGGCTTCAAGGTGTGATTTTGCATCCATATATCGTTGAGACCGCCAGTAGTTTATACCGTTGCCATACGTTAAGGTAACCTTTTTTCAATTTCGCCAACTTTCGACACACATTTGAGGGTACCTCCCTTCACCCTCATCTACAGCAAAATCTAGCGACAAGGGGTTTTGGGTTTTTCTATGTTCTGTTAGGGTATAAAATGAGCTATCAATTGCTGAACTTTATTTCAAAAATCGCTCCTGGGGTTCCGATATTTCAATCCAAAATGGCCGATTTTCGAGATAACTTTCCGTTTTGTGAAAAATTTTGGCAGAAAACATAAAAAATGGAAAAAAATACCGATTATGTTTGTTTTAGAGAAGTGTAATTCTGACAAGTCTGTCAAGAAATTAAGTCGATAGCTTTTCTCCTTCAGGAGATATTGGCCTATAAAGGTTTGGGCGTTTTGGGGCGTTTTGGGGCGTTTTTGCCCAACAAGAAAAATTTTGCCCCAAATACTGATGGTTTTATTTATTAGGACTCATGGCCGTCATTGATAGTTTTTATTTATGAGAAATAATGAATCTAGACATAATAAAGTAAAAAAAACCAAGACATTTTTTTTCAATTTTTGGTCACAGTGTCCCGAAGCCATGTTTGACTGCTAGCAGAAGCCAAATTAAGAACAACTCCATTTCCAAAAGATGATAACTGTTCATGTACACTGTGACTTCAACATTTCTACCCTTAGAAGCTTTCAAATCGTCCCACTTGTTGAGTACTGTGACGGCAAAGTAGCCCGGTGGAAACAAAAATTTCCGACTTTTGGTCGAAAATTTGTAAGTCCAAACCGAAAATTTTTCTGGTGCAAAAAAAATTTTTTTTTCGTCTCCAAATGGCCTGAAACGCATAAATAACCGAAAATAAAAATTCGATTTTTCGGCCGCCATTTTGGATTGTCGGAAATTCGAGTCGAAATTTTTTCGATGGTTTTTACAATTCGGTGATAAAGTCTTCATATCTAAGCTATTTTAGATGGTTCAGCATATCCCTGTCCCGAGATTGAGTTCAAAAATGGTCAAATTTTGATTTTTTTTTTCGTTACGAAAAATGTTTTGGCAGAAAGGTGTTAACTAGATACATTTTTGTACCATATGCTGATAGAGGGGTGTATTGCTGACATGTCTGAGAAAATTTCAAGTCAATCGTCCTTTCCAGTCCAAAGATATGAGCTGCCAAATATTTTTGTGTTTTTTGGCATAAAGGGTTAACTAAAACATTTTCAGAAAAATGGGAATATGACGATTAGTTACAACTTATGACCCTTTATGAGTACAGAAACTTTAAAAAAAATCGTCAAGAGCGTTTTCGAGAAATAGTGAAAACAAAAAGTGTGGAAGAATAATAATAATAATAAAAAAAAAAAAAAAAAAAAAAATAATCATTGCAATAACAAATAGATTTTCCCTTTAGGAAAATCCAAATAAAAGATGTATTGCTTCACTAACACGCTCGTTAACCGGAAGCAATTGTTGAATAACCAATACTAATTACAGCATAGGGGTGAATTTCATATGATGTTGTGATCACTAGTATATTTTGCGTGCGAACCTGTCATTTCTCATCAACAACTTCGAGACAGACTTGTTCAAGATATAACGAATTCTTAACCATTTGAACACGAGGGGCCAGGGACATGATACGTCATAATTGTATTACGTAAGCTGGGTACTGAGTAAGTGTGTATAGTAGATCAATCAAATTTTTTAACGTGCAGCCCAGAGGCCGCACGTGGGAAATATTAAATCGTCTACCTCCAAATAATTAATATGGACTCTTCCAATTGCTGCCATTGAACTGACATGGAAGATCCCACCAGAGTTCAAATGGTTAACAAATAAAGAAGAATGTGTTTTTCTCACTAAAAAATTAAATTTGTTACGAGCGAGTATGACTGATTTTTATATAATTGCCATTGTCAAGAGGTTTATTTTTTTTAATTTCCTCATGAAGAAGCTATTGTTATAAGATGGGCCTCACGTGGGCCTTGTAGGGACCAGCTAATTTTATCTTTACAGATGTGTCAAAACCCTCTCAAATTTCGCATTTATCAAACACAATGGTGCGCGTCGACAGTGTTGGTAATATTTGGACACAGTAATAGTCGTTCAATGTTCTCATAAGGATGTGGTGGTTTGATATGAACCATAGTTGGTGTGATGGAATCCCAATGAATATTTCAAAACTATGGTAAAGTAAATAACTAAACCTGTTTTGAGGAAACTAAAATTTTATCTGGCAGACGACGATGCAATACATCGCTACTTTTTATCGGCAATTTTACACCCGGGTCCTCTATATTAGGAAGCGGCATGTCCTTACCCATTCTTTAATTCGCAACTCCTTAATTTGCTGGTGGAGAATGAATGTCTAAATGCCCCTGGGATCTTAATACAAACGCCACCTTTTAATGAAGCCGTGCGGTTCATTTTTCCCTTCAGGTATAGCGACACGATATTAAAGCCTATGGTATTACAGCTCAACCGGTAGTTCATGTGCATTCTTGTCGTGGATAATACCGCGCCCCTTGTCTCGATGCATGTGATAGAAAAAAGAGATACAGTTAAAACGAGAGATACTCTGACGAACTATGCTCGTTTCTTGACAAAAGTTCACACAGGAACTGCGCTAAACGCCCCACCAAATGTCGTACAAAGCACGACAAATTATGTTGGTTACTGATGGAAAGCATAAGCAATGTTTCAGCCAACAGACTTCTACTCTCATCACAGAACGCAGACCAACGCACAGAGTGTCGTTCTATTTGCGGGCAATTCGTACAGGATTTCTAGTTTTAAGTGTACAAAATTGGTAGGGAGGTGACGGGTACCCGTGCCACTGGATCCGACCATGTTCATCGCTTTTAACCCTTTACCCAACGTAACGGCTAAAACCGGCCAGCGCTATTCTAAAAAATCGCCAAATAAGTTTCATTATTTTTTTCATTTTTTGTATCAAAAAAGTAGGCTATGACCCCTCGTTGGAACGAGCTCGTTCCAATGAGGAGTCATAACCTATGTTTTGGAGACAAAAAATGAAAACAATTAGTTATTCAAGATTTTTTTTTTGCAAGTGTCGTCTGCTTTTCATGTTAGGTAAATGGTTGTAGTATGAGCTTAGTGGTCTGCAGAAAGGTCGGATCATGCGACAAATAGCCCTTCATTCATTCATATGAGTTTACAATTATTCACAAATCTCAGAAATCTATCACAAATTACGTATATTTAGCTAGATCGGTCGACCAGACGTGTTTGATTTTTGCTCTGTGTAAACATTCAAAAGAATTGAGCTTTTTGGCATTCGATTTTATTACGGAATAAATGGGTGTGATGTTAGACGATACGAATCCCCGGTTTCTGATAGTTACCATAGCAACGAGACCAAATCCTGCGAGGCAAGGAAATGCAGATAAATAGCGAAGACGTGAGTATATCGTCGGTGAACAACATTGGTGCCTAACTCACAAACAAGTCACGTCATTAATATAATATTGCAGGATGGGAGCGCGGTGGCTTAGTGGCTAAGGCATTGGACGTGAAACAGAAAAGTCCACGGTTTCATCCCTACCAGGGGTATCTCTGTTGTGTCCTTGGTCAAGGATTGCCCAAGTGGGGATACGGTAGCGGGGTGTTTTTAGGCGTAATGCACGTCGATGGCCTTCAAACAATGCTGAGCCTGCTTCTGCGGAGTGAGTTCGTTGGGAGTTTGACATTTGTTTGCCGTTGCTCGGTGGTTCTGTCCTGCGACGCCGGCTTCCTCCACCCGTAAAACTGTCCGACACGAGATTACCCTGGCTGTCGAGAGTGTCGTTAAATCCCAATAAAAAAAATGTAGGATACTGAAATATCAGAAGCTACTGCTAAAAAATTTTGGAATGAAGAGAGACGATCACTATTTGGTGGCTTTAACAGTTTCCTTACATTTTTTGTAAAATATTTCTGTTATAATTCTGAAATGTTATTGCGTGGTAACACAGAAGGTTCGCATTCTGATGACGCTATTTGAATTAGTACAACAGGTTATTCTGTCATCTAACCGGTTTAATTAATAATATTTATCGTATTTTGTAGTGTGAAGTTTATGTACTAAGATAAAACACAAAGAGGGTGAAGGCGACTGAAATCGATCACCCGAGGTGGAGTTTTTGCTGTATTTCGAAGGCTCGAATACAGGAAAAACTCCACAAAGTAAAAGTATCGAGACTACAAATTTCAAATCGTTTGTAAATAGAAAGCTACGATTTATATTTTTTTTATTTTACATCTCCCCAACAAGCTGTCCATCAAATTATAGCACCCCTTTGAAGTCAGCGTTGAAATGCACCTGTTCGATGTTATACACTTACCACACAGAAAAAAATGTTCTTACAAGGAACATAGAACAATTTATCTTACAATCAACATGTATTTTGTCTGTATTAACTCTGCAACTGTCGTGTATCCGACCCCCTGATACAATGTCTGTATCGGGGGGTCGGATAAAAACACGTTCCTTTCGCGTGAGTTCCATTTTTTTTTTCTTTTTGTTCATCCGTGCGAATAAATAGTTCGTTATATTTTCGTCTACATTCTTGACGTATCCCCAATATATTGTAAGATAAAATGATTAATACCATTATGTGGATGTACAAAATATGTATCCGAGTCTCGCTCCGAGTTCTAAGGGAAGATCACGACTCGTCTTCGACGAGTCGTGATCTGCCCTTACAACCCGGAGCTCGACTCCGATACATATTTTGTACGTCCACATAATGGTAATAATCTCTATTTAACAGCATCAACTTACACCGTAGACCGACTGCCGACTGGTGAGGTGTTAACACACTCAGAATTGTTGTGCAACAGATCACATTGATATGTTCATGCTCATAAAAGTTACCAGCTACCGATAATGCTGAAAAATGAGGTTTATCATACTTTTGATTATCATTACGGATGAAGTTGCAAACTTAACTTAGCGAAGGAAATAAATATTTGGTTACAAACTAGGATTCAATTCCGGGTTTGATGGGCTCGAAGTAGGGCGAGTTCTCGGCTAGTATTCTGATGTTATGTGTTTGATACTGGTGTTTGAGAATATCGGTATTTTAGTGTAAACGAATGTTCCAATAAGACTGAACACATCGCCCTCTGATTGGACGAGAGTTTGATTAGTTTTTTATTTTTATATTTGCGACTCAATTGGCATATGTTACCGTCTGACGTCACCACACGGAATATTTAAAAATAGGATAACAGCAGGAGGCGATTCAAAGTGAATACTGCCAATAACATCGTATTTACGGGGCAGTGATCATTCTATGAATGTATACTCATAACCCACATATAAGTTCATGATTTGAACTGAGATGGGGTAACCTCAACCTTCATCTAACTTGATTTTCGCGTCTCGATTGAACATAAGCTCCGCGCCGCGAGCCTCAGGCCATGTTACCGTCAATTCATCACAAAAAAACATATAATCTTATCTTCGGGGAAGAAGCAACAGTTGACAAAGGTTAGACCCCCGCAATAGAATAATTGAAATGGAGGACAGTAATTGTGTAACATTGGTTCCGCAGTTTATATCATAGAGAGCTCAGGGGGGAACGTTAATTGCCACAGTTTGGCAAAGATTCATGGAGCACGCAGACATAAAAAATAGTTGTAGAGTTGTAGTGCGAATGGTGCTTGTTTCTGATTTTTAACCCTTTACCTAACATGAAAACCAGAGGAACTTGCAAACAAAATTCTTGAATAACTATTTTTTTTCATTTGTTTCTCAGAAACATAGGTTATGACCCCCCATTGGAACGATCTCGACGAACTCGTTCCAAAGATGGGTCATAACCTATGTTTTTGAAACAAAAAATGAAAATATAATGAAAATTAATTGGCGATTTTTGTGAATAGCGCTGGCCGGTATTGGCCGTTACGTTGGGTAATGGGCTAATGCTGTGGGCGTCGGACTAATGTTCTTGAAATGTATGCAATAGTGTGTACTTTTACTCGTTTCCCAGGTTAGTTCTTGGGCTGCTGCGGCTCTAAATGCGATGAGTTGTAGTACATAAAGTATAGGTTGAACTTTTAGTTTAAGCAATATTTATTTCATATTTCAATAAATTCAACAAAATCAACGAGTTAACATAGAAAATGGTAATAATAATTATGAATCAAGCTGCAGAGAATTATCCATCAACACAAGTTATGTAAGTTGTTTCCATGGTATATTTCGCATTTACACATTCGGAAAGAAAACAAAACAAAAGCAAAATATTGTCTTTAAATTAGTAATTAAGTTGTAAACCTGATTTGTACAGACAGTGATGGCTCAAGTCCAGACTGATGAAATGTTCCAACTACATCACTAGGCCATGCCTTCATCAAAGGCATGCCTTGGTGATGTAGTTGGAATATTACCAGTTACAATTATAGTTCTAAAACAGAAACAGGTGCGAACATTATGGGTACCGGGCTAGCCGCTAGCAACAGTTCATCACTGAAATTGCCTAGAAACTTTAAATGTTCTTTCAACAGCGGTAGTGTCTAGTGAGACTGGAATTAGCATGGCTGGTGCCATATGTACAGATTGTCTTTTCTGTTTGGATTACGGAAACTGCAATCAGTCTTTATTTTCAGTAATATATATGTACAATTTCTACCAGAATTTTTTGTAGTGTGAAACGACTAAGCTGGCTGATGCCAAGCTATATAGCAGTGGAAATATGTGCATGGGTGTCTGTGTCAATAGCATAAGGCAGTCGACCAAGAGTTGAACCCCTCTCTTCTGAGTACGGCTGACAGTACATGAGGAAGTATTCATTGGTTTTCCAATCGCTACACCTGCAATACCACGAACTTGTGGAGCGGTTGTTATATAAGTGTCCAGTGCAAATATTTCGCCTCAGGCGATCTCTTAAAGGAGTATTTATGTTCTACCCTATCTATTGAAATCTGATATTTTAGGAGTGAAAACTGCATGTTTTTTCAGTATTTTGTAGGACATAATATTAGCCATGGAATTATTTTCTCTGGTTTCCGTCGGAAGGAGATTTCACAATCTATTTGCGGATCGTATGAAAGCCCGTTAGTTCAGCAATATTGGACTGAAGAAGACAAACAATTCAGTACAACAACCTCTTTGTGTCGAGAAAAAAAACAACAAAATGGTGTTTAGCCCAGATAATTAGAATTTATTACTTGGTTAGTTTCATGTCTGCCCTCAGCAACTTCACATCTGGCTTCGACCAAAACACTTACCAAGTAACAACCTCTTTATTAAACCAACGCAAAGAATTAGAAGATGGTCACAATTTCTGACATTTCCAATTCTCCAAGTGTAGGTATCCGAGCGTCTATGTTTCCCGTTGTAAACTACCTCTTCTTCAACAAATCTCCGCTTACGGCTTTGAATCAAAGTTTGCGTTGAATTTCTGCACAATTCTCTTCTTTCTTTTCTTCATCCACCTAATTCTTATTATCACCATTGATTTTGATTCCCCACCATACAACAACCCAGATTCAAACTATTCCATTATGCCTGTGACGTCATTTTTTCTGGACTATTTCGTTTGTAAACAATTTGGTTGCGCCTAGTGATATAAATAGGCACAAGGGTTTGAACCCGGATGCCCATCTTCAACACAAAACCAGTTCTGTAGCATTAAAGTACTGTGATCACCATAGCCACCATCTTGGCGGTGGATGTGGGTGGGGTTTCTGATAAATATCAAACTGCATGATACCAAAAATTAATAATATGTCTCAAGTTTTTCAATTGCCTGTTGCCTCATTATCGCCGATCGTTTTTTTTTTAAAGAACATGTTTTTGTTTGTGCGAAAACTATGTTGATGGTGTGTGCATTTTTACGGCAATACATATATAATATTTACAACATAATTAGTTATTGACGACGATAAACCTGTACAGAGATTGGAAAGTTGGAACCGTGCAGCTAGTAAACACACTAAGGTTTGTTGAAGCAAACGCAGTTATACTGCGATGTCACAGTATACTGTTGTTCACGTCACAAAACGTCTGCCATTGGGAGGGACCTACTGCGTTGATTGACTTCGCATCATTTTGGTGGATGGTGAGTCATATTGAGTTGCGATCCTTTCCGCTGAAGTTTCCGCAATTCAGTTTTATGGAGATTAGAGTTCATACACCACAGAACACTGCGAAGCGTTGTTCGCGATTTATCAGATATCGTTGAATTCCCGTTCAAAGGCTCGACGCGAATGACTCTTACTGGATTAGACTCTGCGATCTCTTGATCAGACATAGGAGGTGCTAAGCTAGGGGACCCTGCACATTTGAAATACTCCGGAAGTATCATTTGAACAACGGGTACGATAGGAGCGATGGAAATGAAGACAACAATGAAACCAAAGGAACTGTTACATTTGCAAATAACACAAAACGATACTACCATTTTCATTTCCACCACGAATGAAAGGAAATACGGTCAGCCTTGGTTATTTTAAATCAGCATGACCAATTTCCTTAACCTGAAATAAGTCTTTATAAATTCTTTTGAAGAAACGTCAACACAAGAACTATTTTTGATAAACAAACTCGATGTATCGTTTTGCATTGGAGTTGCTTTTACTTTTCTTTGTTAACGACTGACACACGTCTGCCCCGGTGCCCCCAGGACTTGAAAATAGCAAACAAATGTCAGGAAAAGATGTGTTCCTATACCAATACGCTTGCTAACAGGAAGTAATTATAGAGAAATCAATATGAATGACAGTGGTGGTGTGAATAACATATGATGTTGTAAACCCTATTTTTTGTGCATGCGAACCTGATATTTCTCACCAACAATATATTTATACAAGATATGATAAATTTGTCATCGGCATGACACTTTCATTCTTACGAAATAATTAAGAATTGTTTTTTTTTCTCTCTAAAATATATTCAGCGGCTGTATGAATGCTCGAAACATAAACGTCAATAAAATACATGTTTATAAGGTCAGAAACTTTAAGAATCAAGACTCTTAGACCATGCATGCCACCATAATAGTGCAGTAAAGTGACACAACGCTTTTCATCTCTTCCCTTAGCTTGTAACCGGGACAATGTTCACGCTAGTCCGAATTTGTTCGGTACCGAGTGAACTTTTGTTCGGTTCCAAATTATTTTTTGGGAATCCAAATGAACGATTTTAATGCCAAATGGATTCTGATTGTAAATGAGAACAAATTAACCATGCATCGTCTTTTGAGTGGAACAGTACGTTGTTGCACTGGACGTTCTTATTTATTTATTAAGGTTCAACGACACTTTAACAGCCAAAGTCATATTCTTTCGGTGACAGTTTTACGGGTGGAGGAAGCCGGAGTTCCCGGAGAGACCGACCGAGCAACGACGAGCAGCTGCCAGCTCCCCAACATCGTAACTCCGCACCGCAGCACAGGCAGGGTTAGACTGGTTGAAGACATGCGCACCATCGACGTGCAGTATGCCTTAGTACACGGCGGCATCATGCCCCCATGTGGACACTTGGGGTTAAGTGCCTTGCCCAAGGACACAACGCGGGAGTCCATCCAAGGACTAAGCGGGCTCGACGTTGCCTAACTTCGGTGATCTGACGAGACCGCAATGCCACCGCGCCCTGGCACTAAACGTACGGTATTTAATTAATTTAGTATTACGTGACTCTTAAGTATTTTAGTTTCACAGTAAAAAATATAGATAATAAAAGCTACAACTAATAAATAAATAAATAAATAAATAAATAAATAAATAAATAAATAAATAAATAAACAAATGGATTCGATCCGTATAAAAATGGAGCAAAAGATGGAGCATTTTCCATTTTATTGGGACGGAGAGGAGCGACAAAAATGTTATCGTACACGTAGGTGTGACCATCTCAACGGAAAGTTATAGCTTTCGTTTCAATCCGTTGACGAATACGACTGTCGTATCAAAAATCGGATGCGTAAAGTACGACGGTGTGACCGCCGCCTAAAATTATAGCTGAGCGTTTTTTTTATTCTTTGTAGGAAAGGTTGTGTATCAAGGAGGGAAAATTCAACGCATCCGTTTCCTACCGAATAATGAAAACAAATATTTTATATCTTGTATTTTTATGGGTACCGTTAATGGAATTATTTTCTAAATTCATCCGGTCATTAACTTAATGTGGAAATGATATGCATGTTTCTGTGTTTCCGTTAATGTTCTTTTTTTTCTCAACGTTTGCACTAATGGACACGACTCTAGACTGCCCATTACGTTCACAAACATCTGTTTACATTGTGAGGCCGAAATTACGCGAGCCATGAACAACATATTGGAAGTATTACGCACAGTGAAACCCCGAGTGTGAAACATAATATCACCATCCTCAACTATTATCGTCACAGATATTGACTCTTGGGAAAGGTATCTCCCCTAATAAATACTGAAGTCCAGCTGTAATCCAATTGACATTGAACTTCTGAAAGGTGTGAATGAAAGCTTGATCGACAGGGAACAGTTGTTGGAAGCAGGGAGAGAAACCATCTGTGAATGAAGGTGTCAGACAGCTAATTCTGCAATCAATTAACAGAATAGATAATTTGATTAAAATACCAGAGGATTGTATTGATTTTGAGGGTGTTTATATTTTGCACTGTCCACCCAACTACGATGGGCAGGAGGGAGGAGGGGTTTAGGGGAGGGGGGCGTAAGAACGGTAGTAGCTTTATCAAGGGCAGATTTTTCGAGGATTGTAACAGAAATTGGCGAGCAGGAGTTAGGTATAAAAGAATAATGCGCCAGCTTTTTGAGCAGTACTTAGCCCTTTACCTAACGTAACGGCCAAAACCGGCCAGCGCTATACACGAAAATCGGCATTCCATTCTTTTATATTTTCATCTTTTTGCTTCCAAAACATAGGTTATGACCCCTCATTGGAACGAGCGCGTCGTTACTACAATAATTTTTTTCTAGGTTTTAACATCAAAGGGAAAAAAAATGAGCAAATGTAAGCTTGTATATTTTTATATGATTAGATAGGACAATGTCAATATTATATGCCGGTATGCGCACAGCACTGCAATATGAAGCAAAAAATATATATATATTAACCGCTAAATGTTGACGAAAATGCAATTTTCTATTACTTTACATGGAATTATACAGGAAATAACAGTAGCATTTTAAATAAACGTGGGAAAAAAATTGGTCGAATGAAATCGTTCGATAATATCACCATCTGAGAGCATATATATTGTTCTTAAAGGAGTGATGCGCACAGCGAATACAACTTTCATAGGTTTTATATAATTTTGAGAAATATAAAAATTCCCCATTCAATTAGTGTTAATTTTTGCCAGCCAATTCTTAGCAATCAGGGGAGATAACCTTTTCGTAAGTCGATGTGAATGACGAGAAAAGTTGACCATGCATGTTGTCCTCATTGTGCATGACGGTCTCGTTTTTAATCAAGTCGTAAGTGTTCATTGTAGATATGTTTTCAAAAGTGAGTCAAACTTAACACCATTTTAATTTAATGCATATTGCATTAACACATTTTAACAACCCTGAGCAACAACCGAGATAAATTTTGTAAAACCGTCGCGAACTGGTCACTTTCCACAGGTGGGCAATATTTCCACGGACGCAATAATATTAGATTTCAAACACTAATGATAGAAATAATCATCAAAAATTTAATTAATGACGCGAACGGTATTATCCGGTGTTTCATTAATTAACATTTTGCTGATGAGGATTTTTTTTTTATTACTTGGTAAACGCATGCGTGGACATCACTGCCCACGTGTGGATTACAACCAATCCACGGCGACTGAACGGTATATCGATCCGTCAGACATCATTTTCATGACACCTTGAGACTGAGAAGAAAGACTCGTATTTCGTATTTATTACCACAAAATAAAGTTCACCTGCAATTGGTGGCACGTTTCGAAAACACTGGGCATATACAGAAGATGAGGAAAATGGGCGGATGGGGTGATGTTTTGATGTTTGCCGTGGCAGTCAGCAGCCACGCTTAGTTGGGTTTTGTTGATGGTACCCTGTTTCACAACCGATCTCGAGGAATAATTGTATTGCAGATAATACAGACAATGCACAGTACGTGGAGGGGATTACTACTAAAACATGCGTTTAGTTGACTATCGACCAAGGTTTAACTCGTTTTCTGTGAAAACCCAAATTCATTAGGACCGATGGTTTAAAAAACGTCCATCTTCACCCTAAAAGTCCATTGGCTTAAATACTGATTGTGTTTCCTTTGCTTTATGTCAGGCAGTTTCACAGGCTTTGTCTGTAGAAAAAAAGAAGGAAGAGGGTGCATTTTTAAGGGTTGTACGTCAAGGTAAAATGACAAGGGGCTGGATTCTCTGCATCCCACATTAAAGGTATTTATTGTCTCTTATTTGGTCATGTAATCGGATTGAGGAAGCCGAAATACCAAAAGTCGACCATCTAACATCGGTAAGCAGCAGCCAAAATTTCCGAACGTACTAACCGAGCTTAGGCTAAGCATCATATCGGGTTGCACTGGTTGACGACATGATACGACATCCTGCTTCCATTGGCCAATCGAGAGATATGCGTCTTGTTCAAGGACACAACAAAGTGGCGCAGAGCATTAACGAACTCGCACTTTTTCGACCACAAGGCTTAAGATGATACGCTCGGGTTTTAAAGGGTTCTGTTCCAACCTAAAGTACAAACCATGCGGAACCTTTTAACAGGTTCACTGCCTGTTGACACGTCTATTGACCTATTGCTTGTATGATATATTGGAAGCAGAAAACCAACACTTCCTGATTGAGGACGTTTCCATAACAAAGTATCTAATTATGTACGCTTTGCTTAATATTGTTATCAATAACGACAGTCTCGCAATTAAGTCGCTTCATTATATTGTCAGGTCGATCACTTTGCAGTAATTCGAGAGTTGTAAGAGAGAGATTTATATATCCCCCGTATCTGTAGGACTTCTAAATTATGTGTAATTTCTCCAACAATAATGAACACTTCTAATGAACTGAGAGAACGGCATATATCCACATATGTAAGTATATACGAGATTCATGACAGTTTTATAGTCTCTAAACAGTCTCAGATTGATGTAAGGGCTAATGAATACTTCCTGTTAACACTCCGATAAATAATCTTAAAACTACTTATTAATTTTACGGCAGCACTCAACAGCCCAATTTACATTTACATTAAAGTACAACTGCAAGTGTCCATTCTTTATGTCATTTCTAGTAGAACCTAATATTTGTAGAATGGACACCTTTTAACAGTAAACCACTATCTGAATATACGAACGATTCATCGACAGGAAGAAATCCTCATGACACCAGTTCAATTCTGTAAGGAATCCGACGCTGTTATGGGCAGTTTGTTTACCCACTTTCGTTGGACTTCGTGTGAAGACCACCGTTGATTTAATGTGATGTCCCTTTAGTTGTGTTCACTGACAAAGATATAGATATTATTCCGTGCCTAAGTCATAGATATTCCAATCAATACACATTTATTTCTCATCTAAACCATCAAGATATTAATATAACCGGTGGAACTGCCTGACGTCATCATAGAACTACAATCCGGGCTTGTCTTAGTTCATAGGTATTAAGGGTACAAACATTTCCAACGGTATTGTAATATCTTTAAAGATTCGGCCAACTCAATTCTCGAAAACATTGGTTCACAGACAGTTATTGTTTATGGTACTTTTAGATTCAATGGAATTGAAAATTTCAGTTGCATGAGAAAGCGAACCATAGGTTGGCTTTTTCTCCCAACTGAAATATTCCAGACGTCTGAATCAAAAACATAGGCGATGGACTATTTAATGACTAGACTGGTTCCCGACCATAACAACGTCGAATAAGTTACATAATTGTCCAGATGGCTTGAGGACAAGAAACAAGATGTGCAAATGCGCCAGTGATTGTGAAGCAATGAAAACAATGGGTGTAAAATTGAAATGACTTAAAACCGTCAAAAGTAATCATTTTTGTTCTTCAATATTATAAATGGAACAGGAATTGGTCTAATTTGTCACAACTTAAAGTTTTTTTAAGCCACGGTCACACAGAGAGAGATTGAAGGCAAGACTCTCTGCGACGGCCAAATTTGGGGGTTCGCCCGACAAATCTCTATGAACTTGCGATGCCTTGCCATTGTTCTTGTGATGCATCGTGGAATTTAGGTCACCGCAGGTGACCGCATGTGTTTTTGACCTTGTTCATAATCTTTCTGCGATGGTTCCCCATCGTCCATCCTCATCCGAGGTGACTTGCGCTGACGTGAGGTGAGACACGTCAGCGCAGGTGTGACCGCAGGTGTTTTTGACCTTGTTCATAATCTTTCTGCGATGGATCCCCATCGTCCATCCTCATCCGAGGTGACTTGCGCTGACGTGAGGTGAGGCGAGGATAGACCAACGTGCCTCTTGACTTGTGTCGACGTGCATCACAACGCACATCGGCAGGCGCCAACGTGCGTCGGCGCCCGCTGACGTACGTCAACGCGCGCCACTGCACGTCGGCGTGTGTCTATCAGCAGATGGTATAAAAGGGAGCCACACAATAATTAAACCATTCAGTGCCTTCTTGCTCAGAAATTGACAACATCTCGACATCTTTTCAGATTACTATAGTTTATTAAATGTCAGTCTCTAAATTTGTCTCGAAATCACCAAAAAACTTTAAGCACAAAGTTTATGGCAAACATCACAAGTTCCCGATATTAAATATTATTACATTGCCAAGGCACAGATCCAGCCGACTGTTGTAGTAGTGCTTCAGGTACACGCTGACCCTCTTTGCCTCTCTCGTCGCCATGTTGCCTCCCTGTTGCACATTGCGAACATCATCCAGAACACCTGCATCCCGCCTGGTATTACCCGGTGGTCCTGGTCTTCCTGGTCTACATCACGGTTCTGAAGGGCAGGGTACCTGATCCTCATCAGGTTGTGGAGGCACATGGTCGCCGTGGTGATGAGAGGCACGGTACTTGGTTCCTGTTCCATCGTTGTAAGTATGCAACGGAATCTGTTGGACAGGATCCCTAAGCCGTTCTTTACGACTCTTCTTGCACGGGACGTCCTGTAATTGAAGATGCGTTCGTCATCATTCATGTTTCTGTGTGAGAAGGGTTTGATGAGGTGAGGCCTCAGCGGGAACGCATCGTCCCCTACCAAGAAGTAGGACACATACCTATGGTCGTTCGGCAAGGGCTCTGGAGGTGGTAAGCCTATGGTTCCAGTGTCCAGGCCAACCTTCCGAGTTGAGGCATTGTATATCGCGCAATCTGAGGTCGACCCCTCAGACCGTACATCAGCCCACATGAACTTGTAGTCTGCGCCAACTATCGCCAACATGATAATGGAGTAATACCCCTTATAGCTAAAATACAGTGACCCAGACTTCTTCGGGCATTTGATGGACACATGCATACCGTCAATGGGCCCACATGCATGGTGATAATCCCACCTCGACGCAAACCTCTCGGCCACCCGACGCCACTCGGCTTCTGTTGTCGGAAGGTCAAATAGCTCATCCTTGTACTCTTCTACGATGGCTTTAGATACTTCCCGCACCAATAGTGAAATTGTGTTGTGTGGGACACGGAAGGAATAGGCAAGGCTGTGGTAGCTGTTGCCAGTAGCCATATACCTCCAAGTTGTGGCAACCTTCAGGCCAGGCTCCAGGGACACCCTCGACACCCGGGGTGTCAAACGTTGCACAAGTTCATGAAACATCGCTGGTTCCATTCGAAGGAACCCCACAAAGTCGCCATGGGATTCCCTCTCCAAATCTGCCATCAAAGTCTTGTACTGGTCCAACGGAGTCTTCTAAGAATCCATGGTCTCACCCATAACCTTCTTCTCTCTCTTCTCTGTCTTCTTCTGTAGTGTAGGGCTACAGCCAACACTCTAAGATCCTGAAGTTGTTGCACCTGTAGCACCTGTTGTTGCATCTGTCCGTCGGCCATGTGAAGCGATATTGATGTTTTGGGAATCTGAGCACTCCTTTATATACTCACCTGTCTGACCGCCGATGAAATGCACGCCGACGTACCATAACCTTCCATAACCCGCACCGTGAGGCACGGTAAAATGTGCGTCATGGTGCGTCAATACACGCCGACTCACCTTTACGCAGCATGACGCACAATTTATCTTCTTTTAATGTGCGCCTTCGCACCTATGTAACTGTACATCGACGCACGTGGACGCACGCTGTTGCACGCCTAATCTCTTACATAGGCATATAGGGTCTCTAGGCGTCTCATTGATGTGACCGCAAGTAAGATGCATGGAGCCTCGGGACAAATGGACCATCGGGAGTAAAGACGCGAGCCATCTTTTTGGTGTGACCGGGTCTTTACGGTGTCAACGATATTCACGACGTTAAAAAAGTAAATAAATTTGTCCACACTGATGGATCAAGGTTTCAGTCGATGTTCTTTTTGTGTTACCAGGACAACTCTGCAGAGATGTTATACCTGTCGCAGGAGAGTGAACTGGACTCCGAAATCAACTTCTGTCATGAAGTAGTTATTTTTCGCAGATTATTCTTCCAGCAGCACAATCGTCGAAGTTATTTTGTTGTATGAATCCGGAATTTCTTGACTATTTTATTGATTATTAAACACGCCTTGAAGAATGATATGAATACCTCTCTGTTCATCAAATGCCCGCTCTAGGGTACAGAGATGTCTTCAAGTGGACTGTTTTACCGAAGATTACGCATGTTTGTCACTTCGTTATTAAACTGTCCAATCGTAATGATTTCTCTTGTGTATGCACCGAACGTAATGTGTTGTGATTCTGTGTGAATGAATACTGCACTACTGTTATCCCCAAAACGGTCTGTTTTGTTATCAGATCGCGTGTCGATCGCTAAATTGGGATGATATTTCCTACATAATATACTACGAAAAAGACAGAACCAAGGGAAAAAACAAAAATATCTTCTAGGATTCAGTAGTCTCGCATTTCTTTTTAGACAAGTGAGAGTTTTTAGCAATATTTATTTAATCCCTATCTAACATGAAAATCAGACGACACTTGCAAAAAGAAATCCAGGAAAACAACTTTTTTTCATTTTTGTCTCAAAAACATAGGTTATGACCCCTCATTGGAACGAACTCCACGAGCTCGTTCCAACGAGGGGTCATGATCTATGTTTTTTGAGACAAAAATATGAAAAATAATGAAAATTAATTGGCGATTTTTGAGAATAGCGCTGGCCGGATTTGGCCGTTATATTGGCTGAGGGTTAAGATTTTCATGTGAAAGAAAAAATGTAAGGTGAGATTTTGGTGTTGCGGGGGGGGGGGGGGGTCGTGAACAGTGAAGTGTGATGGAATCGGCATCTAGTCTCGATTCCGCCTAATTGTTTGTTCGTGGTTGTGATCACGGTAATGTATGGCACCGCAAAAAATGTAGAATGTCAGTTGTGGGTTACATACCTCAAGCTCCAGTCTAAATATGCAAGGAAATCGACGTTGTTATAGCCAGCCCTTAAATAGCCCATGGCCTATGTTTAGACACAATAATATGTTCCGAACGATTGATTCTACCAATGCCATAGAAATTCATTTTGTTTGAATCAACGCTAGAAAGGCTAGATTCGACTGATTTTTTGATGACATTAGCATTGGAAAAGAAAACTCACCACAGTCGTAGTTTTGTGATTAGGCTGCGTAATTCCACTTATTATGTTAATATATATAATATATAAGGAATACTTTTGAAGGAGTATCTATAACTGGAGCACGAAGAATATATGTTTAATGCTGTGAGTGAAGGAACGTTATATTACATCAACGGTAGTTTAAGGATAAACTCCAAGAAAATTGAGTAAACAAACAGCCCAAAACATCTTTGAAGTCCTTTCAGAATTAGACTGGTGGAATGAAAGTGTTACGTGCAGGTCTTCCTCTCTACATATTTAGATTTTCATGTTTTCCGTATTTTTTATTCTCTTCCGAGGACCTAAAAATTGTGGCTTATTTACCCCGAGACTGCGAATGTCTTTCCATATTGACTAAACGTTAATATTGATTTGTTCGTCAGCAGTCAGACTAGAAATTACCGAACTTTATTCTAATAACATCCCCACCTTCTGGAAATAGTTATGTCTATCGCCTATTGCCTTTTTCACGAAACATTTCCTTGCATTTTATTCAGCTCCTTGTCAGTCGCCATTAGCTACAAGATTAGCTTAGATAAGCTACAGTTCTGTGTTCACAAAAGTGATAAAGAATTTCTTCTGGGTCGCAGTCCTGTCGATATTCTCTGTCCGTTTTTACGGTAAGCTGGCATCTCATATGTGAAAAAAGAGACACCTGGGCACTGCTTCTAGCGTGCATTTCTGAACTTTTATATTACGAATGGTGTTTATATTTGACCACACGCGATACAATACAGATATTGGAAAATGTGCTACGCACACCAAGCGTAGAATCTAGAGTGACTTTATGACTGGAATGAAATGATTCGACTCAAAAGATTATCAAGCAACAAAGTTACTGGGCCACTGAAGGGGATATTTCTCTTTAAACAAATCAACATCGTCCACTTATTTGATGTTTAATCGCGGTATGAATACAGAACACAATTTGGCTTGAGTACGAGAAGCAACTCCTTTGCTTTGGTGGAATTTTTATGTATTTCACGCGCACCTGCGGCGCTTATGAAATACAGGAAAAACTCCACTCCGAGTCATTGATTCTAGACCCCATACCCTACCTGGTCTATTTTATGTATAAAATTCGACGCAATGTTTGTATTGTGAGGCAATATGATAGCGTCCTGGTCGACTCAAATGGGAACTGTACCACATTGCCTCTCAGTGAGCGTTTCTGTAATCTCTTGAACCTCACTTGGATAAATTCTTACGATATGGTAAAAGTTCCCCTTCGCAAATGGCAGAACAATTTGTAAATTAAACATATCGGCGTTATCTTACTTAGATGGGATCCGGACGATTCGCCCCCCCCCCCCCCGGACGTTTCGCACCTGGACGTCCCCCCCCCCCCCCCCCCCCCGAATCTTTCGCCCCTCGGACGTTTCGCACCCCAGACATTTCGCCCCCGGACATTTCGCTTCCACACCAGAAAAAAAAATAGTAAAAATCACACAAAAATAATAACACACAATAATAATTAGAATCGAAAGTTCACTTCATTTCAAACGTATGCCGTTTAGAGTTTCTGATAATGTCACCCCACCCCCACCCCTGAACAAATGAAACACAGATTCTTCAAACGTTCTTGTAATTTTTTTATAACTAATTTTACTCTCTTTCTTGGCAGCTCTCCTCTGTCATCAAGGAATAGCATAGATTTTGAGTTAGCAAATCTTTGCGCAGCTTTCCATTCAATTAATGTCCAAACTGATGGATGAGCATGGCCAACTAGTGATGAGAATCCACGATTCCAAGCTTCACACAGATTGTTTGTTCTGTACTCTCCATCTAGAGTACTTTTATTCACATTCCATCTGTTTGGAAGAAATAGTTGTTCAACTCGTCGCATGCAGTTCTCTGTGAACATTCCCATCGTATTGTTGACTTAGATGACTTCTTTGTTTGTGTAGCTAAACCATAAGTAGCGCAACTTCTGGCATCCTCGTTTATTCTTGATTATCTCCATTATGAATTTGTAGCAATATGAATGAATGAAAGGTTTTAGCGCGTCGAAGGCGCCCAGGGTCGATATGGGATTTAAAAAGCCCTTGAGACCCGGTTAACCTTATTTTATTTCACTTGGATCACACAGGCCTAGCTTTCCTATTGCCTCAAATGGGGTCTAAGGGAGTATGCACGCGGTTAGAATTCTCGGCAGTTTACGTTGGAGTGATAGATTGTTAATAATCAATCCTTCAACGCCATTAAGACCATTAGAGAGTGGGCTCTATTCGGTTCCAGCTTGGCGATGGTAGAGGTTTGAGTCCCGCCATGGTGGCGAGACAGAATATAATGTTGTGCGATGGCAAATTTAAGGGAAGAAGAGAAAAGAAAACCAAACAACAACGCCGGTTTGGTTGCGGCCCCGGTATATAACCATAGTGGTTACAAAAAAGGAGTGGAGAAAGATCCAACATTTTAGTTTTGAAAAACGGGGAGTCATCCATCAAGCCTTCTGGGAGATAGGATGCCGTATGTGATTATGAGGTATCTGGTTATCCTTCCGGAATTCTAAATGACCCCCACCGCCCCCCCCCCAAAAAAAAAAATGACCTTAAAAGAGGTGTTTGCTGGCAAGATTGTTTCAATCTTTGCCTTGGTCTTGTTAGGTTTTCTGCACATCTTTGCATGAGGATTGTTTCAATCCCTCATAGTTTGTCATTCAGTTTGGTTGTGTGTCTGATGAGATAGAGGAGGTAGAAAAGATAGAGAGCTGTAAATTAGAGCAATTCGGTTTTTAATTTACAACTGTTCCGTCCGTGACGACCAGTGACATGTGAATGGGGAAGCCAGCATTTTTTTACAGAAATTTATATCTCGGGGAGGGGAGACCCGGCAGCAGGTGGAGGTTTTCCTCGCTGTTGCAACTCCCACTGGTAACAGAGGCAAGCTTTCGTGCGTATCGTGTCACCCGCAGCCAGTTCTGAATTTATATCACAGAATGCCTGGCTCACCCCATTGCGATGATGTAATCTTTGACCCTTTCGATGGACACGCCCCAGATTATTTAGTTTCCCTATTGAGGACGCGATGCGCAATGAGTTCTATTATTAATTCGCTGTCTTGAAGTCTATTTAGAGTTTTGCTTTGAAGAACTTTTAAGCGCATTGCTATAGTGTCTATTTTGCCATCTCGTGAAGTTGTTTTATCGATGCCCGCGTGGGCTTGCGCAGAGCCTCGCGCAAGTCATGATTTTGGACCCGTTGTAGTTTTTCAATGTTGGTTTTATTCAGGTCACTGGTTATTATGACCCCATACTCTAGTACTGGGCGTATATATGATTTGTAAAGCTTGAGGAAAACTTCTTTATTGGCTCTCCAATTTTTACCTTTAATCATTTTCAGGAAATTGATGCGTTTCGTGGCTTTTGGCAGTGACTGAGTTTACGTGATTGTTTATATTGAGACTGCTATCCAGGTTGAATCCCATAAACTTAAATCATTACTAGCTTCAAGTTTATGGTCGTAAAGCCTAAGCTCAATATTAGGGACAGGTTTTTTCCTTTGCTTTTTATAAAATGTGATTATTTGTGTTTTCGCGGCATTTAGCTTGATGTGCCACAGAGCGCACCAGTCTTGAAGGTCGCGGATGGTATCCTGCAGGCGGTTTTGTATTATGTTTCAAGACTTACTGGCCGTCCACAATCCATTGTCGTCTGAGAATTGAGATAGTTCAACATGATTCTTCTATACTTTGTCAATGTCATCCACATATATTATAAATAGAAGCGGGCTAAGGACCGAACCCTGTGAAGAGCCTGCTTCGAGTTTTACCTCGTCTGACACCTCGCGGTTGACCCTCACTTTGATTTTTCGATCAGATAAAAATGATGATATGATCCTCAGAATTTTGGTAGGTAGCCCCATTTTAGCAAGTTTGTATCTCATGCCATTGTGCCAGACAGAGGCAAACGCTTTTTCTACCTCGAGTAATAGCGCGGTTCCTATTTCATTTTGACTGAACGCCGTTTTCATATAATCTACCAGTCTATAAACATGCTCGATTCCCTCTCTTTGGCTTCTGTGGGCCCGTTGCCACTTATTGAAAAAGCTGATTGATTCGAGATAGCTGTGGAGTCTAGTCGTGAGAATCCATTCGAAATACAGCTGAGTAGTCTGGTTGGGCAGTAATTTGCTGGGTTGCTCAAGTCCTTGTCGGGTTTGGGTATCATGACTCCTGTAGCTACTTTCCAACATTTTGGGAAGTATCCACTAGAGAGACAGCAGTTTTGGAGGTTAGTGAGTCTACCGAAAAAAGTACTGGGACATTGTTTCAGGATTTTATATGAGACCTCGTCCCCTCCTGGGGAAGAAGAAGACTTACATTTTTTTAATTGTGTTAGCCACTCCTTCTTATCGGTTCCGTAAGTTCAGGGCCATCTCCGTCCTTTGGCGTTTGGTTGAAGGTGGTATCGTTAAACGTTGTCTTATTGTCTTGAACAAATTTGTTTACTTTTTCTTTGAACTCATCATCAAACCTATCGCCCTCATGGGGCGATGATATTTCTTAAGGAGCCCTGCGAAGGCGCCGGACTTCGCCTTGTCATCCAGGGCCATAGTTCCATCGCTGATGTTAAGAGCCTTACTGTTGGCGCCTTTATGTTTTCGTCCAGTAAGGGTTTTAAAAGTATCCCAAAACATTTTAGGCTCCCTGAATCCATTTAGATTTTCCGTTGCTTTTTCCCATCTCACGCGATTGTCGTTTGCTATTGCTTTTTTAACTTCGCCGTGGAGGCGATTTTTCACTGCTTCAAGTTCGACCTTTTTAGTTGGAAGTTTTTCTAATTTGTATGCACGGAAGGCCTTTCTTTTTTGTTTTATTATTTAGAGTGTGGTTTCAGTTATTCTGTTGGCCCGCGGTTTAACCGTCTGTTTGCCACAAATCTCATCAAGAGTGTTATTAATTACTTCACTGAGATTGGTACATGCTTGTTCGAGCTCGCAGGTATTCATTGGGTCGTTTTTATTTATTTTAACCTGAATTATTTTTCTGAAGAGGTCCCAGTCAATTTTGGGTAGATTCCTCCTACTCAGTGTGGGGTATCTTGTGGGTCCGGTGCAACCGTGTAATGTGGCATGAGCAGGCAGGTGGTCGCTACCTAAATCATCGTCCCCCACAAATATGTCTTGCATTTGATTAGTTAGTGATTTACTGGTTATAATAAGGTCACGGATGTCGGATTGGTGGAGTATGTTGCTACTAACGTGGGTAATGTCTTGGTCGTTATTTAATACAAGAAATCAAATTGTTCGATGATATTGAAGAGGGCGTCGCCATTGGGCTCCGTTTTATTACATCCGAAAACCTGATGTTTGGCATTGAAATCACCTAAGAAAATGCAGTGTTTGTATTTCTTCACGAAGAATTCAAAGACTTTGCTGTCAACTGTTTTTTTTTTCGGTTCATTATAATATGAGATTACTACAACTTTTTTGTGATCTAGTTCAATCTCAGCGGCAATCACCTCTGCGTCGAGGTGATCGCTTGATATCGTTTTATATTTTAAGTCCTGCCTTATGAGGTGAGCCACTCCGCCTCCACGTTGTGTGGGACGGTCTCGTCTAATAATGTTGAGTCCACTTAGCAAAAATGTCTTGCTCGGCTTTAACCATGTTTCGTTGATACCAATTACATCTGCGTTTGTGAAGTAATAGGACATCTGTGAGCTTTTGCAGTTAACGCTTCGAGCGTTCCACTGAATTATTTTCAACTTATCCATAGTTGGACAGTACCTAACGTAATTGTACTAGTTAACTTGTTATGGGTGTGATTTATATTTTATTTATGGCGGCTTCTATTTGCGAAGAAGAGATTTGAGTGCGATATAGCTTGGATGCTGTTTTTCTAACTTCTTTACATATAGTCCGGCCGCCAAACGCCATTTTTTCACCAAACCATGTTTTGTTGTATTAAGTTTTTTTCTCAACGGTTTTTATTAGTTCAGACACCCCTCTTACTAATTTTTCTTACTGGACAGCTGACAGCATTGAGCATTTTTTTTAATTGGGCCTTAAAGTGAGGTACTGTTGAAGGGGTCGACAATTAATGTGGAAATTACAGATCCGAATGATTATTTCATCTTAACTCACTATATAAGCACAAAACGTGATGTAATTGTGTTTCGATATAGTAACTACATCCGCATTGGGTATTTGGTAGAAATTGAACGGATATTACACCGCTATTTATATCTATCAACGCTATTTATAACTAACAACGCTCATTATATGTGAACGAGTTTGGAGATTACGTCATATAACTGTTCTTTCTCTTTGATTTCTTAGAGCAAGGACGCATTATTGCAACTGCGTAGTTGTGTCACACTACACACCTCATAAACTAACAATTCTGTCTCGCCTTTTATCACTAGCGTTTCTATTTCTTCAACTTCACTCGATATAGCATCAGGTTCGGGCGGCCTTTGCTTTGAAACGACACAGACTAACTCCGTCATGACAGATGCTTGTTTTTTCTCAACCACGTTCGGCTGTGCTGAATCGAGGAGCAAAGATCCTCTAATGAACGTGAAAGCAAAGCGAATTGAGAATATACTCAGGTGTAGTAGGATTTATAACGATGACTTAGATATAGCTTTGCAACATGGGTACGATGCAGACCCAGATTTGACTCTGAGTTGCCATAAATAAGAGTGTTGAGTAGTATTTGCACCCGAAGAATGTGAAGCAAGCAAGCATTGCTCATAGCAGATCCCTAGATTCTGATGCTCCGCCCGAAAAACGACCCAAACGTTCACATGACGAATTTACTTTCAGGCGTCATTGCCTATTTTGTGGTGATGACTGCATAGTTGACCGGGATACGAAGAATCCTTCAAGGTGGAGGCCCGCCTACCTGTTTCGCCAAATAGGCACACATACACCGCATATGTCAGTTAGTGATGAAATAATTTGTATTTGTTGTTGTAGGAACGATAAATGGTCCGAAAAAGTAAAACTTAGAGTGTGTGGTGTGTTAGCGACTTACATGCTGCCGATGATCGGTACCATGTTGGCTGTAGGTCGAAATTTACGAATCCAAAATCGGTAGAATCAGCTGCAAAACAAAATTGATCTTTCGTCACCACATAATCAGGCCATACAATCTGTCATATCTTACATGAAAAATGACACATCCCCCACGTGGAGTTCTGTCGAATTATTTGATCTTTATCTGCAATCTTGTGGGACTTACAATTCCTGTCGATCATTTGTGTCTGATCTAGTCGATAGCTGGGGAGATGACATTTTGGTGTTGTCTTCCCCGGGAATCGACACCGTTTTGGCAGACAAATCCAGTGCTGGCACCTTACTTAGGCACGTTAAAGACTCGGATGATGCCAATATTGACAATTCCATAAAGACTCTCAGTAAAGCAATTGGCAAAGAAATCAAAGATATGGATCATGACAAAGATAACTACGCCATTGATGTTAACAGCGAGATCGTATCCTCGTTTGCAAGTAGTATACACTTCTCACATTACTAAGGCGTTCAGCTCCACAGTTGGACCACACATTACCTGCTCTGATGATAGGGAACATAGTGACATCAGCGTTGTGTGGAAAATGTACACCGCTTCAAATTTCGTTGGCAACGCTGTTAAGAGATTCTAAAGAGTTGGTAAAAACCATGCATGATTTTGGTGTTACATGCTCATATGACGAGCTATTGAGATTCAAAAAATCTGCGGCAGCTCTGGCTGCAAAGAATGCAAATGATACACCGATTTCGGATGCCAACAATGGCCCCATACAAGTGGTTGTTGACAACTTTGATGCTGAAATTGCTTCTCAAAATGGGAAGCTAAGCACCCATTCGTGGCAATCGTGATGGCTCAAAGGGACAATAATGATTCCGTTGAATCTCAGACGATCCCAAGATTGAAAAAGTCAGATATGACAAAACCAACAGAGTACGAATTGGATTTTGTGCGTTTCAAAGGACCCAAACGACCCGACTTGCCCGCATCACATGTATGAAACACTGTTCCCCTTCTTTCAACATTGTGTCGCAGTGCAATGTCATTACGCAGAGCGATAGAACTTGACTTCGCATTTTTGAAAGATATGGTCAGTGACCATAACTGTCCAGAGTTCAATGGGTATAATACCCGCATGACGAGAGACTCGGGTCAAGCAACGAACCCAAAAACGAACGCAGCATACCTCCCTCTACTTGACATGACACCTACTGATCCAGACACTATCATGACAGCTATGGAAAATGCAGAGCAACTATCGTCAGATGCAGGACAGCCGTTCACTATATTTACTGCCGATCAGCAGTTATACAAGATAGCAGTTCAGGTGTTATGGTCTTATCCAGACAAATTCGCGGCATTTGTTCCTCGATTGGGTGGTATGCATTTGTCCATGAGTTCCATTGGTTCAGTTGGAACGCTCATGGCCAATATTGGACTTTCAGATATACTTGAGTCAGTATTCGGTGGGGTTGAAAAGATGTTGACTGCGAAAAAGTTTCCAATGAATATGAGAGCCATGCGTTTGTTATCAGAAGAACTTTTGCGAACAGCTTTCGAGAATAATGATTTGCAATGTGCAGAAGATTTATTTGCATTGCTAGAAGAGAACGCGTGCAAAAATGTGGGTTGATGCTTTTTTGAAACCATGCTTCCTCATGATGTTGTACGTACGAGCGGAGAGAGAAGGTGACTGGCTTTTGCACATCGAAGCTGTGAAAAGCATGCTTCCTTATTTCTTTGCTTCTGGTCATGCAAATTACGCAAGATATGGGCTTTACTATCTGCGGCAGATGCAAAATATGCCACCGGACATTTTATCTCATTTCTTGAAGGGTGAACGTGTGATGAGACACATACCTGGTCTATGGAATGGCATATGGAGCGATATGTATATCGAAACTACCGTCATGCGATATTGCCATGGCAAATCCGGTATAATAGGGATCACATTAAAGCCAGAAATACTAAAAATCTGGGCATTGAGTTTGCATGCATGTGGGAAGTTAGCTACAGGTATATCAAATATGCGAGAAGATCGAGATAGTGACAAATTACAGATCGCAGATAAGGAAGAGACCAAGTCTAGAATTGCAAGTGATTCTGTCGACCGTATGGGTCTGAGAACTAAACTAGGAATGTGTATCGACCCATTGAATCCAAACGGACACCCCGAGACCATAATTAACATCGCCACTGGTGGGATAGGTCCAACGTCTGTCAATGTCGATACGATTGTCAGCCTCGGAGTTCAGAAAATGACGGAATTTGAAGAGGCCTTCAAGGTCAATTTCGAAACCAGTACAAACTATGGCAATCTTGAAAAAGTCGCTGAAGGTTGGGGAAGTCAAAATATATGACACTAATCTCATTTATTCCAGAGTTATCGAACGTTTATGTAGTTCACGTGAATTCGATATCAAACATATCCTTTCCTTTGAACTGTCACCACTACCAACCGCCATATTTGATGAATCCGGGGATATGCGCGTACGCACATCAAAATCAGTATTGAAAAATAAAACAGTTGTTGAGAAACCAAAAAGAATGTCTGGTGTGGATAAGAAATCTGCAATTGTTATCGGTGGCTGTGCACTGCTCTGGATACCGCATTGGCCTGTGTTTACCAAAACCAGACCGGCAAATGTTCTAGACTTCATTACAGCGTTTAAAGACAACATCAAACAGAAGTTGCGATCGAGTGATGTGTATTTGGTATTTGACAGATATGTTGACTACAGCGCCAAGTGCGTGACAAGGGCACACAGAAAGGCCGATAGCTGCCGGGTGTTTCAACTTGTACCCACCTCCCTGCTACCACCACAAAAACATGTGCTGACCGTAGTGGAGAACAAAAAGCAACTGATCTCCATTATATATGATCAACTCACCACGGACAAAAGTTTTGCTGAGCAAAACACACGAACTCACAAACTTGTAATTACTGGTCAACATGGTGTTCCGGTTAAGGTTAGTTCTGGATCGGTGACAGATAGAGTAGATATGGCAACTAGTCACGAGGAAGCTGACAACATTATCGTTCAACAGGCAATATTGTTTGCTGCAGCTGAATGTAATAACGTTGTGGTTGTTGCTGACTACGCTGACGTCTATTTGTTTGCTGCATCACTGCCTTGAACAACACTTGACGGTTGCAATGACTATGGAGTCACCAATCCATGGACGGGTGGTGATAGATATATCTGCCGCAGTTGATACACACAAGAAATTGTTCCTCAATTGCTCGCTGCTCTCGCACTTTCCGGGTGCGATAATGTAGGGGGATACTTTGGTATCGGCAAAGAGCATGTACTGAAGGTTCTGCAAACGGGTGGGACACTGGAATCACTTGGTGAGAATAACGTGGGGATATCGGATGTTCTAGAACAAGCCACCAAGTTCATGGCATTATGCTATAGATCTCCTAAATCAACATCAATGTCCGATGCTCGTTTGTGCATATGGAGAACACGAATTGGGAATCAGACTGCAACATCTGCTCCTAAATTGTTCAGCCTACCACCCACAACAGAGGCTTTTACTGAGAATTTCAAACGGGCCCACTTGCAAACTTGTATATGGAAGAATGCCCTTCAACCTAACCCACCGCAGATGGACCCAACTGTATTTGGATTCGAGAAAGACATGAATACAAAATCTTTGAACCCTGTGACAGTCGCGTCCAACGTCAAGCTAGCACCTGATGAAATACTGAAGATGATTAGGTGCACGAGTAAAACGCCATGCAAATATTCGAGGTGTAAGTGTAATGTAGCAAACATGGCGTGTACCATTTTCTGTGCGTGCAGTGTTTCAGAGGACTGCTCCAATGAGCAGACATCGCTGGCAGTAATGCGTTGTGATGAGTCGACCTAGTGATCTACACAGTCATTCAACTTGATGTTCACTGCATCTTGTGTGGTCCTTATAAAGTACTTCACCAGTGATATTTGCAAACATCTCTCTTGTTACAATTTCTCGTACATTTCAGTTGCCACCTCCGTTTTGGAGTCTTTAACACTACTGCTGAAAATAGCAAAATGTTACTAATTTTGGTAGCCATTTTGATTTTTTTCTGGAAAATCTGGGGATAAGCTAACCCGCTTTGTGACCAACACAATCAGTTGGAAATGGCGTGCTGTACTGAATCATTTAGTAAAGATTTTTGACTTTCAATTTCAATATTTTCAGTGGTATCGGCGGAAACTTGAATTTGGGGCCATCTTAGGTTTTGGCGGTTATAAGGAAATTGATCAGCCCTGTCAGCTGCCGAGGAAAAGGAATCGCAGGAGGAGACCATATAGTTATACGATATAGTGATACGATAATACACCGAGAAAAAAAAAACAGGTTAAGTGTATTGGCGACTGGACTCTGAGCAGATGAGTGTAGACTGTAATTGCTTTGTTACTTTTCCAATTTTGGGGGCATTTTGGACGCCATATTGGGTTTCTCAAACAATTCCTTTGATCATATATAACAAAAGAGCATCACCCCATATGGCTAATTCATATCGGTAATCATGGTTGGACATTTCAAAATAATAGCGCCTAATAGCCGCCTATATTTGTAAGAAATGATGATTTTTTTGCCATATTTACGCCATTTTGGACGCCATCTTGGGTTTTGAGAGAATATATTTCATATGACACATGAGAGTAACAGTAGGTTCATGAAAATGTGCCGATATGTGCTTACATTGTTTATACATATAATATCGGTTAATTCCGACGGACATAACATAATTCGCAACTTTTTTCGGATTGACTAGGCTATACCGGAGTTTATAAATAACGTGATACAGTGAGCAAGAATCCACTTCTGGTGGATATTAGAGTACCAGTGTGTGCAGAAATGGCCCGTCTGGTAAATATAATTATATAAGCATGCATATTTGTCAACATCTTGAACAATATGAAGGATACGTGGTGAAATCTCAAAAATGAAAAAAGTGTGACACATTGGCGGCTATCTTGGCCGCCATATTGGATTTTGGTAATCTTATTTTGGCCAGTAAGTAACAATTATATATGTGTACGATGAATCAAAAAGAAAAAGCTTCAAAATTCCATATTATCTTACCAAAAGTTCCGATCCAAATTATATGGTGATTTTTTTATTTTTTCATGGCGGTCACCTTGGCGGCCATCTTGGATTTTGTCGAATAAAAAAAAATGCTCAACACTGTCAGCTGTCCAGTAAGAAAAATCTCATCAAGGAAACCCTATGGAATAATAATCCGTCGAGAAAAAAAACTTAATACAACAAAACCAGGTTCAGTGCCTCGGCGGCCGGATTAATATATCGGAAAGTGTTTATTCATTATATTAAGAACTGAACCAGCCATTAGGCTGCACATCGAATGCGGAGAGGTTGAGTTTTCTACGCTGTTGACTTTCATAGCTTTTTTGTAGTGGGGACAGCCCCGATATTTGCTTGGGTGTTGCCCGTTACAATTTGGGCATTTCAGTGTTGAAACCTTGCATGACTTTGTTAAATGTTTTTCGCCGCATTTTATGCAACGCAACTCTCCTTTGCATTTGTTCGACATATGGCCAAATTTCTGGCATTTATGACACTGTGTGGGCTGAGGCAAAACACGATACTCCTCAGTCTCATATTTTTGTCCGTTTATACAAACACCTTTGCCAATGAAATTTAGTTCTGTGGCCCTATTGGGGCATTTTACTTTCATTATCCACGTAGGGTTGCCTGTAGCCTTAGATATTAGTCTGCTCCACGGGTATCCCGACAGGGCTACATCAATATCCCCATCATTAATCTTTGTGTGAACCCTTGTGACGACTACGCAAGGGTTTTGCAGCGGTTGATGCTGTTGTATATTCGTCTGGTGTTTGGCCGTATGTTCCTTTTGAGGTTGTTTAGAAAGGGCTCTTGCCTTTTCGGCGAACGATCCACCACTGTCAGTGGTGAATGTTGGCGTCGCCGGTATCGTTTCCGTTGCGTTACTGTCCGCCGATTTCCCATCATTATGGATCTCCGCACTGGTTGTTACGACTGTAACATCCATTGCGTTCGAGGTCTCAGCGTCAACAACACCCGGGTTATCGGTGCATGTCGACGCTTTCCGGGTTTTCTTAACCACCGTTTCTATTTCCAGGGGCTCACCATTTTCTTGGAAGTCTGTATCCAATTTCCTTTTCGGTCGCGGCGTAATCTGATTAACCACATCACAGGTGGGAACAGTAGTTGCCTCTTGCTCTATGAGCGTACGCAACCAGTTATCTTGTCTGGCGGTAATGAGTTCCGGGCCCTGATTTGGTGGTACCCCCAAAGAGATGGCGTGCATAGGTCTCCCCATCTCAGTGGTATTATTTATAAAAGGCGAACCAGGTGTAGGATTAGTTCTGCCCACCATCCCCTTGCTAGGATTAGGTTTTGAAATCTGCTGAGTTGTATCAACTGTTTTAGAAGCACTAGCGGTATCCGTAACTGTGTCCGTTTTAGGGCCCAACGTGTTGGGCACACTCTGACCATTTTGTTTAGAGCTTCGTTGCTGGAGCACGAACCCAAACCTGATTTATGTCTACTTTTTCCCTTTTTTCCAGATGCCGACTTATTTTCCCTTTTTGATTCCTCCGACGCTTTTATTAACAATAGTAATTACATTTTTTCTTTCTCGAACTGTTCTTTTTGAGCCCTAAGATCCGAGCGCAAACCCTCAATAGTGTCGTTCAATCTGGCTATTTCTATTTGAAAACCAGACAACATCGATGTTAAATCCAATCCCGAAATGGGTTTATTGGTGGTTAGTTATCAGCAACTTACTGTTAAAATATTTAGTTAAAGTATATTTAGTTTTAACAGAGAAAAGCAGACAGAAAATAGATAGAGTTAAAGATAAACACTTACAAAATTACACTAGAGTGCACAGACGTGGTACAGAGAAAAAAAGCCTTTGTTAATATCCAAGCTGTGAGATGTGTTCAGTCAGGAGCTTTAACAGACACGTCCGATCAGCATGATTGTCAACACCAACTGGTAGCAGTTTGGAGCAATATGAATGAATGAAAAGTTTCTGCGCGCCGAGGGCGCACAGGGACGATGTGGGATTGAAATCCCTTGCGACCCTAATAACTTTATTTACTTTATAGCTTTATTTGCTTATAAATCCACGAGAGTCGGGAGCGAGAGCCAATAATCTTATTATGTTTGAGTGTGCGACTGGCAGTAGGGTAGTGGGTTGAGATCCCCGAGAACCTCGAGCTGGAAAATGTCGAGGAATTTACATAATTACAAGAGTTCTGCTCCGTGTTTGCTAAGAGAAGTTGAACTCTTGAATGAATGAATGAATGAATGAAAGGTTTTAGCGCACCGAAGGCGCGCAGGGACGATGTGGCTTTTAACTTAGGCCAGTTTGGTGATACCTGGTCAATTCTCGATTGAATCTTGTCCCATTGTTAACATAACTACCGGATGAGTTGTCACCACTGGAATATTAAGAACAAAAAAATGTCCAAACTCTTTTTGATAATGAATCATGCAAAGCGATACCTTCAAGTAATTTGAATGTCAGTGTGTCAGAGCTCAGTCTCTTTCGGTTCTGATTATGAGTTTCACATTCGGTATATGCACTGGGCCAGGACGGATCACCTCAGCTTGTCACGCGATTAAATTTCGCAAATTTCAGAAACAAATGATCGTTCATCTACTTCTACTTGCGGTTAGATGGTTCGAAATAGTCTAAACATTATGCATATTGATACCAGCACGGGAGAGCGACAGCACTGGTAAGAAAACCGTAGTATCGTAACGATTCGCCAAGGTTAGTACCACACGAATGTTCCAGATGCAAGTTGTAAATACTGCCTTCTGGTGCGCACTCTTAACTCCTACAAAAGGAAAAAAATGCAGAATTGTTTGACAGGGCTGCAAAAACAGGGTCATCGTCTTTATATCTTTCAACATCGTTCCATGGTGTGCTTGTGATCGCATGGATTTTGGGTTCAAGTGCCACACCCACTCAACATTATTTTCCCCGTTGGGTGACATATTATCACCGGATATTACTCTGATCTAGCGACAATCTTATATTAATAAGGACAGATTACCACAGATGACCACACGCCTTTCAAGAGTTTATCTAACTAAAAAGAAAATTTGCCAATTATATGAAAATGTGGTTTGATATATGAAACATACTGATCTCTACACAACTGAATTGTTGAAACGCCCAATAATCATATATAGAAACGTGTCTCACCTGTCGCCAATTTGGGAGATGGGTGGCCTTTGTTGTATAAGTAAAGGGTTTAAATTTCCCGACGCCTCGCATTCGCTGATTGTTTTTTTTAAAGATTATTCTTTGATATCTGTGAAAATTGAGTATGTTGGCAATGATCACTTTTTGCTGCAACAAAACAGATGCCCTGACATGCTGTCTTTAGATACATCAACAACCTACATTCTAAATACCTTAGCATTTGTTTTTAGGCATGTCTTGGCTGCCTTTATAGGCAGCCAAGACTTGCCTAGAAGCAACATCAAAGCTGCAGGAGCTAGAGTATAGAAAAATGTAGAAAAAATATCCAGTCATTGAGGGTTAAGGTCTCGTACTCAGCGGACGAGCTTCATATTATGTTTGAAGCGAAAGTATTTGGACTTTACGAATTTGCCTTGTTACAATTTAGAGGAAGAGAGCAGTAGGCCCCGTGTAAATTGTAACATGACAAAGACATGTGAATAAACTCTGATGATCAAAATAATTTAGCACTCTACCAGTTAACAGGTTATATTTTAGCAATAAATATTGATCTCTATACAATTGGATTGCGCATTGGTTTCAAATAGAAGTGCCTAAACTGTCGACAACTCCTTGGCGTCTGTGAATAATAAATATGTTGATGGTGTGCACATTTTTTCTCGACAACACAAATTGAATATATTTACAACATATTTTAGTTATTATTGACAAAACACATGTACCGAGATTAGAAATTTGATAGCGAGTTCCCAGTTGTCGTGTTAGGATTTCGTTTGGTGATTAATGATGTCAAAGCCGTTACGTTGTCACTCTACAGTCAGAGCGTAACGTTTTTCTCGTCATCCAACGCCTTCGATGGGAAGAGTTAACCACATTGCGTGCGTGCGTTTCCCACTGAAACGTTTTTTCCTGTAATATGCCACCGATATATATTTTTTTAGGTTCAAAATTCACACTGGCACAGACATTTCGTATTGAAACGTTTTTTTTTTCCTATAATATGCCGTAGAAATACTGTTGTCATGAAAATATACATTTATTTGACCTTGATGGGTTTCAAACATGACAAAACATACAAAAACTAAGTGATGAGCTTAGGAACTGGTTAAACTGACTGGCAATAATTGATGTTATTCATTGATGGGCTCTAATTTAGTCCTCATGAGGATGTTGCGTAAGCTTTTGTTTTTCTTATAAGCGACGACAGGTCGAAGATTCAAAGGTTCATTCAATTTAGAGTTCGTAAAATTGAATTCATGTTTTAATAGTTTTGCCATTTCGATATTCATTCTGTTGTAAGTTAAAGTGAAAGGAATGATGGACCCCATTTCGCATTCTCCTTCTGATATGTTCATATCAAATGGCAAGAGGATTTGAAGAGTATTTATCCAGAAATCCTCACGTCTTTTTCTAAATTCACCCGTTTCTTCTAATGTGTCTTTAATGGTGGTTGTTGAATGGGATGGATTTCGAAATCGTCCAAAGGATGGCCTGGAAGGTTAAAATGTTGTGCTGCTGGGGTATCAGTATTATGTTTTGTATCCTGTTTGTGTCGGGTAGAACGTTCTCGGAAAGTATTTTTACTTTGACCAACATACTGCTTCCAACAGCGTTTACAAGTGATAAGGTAAATAATATTCGCTGAATCACAATGAAGGGAGTTACGGATCCGATATTTTTTTCATTTGTTCGGAGCAAAATTCCTCTTTCTGATCAGGCATAAATGTATGCAATCTACAACGAGGCTTTTTGCAATTCAATACCGCTCTACTACATTTCTAAAACAGACTGCTATGTTCAATTTTCAGTGGTTCGAAATAAGTAATTTCTGCTGGACTTTTGAGCTTTTTCAGAGTTTGAGATTTCAGGCTGCGTAAAAAGCGCAGTGAGTACCCCTTCGATCCGAGGGCGCAAAATAGAGTAGAACAAGCCTCGTTGAAATTTACGTTATCTCTTGGATTGCGGTGGAAATTAATGAGCTGTGAATTGATGATATCTTTAAATGTATGGTGAGAATGAAATGATTTTGTGTGCAAAAACTGATGAGAAACCGCTGGTTAAAAATATACTTTATAATCTAGATGATCGGATGCGTGGAATTGCTTGCCCTTATAAATGGTATAATAATAACACTTCGGCCGGCCGCTGATTTGTCGCGGTTCTCGTATGAGAAGGCCTTGGTTACCCATGTTCTGCCAACTGCCTACCTAATCCCGCGCTTCTTCTCTCCTCCCAACACTCGGAGACGAACTGCTTGATGACATCCCTTGCCCCATTCTTCCCAATCTCTTCGATTAGTAGATTAACCTTGTCCTTTGAATCACCCCCTAACCACATGCCCTTCATTCTCCCATCCCACTTCCCCGTTATACTCCCCGTGAATCTTGTTCTTTTAGCCTGGTATTTTGGGCAATCTATAAGAAAGTGTTCCAGGGTCTCCACCACGCCCAAGTTACACATCTGGCACTCCTTTTCACTGTTTTTCCCAATTTTTCCCCCCAGCTCCAGGGACCGTGACCTCATCGAGAAAATCACCAGATTTTTCACCGAGAGTAGCTTTTAGTTTAATGTTTGGATCATGATTGTTCAAAATTTCTAAAAATTCATCAAAATCTTCTTTTGAATGTTCCCAAATAATAAAAATGTCATCTAAATATCTCGGATATATGAGAGGATGCTTTGCACATCTGCTTAAGGCATTTTCCTCTCATTCCGCCACAGAAATGCCTACAAAGTTAGGACTGAATCTTTTGCCCATTGGACAACCCATTATTTGCAAAAAAAATATTCTCCATGGAATTAAAAGTCATTAGCTTTTAAACTCAGCTCTAAAAGCAGCAGATGATGATCCGAATGAAATGTTGTTTAAATTTTACGATTTGAACAAAGATCGAGTGAACTCGGCCTTTTATCTGGTTTATTGATTATTTGTCCAGTGAAGTCGTGAGGTACAGGAGTGGTGTATTTACTAAACTTATTAGGAAAATCTACCTTGTTCATTTCACGATGTGGGATTGGAGTTATGGGTAGGGTTTTATTGGAACATATATGTTATTGTGATGGATTGGAGCTTATATTCATCCGAGACGCGGACCATATAACTCAGAGCCATAAACCTCAGATCATGTTACCGTCAATTCATCACAATAGCTTATAATGTTGCTGTGTGACTTCTGATCTACCTACTTCCTTCCTTCCAGTTCGGTATTTGAGGATTTATTAACCAAATCTGTATTGGCCTTCAACGTGTTTCTGGCAAAGCCTTTGGGATTAATGCTATGTATCAGTAATTCTTGTCAGCGTTAACAGCTTCCAATTGACCTTGGAGTTAAATGGCTATAAACTTTGACTTTTTTTGATAACATTGATTACTTTAATAAAGTTAAGGGAATATGAAAATATTTTCATTATTCGAAAAATTCTGCTTCAGTAATTTCACATTTATGCAGCTGTGTTTCCTCTGGTCTGATGTCGACACTTGGAAGCTGCAGTTATGCATCATTTGCGGCGATTTGTGTACTTAATATTTCGAATATTTGTTTTTCTTGCATTTGTTGTTCTTTATTTGTTGTTATGATATCTTGAGGAATTGCTTCGGGAGATCGGTAGTTTCTACTGTCCTTTACGGTGCGTAACCCATCACCTGACAGGCAAGTAGCGGACAACTGCAGAATGACTTCTAGAATGACTAAAACTTCGTGCTCCCGCGTTGTGTCCTTGGGCAATGCACTTAACCCCGCTTGCCTATATGGGGGTACGACGCCGCTGTGTACTAAGGCGTACTGCACGTCGATGGTGCGCATGTCTTCAACCAATCTAACCCTGAATGTGCCGCGGTGCAGAGTTCAGCGTTACGATGTTGGAGAGCTGACAGCTGCTCGTCGTTGCACGGTGGTTCTCTCCGGGTACTCCGGCTTCCTCCACCCGTAAAACTTTCACCGACATGATCTGACTCTGGCTGTTAATGTGTCG
This sequence comes from Pictodentalium vernedei, assembly GCA_031216915.1. Lineage (NCBI taxonomy): Eukaryota > Metazoa > Mollusca > Scaphopoda > Dentaliida > Dentaliidae > Pictodentalium > Pictodentalium vernedei. The sequence goes on from CM062297.1 coordinate 392,260,451, forward strand.
TTAAACCCTAGTAAAAATAAAAAAAAATGACCAAAACAATATACATGTATATTTTGTATAACATACTTTATCACCGATCAACGGAGCCAGCTCGTCGAACCCGTTATAATGCCGTGTAATAAGGAAATGTTCCTAACTAAAAACTGGAGGAAACAAAATTTGAACTGGGGCATTGCAGATTTAAAAAATCTGTGTCAAATCGAATTTCAAATTTAATCAAAACTCGAATCGAATCTCTCGAACCTTCAAACTGCAATCAAAACGCGGAATACTCAAGGACTTTTGAATCTCCAAATAGTTCAAGTGGTGACAGTCCGATTCTTTCACTTTCTTAACTTGCGGTTTAAAAATGGGCCCGAGAATCAGGATATGGAGATCAAATCGCTATGCGGCTAGTTAAAAGGTTTTGAATTATGGTTCATTCCGTGAAAGTTATGGTAAGGCAATGCTCAGGGAAGGAGTTTACGTTCAGGTTAATATAACAATAACATGATTTTGAAGGGCTTTATAGTGTATTAACGGCTCAACAGAAATGGTTAACAGCCCAAGAGTTTATTAGCGGCCCGTGTCGAAGTCGAGGGCCGCTAATAAGCTCAAGGGCTGTTAACCATTTCTGTTGAGCCGTTGATACACTGTAATGCCCGACAAAGTCATGTTATTTCTATTATTGCCACTTTCGTATATCGGGGACATTACAATTAAATTATATGGGAAATAAGATAAATAAATGAAGTTTGACGTTTTAAACCCCATTCATACGACGATAATTTGCTGATATGTGCAAATTTACACATGAGTAAATTTACACACATAAGTAAAAGTTGATTTGCTATGCGTTCAGAAGAGATTTATGTACCGTAAGTAAATTCCCAAATTGTCATTTAAAATAAGGAGATGGACCGCTTCAGACTTAGGAATTTTCACAGAAAAAGGGTATTCCCTTACTATTTGGGTATAGGACTAGCTTTTGGATGTTCCCGAATCAAGGAAACTAGAAGGAAAGTCCGATCCACTGATTGGTACGACAGAACCGTACTTATTGACTTTAAGGACGAAGATTGGTATGAGAATTTTCGAATGAAAAAGGAAACTTTCTTAAAATTTTGTGAAAAGTTGGAAAATGCTTTGGCCCCGGCCCCAAAGACTGTAGAAAAGCCGTTGGATGTAAAGAAAAAAGTGGCTATTGCCATCTACTGGTTAGCGTCTTCAGCAGAATATCGCACGATTGGAAATCTTTTTGGTGTTGCGAAATCTACCGTGCATGATTGCGTACATCAAGTTTGCGAGGCCATTATGGAACATCTGCTCAAAGAATATGTGTGTTTTCCAGAAGGAGAAAAGTTGAAGAATGTTATCAAGGGCTATGAGGAAAGATGGGGATTTCCAAACTGTGGTGGGGCGATTGATGGCACGCACATTCCTATCATAGCTCCTAAGCATTCCCATGGAGACTACCTGAACAGGAAGGGGTTTTACTCTTTGATTCTGCAAGGTGTTTGCGACCACAGCTATATCTTTAGAGACATAAACATAGGTTGGCCAGGAAGGTTACACGATGCCCGCGTTTTTGCAAATTCGGAAATTTATCTCAAAGGAGATAATGGCTCCTTGTTTCCAGAGTGGAGAAAGCAATTTGGGGAAAGTACTATGCCAGTAATTCTTCTTGGCGACCCAGCTTATCCTTTGAAGACTTGGCTTTTGAAGCCATACACCAACAGATCTTCCCTTACAGAAACTCAATCTACTTTCAACTATCGTTTAAGTAGAGCACGAATGACCATTGAAAATTCGTTTGGCCGTTTGAAAGGTAGATGGCGTTGTCTACAGAAGAGACTTGACGTTGACGTTGAATTCGCTTGTACCGTAATCGGAGCTTGTGTTGTTTTACATAACTTTTGTGAAAATGAGAAAGAAGACTACATTTGGGATACATATTCGGATGACACTGACAATGACGATCAAGATACACTGGATGGTGACATATAGGTTATTCGCTGTGCCAAAGCCATGCGAGATGACATTGCTGCTGCTTTTTCAAACAATACACTCTAAAATCGATTGGGTTAAAATGGACTGGATTGAGTGAAATAGAACCCAATTGGGGTTAAATAAACCCCAATTGGGTTTTATTTTACTCAACCCAGTCCATTTGTGTTAATTTTTAACCCAATTGTTTTTAGAGTGTAACTTTCGAATTATGTACTGATTTATAAGCACACTTGAACCATCTTGTTTTACTTCTGTTGACAAGCAATGTATGTGTAAACACAAATGTTCACTGATTTCTGTTATAAAATGTTGAGGTACAAACAATGATTTGATAAATTAAATATTGAAATTAAAATGAATACCTACACAATGTAAATGCACTAGATCTATTTATTTGTTGAAAACATGAATGAATAGAAAGGAAACACGACTACAAAAAACGAAGCACTTCTTGTGAAAATAATTTTTTAGAGAAAAAGAAATCACATCATTCACATTCTCTATACTTTAGAAAATGCACACAAATGTCAGTATTACACTTTGAAATCGGTTGGGTTAAAAATCAACCCAAATGGGCTGGGTTGAGTGAAATAGAACCCAATTGGGGTTAAATTAACCCCGATTGGGTTCTATTTCACTCAATCCAGTCCATTTTAGCCCAACCGATTTTAGAATGTAATAATAACTCATATTACAGAGCCCTTTTTCGCAAGACACTTTATAAAACATTTAAAAAGTACCTCGATAACATACAAATAATAGGATAATGATCACATTCCTTGTGGCATTCAATTAACGTTATTACCTCAATTTGTAGCAGGTCTCAACCAAAGTTACAGGTTATAATAAGTAGAATCCTCATTATTATCTATCCCGGGAGATTGGCGCTGATATTGTGGTAATTGGTTGGCACCTGTAAACTGTTGACATTGCATATTCGGCGAAGACATTTGCGATGTTCCCTCACCTCCTAACATTTGACTTACTGAGGCAAACGATGGAGCGCTAGGTGGACATGACTGTCTCTGGTTAAACGCCCCCATAATCATTTGCATCATGTTGAACTGATGCTGTCTTTCCTCCCGCTTTTGTCTTTCCTCCGACTCCATTCTTGTCCTTTCCAAGTCCATTTTCTGTTTTTCCAAATCTAACTTTCGGCGTTCTAGATCAAGAAATTTGTCCTCGGCTTTTTCATTTGAGCTATTAAAACTGCCCATTACCGATGTTAACGCCAATTCAAGTTTACTTTTACGCATCTTTTTCTTTCCAGTTTTTGCAGTTACTTCCCTTTTCTCTGTTGTTTTACTTGTTTCCTCTTTTGCAGATCCACTGCCTTTTACCTTTTTCTTTGCTAGCCCATTGTCCTCTTTATTATCTGTTTTGCTAGCATCCGTCACTTCTTTGTTATCCTCTATGTTTGAGACCGGACAACTTTCATCATCTCCTGACTCATTTAGATTTTCAAGAGGACGGATACCTGTTTCAGACTCAGAATCACTGGAATCGCTTTCATCTTCACATTCAAAAGAACGTTTTTTACTCATTGTTTCTATCACTTTTACAGGAGAGGAAGCCGGCCGATTTCCAAGAATAGAATCTAGCTCTTCGAAATATTTACACGTTCTTCTGCCTTTTCCACTTTTTTAAAGTTTGGTTTTGGTCTCTCTATACATTCTCTTCAAAGTGTGAATTCTCACCTTGCATTGTTCAGGTGTTCTTTCAAAGCCTTTGCTCGTCAATTCTTCTGACACGGACTTGTATATAGACCCATTGTTGATTTTCGGGTTTTCCATTTGCTCCTCTATGGCTTGTTCGTCCCAAATAGATATAAGAGCTTGCGTTTCTTCTTCTGTCCAAGCAGATCCGCGTTTGTTAGAGTTTTGCTTTCTCGCCGCCATGTTTACTGATTTATATTTTTCCCGCCCAAGCACACACAACCATAACAACGCTTAAAATCGAGACTGATGCAATACACATGACGAAATACTTACATAAGGAAATTTGCTGCGTGTTCATACGACAAAATTTACACACGGGAGCAAATAATTTGCGACAACATGTATGCAAAAGTTAATCTGCACCTAGTCCTTACCAGGTGCAGATTTACTCACCTGTGCAGAATTTACATATGAGCAAATCAGTTCATACGACAAAAATTGCACATGTAAGTAAATGTACATATGTGTAAAATATACTGAGGTATGCAAATCGTGTCGTATGAATGGGGTTTTAGAATTAAAAAAAACAGCGACACTATCGTTTGATTGGTTGAGGAACAAACCGGGTAACATGACTATCGTCTGATCAGTCTACGGCGAAATTTGGGAAGTTAGATGATGAAATATATCTTTGAAAAGCGAACTTTAGGCAAGGAGTTCATTCATCACTTACTTTGCGTGTATCGCTTCCTATATTTGATACATTATCTATCCGTGACACAAAGGGAACCACTTGAAGCAAATGTGTTAATTGTGTTTACAAATTAAAAAAAAATCCGAATTTCGATCCAAATGGAAATCTGGGAAAAATATTGTTGATCGGCTGACGTCATTGTCTATATTTAGACATGTCGGGCTGTTATTGACGTGTTGGGCTATTATAGTCAATAACAGCCCAACACGTCACATGACTTGCACTTGTTGAGCATTACGAGGTTTCAACGCCCGTCAAAACATCGTTAATGTGCTAGGAACGCCCGCAAAAGTGGTAATAATAAACAATTACAGGGCAATAGGTGTTTCAGATTTTTAAATCGCCGGAAGTCCAAAGAATTATTATTATTATACAATCCCAGTTAGCATTGGTCAAATTTAGATAGACGTTGTAACTTGTTTCCACTGACTGAAGTGGAAGAACCGGCATCAACGATCTGCATTAACTAGTAGGTGTGAAATTCAGAATGTGGGATAAACGGAATTAACCCTTTGAATGCCAGTTCAATGGCAGCAGTTGGAATAATCCATATTCGTTATATGGAGGTGGACCATTTAATATTTTCAGCGTACTTAATGACATTTTGACGTATCATGTTCCAGTCCGGTAGAAGCGACCTGCCCGCTTCAAAGTGTTAAGCCATTCGAAAGGATTGTCTGGGTTAGAACAACACTGTCTCGACTCTCAACATGGAATATATGTCTCGGTTAAGGATGCACCCTCTAAAGTCGTTTTCAAAGAAATGATGCATGAATCGTTAACAAACCTCGCTTTTGTTTGAGCAACAGCAGTAAGATAGAGCTTGAAGAATATATGGATTGGATCATAAGTGCAGTGATGAATTGCTCTTCATAAATTGAGTTAATCGACAATCCCAAACAGATCGAGTGATTGATATTTCACATCACATTTGATGAATCTAATTGTAAGCACTTTAGTGTTGCGCGTTCTCATACAAAACCAAAACATCGTTTTTTCACAATGCATGTGTTATTACAAAGGTAAACTTTGGAGAAGAGACACCCAAACAGAGTGTGGAGTATATTTTAGTACAAAACAACTATTCAGGTTCTATGATCCTACGATTAGTTGCACATCTCTTTAATTCCCTGAAAGTTGCTAGTGAATATTCGTTCCCCGAAATCTCTTGCCACTAAAATAATTTTTATTCGAACACATTTAATACAATTTTCTGATGATTTCTTGAGAGCACCTTTCTAATCTTCTAAAAAGTTTGTTAGGTTCGATATTTGTTTCTGGGTTTGCAGTTTAAGTATAAGGAGAGTCGTTTACAGGCGATCGAAAAATCTCGGGCCTGTAGCTAGACATTATGCAGACCATGCGTCCTAGTTGTGCAGTATTGCCGCCTAAAACTGTTGCCGGGTGCAGTAAGCAGGACAAGGGGAAGGCAGAAGAAGATTACCCCCGTCTCTTTGTCCTGGGCTGTGCTCAAAGAACTAGAAAAATAGTATTTGGTCTCCTAGAATACAAGCTGGGAGCTTCTAAGAGTAAATAGTAGCAAAATTTTACACCGAAATTATCACAGTACACTCGCCGTGGAGTGGCCGTATTCCAGGTTTGGGCAGGCAGTGATGTCAATTCTTGCAGTTACGCATGCGTTTAATAAAAATCATCATCAGTAGAATTTTAATTAACGAAGCACCGGATTACACCTTAAATTTTGACGATTAATCCTATAAATATTGTTTGAAATCTAATACTATTGCGTCCGTGGATATATTGCCCACCCGAGGAAAGTGACCAGTCCACGGCGGCCGAACCGTATCCTATTAAATACATTGATATCTATTCTTGCTACAATAAATCAATCGCAACTGTCATAGCATATAAAACAAATACAACACTGACAGACGAACGATTCAGATATATACAACTAATGCCGAATTGTGTTTTTTTAGGAAATCTATATACTGGGTGAAATTCACCAATCAGTGGCGAGCTAGTGTATGCTGTGTGCGGGGATCCTCAGCAGTTCAACATTGGAAGTATCCAACCTAAATGTGTTTAACTGTAATTGTTGAGCCTCATCTGTTGGCCATGCACATAGCCATCCATGACTTATCTCGTCATGAAAATTGAATTCCAACAAGTTATCACCCCTGAATTTTTTAGACTAGCGAAGAAGCCCCAAGTAAGAAGCGTGTAATTGTTGAGAAAATAAATATGATATCAGTATAAAATAAAGGTTCTGTTTGTTACTTTTAACAGATGTAAACAACAGACATCCCCCGGATCTGTCTGTTGTTTCCGTTAATTAAAAGTTACAATAGGAAACTTAGCATTTTATGGTAAGCTCATTAAAAGCAACTTAGTAACCGGTACGCTTTGGTCCTTTGTTTAGCGAATGTGTTTGTGCAGTAATTTGCTAGTTGTATTCTTCCCAGGAAACAATTAGCACATCGTACCGCCAACGAAAAGGATAATGTATGTATAATATGTCACGATGATAAAATTACCAGAATAAAGCTAAGGAACATCACAAAATGGTGAATGCGCCGTTTCTTATTTTGTAAATCTGTTTAAACAGAGAATAATAGTCAAGCTTTCAAACTGATTGAGAAAAAATTGCAAAGGCCAGTTTCTGTCTTTTTTATACTACTCTATAGGAAAATTTCTGAAGTTTGTGAAAGAAATGATGCTCACATCGATGATACATCTTCGCTAACATTTCGAAATTTTCAATTTTTATATGCAATTCCAATACCCTTAGTGATAAATTTACTGACAACTAAAGAAAAATAAGGGGAGTTAATCTTTCTATAAATCTCTTCCTCTGCCGAAGATTGCCAGTCATGATGACTAATGTATTCGTGTTTTTAAAGCTCCTTCGGTATTCAAGGAAAATGAACTGAAATCTACTCAGTACATGTTTTGGGCCCCATCATGGAGGGTCGGTAGCAAAATATTATCCATGGAGTAGCGGTCCATTGTCACCAGTGGCGTAGCGAAGTGGGCACTGGAGGGGCTGACACCCCCCAATATTTTGTTGCAGTCGGGACATTTTTGCTAAGATTGAAGTTTTATATTATAGATTCAAAGAGACTAGATTTGCTCTTTGGACTTATGACAAATCACACACGCCCAGAAACCATACTGATGGACAGCTGTGGTACATACAAGACGGCCGCCCTGGACTGGTCACTTTTCACGGATGGGCAATATTTCCACGGAGTCACGGACGCAATAATATTAGATTCCAAACACTAATAACAGGAAAAATCATCCAAACATTTAATTAATGAAACACCGGGTACAACCCGTGCTTCATTAATTAAAATTTTACTGATGATGATTTTTATCACATGGTAAACGCATGCATGGAGATCACTGCCCATGCATGGATTACTGCATTGGAAAGGTTGGGGATGACAGCAATACCAGTTAGAGTACGATACGTGAAAAGAAGTTGCTACCTAACTACTAAATGTAATTTTTTTCTGTCCACAAATATATTTCCGACATGTTTTGAGTGAACTACATGTAGAATCCCGTCTGACTGATATTTCAACATCATTATCAAGGCATGCCTTCAACGAAAACATGTCGTGATGATGTAGGTGTAATATTTTATCAGTCGGGACATGAACCACCACGGTCGTTGCAAATCGATTTTCTCTCAATTGTTAATATTCGCAACGCCACTCACCTCAACTGGCTGAAAACTGCTACACCGCTGTGATTTTTCACCTTTTCAACATTTTCAGTTTCTGAGAAAAATAAAAGAAGGTCCAGCAAACTCTGGGTGATGGCTCAAATATTGGAAACAAGTGGTCCATGAACTCAAAAAATTACTTTTACTTCAGGTTTTTTTTTCTTAAATTATAAATAACTATCGGTGGAAAGAAACCCAACGATATTTCAGGAATGGACCCCATCATTGTTTATTTCCCCGCAAAGAAAATCCTTTCGTAGAAAGACCACGACGAGACCGTTCATGTACCAGAAGTGTCTGCCCACAATAGTTAGAAAAAGGTCCTGGGCTTCATGCTGGGCTGCATCATATTCCTGCATTATCCATTGTCTGGAGTGGGGAGTACCGCTTGACACTAACGCAGTGTAGTTCCATCGGGAAGTAGTTAAACAAAACCGGGGCCCATGTACTGAAGCTACATCCCGCACCAGAAAATCATGGAAGTCCACAATCATTAACTTGGCGTTTAATTTCTCGTCACAGAGTAGATGGAGTCAACCCATACACATCTGTGCCAAAGGGTCAGCAACTGACCTATGTGTGCAATAAACTAATATTATTCCCAGCTGATTTATTGATATGGTCATGGACATATGTTATTTGTATGGCATAATAAAGACTCCGAAACAAATATCAATAAAACAAACCATAAATCCCTAATTATACCCACACATCATGTTCCGAGACAACAATATCTCTCCAAACAGGTTGGGAATATTCATAGCTTTGTTGGTATCAAATAGTCTAGTCTTCTGAAATACGATATCTGAAAATACTCAAGAGACGTGGAATATTATTTGGTGAAACATTTGAGTTGTTATATTCATCAATATGTTCTAATCGGCAAAGTAGTTATTGACTTCAATGGAGTTTCTGAGTGGAATATTAAAATCTGAACTAAAAAATATCTTACAGTGGCAACAGTCAACAAGAGACTACTCTTGGTACATTCAGTCGGTCATCTAACGCTGAGTTCAACGCAAACGTTTCTTCAATTTACCAGATTTATATTTTTATGTATGTCAAAGAATGACAGCCCAAGCACAAGGTATAGAAGATCCCTACCACTTTGAGTAGGTTCCAGATCAGTGGTTACAGTATTGGACTTTAACCGAAAGCTCCAAGATTCGTTTCCGAACCGTAACTGCGTCGTGCCCATGGGTTAAGCACCTAATTCCAATTGCCCACGCGGGGGCATGGTGGCGCCCGATACTAAGGCGTGCTGCACATCGATCGTGCACTTGTCTTCATCCAGTGCTAGGCAACCCTGCTTTTGTGGAGTTAGTACGTTGTGGAATCTGACTATTGCACGCCGCTCCTCGGTGGTTCTCTCTGGATACTCCGTCTCCTTCCACCGAAAAAACTATCCGACGCGAGGTCGAAAGTGTCGTTAAACCCCAATAAAAAAATCTACCGATGGTCACCCGCTACTGCCAAAAGCTGGTGTATGGGCCAGGAAAAGGTTGTCTTCCCTCTTTGGTGGGAAACTGCGGACCTTCCACAGAAAAATATTTTGAAATGTTATGTCCATAAGAGTGAATCTGTGGGCCCAAGGCTCTCTTTATGGAATTTAAATGAGTACAGCTTATTGATGGAAATGGAATCCAGCTAGTTCTTTACAATATTACTTGGGAATTTTAATCCATGTTTACATAATACAAATTTGAACTCAAAGGCCGTAATATAATTTCTTGGAGTGGTACGTCCTGTGGACGTACTACTCCAACAAATTTTATTACGGCCTTTGAATCAAGTCTGGACTTATGCTTACAATGGGTGTTTTTTTTCTAAATTTGGCGGAGTCACATTGTTCCTATTACCACCACACCATATCCTTGCAGACTTATCTCGAAAATAATTGCAAGGAAATAAACGTTTTCACGAGCGGCTTAATACTTGGATATCCTGGCAGTTACGAATGGGATGATTCATACACCTACTCGAAAACAGAAGGCATTTTTTATTATTATTACTTGCAGTTAAACGCCAAAATAGCCGGAAACGTGCAGGAATATTAAACTGAACGTATTGCATGACGTACTCCATTTCCGTAGAGATATTCTCTAGCAATTATCCTGGCAACAGATATCGCTAACCATATGTCACTCCCTTTCCGCCGCTTTAAGAGGTAGCATATAATTTAAAATGGATTATTTTGTAAACCATGAAATTAAAATACAATCACAGAAAACATTGTTTTTTGTTTTTTTATGTTCCTAAGAACAATATACTCACATATTTCCATTTTGACGGGAACGAGATGCCTTTGGATGAGAGATGTGTGGGACACTAGATGGTCAACAGGCACTCGAAAACTGCCGACTGAACCTTGGCGCAAGTGAACTTATTTCAGATCACCCCATTCGGTACTTAGTCTTATGAGAGTGTTAACAATTTTAGTTAAAGACTGTCGAGGCCAATTAGTGGTACATTGTTCTATTTTTACTTTACTAATATTAGCCATAACCAATCGTGTTTTAGAGTGTCCACGGGTTTGAAGCAAAAGCACTTAACAAGATTGGAACAAAATACTTGTTAATTTTTCTTTTGAACCATGTTGTCTCGTGTATTCATCTCCTCCTTCCTACATCTGTTGAGCATTTTTTAGCCGTGGGTTAAATTTTCAATATTGCGAACAGAGGAGTGGAGGTCTTGATCAGACCCCGAGTGGGTCATATTTACGTATACACCGATAAGTGGAGATTTCATCAATAAAATATGACGAAAACAAACGAATATAACATCCCAAATTAATATTCTTCATTTTCTTTCCTGACGGGTACGGTTTCCTTTACAGTGTTGCGGATAGAAATGCGGAATTACTTTTTCAACAGTATGGCGACCCAGCCTGGACCCAGCCCGTTTTGTTAAGATAAAAGCCTTTTTGGATCGCTCCAATATGCCATGCTGTGATGTGTTACCTTACAAAAGCCAAGCGCACACTGTTGGTCGCGGGAAAGCCGTTACTCAATAGTTAAAGCTTTGAACTGCAAACCGTAAAGTTCTCGTTTCGACCCTGTCAGCTGTAACTGCGGTGTGTCCCTAAGCAAGACACTTCATCCTGACTGCTCAAATGTGGGCCTGGTGGCGCAGCGTGCTAAGGTGTATTGCTGGTCGATGGGGTACTTCCCTTCAACTACTGCCTGTGCGGAGTTAGTACGTTGAGAAGTTTTACAGTTATTCGCCACTGTTAGTGGATCTTTCCGATGCTCAGGATCCCTCCATCCGCTGATCCTGCGACAGAAGATGCGGCCCTGGCTGTCTAAAATGTCGTTAAACTCCAGTAAAAAAATGAAACAATCGCTTCTCACGCATCACGGCAAACAAGTGTTACTGAACTCTCTTGATGAAACGTCTCACTGGTTTCAAATCAGTATTCAATCAAATATACAAGTTGAAGTCCCACCCACAGGGGTAACTGAATGTCCTATTGCCTCAGCAAAGCATAACGTACACACAGTTACTCGCCAAAATGCTAGCTTGGTTTCGTTCAACGGTCAAAAGCAATGGGTATTTTTTTATAATTGCAGCTTTCAATGAAACTGCCACATTTCTGCTCGCTTTCTTTTTGTGTTGACTCTTCCTCGTCATTCATTTTGGCTCGAGGGTAAGTTAATCCTTTACCCAACGTAACGAGAACAAATAGCCAGCGCTATTCAATAAAATTTCCTTTCAATTTTCATTATTTTTTTCTCGTTGTGTCTCAAAAAGAATAGTTTACGTCCCCTCATTGAAACGAGCTCGTTTTTATGAAACAAATGAAAAGAAAATAGTTATTCCATAATTTTGTTTGCAAGTGTCGTCTGCCTTCCGTGTTAGGTTAGATAAAAGGTTAAATGTGGCACTTAAAAACTATCGTCCCATTTCTGTTCTTTCATTTCTGTCCAAAGTAATTGAGCGGGCAGTCGCTAAACAGAACCGCGAACACATATCTAGCTGCATCTCGCAGAGGAGTTTCAGTCAGCATACATGTCGTTCTTTTACGAGTGCAGAACGACATTCTCCTCTCCATGGATAAACGGCAAGTTTCCTGTCTGGTATTGTTCGATCTCAGTGCGGTGTGTGACACTATCGACCACAGCGTACTTCTTAATAGACTTGCTTCCAGGCTTGGTATTGTTAGTACTGCCCTGGAGTGGTTTCGATCGTACCTGACGGATCGAACACAGCGGGTAACTGTCACAGGCTCAAACTCAAAACAGGGTCATTCGAAGTTTGGTGTTCCCCAGGGGTCAGTGCTCGGACCTTTGCTATACGTCATGCATGTTCTGCCCCTTGGCGATATCATCCGCAGACATGGCCTGTCATTCCATTAATACGCGGATGATACACAGCTGTACATACACTTTACACCACAGTCCGATACAATGGGCAAAGAAAAACTTGAAAAATGTGTAGCTGATATTAGATCTTGGATGGCAGAAAATTTCTTAAAACTGGATGCTGATAAAACTGAAATCATATACATTGGATTAAGCCATCAGTTATCTAAATGCTCAAGGCCCTATCTCAACATTGAATGCAGTACTGTCTCACCATCGACCACGGTACGCAACCTCGGATATTTTATAAATGAGAACCTGTCGGCGGGAGAACATATCTTGCATGTCTGCAGGGCTTCGTATTATCATCTCCGAAATATCAGTAGGGTGGGGGCGTGGTTGATGCGGCAACAGCTAAACAACTTGTTCATGCCTTCATTACAAGTCGCATAGACTATTGCAACTCTTTCTTATTTGGTTGTAAGCAGAGCATCATTGACAAAATTGCCACAGTACAAAAATGTTCAGCACGTGTAATTACTATGACCAAACGTTCCTGCCAAATTACACCTATTCTTAAAAATATGCACTGGCTGCCTACGAGGGAACGCATTGAATTCACAATTCTCATATTAACTTGGAAATGCTTAAATGGCGAGGCCCCACCGTATCTGTCCACTTTGGTTTCACGTTACGAACCCGGTAGATCACTACGTTCGAAAACGTCACACAATCTTGTCCATGCACCAGGTGACCTCACAACACTTGGCGATCGGGCCTTTTCGGTGGCTGCTCCATTCCTTTGGAACCTGCTTCCGAGTGGGCTGAAAGCATCCCAGAGGCTCCCATCTTTCCGATCGGCTCTCAAATCACATTTGTTCCAGCGGGAGTAGTATGTCAGGTTGAGATCTAGCCTCTTTACCAGGACCCCGGGGTACGACCTCGACCTCGGGGTCATTGACCCCGGCGCCCAAATCCGTTAGGCATCCCCTCCTCCTCTCCCTCCACACTAGGCCTAGTTTATTTTTTTAGGCGCCCCCTCACCCTACCCACCTTGTACGTACCCTATTGTTTAAGCCATCCCTCCCCAAAGCCCACCTTAGGACCCTCTAAAGGGACCCAAGCTATGTATAACCTATTTAGGCTTTCCCCACATTGTTTAGGTTTTCCCTATATGTCGGTTCCCCCTCCCAAAAGCCCAGTCCCTCCCCACCAAAGCCCTGGACTGTTCCTCCCCTTCCAAATGCTAGCCCAAAGCTGGGGGACATTCAAACTGAGGTGTCCAATGAGTACTAACAAAAGAGTGCCACCATCCCCTATCCCCCTCCCTGCCCCTCCCATAACTTTATTTCTTGGTAAATATCTCTTAGGTAAATGTTGTCAAGGACATGTACACGTAACGGATTGAGAGAATCTTTGTTTATAAGAAGATATGATAGTATAACGTTGTATAGTTATGCAAATGGATAATGGACAACTGGTATGTTTGATTATGTCATAGATAAAGGTATTATGATAAAGGGCTCCTTTGTTTATAAGAAGCTTAATATGATAAAGACCATGTACACTGTTCGATTATGTCATAGATAAGATGGTGTCACGTCGCAGGTGTTTGATAACCCAGTAAGATCGCGGCGGTGTCTGATTAGACAAACATTTGTCCAATCGGATCATCCCACTCGGCGGTATGTTCCATAGGACCAATAGATAAGCGTGTTGTAAAATTATCCCAAGCAGGTGTTCTCTGATTGGTCAAACAACTGTCCAATCAAATCGTGCCATGCAGTATTTTCTGAATGGCGAATAGATGAGTCATCCGGAGTGTTGTAGTAAACTACTATAACATGCTCTACTCATAGGTAAGCTGAAAAGGAATGAACAACTCTAAATTTTCTCTCTCTTAAATTTTATTTTCACATAAAATCAGTTTTACAAGTAATTAATTGGTTTTACAATAGTCAAAATGGATTTGCAATCAGACTTACAAATTTACAAGTAATTTTTTCAAGGCGAAAATGGTTTTACAATCAGTTAAAATGGATTTTCAACCAGTCAAAATGGATTTTCAATAAGTTTTTACAAGTAATTTTACAATTTCACCATAAGTAATTTCTACAATAAGTAGTTTTACAATACTTTTACAGGTGAGCATACAATAAACATAATTAAATGTTCAGGAACTGTCTTTTGTCCCTGAAAAGGGGCAGTTTTTGTTGTTGTCGTTCTTCTGGACTTTCTCTAGTTATGATCCCAAGCTGTCTGCACATCCAGAAAACGTGTATTTTCTCAATAATGGATCAAACAAGTATTTCGTTTCTCAATTGCGAATTTTTCAGCTTCGTTCATTCCGTAACCCTCCTCATCTCGAAGTCGCTGAGCAGTTTTTCTAATTTTTCCATAGACCGGATGTTGTCTGAAGTGCCTTACTCGACTCATTGCCTTAAATAATCTTCTACAGAGGGAAGCTCTCACGCTGTCTCTAAGAGTTTCCCTGGCCGCTTTGGTGGCATCGTCTCTGGTCAAGCCATTTTCTATGTACGAGACTTTCAATCTCTGAAATTTAGCTGCATTATCTTCATATGCTCTTATCATTAAAGTGTCTATGATGTTCGTTTCGCCATCTTCCTCTTCTGAATATTCACTTTTAGTGGTTGTATCACTATCCTCTGATTCTGAATATGTGCTCTCGTTAGAATCAGACAAGTTATAATCTTCGTTTGACTGATTGCTTTCACCCGTCATCCCAAACCTCTTGAGGCAGTAACCATCTTCGTGTCTATTGCGTGTAAAGGCTCTTTAGAGTGCTTTCCTACAGAATTTACAGTTGTGGCTCGGCATGTCTTCTCTCTTTGAACGCTCCAAGAACAAATGAGAACTGGGTGGAGATCACGATTTATAAGACAAAGAACGCGCAAACACGCGCATGAGTACATCAGTTTTACATATGTGCACACCCGTTTTACATACGGGCACATCGGTTTTAAACATATACACATCAGTTTTACATACGAGCACATCGGTTTGAAACATATACACATCAGTTTTACATACGGGCACATCGGTTTTAAACATACACACATCGGTTTTAAACATATACACATCGGTTTTAAACATATACACATCGGTTTTACATATGTGCACGTCGGTTTTACATATGTACACATCAGTTTTACATATGTGCACATCGGTTTTACATATGTGCACATCGGTTTTGCATACGAGCACATTGGTTTTAAACATCTATACATCGGGTTTAAACATATACACATCGGGTTTAAACATATACACATCGGCTTTGAATATATACACATCAGTTTTACATATGTGCACATCAGTTTTATATATGTGCACATCAGTTTTACATATGTGCACATCGGTTTTACATACGTGCACATCGGTTTAACATACTTGCACATCGGCTTTACATATGTGCACATCGGTTTTACATATGTGCACATCGGTGTCTTTTTGTAATAAATACTGTTTAAACTAAATCTTATTGAACTTCGTCGCATACATAGAAGTCACCCATATAAAGTGGGCGTAGCAGTGAAAGGGTTAACTACTCGATGGACGATTTATTTGACTCAACGACTGCAGAAAACAAACAAAATAAACGAGGTTCTTGAAATAGAGTTGCCTCCGTTTCTCAGAACTGAAGTTCGCTTTTATGTAGTGCAAAAAATTAAATTATTGCCTTTCAGTTACAGTTTTTCATTCAAATAGTACATATCTTACCAATACCACACCATGACAAAGACTGTGTGTGTGTGTGTAACATCGGGATGTATGCTAGACAGACCCTGGAATTGAGACTCAACGATAAAGCATGAGCCTTGATGTTATAAATTACGGGGAGTTAAGTTGGCGGATGCGGTGTCTGGCGAACAACATTAGACCAGGCTACAATCAAGCCAAATAGTGTTCTCGTCGAGCCTCAAGTGACGTCATATCCGCCAACTAAGCGCCCCGTAAGGTATTTACCATGCCACCCTAATTGTATTAGTTGAACGAAACAATTTTTTTTTCTCCGAAATTCCATCATCGGTTGTATTTGTAAACCGTTTCATTTTTTCGGTAAATTATCCTATCGTCATTCATTTGTTTATAAAACCAGACGAGGAGAGTAATGCATCATCTCATTGATCGCCTCAAAAATAAATTATTGTTTATTACTTTCGACATGTTTTAGCGCATTTAAAGTGTCAATCAGTCGAATCCGATTTTTGCGATAAAAACAAAATGGCGGACAGTAATAATGAAGATACCACCACTGTCGGTACGTTATAATTTATGGTGTGCGTAGCTGGTGGATACGGTATCATACGAGACAAATCAAAAACTATATGGGACGAAGCGGTACACAGAACCTAATGTTGGTTTTTATGGCCACCATATCCGTCAACTAAGCACACCATAACGTATTTATTTTACCAGCCACCCGATTCACTTTTACAAGAATGTATTTGTTACCCGGTCGTTCGAGATTTTGTGTTTTCCGGGTGTGCTTCCTCTTTTTCTCCGCCACATCTTGTTCCGAGTCAAGAATTTATTATACGCTGGACGATAGATTATCGAAGAAATTGCGGAAAAATAGAAATCGTATCCCCCACTGTGAAGATATAGAAATTTTCACTTTCATGGTAACAATAAAAATGACGGCTTTCAAAGCATCACTTCAAGGTGAATACGAGTCAAATTATCACTGGAAATGATCAAGTTGATTTAAAACGTATAATGAAAGGTACATCTAGTGTTTTGAGTGGATACCGATCATTTCCAGCAATAATTCAACACGTATTCACCTTGAATTGATGCATGAAACCCACCAGTCCAAACATGACCTGAAAGTTCGTAATGTAAGTTTTTCGTTTGGTACGTCCTTTCAAGGGACGTACCAAACCAAAATCTTATATTGCGGAATTTCAAGCCATGTTTGGACTAGAAACCCGCCAGCTAAATCACATTGCAAGACGCTACCTATCTGTTCCGATTATCGATCAAATCACTTCCGCGTATCAATGATTCATCAAGGTTGAAACGAGTGGAATTATCAGATTCTTATAAAACGCGTATAATAAAAGGAAAATCTAATGTGTTTGAGTGGATACCGAAAATTATCTCACTTGTGACCGAGAGAAAAGGATAATTTCGCTCGCGCTTGCGTTCGCGAAAAGTAACCATTCGTCTTGGTCACTCGTGAGATCATTTTCGGTATCCACTCAAAAACACTAGATATTCTCTATGTATTTGCTACCCGATCGTTCGTTTTTTGTGTTTTCCCAGTGTGCTTTCCCCTTTTTGTCAGCTACATCTTGTTCGGAGGCAAGAATGTATTTGTTATCCGACCGTTCGTTTTCTTGTGTTTAAGGAGTGTACTTTCCTCTTTTTCTCCGCTACGTCTTGTTCTGAGGAATTTATGAAACGTTTGCTGCCCCACCCGCTCGCCCGCACCCACACACGCATGGCACGCACACACTGTCAATAAGCTCACGTATTATTACAGCCTCTTTATGAGAGTGTTCATAGAGTTGAAGCGTTTTTCTAACAACCTACTCTCTGTACTGGATACCAGTTCTATGTGGAATATTGAACGAATACTAATGTTCCATGGCTTAAGGAGAAAACTTCATTCATGGTTTTAGGGCAAATGTCTCACTTTAGTATTTCTCCAAAGATAACTTGTCAGTCTGTGTTATCGAACAACCCATCTGCACTTTTACAAATAATTGCTGACTGATCATTAGGTTTGTTTGAGAAATTGTTGTTGGTTAAGAAACTAATATTTTGCACTTTGATCTCTCTGCCCTACTCGTCAAAAGGTCAGCTGTTATTCTATCAATGTCTTTACAGTAACGCTCATTTATCTGATTAACCAAGAAAATATTGTGAGTTTGTAATTGGAAGAATTTGGCTTCCACCTTCAATTACACTAGTCAACGCCAGGATTCCGGGTAATATGTACTAATGCTATTCTTACCAGTGTACGACAGAAGGTCGTGTGTGCCATCGCAACTGTTTACTTCAAGGTGAAAGTATCGCCAAATATTACCTTAATTAACACTTGGATAATTTATTGTACCCAACTGCCAAATTATATTTTCTAAGTTATTTTAAACAATATCCAGGTCAGTCGGTTAATCAAATTGTTCCTATTCTAAATAGCAGAGATTTCCATTTCAAAGCAAATGTTTGGACTGGAGTAGAATTTATTTATTTTTTCATTGGTGTCTAAGGTCACATATTTCTGCACAATGGCTAATCGTAACCGCAACATGGATATAAAGTGAAGTACAGCCAATTGTTTATATCCCTGTTGTCAATTTTAGAGGACGTCCACTCAAGGCACTGGTGACCGTTTCCTATTTTACCAGTAAACCAGAGCGTGTTTACCAAAGGACACATGCGCTGCTTCACTTCCTGAATTTTACCACGGAGATGATTTGAGTACAAAGGGGCAACATAATAAACATGTTGGCTGAAAATCATATTAGAAAGCATTCATATTAGTTTTGTATTGAAAATATTTTATTTGCAACAGGAGGCTTGGCTGGCAATTTTCGTCATTCGGAGAGACTGATAGGAAAGTTAGCCCCCCTTAATTTCCTAAGGCTGTCAACGAATTTAACACTAAGGGTATTGGAATTTCATTTAAAAGTTGAAATTTCGAAATGTTAGCGAATACGTATCATTGATGTGCGCATAGTTTCATAAAGCTCAGGCACTGCCCTGTGGAGTTGTATAAAATACAGAAGCTGGCTTTTAACATTTGATCCGCAATCAGCTTCGGCGTTTGAAAATGATTATGCTCCCAGAGAGCATATAGTCGTCGCTTTATTCATCGGTCCGTCTGTTCATCTATCCGTCCGTCTGAAACAAATGGTTTCCGGATGATAACTCTACTTTGCTTTGATGTATGAGGGTTATTTCACGAAATTGTATTATATTTGCTTCCCATTATCTATTTCTTGTCAACTTAGATTTCATTCTTTTACTCTTTTCTTCAGGAATGATCCTCGCATCCCACTCAAAGTTCAGCATACAGCAACGCACAGAAGCTATAAATTATATTGGTACACATGATCAAAATACGCACCCCAAGAGTGCTCGTAAACACCTTTACCATCGATAGTTGTCTTTTGTCAAAACGATTCTCAAAAATTAAAGCTCTATAAAGGCAAAATGGGTGAGAATGTGTCATTTTACTACATTTGCTCAGAGGTTGCTACACACACTTATTTTTTCCAGACTTCTTCCATAAGGCAGCAAGAAGTGAGAAAAGTGATAAATCTCAAAGGATGTCAAAGATCATATATCCTAAACAAAAAACAGTTTCAGTGAAAATTTTAACCTATAAAATCCCGAACGACTGAATTGTCTGATAATGAAAAAATTATCCTAAATTCAATTAAAACGATCCGAGAAGATCAAACTTATGTGGCACTGTAACGGTATTTACATCACCTTAATAGTGTTTACATGTTGTAACGGTTTGACACCCAAGCAACTGAAATGTGACAATTAGGTGGAAAATCACAGCTTTTGCCATCTTTATTCTCAGCCAACATTCTCTCTGATATTCTCTCATCATTTTTTTTCGTGTTTGCCTCAACGCCCTTTCTGAAACCTCCGTAATTCGTATTCGTCTTGGGAACATTTTCCAACTTTGCTGTCTTTTTCAAACTAAAGGGCATGTCTTGAAGGATCTTCTTTAAGAAGTCTCATTTGATATTTACTCATCCTCTCAGCAGCTGATAAACTCATTTCTTTTCCAGAAAAATAAGGATGAAAATCTAATTATTGGATCGGCACGGTGATGTGTGCGTGCGTGCGTGCGTGCGTGCGTGCGTGCGTGCGTGCGTGCGTGCGTGCGTAAATTTTCTTCAACGCCCTGCATATCTATTTTGATTGACTTGACATGTGTCTGGCAGATATTTGGGGTTAGAAATGCACAGATGCGTCATGAACGGATATTTGAGGGTCGAAAGTGCAAACCTTTCCCCCCAACAGTTCCAATTAATGGACAATGGTGTTTTTCCTCCTTCGGGTTTTTTGGGGTCACTGTTCCACTGCGGATGACTCCGTTGGACCAATAACCCTCGAAATTCTTATCCCCCCTTCCAAGTCACTTGCCCCCCCCCCCCCCCCCCCTAACTTTGGAGTCTTAGCAATGAACATTGTTCGGGACTTAGGAGATGAATAAAGGCAACAGGCTGCTACAGGAGGCTAAAAGTTGACTGTGCATAGGTATGTAGAACCGGGGCGGGAGCGGCTAGAGTATAATTTAACATTTCCAGAATGTTCATCACGAAAAGGAAATGTTGAATGTTTACTAGGAGACATCAATGCACAAGTAGTCCAGGCACATTAGACATAAAAATGAGAAAGTAAGGAAAAAAATCGGAGAAAGCTGATTTTTTTATATGTTTCCGGGACACACATTGCGGATAAAGTGTGAAAAGTCCCCGCGAATCCGAGTTGAGCTTTTTTAGTTATAGCGTTTTTTTGATGAAAAAAAAAATTTAAAAAAAAATTCGACCCAGCTCCATATTTCTTATTCTTATTCGCCTTAGTAGGGTGAGAATCATAAATATCGTGCTGAATTATATTGAGAATACATATCCCCAACAGAAAATGCCAACTTTGTACCAATACTCACACTCAATGGTGAAATATTCACGAAAATGTACAAAATTACGAAAAAAAAATTATTGTTTTCATACACACAACGGTACACAACGTCCATTAAATCAAACCTACGACTACTTTGGGAGTTAAATTATATATCAAAAATTGCAGAAAAGCAGTGGCTTTATAATGGTATATAACAATAGTCATTTATTCCAAAATGAACTGGTGAAACGTGTGAAAAATTAACCATACCCCTAAACTCAAATTCAAACGGCATCGACTTTTCTCATTCAAATACCGTATTATAGCATCATTGTTTCAATTTCCATGTTCGATTAAATCACATAATGTGGTGTTCGCCTACACTCAATATGCATTGGCATGTAATGTGTGCACGCCCTTGATGTGTATATATCAAAGCAGTGGAGATTGTGTCTTCGTCGGATAAGTTGACAAAAGTTTTCGTTAGACTCGGCGGCTTCCATATGATTATGTCATATTTAGGGGCAATTGGTTCGATCATGGCTGGTAGCGGCTTGGATGAACTTTGGGGGACTGTTTATGCTGGTGGGTCAATCCATCATTTGATCAGTGGTCATGCATATTCAAGAGCAGTTCGTGCCCATTTGCTAACACAAATTGCCATTACAAAACTTGTGTTTGAAGAAAGCCGAACACTAGATAACATAGACTGCACAGAAGTCAATGAAATATTCTGTGGACTTGCCAGAGGTGACTGTACAACATCTGACGCTGGCAATCAAGAAAGTGTCAACCATCTACTGTCAAAATTACACGAACTGCTCCAGAATGCGTCCGTATGACGCACAGGAAAGCTTTGGGTACAATACTACGAGCAAATAGGTCTTCTCCAGTTGTTCTTGAGCGCAGAGCGCACAGGCGACTGGGAACTCCACACATATTGTGTTCGCAATATGATTCCAGTATTTCACGCAGGTGGTCATTTTGCATACGCAAAAAGTTCTCATCTCTATTTGCAGCAGATGAATGAGCTAACAGAAATAATGCAACAGGATGATTCGAAGTTGTTCACTGAGAAAGGTTACTTTACCATAAGGCGCTCAGATAAATTCTGGGACGGGATATATTCTGATCAGACCATAGAGCAGTGTTTAATGAGAATGTTCAAGCTCCCTGGTGGTCTCACACATGGCAGGGGAATAACCGATAGCACTGTTGCGAAATGGGTACATGGACTACATCTTTGCCTTCCGATATGTAATACTCTCGAAAATTTGTTCATGTTCACACTGGTCATGGCGAACAACATCGGGATCTCCGTCAAAGTTCACAATTGACTGATGCCAATGATATCACCAAATTATTGAACTGGCTCAGAGTGCATTCCCCCTTTCAGAATAGAGATCCACTACAATTAGTCTCTATAGCGACCGGGCTTGTGGCCGACGAAACTGTGAACTGTGACCAAGTTCGCAAAATTGGTGAATGTTGCGTATCGAATGTTGTAAGCAAAACGCTCAACAGCATCAAACTACGACGTGTTGACACTGTGAAGTCTTTCGCATCGATGGCAAATAGCATCAAAGTCCGTGGAAGTAAGGTAGTGATTGACCCCACAATTCTGTTCAACCGCATCACATGTGTTATTCAGTCACAAGCAGAGATGGAAGAGTATCTTAAATATGAACTCGCCCCGAAACCACCAGCATTGTTTGATTCTGCTGGAATGAGGAAGACACAGAAAAGCACGCTCGGTAAGATCCTCAAAACATACGGTTCCGAGCAAACTAAAATCCCAGAACATTCTCTGTTTGTTGTAGATGGTGGATTTTTATTGAGGGCAGTTGTATGGCCTAAACAGTCGTCATATAAGGACATATGTACATCACATTCCAATTATCTAGTGAGACATTTTGGGGCGAACGTCGTGGTTGTTTTTGATGGTTATGCTTGTACAATGTCGACAAAGGGCATGGAACAAGCCCGTAGATCTAAAGACAGGTATTCCATTGATATCAATATCTCACCCGAATTACCAGCCACCACACCCCAATCCGATTTCCTTGCAAATGCCAAGAACAAAACCCAACTGATCGATCTTCTAATGCAGGAGCTATCTGCTATCAAAATTCAGTCCAAGCAGGCTGATGCTGATGTACTGATAGCCGAAACTGCACTTGACATCGCTCAAGATGACAACAATGTTGTCGTTGTGGGAACAGACACAGACTTGTTAGTCATTCTTACCTCTCGAGTTCAACCGGGATGTAATATTCACATGATGTATTCCATTACCCCAAACTTACTAGTTTCAGTTAGTGAAATAGCAACCAAAATGGGTGACCAGAGAAGCAACCTCCTTGTAGCACATTCTATAAGTGGTTGTGACACTACTTCTGCACTCTTTCGAGTTGGTAAGAAGAAAGTATTCAGTACAATTGTCTCCGATGTTACTAGCGACTCACAACAGTATGTCAACACAATTTTGGCGGATGACAGTACACCAAGTGCAGTAGCCGCTGCCGGGGAACAATTTTTCCTGATCTTATACGGGAGTAAAACTGTTCCCTCTCTCGACCAATATAGATATGCCACTTACAAGCGTTATGTAGCAAAATCTAAACTGAATAAACCCATCGACCTAGCCTCACTCCCACCAAGCAGCGATGCTGCACAACAACATGTCTACAGATGTTATCTCCAGGTCCAACAATGGTTTGGCACTTCGCTTCCTCCGACGGATTGGGAGTGGTCGCTAGACAATGGACTTCTTGTACCGACTGCAGCCACAAAGCCATGTGCACCCGATAACCTACTGAATCTGATCAGTTGTGGTTGCAAGAGTGCTTGTACAAAAAGGTGTGGGTGTAAGAAGGCAGGACTCTCTTGCTCAGGTTTGTGTAATTGCAGTTCGGATTCTTGTAACAACCACAGAAACACTGTCCTGTCGGAAATTTCTGAGTTCGATGAATAATATGTATATAGGTCATGTCATTTCTGTATATAGCGTTGATAATAGTCAATGTAACTTAATCCATGTTGATTGATTTGTACATTCTGTAAATATTATTTATTGATTTTTGTACATTCTGTAAATATTATTTATTGATCTAATGCTGCCAGACACAGACGTGTCTGTTCGGTCCCAAGCCCGAAAATAGTTGAGTTCTCATGCTGACGAATTTTATGCCAAAAGGGGAACTAGGCCAGAAGCAGAGGGGGTCTTCCATAATGTCTATTTTGTAAGCAATGATAAAAGTCTTCAAATGGTGGTGGATTTTTTATCGTCTGTCCAACTAACATCCCGTTCTGTACTACGACCCTTTGGGCAAATCCGTTAGGAAAATCGTCATTTTTTGCGTAAATCCGATACTTTTTGTGAATTTTCAATAATTTTTCGCAGGAATTGTCACAGAATGCACATTTTCCTCTAGGTAAATGTATATTAGACATTATGTAGCTCGAAATACGCGTAAACAAAAAATACAGTTGGATCAATTCGAGGTTACAAAGTTCGTGCGATTTTTTTTGATTTTTTTCAAACGCGTTTTCGAAAAAAAGGCTTTAGAAAAAAAAGCTCAACTGGGATTTTAGGGGACTTTTGTCTAATCGTTCAGTGACATGTACTCGACATTCCCTGAAAAAATCAGCTTTCTCCGATTTTTTTCCCAAGTGAAACCTAATGTTCTTGGGCTAAAGTGTAATTTGCATGAAAGATATTTTAGCCTACGTGCTACTCTACTTGGGGGTCCGCACTCTCTGTTGTCGCTGGTGTTCCCTCCTCGCTGGTGTTGATTCTTTGGTCGCCTCTTCACTTCACGCTTTAACTGCCGTCGCACAGCCACTAACGTATTGTCACTTCATCGGTTGCCTTTGCTCTAACATGTGACGGAATGTCACTGCACCATTGCCGTCGCACAGCCACTAACGTATTGCCACTTTACTATATCGCTTTCCGTCTAGCGAGTAACGGAATGTCACTCTACCACTACCACCGCAAGGATACTAAGTATTGTGACTTTACTGAACGCTTTTCACTTCAGCAGTCTCAACGAATGGGGTTAAACTCTAACTCTACGTTTATCTCAGAATAATGTTCATACAGACAAGCCTACTCTGCCTACGTATGTCTTGCCTTCTACAACAGGTATGTCGTCTTCCTAAATGCTAATAGCTCCCTGAGCTCGCACTTTTCTATTTCTGATCCTACACTCATATATGGCCACCGACTTGGCCCGCGATTTCCCCTATCCTAAATATGAGCTCTGTGGCTCCCTTGCATTACAACGTGTATGTACGTTCGAACCGATGCGGCACCTCCTCTAACCTATAGCATGAGCCACTGCCAGCTCCTTTGACCTACGACCCACAGCCTTACACTTCTTCAGACTGGTATGATTTTCTCGAGAAATCCCCCGATTTTTTTGTCGATAGCCAGAACATTAATTCTCAGTTTAATTGCTTTTCTTGAACCTGGCCGCTTAGATCTATATTAATTTAATATTCGCTTTAAAGTTCCTTTGAAAGACTCGCATTTCGCTATATCCTGACATTCGGTAACAGGCTAGATGCGTGTCCAGAACATGTACAATGTACTGTTTTTACAACAATTTCCTATTAACTTGCCATAATTACATAGATAATTCCTGCAGGAGAACACTGGTCTCTCATAATTCATTAATCAGTTATCTATAACCCATGTGGCGTTCAACAAATGCGGAATAATGGACATTAAATTTCATTCTTAATTATCAGTGCTTGAATTATTGCGGGTCTGTTTAAGTGACAAATCTGTTTTCGGGGTCCGGCATATAACTATCTTTACGTTTTATGTTTAGCCCAGTGAGAAAGATTATCGAAAATATATACACTTTTAAACAAAAAAAAATCGCAACATTAAGCTATCACCATGACAATGATCGACGTTTTGGTTTCTGATTCATCGGATTTGATGTAAGTCACAAATTACCATATTCATTTTTATATATTTATGTATTAAAATTGTTGTTTCTAGTGAACCCCTCTTGATTTATGCTTCTCGAGGAAAAGTCATTGACCACTTCAGGATAAAAACCACCCCAACAAAAACGAAACGGGCGGGTTCCTCACGGCGAGGCATACGTTCACGCACGGATTCAGGCGACACCCCTCCGGGATTGGCTGAATACGTGGCGTGAATCTATTTCTTCTAGCAGCGACAAAGCCCGGTTTCCGACAGTTCCACAGTTATACCCCCTGAACAAAGCATTTATTATGATCTCTTAATAAATGTCATATGCAAGTATAGTCAAACCTGTTTGTACATTCACACTAATTAAGCAATTCAAATGCCAGTTTAACCCTTTACCCAACGTAACGGCCAAAACCGGCCAGCGCTATTCTCAAAAATCTCCAATTAATTTTCATTATTTTTTTCATTTTTTGTCTCAAAAACATAGGTTATGACCCCTCGTTGGAACGAGCTCGTTGAGCTCGTTCCAACGAGGGGTCATAATCTATGTTTTTGAGACAAAAAATGAAAAAAATTAGTTATTCAAGAATTTTTTTGGCAAGGGGCGTCTGCTTTTCATGTTAGGTAAAGGGTTAATCTCCTTCCAAATGACCATCTAAGACAGGTTTTCTGTGTACTATTACCCTTGTCCTTCCACACGTTTTTGTATTTTTTATATATGGCTTAAATCTCTCCACTGTTCTGCATTTGAAAAAAAAAAATCAGTATGTTGTTTCCATCAATTTGCATTTCGGGGAGCATCGGGGAGCATCTGTCGGGCTGTGTTTAAACTTATTTGAAAACAAGAACACTGCCTTTGACCATCTTTTGATGTTCTGTAACGCTGTTTCTTGCCCATTTCACCAACAGTGTGCGCATCGGAACATATAATACGGACAAAGTCCTTTCCATTAATATATACGTCTAGGGGTGAAATTTGCTATTTTTTCCTGGGGAGAATAAAAACTTGCAAATTACGGTAAAAACTCATTCGCTAAACAAAGAGCCCAAGTGGACTATTACTTAGTGCCGGAAGGTGTGATACTGATAAATATTCCTAATGACGGATTATCTGCGAGATTGTTACTTCTAATTAGTTACTATAACAATCTAAGTTTCCCTCTGTAACATTTAGTAATCGAAAACTTTTTTTTTTTGTTTTCTCCTGATGTCATAGAAGTTTTTTCAACAATAACTTGCTTCTTAATTGGACTTTCCTCGTTCGTCTCATCATGTGAGGGGATATAACTTTATAAAGTTGGTTTTCGTGACGATATAAGTCAGGTCTGTGTTCTGTATGCAACTACGAACTCGACAAATGTTGGTTTTGAAAGCATGTGCGTCTGCTAAGCCACACCCTTGCCTTCACCTTCCTCAAAACACACCCAACAAGACGGAATATTCTCCTTCGAAATCCTGTGAATCTTTAAAGCATAATAAGAAAATTAATTACTGCAAATCGCAATAAAATAAAACCAATATGTACATTTTGTTTCTCAAAATAATGTGATTATTTCCTTCAAAGTATAAATGCCTTAAATGGGCTCTAAATTGCAGCTGTATCAACAAAAGCGAACAATGACAAATGTATGTAGCGCGCGTGGTTCATTATGCACGCTTAGCAACCGACCAGGAACCGATTCCGACCAACTGTATCTGATTATTATCCTCTTTCTCCTCTTTGTCGAAAGATCACGTTATCCTTACACGATGTCATATTGGTCATACCAGACTCACTCATAGTTTCTTATTAGAGGGCACGCTGCGACCTGAGTGTGTTCCTTGTCAGCAGGGGCTGACAGTGGAACACATTCTTTTCGATTGTACCGATTTCGATCACGTTAGGCGGCAGTTTTTCACTGTGGAGTCTCTTAGAGACCTTTTTTACACTACCAGTCTGCGCAAGCTTTTGTCTTTTCTAAAAGAAATCAACCTTTTTAGCAAGTTTTAGAGCTTTGTCTTTTAATCTTCCCATCATGATTTGGTATCAATAGGTTGATTTGTATTATATTTGTTGTTCTTCTTTCATTATGAATATTCATTTTCACATTTTCATTGTATTATCGTTCATCTATCACAATTTTTTTCTTTTTAAAAGCAGTCCTGACCATTACCTTTTAACTCATGTTCATGACTTTCTCGCCACGATATGGCCTTTGTTGCCGATGTGGCGTTAAGCACCAATAAATAATAATAATAATAATACCGACCAGGAACAGTGTTCTGAAACTCCTCGGTTTAGTTGCTAGTTGGAACTCATTTTATTTGGGAAATTTTAAACTCACAAGACGCTCGCGTGTGTTCTAAAAATGTTTAAGCCTTCAAAATCCACTTATTGAGCGTTGCAGCTATACTTTGGTTAGTCTGTAACGGTTTACAGACTCTGGTCTTACGCGTAAAGTAAATAACACAGGTGCGTAGCCAGGATACCAAGCTAGAGGGGCAAGAGTAATATCTAGGGGGGGGGGGGGGGGGGGGGCTAGATCAACGATCTGAATGAAGCGGCTACCCCATTTCGGAGGGGAGTAGTCGCTACGTTCAGATCGCTGAACTACTGGGGGGGGGGGGGGGAGCATACAGAATAGGATGTGCAGAATCATCCGAGTCACGTAGCGGCAAGATGAGGGTGAGCACAAGAGGGGGCACCCCCTATCGCTGAAGGGGGACTCCCCCGGGGAAATTTTTGAAGTTCGAGACAAAATACGCCATTTCCTTGACTCTGAGTTCGTTTGTGTCAGTCATTTATATGTTGCGAAAGGCATCAATAATTAAGCCACATCACCTGGGGGGGGGGGGGGGGGGGGGCTGCATGACTGAAATGTGGGGGCACGTGCTTCCTAATTCCCCCTCCCCCACCCCATGGCTACGCCACTGGAATAACAAAATTGTATCAACATAGAATTTGTGAAAGGACACAACTTATTGATAGCTTAAAAGCATTTAGGTGCCCGTAGCATATGCTACCTTTGCTCCTAGGATAATCCAGCATTCCAGTAACATCTTCAATTCGGCGTTTATAAGAACAGTTCCGTTGTGATTCAGAGAACGTCAGTAATATGAGGACAGAACAATACATCAATAAAAATGCAAAAACTATGAGTGAGTTTCACTTTCACCTCTTTTAAAACGTAATGCATATTTTGTGTAAGGACAATAGAGGCATTTGATGACAAAATGACAACAAATCGGTAAGAGGGATCAGTAATGATTTAATTCGGTTCAATGTTTAAATTATTACGGAGCCTGCATATGAATTCAACATAGATGCACCCACGTTCCAATTACTGTATACCTTTAAAAGACGATAACTTTCGGAAGTTCAGTTCTGAAGAGGTTAACATGAACATTTCCATCTGTTAAAATTGATATTTCATTATGGAAACCAAGTTTTGGTAATATTCACAATATTCGGGATATGTTGTCCGCGAACAGTGGACTGTGGATTGTCATGAAAATCTTACTTTTGTCAGAAATGTATGGTCTCTGAACATTCGAATTGAAGCTAGTGTTCGAATAGCTGAAAGTGTGTTTGTGACTCTTACGTCTAGTTTCAACAGTACTTTTTTCCAAGTAATTCTGATTGGTATAGCTGGAGTAAGTGTTAATAACATATAAGTGATGGGAAAAGGATCCAGCAGCAAGCTCGAAAGCTTACTGAAGAATGTTTCAATGGGATAAGTCTGATCACAACATTCCTTTAACTTTGATTGTCGTTGCATAATACACCATATGACAAGAATCAGATGCCAGGAGTGTTTTCGGAGATGTCCTCTTATCCATGGGGCACCGGCAATTGAGTTTTATTCCAACACAGTGGCTTTCTGGATGTATAGCAAGTGGAAGGCCTTGGGAACGAAAGACCCGAGTAGTCACTGGAGAATAAATTTTTAATTGTTGAGATTACGGGGTTGTAAAGACGTGGCGCCG
The DNA here is from genome assembly GCA_031216915.1 of Pictodentalium vernedei. Lineage (NCBI taxonomy): Eukaryota > Metazoa > Mollusca > Scaphopoda > Dentaliida > Dentaliidae > Pictodentalium > Pictodentalium vernedei. Next base: position 392,290,377 of record CM062297.1, read on the forward strand.
AGATGTTATCGTAATATTAAAACGTTCATGCTTATAATACATAATAATTTAAGCATGATAAAACAAATAAATAGGCAAGTTCTGAAATGAACAAAAATAAAAGACTCAAAAGAGAGACAGAGAGAAAGAATGAAGTAGTGAGACTGCTCCCCAGGTATGAGACTAGGCACGTTGGAAAGAAGAGAAGAAAAAACCCAGAAAGGATTGCCCCTCTCCCTCTAGTTGTCTGTAGGCAGATACTAAACGGGATTGTATACTATTTTAGTTTGTTAATTTGCGGCAGAGGGAATCGGATTTAGGTTGAGCTGTGTAAGTACTGGTACCCGATCAGGACAGGTTCACGTGGTAGACCGTGGTAGTGTGCCCTACGTGAAATTCCAGAGGATGGTGTCCGTGTGGCCAAATCCTGAGTATTAATTGAGAAAGATAACGCAGGTCGACTAACTGAATCTCTTTTGATAAAGGAAAAATGTTTGTACGGTTTCGAATATGTTTCTGTTTGTTTCGGTCGTATAAAGTAAAGGAGAATGTTCTTATTCGGTGTATTTTGAAGTTTACAGATAATGTTAGTTCTTATGTACTCGTAAAGTGATCAGTTGTCGCGCGTTCCCCGCATTCACATGTAAATCTTTGTGAGAAATCGTTATTATGGAAGGCGTCGTTCAGGTAACTACAGGGCAGTGGAAGATTTGAGCTTTTCTGGATTTATGGTTGACATAGAAGTTTGGGACTTTGGGGTCATTTCTACTAAGTTATACCTTGAAGTAAGAAAGCGAACTATTTGATCTAATTTCAGTAGCTATTCTATTCCACAGCCTTACTATGGAAGGTAAAATCGAGTTTCTGTGATGATCGGTACCTCACAGGGGGTGCATAGGTCAGTCGAATTGCGTACGTTATATTGGTGTGTTTGGAACGATGCTGGAGGGAATCAAATTGGAAATGTAGGGCGGAACCAAAGTGTGGAACGTTATATAACATTGAATTAATTTGTATTTTCTACGACGAATCTACAGCGTTTTTAGACCATTTCTCTGTACAGGGATCTTCTACCGACACTTTTGGTCCCCCCTCCCAGATATAATGCGTGCAGCTTCGGTTTGGGTTTTTCCAGATTTTCGTTTTCCTGTGCCGTACAATTATCCCAGTACATGTTTGCATATTCTAAAAGACAAATCTAGGTTTTTGTGATTTGTGACTTCCGTAATGTTGGAAGTGTTGGCTTGTTAAGTTTCCGAGACATAATCAGCGACTCAGTTTTTGATGGATTAAATTCCACGAGCCAATCTTTGGGCCATTTCTGATAGTTTTGATGCATTTTGGAAGTATATTCGCAGCTAAATTCGTTATTTCCACTATTAGAAACAGAGTAGTATCATCAGCAAAAAGTCGTATGTTGCTAGTTATTGTTTCAACTATATCGCTTATGTAAATAGGAAAGAGTAGCGGACCTAAGACATAGTCTTAGGACCCTCACACCGTGACTGGTCTAATGAAAGACGATGCTGCAAAAAGAATGACAATGTTGCCTGTCATTAATATAGTTCTCAAACCACCGAAGGACAACGCCGACAATTCCTATTCTTTCGAGTTTAAGCAGAAGACCGTTCTTCCGAACCTTGTCAAAAGCTTTGCTTATGTTACAGAAACTATTTCTAATGTCTTTACCCGCATCAAGTGTTGAGCTAAAACATGATATATATCAGTGTGTTGGGAGACTATATAATCCAAGGGTAGAAGACATGACTGTGTCAAGAGCGAGTTATTTTTCTCTGGGACCTTCGTGAAGACAAATGTTTCAAGTAATTTACCCAAGCCGCTTAGTCGAGTTATCGGTCGATAGTTTCCAGCCAAGTCTTCTTCCCCTTTTGTATACCGGGATTACGTTGATGTTTCCACTCTATGGGCACTTGATAGCATAAGGATGAATATGTCTTTCAGAGGTTCGGTCGGGCTTGATGTACATATTTCAAATACTTGTGTACTTATTCTATCTGTGCCACATGCCCTGCGAATATTGAGTGAGTTAATGAGTGAGTTAATTGGATTTTCCTCATCTTCCGTGGTTATGGCAATAGAGTCAAGTGTAGGTCGTTCTGTATCAATCTACTTTTGTGAGTAGGGGGTGATACAAGTTGTCAAAGGATGAGATAGAACAAAAACGCTCGACAAAGGTCTCAGATTTTTCTACTTCAGAGGATATGATTTTGCTACAGGCATGTCAGCCGGTACCTGTACCGGTGCCGCCGGTTCCCTCATGCTCCAACCGGTACCGATGCTGAAGCTTTTGTCCAGCCGGTACCGGGACAAAATTATTTTATGGGGAAATTCCTAACTGAACGAGGGTAAACGGGCAAATAATTCGTCCATGAGTTCCAATGTGTTGTATGTGCCTATTGGCACATAGAACGCATTGAAACTCAGGGGACGAATTGTGTCTGGCACACTTACACGACATACTTTCAGCTTATTTGTGAATGAATATACCAAACACTCTAAAGGGGCATGTTCTGTCTGTACCACCACCTCGATAAGGCCGATCATTTTAACTTTCCAAACGTGGCATGAAAGACAATGAAAGCAAAGTCATCGGCTACTTCAAAGAATTTATTCTGTGGCGACATCAAGGTAATCATAAAGCACGATTTTCGTGCTTTATGATTACTTTGATGTCGCCTCAGAATAATTGGTACGATGCCATGTTTGTCTTTGTGATCTTGGGGACTGGGTCGGTTTTAAATTCGAAATTCACATCTGATTGTGGTTTCACCTAATTGTTGACTTGTTGACTTGTTCCGGTATAGGTTTCGACGGGACAGTCTCTGTCCCGTCCCGGTACCGGTTATGTTGGAACCGGCGGTACTTTGATGTGCCTGTTTTGCTAACAATTATCAGATTTTTTTTCTGGCTGCTAGAACACTTTTTTTTAGAATTTTCCACCACTCGGATACTGGTGTAGATAAAGATTTTAGTTAGTCTTCAATTTGGGAGGTGCATTTTAATTTGGTCTTACGCACAGTTGGTTTAGTTTGGTTTCTTGTTTTGCGACATATTGCAGAGGCTTGTGGAAAATTTTCTGTTTGGCCTTTCTGGACAGTCGTATTCAATGGCGATTAAGTTTTCTGATCTCATGGTGCATATATTTCGGTTAGTTAAGTGACCATTTTTTTTTTGGGGGGGGGGGATGTGTTTGGAACCTTTGTCTTGTATGGTGTCGGTAAGTGGTTCAGCTATACTGTCACGGGAAGATTCGTTTGCTATTGAAGCCTAGTCGACTGAGAGAAAATCATTGTCGCGAATAGTCGTCATCAGCATATTACCAGAGTCGGTGTTTGGAGTGTTTTGAACATTTTAGAAACAGTAATTATAAGAAAAATCGGCCAGTGATATCTTATCATGTCAGCAAAGAAGGGTTGCCCACCTCTGTTTTGGAGACGAATGCCTCGTTATTTATCATAAACAGATCCAAGTGTGTGATTACATTTTCGGTAAACTATGTTGGCTGGTCGATTACCCATGTTCGGTTGAAATGGGTTAGAAGGTGTTGCATCTGGCCGGGTTCTGCATTAAGTTGGTTGTCATTAAAGTCACCAGTGACTATCATAGTGGATATATTGATATCTAGGGCTCTCTGTGTGGATGTTTCTATAAGGTTACAGATGCCTCCATCTGTATTCGGGCGTCTGTAAAATGTTCCATTGATTATTATTTGAATCCATATACACTGTAGGCCAGGGCATTCTAGGTCAGTAGGATTCTTATGCAGGATATTACTTCGAACATATGTGGCTTCCCACCCTCATGCTCCACGGTCGTTTCTAAGTGGCGAGTGAAACAGAGAAAGGTATATCTCTTCGAAAGTCGAGGATTCGCCAAGCTTTGTCTCAATAAAGGTACAGATGTCAGATGTGTCAGATGATAAATTTGCAAGTTAGAATGTTCATTTTGGTTGGTAGATTTTGAATGTTGAGGAGTACTGACATGCCTCCTTCTCTGTTGGTCAAGTTTGACAATTGGGGGTCACTTAGATTTGAAATTGTCGAAACGTTGCTGGATGGGAAGTATTTCATTCGATAAAGCCATGTAGATAATTAACCTTATCCAAGTCAGTGCATTACAGTGTGCACTCATACACGCATCGAGAATGCTAAAGCGTTCAAGCATAGTTCAGGGTATTGCATGAGGCCTAGGTGGTGTAAGCTATACATTGTCATTTGTGTTGATGAAGGAGGTTTTCAGAATCTATAACCACATGAAAGACTTGGGTTGGAACTACTGGGCATGTATATGTTGCATGGCTACCATCACAGTTATTCCGTTTGTTCCCAGTTTGAAGACTAACATGACCAGCACGACATCATAGAATCCTAATCGCCTTCTGAGGTGAATTCCCGAGAACGCTATAGGCACAGGTCTCACTCTGATTCGATAGGCGTCAGTGTCAGTCTTGTGGATAGAGCTTAACATTCAATGTGATTGTCTTGAGTGAGACCTGCTATTACGTCACAGTACAGTCGGCGCTGACTGGTTGTAATATACGCGTGGACAGTGATATCCACGCATGCGTTTACCAGGTAATAAAAATCATCAGCAACAAAAAATTTAATTAAACAAGCACCGGGTACAATTTTTTGCTGCTGATGATAATATGTTTGATGATTATTGTTGTAATTAATGTTTGAAATCTAATATTATTGCGTCCGTGGAAATATTGCCCACCCGTTGGAAGTGACCAGTCCATGGCGGCCAAACTGTACATGATGAGTGTCACACGATTCCGTCCTAATAGGTTTGTTTGGTATTTCTAGGGAAGAGAGAGGTAGAACAGAGAATAGGAGTTAGTAGAAAAATAATTGTGTACAAGGTTATGGCATTTAACCCTTTACTCAACGTAACGGCCAAAACCGGCCAACGCGATTCTCAAAAACAGCCAATTAATTTTCATTATATTTTCATTTTTTGTCTCAAAAACATAGGTTATGACCCCTCTATGGAACGAGCTCGTCGAGCTCGTTCCAATGATGGGTCATAACCTATGTTTTTGAGACAAAAAATGAAAACTATTAGTTATTCAAGAATTTTGTTTGCAATTGTCGTCTGCTTTTCATAATAGGTAAAGGGTTAGGGTTGCTAAAGGGTTAAACATATCTGCAATAGATAATAACTGTTGGTGTACAGTCCGCCTGGTAGATCGCTACATTGGGTGTTTTTAGATCTAAAAACGGGATAGTTATAACTTTTGAAGCTAGTACTTGATAGAGTGATTAAGAATCACAGCAGTCGCAATGGTGGCTGCAGCGGCAGCCAAGTTCCGTTTATTAGATTGACACTGCCAAGGAAACACTCTAAATACGCGACCTCATTCTTGCGAAGCGATTACACGTGGTGAAATGTTACCTCACAGGCAAATAATACATATACCAACCAGAAAAAATAAATATATATGTGTAAAACAAAAGATATGTAACCTGATACAGTGCCAAGCCCTCGCTAGACCCACATTGCGTCGACACGTTGCCGTTGTCTATCTCAAGTCAGTTTTAGTGACTTGCAACTGAGTTTAAGTACGGCAACAAAGCCCTACATGCGCTACTTTTAGTTCAGGTAGGTTTGTAATATGTAGGAGTACTGCAGTTCACCAAGAGGTCTTCTACGATAACGTATCTTTGACATGTGAAGAGAGAGAGAGAGAGAGAGAGAGCAGGTACTGGATTCTTATATGAAGATACAACAAGCACAGGCTTCTGGCATCATTGCCTTTATACAATTAGGTTTATATTCAATCAACCCACTTGATTTGGGGTGTTTTTTTAACCCAACTGATTTTAGACTCGCGTAGGAGTAGTGACTGCTTTCATTGGACTATAAACTATGGATTTCTACCGTATATTTTCATTTAGTTTTCGAACTTTTTCTTCCAAAACAAAGCCCACAACCGCCCCCCACCCCCACCCCTCATTGGAACGAGCTTGTTGAGCTCCTTTCATTCAGGCGTCTTATACCATAGATCCCAAAAATGATAGAAACGATAAAAAATAGGCTCTTCCAGATCAATTATATAAATAGAATCAGGTTAGATAAAAGGTTTAATGACACGCCTGTTCTATGAAATTCCCCATCTACAGCAACACTGAACCATGCGGAAAATTAAAATCTATTCCGCACATATGTGCGGAACGGAAATCATTGACGGAGTATTTTTAAATAGAATCGAAATTTCACTGGTATTTTCTACAGATCGTGCAACGCAATTAGAATTTGAGCCGCTAGAGAAAGCTGATAATCGCCCCTTGGGTTTCAATGTTTTCTATGTTCCAGAAGCGACATAGTAACACGGGTTCCTCTCGCTAATTTGTTTGGCGATACAATGTGTTCTTTTTTGTTGAAAGTTGTCAAATGAATTGCTGAATATCCTTCTAATAATTGTTTTTTATAGACGTGTAATAAACACAGAACGACTCACGGTGCGAATGGGTTAATCGACACGGCACTTGTGTCCTTTATTTGCCTGTAAAATAAAGGACACAAGTGCCTTTATTTTACAGGCAAATAAAGGACACAAGTTATTATCTATTGCAGATATGTTTAACCCTTTAGCATCCCTAACCCTTTACCTAATATGAAAAGCAGACGACACTTGCAAACAAAATAGACTGAATAAAGGACTGTTTTTCCCCTTTTTTCCCCTCAGCACCAGGGACCGCGACCGCAGCTTGAACAACAGTGACCCCACAAAGGTGCCATCAAGGTACTCTTCAAAACCAGGCTTCTCTTTATCACGCAGGCCACAGAAAAAACTCTTTGATTTGACCGCCTCTCGCCAATTAAGGGTACCATCCTCCGTGACCCTTTCTCTGACGATTTTCTTTACCCTGGTTTACCCCAACGTCTAGGTCCGAGATCTCCAATGGGTAGTTCTCTATTAGTTCCCTCACTTGGACCATCCACCCTGTCTTGATATTTGAGTTGAAAATTATCAGGAACATTACTTTACACCATCGGCTATCGGGGAGATTTACCAAATAATCAAGATAATCGACTTTCAATAAGTCTATCCTGTCCTTGATCCTCATCCACCCAAGCTCACCCCTGATTGCTTCTAGTGCTGCGGCATTACTCAACTCCGTTATCCACCGGCCTACATCGTTCTGCAGGATTTCCAAGCTTTTTACAGCCGTCTGGTTTAGGGGTACCACTTCCGTACCATATGTTATACTTGGCAGACCCACCATTTCCCAAATGGTTTCCCCACGAAAACCTTATTGAAACTGTTTCTCCCTATAAGTTTCATTTGGTTAAGGATTCGCCTCCCCTTCAGAATCAATTTATTGGTGTAGTGTCGGTAGATGCCTCTTCCTGTGGTGTTTATATTTTCCCCCAGATACTCGTAGTCACCTGTCTCTCCTACACTAAGAAGTTTGCTGCCACCTTACGGAATACCTAACCCCCCCCCCCCCCCCCCCACACTCTCTACCTTCGAGTAGGGTCCACTTTGCGGCACGTGGGTATAACTTTGCTTTTGCTTTCATTGAGTACGAGTCTCCATTTGCTACCATATTTCCCAGCAATCCCCAGCATTTTCGCTAGCCCCTCTTCGCTTTCTGACACTAGCACCATATCGTCTGACACTCCGGTGGTTTCCCCATGCCCCATCGCTTATCGTTTACCTTTTCCCTGTGCTTGAATGGTTCTAATGCGATTTGATTTTGATCGTCTGTGACTCTGCCATCTACTTTAATACTATGTGGGTTACTTCCTTTGTTGCGTTTATTCACCCATTTCCAAAATACGTTCGAACTCGCCCCCTGTCATTCTTATCGTCCTAATAAGACTGCTATTTCGCACTCTCCGATTATTGTCTTTAATCTTATTTACTTTATTTCGTGCTTATTGGTATTTTGCCTTTGCTACCGTGGCCTCCTTGCTTTCCGCCCCCTTAAGTTGTCTACTTCTCCTATATGCAGCACATTTAGCTTTTCTATCCTTTATGGCATTTTCAGTTCTTCGTTCACTCTGTACCCAAGTTCCCGTCTTGGCACCCTAATCTTTCCTACACTTTCATTCCCTTGCTCCACTAGGCTCGCAACTATGGCATCGGACATTTTGTATATGGCGCCCCCCCCCCCCTTCCATTTGTGTACGGTTGCAAGCTTTTGTTTCAATTTTTCTTCGAACTTCGCCCAGTCAAATGGTGGTCTATTCCGACAAAGTGTGTACAATCACCAATATAAGTCATATTTATCAGCAATGTCTTGGTAAAAGCCGTGACAGAGTGCCATGTCATCGCCAATGACAATATCTATTTTCGAGCGATAGATCCGGTTCGTTCGATTCCAGATTAACAACTGCCTGTTGCACTTGCAAGGCTACAGGAATGCTTTTCCACAACAAACCACTGCGCAAAGTTCTATAAATAATCTTGAATATCATAGGTAGATGGGCTTTCGGTGTAGCAATCGAGGACAATATGTTCTAACTTCGGGTGTTTGCCCACCTGTTCCAATTAAGATGATCGATGGGCATCTCCATCTGTCATTTTCCCATAGGATATTTCCTCAGGCGGACATCTCCACGGCGGACAGTATGGGCGCACCTTTCGCCAGTATGAGCGCACATTATCCTAGACATTTCCCTCATAGATGGGCAGTCATTACTGGACAGTAACAGCACTTACGAATTTAAAACAACTGGGGACGGTGGAGAGAAACATTTTTTACCATTTGATACAAAAGTGCCGGTATCGTTTCAAAAACCTGAAACGATTCGCATTATATTTTTGTTCTGTGTTAATAAAATCAGGTCCTGGTATCATTTATTGGAACGCGCTCCCACGAAATGGTATCAGGACCTGGTTTTATCAGTTCAGACGAAATATAATGTAAATTGTTCAAGTTCTTCTTGAAGTTTACGCTTCAACTTATTCAGCTGTACTGTACTGTACTGAGCAATCTCATCACTGCTTAACCCTTTGGACCCTGGAGATATATTCCACGTCAGTTCAGTTGAAGTAATTGGAAGACTCTATATTTATTATCTGTGGTAGATCAATTAATATTGTTAGCGTGCAGCCTTGGAAAAAGCGGGCTCTCGATTTAAAAGTATTGGACGTCAGCTAGGGAAACGAAAGTAGTAACCTATAATATTGCGACTGCACATTTGGAATTGCTACAAAACCGAAGCAAACAAAAGTACCAAACATTTAACCCAAAACAAATAAAATATAACAGAAAAATATACTGGAAAAATATCCATTTTACTAAAAGGACACTTGCCGAAATATCCGCCCACCTGTTATGGGATAATGTCCGCCTTGGAAAACATCCGCTGGTGAAAGTGTTCGCGCACCATTATAATAGGTCAACCCGAATTTAGCCGAGTTGTATCGGAGAAGAGTACTTTGCCCAACTGCTGTCGGACGAAACGTATACTTGTTTTTGTGGGTTGAAGTGTCATACCTACCCTATTCTGACCAACAGGATTTTTATGTTATTTTATTTTATTGGTGTTTTAAGGTCACATTTAGCATACTTGGCTATATCAAGAAGCAACATACGTATGAAGTCAAGTTTAGTCAATCGTTTATACCTATGTTGTCCACTTTAGTGGATGTTCACCCTGGGCGTTGGTTGCTATGTTGTATTCCCCCAGTACAGAACTTTTTTTTTGTCAGAGTACTACAGAAAAGAAGCACTTCACACCTCCCGAGGTTTCCAGAGTCGAAGAGAATTTGGTTTGGTTGGCATCCTAAGCAAAAGAAAATGATTTTGTCGTTCCTTTAAATAATCCAAATGATTCCATCAAGGAATCATTTGCCAAGCATAAGACATATTCAGTTGGAGACAAAATGTCGTTGGTTTGTCGCGTACAAAAACACCCTCTTAACCCTTTACCCAACACCGAGAATATCAAAAGTTATTATTTTAATTAGTATTTTTTAAACTTTTTCAAAAAATTTCAAACAAACATATCACCTGATCCCTCACTGGAACGAGCTCATCGAGCTCGTTCCAATGAAGGGTCACATGATATGGTTTTGTTGAAATATTATAAAAAAAAACATATTTTTTTCAACTGCTCAATCTGCAAATTACGCGGCGGATACGGGCGATTCGTTAGGTGTGAAGAAAAGCCTGAAGTTTCTAAAAGTTTATGGAAACAAAATTCAAGTTTTATATCTATACTTTTGAACTCCCAAGGTTTGATCGAAATCTGCCTGGTGATATTCTAAAAAACATGTATTTCCTTGGATGATGGAAAAACATCATGGGAGGGAAACAAAAATACTAAATTTTCAATCTGTGCTCCTCGCTGTTCAATGCTGACATATTTTGTAAATTTCTCCACGAATTGTTGGAACAGGTGTTCTTGGATGGATTCAGCATCTGGTACTGTACCAGGAAAGCAATTTGCTATAAACATGTTATGGTGTGGATTTTCTAAATCAGAATTTGCCAATTCCGATACAAAAATGTGGAAACCTTAGCGATCTTCAGGTTTGAGAGATGCAACCACGGGTCTATGAGCTGAATGTATGCTAGTGCTTATGTTGATTTTTTTTTAGATAAAAATGTGAACATCTTATGGGTTGAAAAACGAAGTACTCAGTTTAGCAGTAAATCCTACTAAACGATATATCTTGTTCGCTTTCATCTCCGTATGTACACATTTTTGCATGAAGGAAAACGACTGTGGGCGAAATTTTATTTATTTATTATTGGAGTTTAAAGACACTTTTGACAACCAGGCTAGTTTCCGGGTGGAGGAAGCCGGTTTACCAGAGGAGAACCGCCTAGCAGTGGCGAGCAACTGCCAGACTTCCCAACGTACCAACTCCACATAAACAGGGTTAGCATTGATTGACAACAAGAGTTCCATCAATGGGCAGTACGCCACCGCGCGCGCACGTGGGCTATTGGAATTAAGTGTCTTGTCCAAAGACACAACGCAGTTAACCCTGGCGGGAATCGAACCGTAGACCTTTCGGTTTGAAGTTCAATACCGTAACCAGTGGGCTACCGCGCACCCCACTTTTCTAATTAGCAACACTTGTTGCCCTGAGCTTAGGATTGGTAGATTTCAAAAGAAACATCACCTCTCTGTCGCCACAACCCAACCTTTCATCTTCTTTGCTGCCCATTGTTTCCAACATTATCACGTCCGTCCGTTGTACTGGTGTGTTCAGACTCAGACTCTAAAAGCAATTTGAGACACAAGAATGGTAAGCAAAATATTCAACACGAAAATTGCGTCCTCACGATCGATGGCGAAGTCATTTATTCAGAAATTGAGCAGGAATCTTTTCAGCGCGAAAACCAGTATTTGAAATATTTTGTGGCCGGGTTACGGAATAAGGTTTTCGAGACTGGAAAGGAAAACGACAACGTACCGAAGATTTCGACCAATAACGACTGCGAAATTCATGAACAAAGTACAGTACGGCCGCTGTGGACTGGTCACTTTCCATGAATTTTCTATTAAGGAATATGAATCTCAGAAATATGAACCTGGAATCGAGCAACTGAATTTCGTCCCGTTAGACTATCAAGGCGCCTTTCTGCAGTTTTGGCCCACAAATGCTGGACGTATGGTGGGTTTTGGCTGGTTCTTGTAATTGATAAAGGATAAAGGCGGACAGAAGAAACTGTTTTTATTGAAACCAACCTGTTTGGTAACGTTTTGGGAGGACAGAACAGAAAGAAGGGAACTTGAAAACACAAATTTTGGTGTAATGTTTACAACGTTTCCAAAATTCCAATACACCTATTGAATGTTTATCTTTGGAGCAATGGATTGTGCAATGCATTTTCAGCATACCGACAAGAAATATCAAAAACAATTATAACAAGAGTAGCGTATTCGGAAATGGCGGAACCCTTTTTCCAAAATTGTTTGTGTTTTGCAGGAAAGAGTTTCGAATCCCCGCTATGCCACTGTAAATAAAGCCGGCGTCCTTTCTTGGTTCTCAGGCATATTGAAATTTGATAAAGAGGCGTTCTCGCTGATTCTCGTCAGGTGTAGTATGTACAATTACGTGATGCAACTATATGATAAATCAGTGAACAATTGAGTATTCCGTGTGTTCTGTACTGGCCTAGTATATCCTGGGTTAACTAGCATTTCCTTATTGGGGTCTGTCGGTACCCAGTGGTGTGCGTGGTTCAGTATAGTTTCGCTAGGTAGTTGGTGCCGAAGGAAACTCTCTCGGCCTGGGTTTGAAACCCAGCCATCCCACTGTAACTAAAGCCAGCGTCCATTCTTGATTCTATGGCACACGGGAAATTTGAAAAAGAGACGTTCTTGCTGATTTCCATGATGTGCAGTATGTAGAATTAAGTGATGCAATTATATGATAAATGATAATGACATTTGGCCGGGCGCTGATTTGTCGCGATTTTCAGGTGAGAAAGGGATTGGTTAGCCCTGAGTTCACAACTCCCCCCCCCCTATTCCCACGCCTCTTCTCCCCTCCCAACACTTTAAAACGAACTGCCTGATGACATCCCGTACCCCGATCTTCCCAATCTCTCCGTGAAGCAGAACTAACCCGCTTCTTTGTGTCACCCACTAACATGTCCTTCATTCTCTCACTATTCTCCCAGTTATCCTTATTTTGTTATACTCGTATTCTGTACATTCGATTAGAAAGTGTTTCAGGGTTTCCACTACATCTAAATTACACATTTGGCATTCCTTTTCACCGTCTTTCCCAATTTTTACCCCTATGCTGCAGCGACCGTGAATCGGCATGAACAACAGCGACTCTCCAAAGGTGCTCGCAAGGTACTCCACAGAACCGGGCTGCACTTCATCATGTAGGTCATCCAAGACCTCTTTCCTTTGACTCTCCTTCTCGACAATTAAAGTTTACAATTCTCGGTGACGCTTTCTCTGATGATTTTTACCCCGGATTGTCCCCGCTTCTACGTCCAAGGCCTCAATTGAGTAGTTCTCTATTAACTCACTTGGACCATCCGCCCTGTCTTGGTGCGTGAATTCCAAATATTCTGGAACATTAGTTTACACCATAGTCTGTCTGGTGATTTACCAAAAATTTAAGACATGAGAGTTTCATTAAGTGTATCCCGTCCTTGATCCTCATCCACCCAAGCTCGCTCTTTTGCTTCTAGTGTTGTGGCGTTACTCGACACTGCTAACCACCGACATGCATCGATCTGCAGAGTTTCCAAAACCCTGAAAGCCGTTTGGGTTAGAGGTATCACTTCAGTACCATATGTTATTCTTGGTACACCCACCATACGAAAAATGACCAGGCACAGGATATCATTCCTGGGAGCAAATCAATAGCTCAATTGTTTTCCGAAGAAACTTGAATAAAAAAATCTTAAGAACTAAATTACCCACATTATAAACCCTTTGGACACCGGTGGTATCTTATTTGTCAGTTAAATGACAGCACTTGGAAGGGTCCATATTCTTTAATCAACACTCCTTTTTTGTTCAATCAATAAAACGCGCAGACTTGGGTGCACTCATTGAACCAGAGATCTTTTACACTTGTATTCTTCAGAATTGTATTTTCTGTTTAAGGAAATAATAAATTGAAATGAACCATTAGCATTTTCAAAGTTGGCAAATTGCCATATCTTTTGAAATGCTAATGATTCATTTCCGTCATTTATATTGACTTGTAAAAAGTACAAGTCTGGAAAATGCAACTGTAAAAGTTTCATAGCATTCGTCTCTGACGTCACTTGAACACTCGGTCCATTGTTCAATCAAGTATTTCAAGTTTATAACTAACCCAAAAAGACAAAACAACCAGAGTGTAATCTGTGAATTTGACCAACCTGTCCCGTGTTGTAACAACTCGCCGCTAAGATGCTTGGAGTCACTAAACACACAGAACAGATTGTGTTGTTCAAATTCATGAAATACTACATCTTTCTCGAATGGGATCTATTACATGCAAGCAACTTGAAATACCTGCTAGAACGTTGACTCAAGTGGCGTTTGTTGATCGGACAATGGACACGTGTAAGTTAGTTACCAACCTCGATGTCGGTATTTTCACGAATCTGAACAACCTCGGTGTCACTCAATGCACGAGACACGTTTCTCACATTCGGGAAACACCTCCAGCTCTATTGGTAACTCTTACACGAATACTCTTTGGTATAATGATTGTAGTGTTGCTAGTAGCCACAGCAACCGTAGCTTTGCTAGTAGTGTGCTAGCGTTGCAACGATTTATTATTTATTATTGTTATTCCGGTGAGTATTCATACACGTTTCATTCATTTCCCCAGCATGCAAAATGTGACTGTTTGCAACGCCAGAATTCACCCGAGGGCGCACTTTTAAGGACAGAGTTTTAGAATTGTTCTAGTGTGGTAAAGGTGGACCCCCACTTCCATACCATCACCATAACTCGCCGCTGTTTCGCGACTGTCTCAGTCCTTCGTTTGTACTAATGATCTATACCTTACCTTGCTGCGCCTCTGCATTTACACGAATTTTGCCTCCTTGTCGACTGTTATTTTGAATTAAAATATCCCACGGTGTTAAGTGACATTGAAAATTCTTTGAGAATCTTCCAAAACTAAAGGGATCGAAATTTATTGATTGGCGTTTAACGACACTTTCGACAGCCAGCCTTACCACTGATTCGCGGAGATCAACTGCCAGACTCTACAACGTACCAACACAACGCAAGTATGGTTAACACTGGTTGAAATCAAGTGTACCATCGGCGTACAATACGAATTGGTACACAATTCCACCGTGACCCCACGTGGGCAATCGAGATCAAGTGCCTTATCGAAGGACAAAACGCAGTTAGCGCTGGTCAGGATCGAACCATTGGCCTTTCGGTTTGAAGTCCCAATGTTTTAACCACTGTGCCACCGAGTGCAAAAACAATCGAAATATCAACAGTTTCTCATAACATTCGTAACGACCTATGATTACAGTCGCACGTATTGTTTACACGAGTCCAATATATTTTGCCAGCATCTGTGTTATCTTCATTCAATGCTCATTGATTGCAAATTAATACCTTTTTATTCCCTTCTCAACGCCGTTAATCTGAACTGTATAAGTCTGTTAAGAGAAAGCAAGTTGGATCTACAGCAGGCTTACAGTGACATCAAATGTATAAATCAAGATTTACGCAGAGATGTAATTGCACCGTCGACGTGGGGAAACGTCGCGTGTGTAGCAAATCACGCACATCGCTTATTTGGGATGTTTTATTGGTCAAGTTTCCAATAAAGAAGATATCCAACGTGTCCCCAGTTAGGCCAAACAAAATTAAATAATTAATTCTCAAGCAATTTTTTTTAAACGATGAGGGAGGGCGCTTTTTATTTGTATTTGTTTTCCTTATGGAATGGTCGTCGATGCCTAAAATCTAGTTGTGAGAGCCTAAAATTCAATACTAGAGCTTCCATGTTGATTTCACTGAAAGTCATCTTTTTGTAATAGTGATCATACAACCCAAAATCAATATAGAACAACTAAAATAGAGATAAAAAATAAGGAGTTTTTGAACTGCTTGAGTACAAGAAGCCACAATAAGACCTTCCAAAGAATGAGGGTACCAGTGCAAAAGCCAACATTTTCCTTACCCATGTTTCGTATTCAGTCAAACGTTCTATTACAAATTATTGGAGAGTGCCTATTGACACTCTCCTATAATTTATAATAAACAATTTGTGATAAACAAATTCAGACTACCAAAACTTATCTAGCTCTCAACCTGTGGAATAAATCTTTATTATGTGCCTACATATGAAAATCGTGTCGCATTTCGCGAAGAGAATAATAATATTGTATTGATGTCTTCGACATATTACATTGCACCTCGCCATGTGATACCGATAAAATCACAATCTATGATAGTTTTATAGATTTTGAATTTTGCCGCCAAATAAACATGACGAACACGGGCCCACAAAACGAATGCGCAGCTGCCTGAGAATCAAAATATTAATTTTCTTTAGCATTATACTGAAATTTACTGGAAGATTTTTGTAAAATTTCGACATAAACTGGAGATGAGTTGAAAATTCTGTTTATTGTATGATCGAAAAAACACAAAGTAGAGCTAGGCCATGTACTGAAAAACCGAATCGGAACGGATATAACGGAGATACCGAAAAACTGAACCGAACCAATCATTAAATACCGAAATCATCTAACAGATTCCGTACATTCGTTATTTATAAGGCCCTGTTGAGGCTTTATTGCCGTTGAAGTGTTCATTTTCATGAAAGAAGCAAATGAGTTTCTTTTTCGGGTTTGTTAACCCTTAAGAGACGGTGCAGTTTTCCCGAATTCCCACTAGACTGCAACCTGTACATGTCCAGTTGCTTACAGTCTAGAACTCACCGTATATTTGTCAGCAGGACCTCTTAATGACAGCACGTTAAGAGCACGTCCTCTGGACGCTAGATCCTGAATAGGCATATAAATGTTAAGGTGTGTTTGGAACAAGCCACAACAATACTGAAGATATAATTTGTGTTAGGCAAAAGAATGCCAGTGTTAAGCTTATTGGCAGTGGAATTTGTGGCACTGTTGTAGAATGATGCCAGAACAACTTATTCTGTATTTTCCTGGTGTGAATTCCCCTTTGATTACTATCAGCAAATCTCAGTCAAGTCAGATACCGAATACCGAACCGATACCGTGGTATTCTCCCTTACAAATACCGAAACCAATACCGAACTCAAACTTCCAATACCGCCCACCACTGATCTCTACCACATAATATTCTTAAACACATTAAAGTGCTGCAAGGTTCAAGGTAGATCACAAAATAATCGAATTTATATCAAATATATTTTGTACTATCCACTTGTCCGGATCCTGTCGGACTGTGGGAGATGTCAAATAAAAAAAAAGGTTTCATTTATGTTGTCGCTTTCCTACGACCGATGTAAATGCACTTTATACAGTCTGGTTAAGCCAAATACTTGGTGAAGTTCACCGGGGCTCACATAACACCCTCGTAATCACTAGCATTGTGCCATTTGAAAGCCTACTCAGTAATGACCGCCCGCCTTACCCACTACCATCACTTTCACAAACACGAGGAAAGCCAAGAGGGCCCAGAGACTCTAGGGGGTATATACATTCGTATAAAACAGTCAGTTCATCTAGGTCGTCGGACGAATACCGCGAGTTGACGAGACCAGATCAGTCAGCTCCATCAAGACGCCATAGGCGTGTTGTTTGTTGAGCCTGATCTGGTCTCGTCAACGAATATGACAACTCTGCTGTAATAATTTGTTTATTATACGTCAGTGGTACGTCATCTTTAAAAAATGACTACTCCGGCACTTGAGGTGTAAACAGAAAACAAAGTATGAATGTTTGTTCAGAGTGCTCAGCGCCAAGGTCCTCGATTTTTTTATTTTGCCTTTGTAAAATTGTGACTTCAAAACTTTCAGAAAGCGAGTGACGTCACGAGAAGATCGTTTGAGACACACATGATATAGATTTGGAAAATTTCAGAATCTCGTTTTCAGGGACTAATGAGCAAACTACTTCAGTACTGTGGGATATTCCTGAAAGTCCATATTCTTGTAGTCTACTCAATGCACACTTTGGAAAGCTAGCTGGCTTCAAAGGTCCTTAACTTCCATCCCCACACTCAAATTTCGAATCACAGAGCAATAGACTCAGATGCAGTTGTGTGACACCCTGCATCTTTAATTGGCCCACCCATAACATTTAGGGCAACAAGGCTGGTGAATGTGTGTTTCAGTAGCCTTTATTGAACTTGCACTTGGTTTGAGCGTCAGTGCGCAGAATTACTCAACTATCACAAAACACATCTCCTGTTCAAATCTCTTCGTTCGTCGGTCAGGTCGGTACCAGGGGTCGATGTCACAGTGATTTATACAGTATTTCACACAGTGTAATGTTCTTATATAAAATTGCATAATGCAGAAGAAAACTGATGGTGATTCGTGGAGTCATGATGCACTTGATATGTAAAGCCTTGGTCACCACTGGCCGTCCGTGCTTCTGCGGGTGGTCTGCGGGTATTTTTTGTGAAAATCGTGCTCGGCACGCAAGGACATCTTGCGATTTTTCTGGGACGTACGCCGCCCGTAAGCACACAAGGAGGCTGTTGGACATGCACAACAAACTCTGCGATATCCTTGCGAAATCCGAGAACGCACGTTTGACGTGCGCATCACGCAAGAAGTCCACGGGTTAACCGTATGATTTGAAATGCAAGTGAGAAGAAAGTCACGGGTCTAAGACGTAAGAAGAACGCAAGGAGAGGGCACTTATCTTTTGCGTCCGAAGTACGTTGCCCGCAAGTTGCTCGTACTTGCCGCTCACGAATGGAATCGAACGCACGGCGCACGCACGGCGTAAAATCGAGACAGTTACGTCGCACGGATTTCGCTTGCACCGCCGACTATAAAAAAGAGTGCGCGCGCAGTACAAAGTTATCAGTTTTCTCTTGTATTTCAACAAGTTAAGAGATTCAGTTTTGACAGTTTTTCTTTGCGTTTTTTTTATTCTTTAAGTATCGAAGAACTGTTTGACCTATATGACGTCCAATGATGGCGAGGCCTTCACTTCATCAGCGTATATACCCAGGGGGAAATTGACGATAGCTCGTGCGACTTTCGCGCGACCTTCGTAAAACCGAGGTAGGGCGTCGGTGCGAATGTCTTGCATGTGACGCAAGACCCGTACGTTAATCGTACAATTCGCACAGCCAACGTACGCTGGTTGCAAGAGAATCGTAAGAAGTGAGTACGAATCCCGCGGGCATCGCACGTTGCAAGTGGAGTGCCTGTCCCTAAGAACATCGCACGTGGCCCCTGCGACTCGCACGCTAGATTTACTCCCGTCTTACGATGCACTTGCAACTCCTTCTCAGCTGTTCTCGAGCCCTACGACCACCCACGGCTACCACGGCAGTCAAAAATCGCAGAGGACGCACGATCTCCAAACACGCACGGCCAGTTGTGACCAAGGCTTAACCATTCCTCGATAAACGGAAAACGATCAACAATAAAATATTAAATGACAACTAACCAGTAACTCAGTCATTCCGCAACCGACGTTAAGGTCCCATCTGCCATTTTCCGGAAGCAGTGTATGGACACCAGCTGACGCTCGAAAATGTAGAATTTGGTTTCCATACCGACGAAGACATCCTCTACCTGATGAGGAAGAATTTATCCCTAGATCGCTGTGTGTATTCATCCTTACTCGATACAGTAGGTACATTGAGATAATATCTGCTAGGGACACCACGCGTGAAATCCGGCCTATGTGTAAGAACGACATGTAATAATGCATCCGATTAGTCGTTTTACATTTCAATAAACGTTATGACGCGAATGCTTCCAAACAAAAGTGTGTCAAGCAAGAATGTAAAGAAACAGACGAAGGTGATCTTTTTCTTCACAAATATCAACCTCATTCACTCAATTCAAGTTGAAACGTTGTATAAATACAGAACACAACTCTGGTTGAAATCAAAGACGCTTGGGAAATTCATGAACAATTACAACTCCGATCGTTGATTCCATTCCACCGTACACCACCCTCTTTGTTTTCCGTCTTAACCCTTTACCCAACGTAACGGCCAAAACCGGCCAGCGCTATTCACAAAAATCGCCACATAATTGTCATTGTTTTTTTTTCATTTTGTTTTTTTCAAAAACATAGGTTATGACCCCTCTTAGGAACGAGTTTGTCGAGCTCGTTCCAATGAGGGGTCATAACCCATGTTTTTGAGACAAAAAATGAAAAAAAATAGTTATTCGTGAATTTTCTTTGCAAGTGTCGTCTGCTTTTTGTGTTAAAGTAAAGGGTTAAGACTTGGTTAAATAGGTAAAGGCACATGATTTAGACTAATCCAGCTGTTCGCCTCTTCTACTCTTACTACTGTCATTCATTAATCATCCGTACCATTGCAAACGACACGAGGCAAGGGTATAATTCACAAGCCTGTGGGACCAGAGTTAATGTCAATGGATGAACTTTTACCATATGGTAACGCTATGAAATATGGTTGGAGAAAAACACAGCATGCGTCTGACATTTTATATAAGGTCGCTGTCAAGCCTGGAAATAAGCAATCTCCATTTACAGAATGAAGTTCCCAAAAGGGGGAATGTGCTGATGCTATCCCATACAGTCGGCCAATTCATCTTCTGGTTACCTCTATCTGCTTATACTTGAGACATTGATTCAGACTGAGGCTCACAGAGGGTAAATTTAATGATGCTACCCTACTCTGCAGGGTACCATCACCAAATTCAACATCTGGGGATTTCGCTCTGCAGATGAGAGTCGGCTTATTCCCATGGTTAGTCGTTGTGAATTTAGTCAGTTCCATCGATGAAGGAGAAAAGAATTTCAGGAACGTAGGAAGCGTTTCGAACTTAGAGCGGGGTAGCGGGACGGGAACGACCATACAAGGGCAAAAGGGTAATGTTACAGTGTGGAAATATTAATTATATTGGTAACAAAAAGAAATCTGAGAATCAGCAACAATAACTATGAATTTAATTTTTCTGAATTTTAATAAAAAAATATATATAAACAAATTATACAAAGATCCTTTACACTAATTGGTTTACAGAAAATTAAAACAGTGGTACTTATCAATTATTGAATTAGTCCAAAATACAGTTCGACAGAATCCAGTAATTCAGTGGTGAAGAATCTTGTGAAGAAATTGTCCATCTTGTAGTATTAAATCCAAGAATGTGTCTTCAGAAATACTGTCCCATAGATTCGTAATGAAATGATCACTTAGAAATTTCAGCAGTTTCCAATAAATTATAATATAATGCCCAGCAAAATTCAAATGGAGTAAAAATCCAATAAATACAGGTAATTTAAAAAATAATCCAGTAGAATCCTGGCTTTTCCCAAAAATATATTCTGTTTCACAGAAAGTATAAATTCTCTTTTACACGATGAATAAATTCTCTTCAAAATTATCTTTTGAAATCACTTTTCCAAATTCACAAAGAAACTCTGCTTCTATAATATAATGCACTGTTGTGCAACGATAATAATTTCCACTGTAAACAACTGCTCTGTTATGAATAGAATATCTATCTGAAATGAGTTTATCTGAAAATGAGTTTTTTCTGAAATGTGTCCTTCTGAAAATGAGTCCCTGAATTCTATTGACAAACCTTTAAATAGTTCTCAGATAGAATGTCCTAGAAGATGAAGTTTCTCCCGAAGTTCTGTTTCTATCAGTTTCCAGGTGATTCTGTCTTAACTGATGTAAACAAGATCCTTGACCTACTTAAACCATTCACCAATCAACAACTATATGTTCAGTAATCTAAAAATAGATTCTGGATAACATTAGATGTAAACAACATGTAGTCACACTTAAAGGTCACTTAGTGCAAATGAGTCACACCAGTTAGAATCTGCTTTATTGTGTGGAACTATCAACTAAGGACATATCAGTCTCGAAAAATACGGGGGCGATAACAGGTACCCATACACTTAGGAGATTATTATTATCCCTGACGGGTGAGGGTGTGAGAAGGGGAAATCTCACCCGAGGGCAAGACATTTGGGCCAGACACGAGGCTTGCCGAGTGCCTGACCGAAATATATTGTCCTGAGGGTGAGATTTCCCCATCTCACAACCATCCCCATCAGGGATAATTGTTCTCCGTCACCAAAACACCCTGGGGTCATCAAAAGCTATATCGAACAATTTTGTTGTCCATTTCTGAAAAAAATACTGATTTTCTTATTGCAAAGAGCACACAAAAGTTATGTATATAGCACAGGTATATACCAGGTAATTAATTTTCAACGCCGGTGTGACAGGAATGATAGTCCGTAGGAAAATTAGTCCCTCTGGACTATTATTCCGCGGAATTATAGTCCTAGGTCTAACATTTCTAGGAATAGTAGTCCGCCGGACTACTATTCCTAGTAATGTTAGACCTAGGACTATAATTCCGCGGAATAATAGTCCAGAGGGACTAACGTTCCTACGGACTATCATTTCTGTCACACCGGCATGACAGAGACGAGAGATTTGTAGCGAAATGAACCTTGACACATTCCGATGAGGTCATATTATGAATTCTGTAATGTATTCGCACAACTTTTCGACCTGAATTTCGTGCAACTCACTCCTTTCATAACGGTGCTCACCCAAACATTCATATAAAAGAGTAAAGTGTCCTTTGGTTTTGCGGTCTGTGTTTTTATTTCTGTTTTCTTCGACAAACGTTCGTCTGCTAATATTTTCGAAACGTGTCGCCATGTTGTTTGTTTACAGAAGAACGTGCGATGATTGAATAGTCCTGCGCTTATTAAATATGCTAATAAGCTGGTCACGTAGTCATCAGAGATATATATCTATCTCACATGGACTTCTCACATGGGACACGCATACCTTGCATAGGAAGTGAGGCGAGGAATACGTCTATTGTTGAGTTAGGCATTCGGGAATTTGGCTATGGAAAACCATTTATTAACAAGCCCCGAAGTCAAATTCCCGAATGTCCAACGAAACAAGAGACGCTTATCCCCATTTTAATTCCCTTCATCGTTAGAAGTGAAACAATTCTCCAGAAACGAGCTAAAGAAGAAAAAACAGGAAAATGATAAGAAAAATATAATTTTCGATCTCGGTCTATTTGCCTTGGTCGAATTTACAAGGTGTACTTTGAAGCACGGACGTGGACAACTGTTGCCATAAAAAAAACAAATCCGGAGTTTGTTCAATCTGTGATATGAGCGGTTAAGTGCCTTTGCTCGCCCGTAGCGTGGATACAGACATGTTCTAAGTGACCCCCTTCCGGCAATTAAAGCCCGATATGAGTGAATTTACCTGAGATTAGAGCACGGAGCTGACCGGCTCCCAGCCAATTGAATTACGGGTTAAGAAATAACAACGAGGTCGAATTTAACTGATGAACTACAATGATATATACCAGTGGAGGCCTATATACTAAAATGGTAGGGTACAATACACAAAACTACGTATAGGACTCACGGCCCCCTCTACATGGAGAATAATACACACTTATGGTTTCATATTTAACAAATTGTCTCATCGGCTCGAAATATTGTTTCGGCCCGATGTGGAAATTTGTTAAATATGGAAATAAAAGTGTGTATTTTCCTCACTTTAACGCCCGTAGTAGAGACAAATCAAAATGATGGAATATTTGGTCACATCTTAAGAGCAAAAAGTAATAATGTTCCAATAAGACTAAAATCCTCCTCCTCTGATTCGGAGAGAGCTCGCTTAGTATATTCTATGTTTACGGCTCAAGTGGCAAATCCTACCGTCTGACGTCGCCCGTTTCGTAATTGCTTCACCAACGGAGTGACTAGCAAGCCGCTTCATTTTTCTGGATTTTTCACTCGTGCAGCAGACGGTGTTCTGGGTGAAGTGTTGTTTAAATTACAAACCGATTTATGATTTTGACGGAGATGGCATGAGTTTATCTGGTTTATTGATTATTTATCTAGTGCTATCGTGGGACACACAAGAGGTTTATTTACTAAACATGTGATCGTTAAAAGTTGCCTTGAACAAGGCAACTTTTAACGATTGCATGTTTAGTAAATAAACCTCTCGTGTTTTACGATGTAGGTTTTGGGCTATGAGTAGTGTCTTATTGGAACATATACGTTATTGTGATGAATTGACGGTAATATGGTCAAAGGTTTGCGGATCGGAGCGTATGTTCAACATAGACGCTTCGCGTCTCGGTTGAACCTAAGCTCCGAGCAGCAAACCTCAGACCATGTTACCGTCAATTCATCACAATAACTTATAATATTGCAATGACGGTTTGGTAAAGATGATGTTGGCCTAATCGCTCGCTCTCTCTCTCTCTCTCTCTCTCTCCCTCTCTTTCTCTCTCTCTCTCTCTCTCAACCATTTCTGGGAAAATGTTTGGGAGGAGGCACGTCGGTTGTTACGTCCCCGATGAACATTCATTATACTTTACTCACTCATTTCGAATTACCCCTTTCCCAACTCGAATAGCAGACGACCCTTGCAAACAATTTTCTTGAACTAAAATACTTCGTTTTTGGGGATCCAAAACGTAGATTATGACTCCTCATTGGAAAAACCTCTTGGTGGAGATGAGTAGCCTGGGTTATCTAGTGGGGGGAATGGGGCAGGGCTCAGAATTATCTGTGGAAGATCGTCGTGGGTATTCGGGAACATGCTGTACTTCAAGAGCGAATTATTTTTTTTATTGGTCTTTAAGGTCACGTATTTCTGGACAATGGCTATTTGTAGTCACAACATGGAATGAAGTAGAGTTTTGTCAATCAGTTATACCCATGTTGCCAGTTTTTGAGGACTTCCACCCCAAGCATTGGAGACTGGGTCCTACTTTACCAGTAAAACAGACTTCGTTTATCACAGTAAACAAGTACTGCTTCACTTCCAGGGGTTTACACGGGGGAGCTTTGAGGATAACGTTTGTAAACGTCGCGCATCGAAATCATCGAATATATTTGAAAAACTACAGAAGATAAATTATATTCTTACTCAAGACGTAATATTACATAATGTTGTACCCTTGTTCATTGTCCATGCACTGCTGACCACATTTTATTATGCAAATGCAATTTTCAGTTATTTCCCTTTTATCACCCCGCGTTTGACGAGAAACAGAGAAGAGAGAAAACTCGTTATTACGGGTCTTTTGAATGGTGTTGCAACTGCATCGATTCTTGCGTCTGTAATCCTTTACGCAACGAATCGGCCACATCCGCCCGCGTAATATGCAAATTCAGCAGTTGAAAAAATGTTATTTTAAAAAAAAATTCAACAAAACCATATCATGTGACCCCTCGTTGGAACGAACTCGTCGAGCTCGTTCCAACGAGGGGTCACATGATATTGTTTTGTTGACATTTTTGAAAAAATGATATTTAAAATAATAAATTTTGATATCGTCTGCGTTGGGTAAAGAGTTAATGCTCTCTTTGGAGGATTTAGTGAAGAAAAGATTGCTTTCAACAGTGTCACTGTGCATTAATAATAATTTGGCCCATTATAATTATCGGTGAAGCCGACGAATGCCGAAGCCTTTTAAATATCTCTCCATCACATAACGATTCTATTCGTGAACCAATTCGAACTATACGGATTCCACAAATGCACTGTAATGTTGTAAACAATAACTATACAGTCGTTGTGGGCGGATTGTAATCCATGCCTGGGAAGTGATATCCACGCATGCGTTAATCATGTAATAAAAATCATCATCAGCAAAATTTTAATTAATGAAGCATCGGGTTGTACCTGATGCTTTATTAATTATTTTTTTGATGATTATTCCTAATATAGTGTTTTGAATCTAATATTATTGCATCCCTGGAAATATTGCCCACGCATGGAAAGTGACCAGTCCACGGCGGCCATTCTGTATAATCGCGATGTCCGTCAATTTAACACAAACTGACTCTGAAATACTTTCAAAGTGGTATCACAAGATTGATTCCAGCACACGTATTTTAATCGAATAACCAACACACAGGAATATCATTTTTCTCGTGGCAGGAAATAAACGTAAATACGAGAACAGTATAGAACAGTGACAACAAAAACTACACTAAAACATACTTAGTACGAAGTCGGATACAACAAATAATCGGTCATAGCGATTTTTTCTCCGAGTCAAATCATGTGCAACAGCCTAGTCTCCAGCCCAAATTTGGAAATGTATCCCGATGGAGTAAACAGGAGGGGAGCCGCTAGCTTTTTATCATTGAGTTATCGGGGGTATTACTCACACAGGTTGTTTACGGCAAGAAGTTAAAGACATTTGTCCGCATATCCTGATAAATTCTGTCTTTTGATTGGTCAGAATGCCTAGGGCAATAGCCATGGCAAAGGGCGCACCCAACATCCAAGGTACAAGAGAGCGTGCAACATCCAGGGCATAAGGGCACGCTAAACATCGGGGGTATACGGTTTAAACGAAGGCTTTTTCGCTTTCACTCGCCTCGATATAAAATTCGAGCCCAAAAAAACCCCTGCAAATCGTCACAAATATCAGCAGATTACTGACAATTCGATCATATTTTGCTGTTATAAATTAAATAGTCGAATAATTAAATCACACAACTTGAGAAAAATAAAATAAGAGCAAATCTGTCAACCAAATAGCCCCCTGATCTATTTAGGAGTTTCCAATAAGGACCTAAGTGATATAACTATATCTATTGCCTTCTGCGTTTGTAAAAATAAAACAATTATTCACGAGTTTGGTCCAACTGATTGCGGAGCATGAGAAATGCGCCCACAAATTTGTTTCCACTATGCTTTTATTGTGTTTCAAACGGCACAATTACGTTATCGCCGCCAACATGTGTGGTTTTTAGAGAGTTAATACTAGGGTGTCTCATTTAAACACCTCGCCTGCGACTCATTGTCTAAAAACCGACATCCAGGTATTAAATCACCATATACCATATATGTTGGCGGAGATAACTTATATTCCAGTTAAGTATAAATAACAAAACAGACGCGAAAGCAACGTTTATTACATAAACTGTCTCAAAGAGAGTCGCTCAAAAACAATGGTTTATTTGGCCACGAAATATCACCATAATCGTAAATGTGTATCAGATCGTTCAAAAATGGTATACGCATGCTTCGTGTTGTGATTACACACACTTAACCATCAGGGTGTCAAGGTATACTCGCTCAGTAAACTTTGATAATTGTTCTTAAAACGTCAACAAGTGTCATTTAATTCAAAAACGCTCCATGTTTCCACATATTAGACCAGGATTTATGCATTATAAAAATTACACCTAAATCTTAATGCTTAAAAATTATTTACCGGCCCATAAAAAATCAAGTTGTTTTTTTAATTACTTTTCCAAGCGCTATTTTTTTTCTCCGGTTTAACATGTACGCAATTATATTTCCAGAGTCACAAAGTGTTCTGATAGGACCCCGTGAAGCATCGAGATTCGATTCGATTTCGAATCTTAAGTGGTATTCGGTTCGATTTGAAATTGGCTGTCCGATTCCTTTTACTTCGAATCTTTTCCCAGGAATTTCTCTTGGTATCAGCCATCTTAGTCGTCACGCAGAACGTACAGCTGAGATAGAAATTGTACATAAATAATGATGAAAATAAAGACTGAGAGTAATTTCTGCTATATTAACATAAAAAGCATCTGTGCCCATTCCATCGTTCATGTTAACCCTTCACCCAACGAATCGCCCGCATCCGTCCGCGTAATAAGCAAATTCAGCAGTTGAAAAAATATTATATTTCAAAACATTTCAACAAAACCATATCATGTGACCCCTCGTTGGAACGAGCTCGTTCCAACGAGGGGTCACATGATATGGTTTTGTTGAATTGTTTTGAAAAATTTTAAAAAATAATATTTAAAATAATAAATTTTGATATCGTCTGCGTTGGGTAAAGGGTTAATTCTAGTTTCACTAGTCACTATCATTGATACAGGCAAATTTAAAGTTCCCAAGCAGTATCGACGATGGGCTCACGGTTGCTAGCGGCAAGCCCCACACAGTGTCCAGTACAGAATTCTCGGACCCGTTTCTGTTTTTGAACAAAAATCCTTATTGGGTAATATTCCAACTACATCATCAAGGCATGCCTTCGACGAAGGCATGCCTTGATAATGTAGTTAGAATAGTTTTCCAGTCGGGACTTCAAGACGCCTGTATTCGATTCGAGGTTCGATACGATTTCGAATAATATACTCGATTCGATTCCAATCGAAAATATGTGATTCACGGGACTCACTCTGAAAACTCTGAGAATTCCTCATTCAAACAGCAATAAGTGTGGTCTAACTGAGAGAGTCTAAACATTTCCACATATTAAAGCAGAATCTGTGCATTATAGAAATTACAAGTAAATCTCAATGCTTCAAAATTATTTACCGTGCCCTAAAAGTTGTTCATCTAACTTACTTTTCCAACTGCTACGTGTAATCTTCGGTTCTAAACCGTACACAATTCTCTTTCCCGGGTGTCAAAGTGTTTTGACACAGCAAACTTTGAGAATTCCCCAATCAAACTGAAACAAATGACGTTTAATTGAGAAATTCGCATTTTTTCCATATATTAGTGCCGGATCCATATATTATAAAAATTACACGAAATTATACCACAATAGAATCGAGATGTGCCTAAATCTTCAGGACAAGTGTCAGCTGAAATAATATCAGATTCAACCTTCGAAAATCCTCAAACTTACAAGCATCCTCCAATCAAAGGCATGTCTCGAATATTACAAAAAATAGGTCGATGAAATCGTCAGATGTGTACCCATACGCGCAACTAGTAGAAAGCTGTATGACGGAGGGCCACCACGGATGCCGACATCATGTACACCATACATGGTACATATAGAAATGGATTGGAGGAGTGGCTAATTTGATGGATAAAGGGTTAATATCTCCGGATCAAATTATGAGATTTACATAAAAAACTATACAGCACCGCACATCAGTAACTTGAATAAATATATAAAGTAACATGACAATCGGATTGATATTTGTTGAGTTATCTCATGCCAAAGGGATTGGTGGAATTTTCATTTTGAAGGATAAAGGGTTAATATCTCAGGATCAAATTATCAGATTTACACCAAAAACTATACAGCACGGCACATCAGTAACCTAAACACAAATATAAAGTAACTTGTTAATCCAAGCATTATTTTTCTAGTTATCGAATGCCAAAGGGATTGGAGGAATTTTCAATTTGAAGGATAAAGGGTGAATATCTCAGGATCAAAATAACAGATTTACACCAAAAACTATACAGCTCTATACATCAGTAACCTGAACACAAAAATAAAGTAACTTGACAATCCAAGCAATATTTTTCAAGTTATCGAATGCCAAAGGGATTGGAGGAATCTTCAATTTGAAGGATAAAGGGTTAATACCTCAGGGTTAAATTATCAGATTTACAACAAAAACTATACAGCTCGGCACATCAGTAACCTGAACACAAATACAAAGTAACTTGACAATCCAAGCAATATTTTTCAAGTTATTGAATGCCAAAGGATTGGAGGAATTTTCAATTCGAAGGATAAAGGGTTAATATCTCAGGATCAAAATAACAGATTTACACCAAAAACTATACAGCTCGGCACATCACTAACCTGAACACAAATATAAAGTAACTTGACAATCCAAGGAATATTTTTCAAGTTATCGAATGCCAAAGGGATTGGAGGAATTTTCTATTTGAAGGATAAAGGGTTAATATCTCAGGATTAAATTATCAGATTTACACCAAAAACTATACAGCTAGGCACATCAGTAACCTGAACACAAATATAAAGTAACTTGACAATCCAAGCAATATTTTTCAAGTTATCGAATGCCAAAGGGATTGGAGGAATTTTCAATTTGAAGGATAAAAGTTAATATCTCGGGATCAAATCTTCAGATTTACACCCAAAACTGTACAGCTCGGCAAATCAGTAACGTGAAAACAAATATAAAGTAACTAGACAATCCTTGCAATATTTTTCAAGTTATCGAATGCCAATGTGATTGGAGGAATTTTCAATTTGAAGGATAAAGGGTTAATATCTCAGGATCAAATTATCAGATTTACACCAAAAACAATACAGCTCGGCACATCAGTAACCTGAACACAAATCTAAAGTAACTTGACAATCCAAGCAATATTTTTCATGTTATCGAATGACAAAGAAATGGATACGGACGCCGGACGGACAGATGGACGGACCGACAGACAGACGGACGGACAAAGGATGGACGAACGACGGGTGGCCACCCCTGATGCCGACATTATGTGTATCATACATAGTATGGGTACACATAAAAATTGAGATATTCTGTTTGTCGTGCTGTGCCCATCTCCTCAAAAATCGACTTCAAACTCGGCAGGTGGGTGTACTTCTATCAGATATAACTAAATTAACATATTTGGTGGCAATATTTTGCGTTATTTACCAATAATTGGCAATTGTGTCCAAAGGCAGGACTGGTGTTGGTAAAACACTTTAGGTTTCATTAGAAGGGAGGTAACTCGAAATGTCGCCTACCGAAAAAAACCATGCGGAAAATGGTTTCCATCTACTTGTTAACTATAGGTTATGAACGCCTAGATAAATCCCATTGACCATAGTGATAACCTTTCACTCTCTGTACAACACACCAAGTTGTTTTGAAACAAAAATACCTATACATCCACAAAGTACATCTCTTGAAAAAATTAAACTGGAAAAAAGTATATTTCAGTCTAAATTTCGAATTTTCACAACTACCGTATGGTTTTGCACTGAATCACCTTCTCACTTTTTGTTCATGCCTCATGTTTTTGAGAGACTCTCACACATACCGGCACTAAATTACAAACAAACTTATTAATCCTTTCTAAAGTGGACGAATCAAAATTTTAATTAATGGTTTCAAAGGGGGCGCGGGGGCGTTGCGGTAAGCGGTTCTCGTCAGATCACCGAAGTTAAGCAACGTCGAGGCCGGTTAGTCCTTGGATGGGTTACCGTCTGAGCGATCGATTCGGACTCCCGCGGTGTGTCCTTGGGCAAGGCACTTAACCCCGATTGTCCGCATGGGGGCACGATGAAGCCGTGTACAAAGGCGTACTGCACGTCGATGGTGCGCATGTATTCAGCCAATCTAACCCTACGTGTGCTGCAGTGCGGAGTTACGATGTTGGAGAGCTGGCAGCTGCTTGTCGTTGCTCGGTGGTTCTCTCCGGGTACTCCGACTTCCTCCACCCGTAAAACTGTCACGGTCATGATTAGCCCTTTCGCACAAGTATGTGACCTTAAACACTAATAAATAAATAAATAAATAAATAAATAATGGTTTCAAAGTCAAAATATATTTAACCAATCGGCTGTTCAGCCCTATTTAATCCTACTCATAACTTTTGGTGTCAAATGCTCCAAGTCACGTGTTCACTTATGTGATGGTTCATAACCTAAAGAGATACCAAAGTTGATTACAATATCTGTAATTTGGGATTTAATTTCAAAATAAAATACTATCAAATTAATTCCAAATATTTTTTTTTAAATTCACTGTTTTTTTTTTTCTCTGACCTCACAGCATTTCATTTAACCCACCCTGTTTTTGGAGTAAAAACAATTCTGAGGCATTTTCAGCCTTTCACTCATTATAATTAATCATAGTAAAAAAATCATTGAAAAGACATTCTTCAAATTGACATCATTTTGTATCAATTAATAGATCAGCCTCATGTGTACCTCAAAGCCCAATTATTCTAAAAAAAAGATTGAGTACTAGAATATATTAACCCCTTCATTTTTCTCAAAATAAAGATGGAAAACATACTTCTCCTTCCAGAAATGATTGTATATAACACATATTTTGAAAGGCAAAAACTGTCAAGTTGATAGCTAAAAATTGCGATTTTTTGTTTAAAAGTGTAAATATTTTCGATAATCTTTCTGACTGGGTTAAATGTAAAGCGTAAAGATAGGTATAGGACGGACCCCGACAATCTATTTGTCATTTAAACAGACCAGCAATAATTCAAGCGCTAGCAATTAAGTATGAAATTTAATGTCCATTATTGAGCATTTGTTGAACGCCAAATGGGCTATCTGATAACAGATCAATAGTAAGAGAGACAATATTCTCCTCCAAGTCGTTTTCTGGGTAATTATGATAAGTTAATCGCTAATTCTTGGAAAACAGCGCATCACACATGTTCTGGACACACACCCATATTACGCATCTCTACTGTGACCGAATATCACGGAGATACCACAATTCGAGTCTTTCAAAGGAACTTTAAAGCGAGCATTAAATTAAGATACATCTAAGCGGCGGAGTTCAAGAGAAGCTATTAAGCTGAAAATTAATGTTCTGGCTGTGGAAATAAAAATCGGGGGATTTCTCGAAAAATTAATTCCAGTCTGAAGGTGTGTAAGGCTGTGGGTCGTTGTGCGTAGATGAGGAAGGCCCATGCTATAGGTTAGAGGAGGTGCCGCATCGGTGCGAAAGTATGGGCACGTTGTGATGTAGGGGGGCAACAGAGCTCATACTTAGAATAGGAGCAGTCGCGGGCCAAGTTGGTGGCCATATATGAGAATAGGATCAGAAACACGAAGTACGAGCTCAGGGAGCTATTTGCATTTAGCTAAACGGCATTACCTGTTTTAGAAGGCAACCCATACGTAGGCAGAGTAGGCTTTGCCTGTATGAACATTATTCGTAAGGGAGAGTTTAACCCCATTGGTGGCGACTGCTTGAGTGAAAAGCATCAATTAAAGTGAGAATAATCTAGTGGCCGTGCGACGGCAGTGGTGGAGTGACATCTCGTCACTTGTTGGGGGAAAGGCGTCCCGATAAAGTGACAATACGTTAGTGGCCGTGACGGCAGTGAAAGGGTGAAGTGAAGAGGCGACCAAGGAACAAATACCAGCGAAAAGGAACAAATACCAGCGAAAAGTAGGAAGAACCAGCGACAACAGAGAATGCGGGCCCGCAAGTGACTCAAAAACTGTGTAGGTAGGGGTGATTGACATTTTGTTTTCTAATTCTTTTGGATTCCATGTAAGTCACAAATTATCATATTTATTTATTTGTATATGTATTAAAATTGCTGTTTTCAGTGAACCCCTGTTGATTTATGCTTTTCGGGGAAAAGTTGTTAACCCCTTCAGGATAAGAACCGCCCCCGCAAAAGTGAAACGGGCGGGTCCGTCACGGTGAGACAAACGTTCACGCTCCTTGAGGTTTAGCTGAATACGCGGCGTGAATATATTTCTTCCAGCAGCGACAGAGACCGGTTTCCGACAAAAACGCCATGTGAGAGAAGCATACCATGACTCGAAATAACATATAACGTGAGTGGAAAACAGAAATAAAGGAACAAGCATGGTTGCTATTTGACCTCCACCGCTCCAACCAATTCATTGAAAAAGCCAACCCCCATTGCACATGAGTCCTTCCGTGATAGGTTTAGTGGCAGAAGTTTATAGGGTTTCCAGATGCGTAACTTAATGAGATAAGAAGCATCTTAGAAATCAATAAGTCACACATATATTTTATCTTATCACTAGCAGAGTGACCTCCGAGTGGAAAATTCCCTTGGTGATGTATTACGAAGACACAAAAAGCTCCACATGCACCTTCCCAAATGGAATATTTTTTTGACTCTGCGGGTATTTTGAGGCAAATCAACCACATGACTCCTTGTATTATACTCATGGCTGCCAGGACCCGAATGCAAAATAATGAGCAGAAACAAATGGGGTGGGGGTGAGCAGAATAATAAAATCTTACAGATGAATCCAGATATAAGTTTTAGAGGTCATACAAATACATAGAGTGGCACAGCGCTCTATAATGAGAACTACTGACCCAGTCTAGTTACTGCTAACCCTTTCCCCACCTCAATCTATCTCCACTTATTTCACCTTTTCAAATAAAAAAATAGTTGTTGAACCCTCTTAGAATCAACAAAGGAGCTGATTCCAGAGAGATTCAACAACATATTTTTACTGGTATACACCCAAGACACTAATCTTAGGAGTGGTCGGGTATTGATATTTACTGATTTAAGATAAAATATGCCATATTGTCTACGGCAGCATAACATTAACAAAAAGCAAATCTTTGCGAGACTACTTGGTAAAACTAATCATGACCGAGAAGCCAATCACAGAGACAAGAGACGAAATTCAATTCCAAGGCACAGGTTTTTATTTTGGGGGAATTCCCTCTTTGCAAGGAACACTGTATTTATTATAGAATCAGCTGTTATGAAGACAGAAAGACTTCTGAATCTTTTGGGATGAAAAGAGGTTGGAATTGTATACAGTGTGAATGCTGCCATGACAAAAAGTGAAAAAATTAAGTTACCTACGATGTCATGATTTTCAAATCAAGAAACACCTTCCGGCATAGTTATTGGAATCTGATATTCAGAACACTGCAATACTCAAAAATAACTGGAATAGTTTCCAATTGTCTATCAATCAAAGGGAGGTAATCCGTTTTCAGTTCCAGTTAAAGAGAAAGGAAATTCAGCTGTTACATCATGAAAAATTCAAGTAACTCCATACCTAAACTGCTCACAGGGAGTGAAAACCTATTGTACACCCCGTTAACACAACATTTAATTCATTTTGCATGACTAAACTGGCTATTTCACATTTGATTCACTAATTGAGGAGCCCAAAGGGAGAAGAGTCTCCATTCTATTCTGTCTCTGAAGCCTTGGCATGACATAAATCACATTCTTATCACATTTATATGGATAGAAGGGGGTTAAAATGGCAGAATGGAAGACAGGAGACCTGTAGTAATTAAATGTGGAGTGAGGGCTTAGGTTGCAGGTGGAAAAACATGACCAATTTTATTAATTGTGTGTCAAGGTGGAAAAACAGTTTATTTAAACTCCACCCGGTATAGGATTAAAAATATTCATTCTGCAGAAATGGCTGTGTTTGTCACCATTAATTCTGATATTCTACCATGCTGTTGCCCCGAACAACTGGAAATTTACCAACTAGCCAGCCGAACAATCTTTCCTCCCATTTCAGATCACCTGTTTATTTTGCAAGCATTTTATGCATGTCAGGAAAGCAAAACATGCACTGTGCCGTGAAAATTGGGCATCCCACAGCTTCAGAATAGCATCTTCCAAAACCTTTGACCCATATTACAAACCCAAAGTGCTTGAATTGAAAAATTAACAAGACCGGGATATCGAAAAACAAAGAAATATCATGAAATATCCCTCAACATCAGTTACAAGGAAGTACTCCTTTAGGTTATGAACGTCCAAATAAATCCCATTGACCACAGTGCTAACCTTTCACTCTCTGTAGAACACACCGAGTTGTTTCGAAAAAAAAATACCAAAACATCCATAAAGTACATCATCTCTTGAAAAACTTCAACTGAAAAGAAATATAATTATGTTGCCACATTACATTTCAGTTTAAATTTCGAATTTTCACAATTACCATATGGTCTTGCGTTGAATGACTTTCACACTGTTTTCCCATGCCTCATGTTTTTGGGAGATTCTCACACATTCCGGCTCTAAATTACAAACAAACTTATTAATCCTTTCTAGCGAATCAAAATTTTAATTGATGGTTTCAAAGTCAAAATATATTTAACCAAAGATCAGCCCAATTTAATCCTACTCACAACTTTGGGTGTCAAATGCTCCAAGTCACGTGTTCACTTATTTAGTGGTTCATAACCTATAGTACATAGCACATACTCAATTTTCGTCCTGCCCAGTTCAGAGAGAAGTACTTCGAAAACGAGTAACTACACTACAACTATTCAGCTCGTCAAACCTAAAGAGTCCAAATTGTATCACACCGGAATTTAACAAGTCCACTTTGACTGCACGGATTTCTTCGGCGTTTCCAATAAAGACAACTGTAGTGTGTCATGCCGGACTCCAACAGGTCAATGACCCTTAGAAATCTCCATCCAGAGATCAACCACACACCCTCTGTGCTTCATCAGCCACATTCGTATTTTTATCCTTCCTAATGTTTTAGGCTTGAAAGATAAGGACGCATGCTTAAATTCTTTGCTTACAGCGAAGTTGATTATAGAGAATTATCGTCTATAACGAATATGATTTAATACCCCTGTTGTATAAAAATATATTATATAAGGCCAAAAAAGTTAAAAATATGTTCCTCAGGCCCTGCCGCAAGCTCCTTTTGGCTTCCGCATGCTCTCTTGCTGTAACAAATGCAAACTTAAAAATATAAAAATTATTTGGTTTATATCTGATATATTACCCAAGTTATTAAAATTGAAATTTGTTTTCCCTTGAGTGCAACAAGCTTTGCAATGCTTCTTGCACTCAAGGGACGAAATACACCACCAACCATGCTATTCTGTAGATTATGAGGTCTAAAACATAACACAAACCAAGAACGTGAACTTTTGATGGCAAAGAAATAATTACAAAAATAAAAAAAATAAAATAAAACAACCTCTCGCCCCCATACAATTGTACAAAAAAATAGTCCGAGAAATAGAAGATCTACTTTGTAGGGGCCTAATATGAATTTTGTTTGCATTTGGCCATTCTTCCATTTACTTATTTCTGCACTTACCTCAAATACTTATTGTGAGTCTCGAGGATTAAGAAGGTGGTAATACGTACTAATTTTTCAAAGAATGCTAACCTAACGCGGCGTGTGGGGAGTTAGTCAGTTGGGGAGCTTGACTGTTGTTCGCTGATGCTCGGTGGTTCTCTACGGGTCCTCTGGCTTCCTCTACCTGTAATAGTGCCCGATCCGATTGAACTTGTCTGTCGAGAGTGTCGCTAAACTCGAATAAAAAAACAAAAAAGAGAAACTAATTGATAATAAGTAGTGTCAATAATATGAGGAGATTCCGATATAAAATGTTGGTAATTTTCCTAAAAAAGATTAGTTTGCTTCAGAAATTAATGCCTACAATTAGGCTTAGGCTAAATGAAGTGCGAGAAAAAAATTCCCCACTTCATTTCCCCACGTACTGGGTAAAGAATCGGTCAAAAGGCTTAGCCATAAACTCATTGTTAGGATTATTATTATCCCTGGTGGATGAAGGTGTCAGATGGAGAACTTTCACTCGAGGGCAAGATATTTGGGCCAGACACGATGATTGCCGAGTGTCTGGACCAAATATTTTGTCCCGAGGTGAGATTTCCCCATCTCACATCCAACCCCATCAGAGATAATTTTTCTCCCCATCGAAACACTAAAAGTAATTTAGGAGCACGTGCAACTATATCGAACAGTTATATGTCGAGTCAGAAAAAAATGATTTGCTTATCGGAAAGAGCGCACGCAAGTTCTGTATATGCCACTGGAATATAACACGAAATTAAATCCCAACGCTGGAAAGGCATGGACATTGAAATGAACGCTCTCCAAATGGCGTCCACACAAAATTCATATAAGAGATGGATTTTTTTTTAAAATGATGCAAAATAAATGTGTAAATATTTGATTATGTTGCTCACTATATGTACAATATACCCTTTTTCAGTGCAATTGTAGCTTATCTAATGTCTTTCTCGCATAATGCGGATATTGTGACTTAACTTCGTTGTACAGATATTACGAATATCGGTTATGCCGAACTGGTCCCTGTCACTTCGCGATAACCGAGTTTTACTGTATATTTTTCGATATCACTGTTCACGCTGTCTCAATTTTTTTAGTGCCAAGCCAGGCCAAGTGGAATTTTTCTTCGGAGCCAAATAGATAATTTTGTATTTATTTTTTTTTTTTGAATCTGATCGTAGATGAGAACAAACTATCCATGTTTCATCCCTATAGTGCAACAAGGCGCCATCTGCAATGCTAAAGCATTGCAGATGGCGCCTTGGTTTCCTTAAAGTATGATATTTTAATTTAGTGTGACTTGGCTCTTTTGAGTAGTTTAGATGCAAAAAAAACACAAATGTTAGAAATATAGATAATAAAATGTAAAAGGCTATTATTAACGTGCACAAAATAATTTCGCGATTACTGTTTTCTCACTGTTTATTCACTCCAAATAGACTAGTAGCACATAATTTATTATCTTCCAGAAGAATTATAAAAAAAAATATTCTTCTTCTTCTACTCAGCTCCAAGACCACTATAGCAGGAAACAACGTGCATTTTTACGGATCTCGCCGGAGTGGTTGACAGAGGCATAAGTTTGAATGCTTGAATTTCGCTCAAGTTAAAACAGATTAAAACAGGTTAAAATATCTTAGTTATTGGTCTATTGGCAGCCGTTGGGTGTGACTTGAAGTCCTTTAAGTCTTTGCTCTGGAAGATGTCTTGGTGCAGTTTGTTCCAGTTGTTCGCTCTCGATGGGAAGAATATGTTTTTCATCTCATTGCATGTCGTGCCTGGTACCGACTATTTCCACGGCGATGCCTTGGTGTTCCTCGTATCCAGATGGGATGCGAGCATCGATATTTCCATTGGTGATGTTGTAGAGTGCTGCCACTTTGATTTTTTTCCTATGCAATTGCAGTGACGTACATTTTAGTGATAAGATGAATTTTGTGATGGTGCCCAATTCAGTGGATTTGTAGTCGCTAACCACGAAGCATGCTGCTGCTCTTTGTGCACCTTCAAGTTTCCTGATGTGTTCAGCAGTATGTGGATCACAGTTAGACGTATTCCACAGTTCAGGATAAACAAAAAGATAAAGGAACAAAGAAATATTTTGATAAGAAACACATTAAATAGATAGAATGTTAACAAACAAATGACAATACCCCTATGCCTAGTATTGCACACTACCAATACCAGTCATAGGATAACATGAAGCATTAGGTGGATTAATAGTACTAAGGGCTAACATGAGACCAGTAAGGGCACAAACCTTACATCGTATACAACCACACTAGACAGTAGTATGTCAGGTTGAGATCTGGCCTCTTTACCAGGACCTCGAGGTCAGACCATGACCGAGGTCATTGACCTCGGTGCCCAAATCCACTAGGCATCCCCGTCCCCTTTCCCCGTCCCCTCTCCACACTAGGCCTAGGTTATTTTTAAGCGCCCCCTCCCCTACCTGCCCCGTATGTACCCTATTTTTTAGGCTATCCCTCCCCAAAGTCCATTTTAGGACAGTCTAAAGGGACCCAGACTATGTATAGCCCATTTAGGCTTTCCCCACATTGTTTAAGTTTTCCCTGTATGTGGGGTCCCCCTTTCAAAAGCCCAGTCCCTCCCCACCAAAGCCATGGACTGTTCCTCCCTCCTTCCAAAGCCTAGGCCAAAGCTGGGGGACTTTCGCACTGAGGTGTCCTTGTGAGTACTAACAAAAGAGTCCACCATCCCCTACTCTCCCCCTTCCCCCACGTAAATTTCGAGCTCTGTTGGTGTATCTAAGGTAAATGCATATCCCACCCCCTTCCCCCACGTAAATTTCGAGCTCTGTTGGTGTATCTAAGGTAAATGTTGTCAAGGACACGTACACGTAACGGCATATAAAATGCTTTAGACATAAAGACTACCAGGTTTTGTTTAGACATGTCATAAAGGAATTATGACAGAGAGAATCTTTGTTTATAAGAAGATATGATAGTGTCACGTTGTTATGCAAGTGGATAAGGGACAACTGGTATGTTTGATTATGTCACAGAGAAAGGTATTATGATAAAGGGCTCCTTTGTTTATAAGAAATATGATAACGACCATGTACACTGTTTGATTATGTCATAGATAAGATGGTGTCACGTCGCAGGTGTTTGATAACCCAGTAAAATCGCCGCGCTCTCTGATTGGTCAAACAACTGTCCAGTCAGATCGTGCCATGCAGTATTTTCTGCGTGGCGAATAGATGAGTGATCCGGAGTGTGACAATAAAAGGCAAGCAAGATTGGAAGTTTTTATCATTCTTTCAAAATCATTTGATCGAGTATCTTCTGAACACCTTTATTTCGAGCGAAACACCGAGAAGCTATGGAAAAACTTCAGCTTGGTTCAAGAAATATTTACGTCAGCGTAACTCCATTTAAAGGCCAGCTAAAAGAAGCGACAAGTGAGAGATGATGGATGCAGTACGATGCCATTGGATATATAAGTTAAACGAAAATGGTGAAATAGGGGCGGTGTGTGGATGACGAGTTGAACAGGTAACATAATTATTCCCACATATCCGTCGTGGTCACCTAAATATAGATATTCTCTACTATTCTTTCGACGTAAGGATAATGGAGTGTATCTGTATTTTATCTGACGGGAGTAAAGAATTTTGTTTGTTTTTTTCTCTCGTTGGTAAAGCCACCTGATGAAGGCTCTTTGGTCTGAGCCGAAACGGAATGAACAACTCTAAATTTTCTCTGTATTAAATTTTATTTTCACATAAAATCAGTTTTACAAGTAATCAATTGGTTTTACAATAGTCAAAATGGATTTGCAATCAGACTTACAAATTTACAAGTATTTTTTTTCAAAGCGAAAATGGTTTTACAATCAATTAAAATGGATTTGCAATCAGTCAAAATGGATTTTCAATAAGTTTTTACAAGTAATTTTTTACAATTTCACCATAAGTAATTTCTACAATAAGTAGTTTTTCAATACTTTTACAATCATACAATAAATACTTTTAAGTAATCGGTAACTGTCTTTTGTCCCTGAAACGGGATAGTTTTTGTTGTTGTCGTTCTTCTGGACGTTCTCTAGTTATGATCCCAAGTTGTCTGCACTTCCAGAAAACGTGTATTTTCTTAATAATGGATCAAACAAGTATTTTCGTTTCTCAATTGCGAATTTTTCAGCTTCGTTCATTCCGTAACCCTCCTCATATCGAAGTCGCTGAGCAGTTTTTCTAATTTTTCCATAGACCGGATGTTGTCTGAAGTGCCTTACTCGACTCATTGCCTTAAATAATCTTCTACAGAGGGAAGCTCTCACCCTGTCTCTACGAGCTTCCCTGGCCGCTTTGGTGGGCTCGTCTGTTTGCAAGCCATTTTCTATGTACGTCACTTTCAAAACTGAAATTTAGCTGTATTATCTTCATATGCTCTTATGATTAAAGTGGCTATCATGTTCGTTTCGCCATCTTCCTCTTCTGAATATTCACTTTCGGTGGTTGTATCACTGTCGTCTGACTCTGAATATGTGCTCTCGTCAGAATCAGACAAGTTATAATCTTCGTTTGACTGTTTGCCTTCACCCATCATCCCAATCCTCTTAAGGCAGTAGCCATCTTCGTGTCTATTGCGTGTAAAGGTTCTTGAGAATGTTTTCCTACAGAATTTACAGTCGTGGCTCGGCATGTCTTCTCTCTTTGAACGCTCTGAGAACAAATGAGAAATGGGTGGATATCACGATTTATAAGACAGTGAAGGGTACCCTCAAATACGCGCATGCGTACATCAGTTTTACATACGGGCACATCCATTTTACATACGGGCACATCCATTTTACATATGGGCACATCCGTTTTACATATGGGCACATCCGTTTTACATACGGGCACATCCGTTTTACATACGGGCACATCCGTTTTACATATGGGCACATCGGTTTTAAACATATACACATCGGTTTTAAACATATTCACATCGGTTTTAAACATATTCACATCGGTTTTAAACATATACACAACAGTTTTACAAATGTGCACATCGGTTCTACCCACCCTACCAATTGATGGTTGATTCAAATCCTTCCACAGTGCATTGTGGGAAATTACAGTGATGCAACTCTGTGGTAAAATAAGTTTTTGCTTAACTTCACACTACTTGACACAGTCTACTTTAAAAAAAACAAAACAAAACAAGACATAAAAGTCAGATAAAAGTCAAGTCGGAGAATGATACATCTAAACTTCACTAAATGGTCTAAAATGGTCACTAAATGGTCACTAATTTGGTATATTTACTATATGTAAAACCACGTGCACATATGTTAAACCAATGTGCACATATGTAAAACCGATGTGCACATATGTAAAACCACATGCACATATGTAAACCCGATGAGCACATATGTAAAACCGATGTGCACATATGTAAAACTGATGTGCACATATGTAAAACCATGTGCACATATGTAAAACCACGTGGTTTTACATATGTGCACATCAGTTTTACATATGTGCACATCGGTTTTACATATGTGCACATCAGTTTTACATATGTGCACGTGGTTTTACATATGTGCACATCGGTTTTACATATGTGCACATCGGTTTAACATATGTGCACATCGGTTTTACATATGTGCACATGGTTTTACATATAGTAAATACACCAAATTAGTGATCATTTAGTGACCATTTAAGACAATTTAGTGACCATTTAAGACCATTTAGTGACCATTTAAGACCATTTAGTGGCCATTTAAGACCATTTAGTGACCATTTAAGACCATTTATGACCATTTAGTGACCATTTAAGACCATTTAGTGACCATTTAGTGACCATTTGAGACCATTTAAGACCATTTAGTCACCATTTAAGACCATTAAAGACAATTCAGTGGCCATTTAAGACCATTTAAGGCAATTTAGTGACCATTTAAGACCATTTGAGAAATATTTAAGATCATTTGAGACCATTTAAGACCATTTGAGAAATATTTAAGACCATTTGAGACCATTTGAGACCATTTAAGACCGTTTGAGAAATATTTAAGACCATTTGTGACCATTTAAGACCATTTGAGAAATATTTAAGACCATTTGAGACTATTTTGTGGCACATATGTTGTTCAAAAAGCAGAACATTCCTGTATCATTGATGGACGGATGTTTGTTATCAAGTTGGGATGTGAAGTTTAGATGTATCATTCTCTGACTTGACATTTTTCTGACTTTTATGTCTTGTTTTGTGTCAAGTAGTGTGAAGTCGAGCAAAAACTTATTTTACCACAGAGTTGCATCACTGTAATTTCCCACAATGCACTGTGGGAGGATTTGAAGCAACCATCAATTGGTAGGGTGGGTAGAACCGATGTGCACTTATGTAAAACTGTTGTGTATATGTTTAAAACCGATGTGAATATGTTAAAAACCGATGTGAATATGTTTAAAACCGATGTGCCCGTATGTAAAACGGATGTGCCCGTATGCAAAACGGATGTGCCCGTATGTAAAACGGATGTGCCCGTATGTAAAATAATACAGCTAAATTTCAGAGATTGAAAGTGACGTACATAGAAAATGGCTTGCAAACAGACGAG
Source organism: Pictodentalium vernedei (assembly GCA_031216915.1). NCBI lineage: Eukaryota > Metazoa > Mollusca > Scaphopoda > Dentaliida > Dentaliidae > Pictodentalium > Pictodentalium vernedei. The sequence continues at coordinate 392,333,044 of CM062297.1, forward strand.
GCCACCAAAGCGGCCAGGGAAGCTCTTGGAGACAGCGTGAAAGCTTCCCTCTGTAGAAGATTATTTAAGGCAATGAGTCGAGTAAGGCACTTCAGACAACATCCGGTCAATGGAAAAATTAGAAAAACTGCTCAGCGACTTCGAGATGAGGAGGGTTACGGAATGAACGAAGCTGAAAAATTCGCAATTGAGAAACGAAAATACTTGTTTGATCCATTAATAAGGAAATACACGTTTTCTGGAAGTGCAGACAACTTGGGATCATAACTAGAGAAAGTCCAGAAGAACGACAACAACAAAAACTATCCCGATTCAGGGACAAAAGACAGTTACCGATTACTTAAAAGTATTTATTGTATGATTGTAAAAGTATTGAAAAACTACTTATTGTAGAAATTACTTATGGTGAAATTCTAAAAATTACTTGTAAAAACTTATTGAAAATCCATTTTGACTGATTGTAAATCCATTTTAATTGATTGTAAAACCATTTTCGCTTTGAAAAAAATACTTGTAAATTTGTAAGTCTGATTGCAAATCCATTTTGACTATTGTAAAACCAATTGATTACTTGTAAAACTGATTTTATGTGAAAATAAAATTTAATACAGAGAAAATTTAGAGTTGTTCATTCCGCTTCGGCTCAGACCACAGAGCCTTCATCAGGTGGCTTTACCAACGAGAGAAAAAAAACAAAATTCTTTACTCCCGTCAGATAAAATACAGATACACTCCATTATCCTTACGTTGAAAGAATAGTAGAGAATATCTATATTTAGGTGACCACGACGGATTTGTGGGAATATGTTACCTGTTCAACTCGTCATCCACACACCGCCCCTACTTCACCATTTTTGTTTAACTTATATATCCAATGGCATCGTACTGCATCCATCATCTCTCACTTGTCGCTTCTTTTAGCTGGCCTTTAAACGGAGTTACGCTGACGTAAATATTTCTCGAACCAAGCTGAAGTTTTTCCATAGCTTCTCGGTGTTTCGCTCGAAATAAAGGTGTTCAGAAGATACTCGATCAAATGATTTTGAAAGAATGATAAAAACTTCCAATCTTGCTTGCCTTTTATTGTCACACTTCGGATCACTCATCTATTCGCCACGCAGAAAATACTGCATGGCACGATCTGATTGGACAGTTGTTTGACCAATCGGAGAGCGCCGCAATCTTACTGGGTTATTAAACACCTGCGACGTGACACCATCTTATCTATGACATAATCAAACAGTGTACATGGACTTTATCATATCTCTTATAAACAAAGGAGCCCTTTATCATAATACCTTTATCTATGACATAATCAAACATACCATTTGTCCCTTATCCACTTGCATAACAACGTGACACTATCATATCTTCTTATAAACAAAGATTCTCTCTGTCATAATTCCTTTATGACATGTCTAAACAAAACCAGGTAGTCTTTATGTCTAAAGCATTTTGTATGCCGTTACGTGTACGTGTCTTTGACAACATTTACCTTAGATACACCAACAGAGCTCGAAATTTACGTGGGGGAAGGGGGTGGGGTATGCATTTACCTTAGATACACCAACAGAGCTCGAAATTTACGTGGGGGAAGGGGGGGATAGGGGATGGTGGAACTCTTTTGTTAGTACTCACAAGGACACCTCAGTGCGAAAGTCCCCCAGCTTTGGCCTAGGCTTTGGAAGGAGGGAGGAACAGTCCAGGGCTTTGGTGGGGAGGGACTGGGCTTTTGGAAGAGGACCCCACATACAGGGAAAACTTGAACAATGTGGGGAAAGCCTAAATGGGCTATACATAGTCTAGGTCCCTTTAGAATGTCCTAAAATGGGTTTTGGGGAGGGAAAGCCTAAAAGATAGGGTACATACGGAGTAGGTAGGGGAGGGGGCGCCTAAAAATAACCTAGGCCTAGTGTGGAGAGGGGACGGGGAGAGGGGACGGGGATGCCTAATGGATTTGGGCACCGAGGTCAATGACATCGGTCATGGCCTGGCCTCGAGGTCCTGGTAAAGAGGCCAGATCTCAACCTGACATACTACTCTAGACTACCATGCATTACACCCCCCCCCCCCCACCACACAATAACATCTGGTCTTACATACTACCTAGACCAGTCACATAAAGCATTAGGTCCATTAGTAGTACCAATGGCTTTCGGGGGCCCACAGAGGTATATATCGTCCGTACTATACTGCCGTTCTATACTGCCAGGCATTACCCCACCCCCACTCCACAATACCACTTGACCTGCCACAGCGTACTACCTATACCAGTTATAGAATAATACAAAGCAATCGGTTGGTTAATAATACCGAGGACTAACAGGGGACCTACACCGGTATATACAATGCATCCTAAGCCCCACTTCTAAACAAACGATTATAATACTGTCTGGCCTAGCATTACGAACTACCAATACCAGCCATAAGATAATACAAATGATTCGGTAGGTAAATAGTACTAAGGGGGTAATAGGCCAACAAACCATTCATCCTACACTGCCAATCTAAACCACCAAGGACTATCTCGCAATACCACTTTGGGCGACCATGCATTACTCCCATCCCCACAATACTGTTGGATCTAGCTATAGCAGACATAGGATAATATGAAGACCCAAGGGCTAATAGTATACCAACATGGATATATACCACCACTACCAGATCCCCCCCCCCCCCCCGCCCTTACGAGCAGTCCGACACCCACTGACCCGAACAACGTCATGCCAGATTGTATAATGGACAATAACAAGGGTCAACGTCTCTATGACGTCGCGAGCGCATCAGTAGCAACGTCAACCGTTTCGCGTAAAAAAAAAACGTTCAAGAAAACCCAACTTCCCCCATCATTTTTCCACCACTTACCCATAATATATACCCATAGCCCTGTGTTTACCCATATCACTATACATACCAATAGCATACCATATATGTAGTAGGTCCACCGTTCGCCGGATCTAGGTGTATGGCGCCAACATTTTGCACCGGCAAAAGTTGCTCCGGCAAAAATATGGTTCCTATGGGAATTTGACACTAGCTGCACCGACAAAAATCCAGGTAATAAGGGACGATTCATACGTGCTATACTACTATCGCAAATAAAAAAAAAACCTGCAAAATCAAGACCGCATAAAAAACAAACGAAAACAGCATTTCAGATTCAATGTTCTATTATTTCTTTTTGCAAAAGCGAGATTCTATAGTGTTATTTGGAGGTTACCAGATAGAGACCCAGTCGCAACCCAATCAACATTTTCTGCCTGCTTTTGAGAGCATGGTACTTTAGGTACGTTCAGCGCCACATTTTTAATTACTGTCCATAACTATTGTAGATTATAGACCAGCTGAACCGCACGGCCATTAGACGTCATAAAACTATGCCGATCGTTTCCTTCGTGCTATCGGTTAGGGTATAAACAAACTGTATATTATTGGTGAGAAGTAAACAGGTGAAGATAAGGTGACGTCGTTAATGTTCTTAGAAACACTCGAAAATAACTACATATTTCCGCTAAACCATACGAAGGTGTAGTCAGAGGGGTTCAAACGCGTCTCATGTTATTTTTGGATAAACTTGTAGCGCATTGCCAGGTTACCTCATTCCATGCTGCTAGCAGATATTCCTGAGCAAGACACAAAATATCTTGCCACTGAAATTAGTATAATTGGCGCACAATTAACAAACTTTCACCGCTGTAAACTGCATGGACTTTTTGATCAATGATTTCTGGACTTACATTTGGATGATTTTTGATCAAATCTATTCATGTCTGCTTTACAGCAGCCTTGACTAAATTTGATGAAAAATAATTTGAACATACTCAGCGGGTTAAGAGTTAATAAGAGGTTGTTACTTGGTTGATTTTAAATAAGTCTTGTTATCAGTCCAAGGTAACAATGTTATCAGCCTGCAGCCGAACCATCCGTGACTTATCTCCCATGAAAATCGACTTTTCATAAAGTTATCTCCCATGATATTATTAGACGGGTGAGGAAGGTACAATTAAGAAGCCTATTCATTAGAAAATAAAACTAAGTTTCCTTTTGTTATTTGTCATAACTCCCGCAGCTGTCTGCTGTTTTCGTTTATTAAAAGTTACAAAAGAAAACTAGGCCTTTTATGGCAGACTAATTCGAATCAACTAAGTAACGGACCACTTCACCTCTTTGTTTAGCGAATAGGTTTTTATAATAATTTGCAAGATTTTATTCCCCCAAGGAAAAGATTAGTAAATCTTACCTCTTAGATTATTATTATATTAATGCAGGGCCGTATTATTCATAAGACGACTAGGCTGAAGACTAGGGGCTCGCAGAGACAGGGGACCCGCATTTTTTTTTTTTTTTTTTTTTGGGGGGGGGCTGAGACACTGTTACCAGCGCCTTAGAGCTTCAATGGTTAAAGGCGCTTTGCACCGTAGCGATGCATGTACATATGTATTTATCCATATATATACTCTTATAAGTATACTATATTATATATTTATATACAGTACATTATTTTAATGCTTATTTAAATAATATGTCAAGTTGTGAGTAGAATTCTTCAGGAGACCCGCATAATGGATATAGGGCTATGTACTGCAGCATAGTGCCTTTCGTACCAGGGTCAGGCTGTCGTCTGTAGTGGGGTGAAAAAAGATAGAAATGCCGGGGGGGGGGGGGGGGGCGTCCGGAAGTACCTAAACGCCTAGGGGCCAGGCCATGGGTTAATACAGTACTGTATTAATGGAAAGGAGTATGTCTGTATTATATGTCACAATGTGCGCCCTGTTGATATAATAGAAAGACAAAATGTTATATAACATCAATAGATGGTGAAAGCGCCGTTTTCTTATTTTTATATTGGTTCAAACAGAGAATAATAGTAAGGGTTCAAACTGTGATTGGAAAAAAAACAATTCGAAAAGATCTGGCGTCTGTATTTTAGGCGTACTCTACAGGAAATGCCTGAAGTTACTGAAATGATGCTTTTTGTCACGCCTATGCTTGTGTAATAAGTGTTGAGAATCTCAAGAAATAATCGTTACTACTCGATTGTTTTCTGTTTTCTCTTTGTGCTACAAATCCGACACTCTTTCAAATGGCAACCCAAAAATCACGCATATACATAATATGACAATTCGCAAGGCGTAAGAACGAACCCCAAAGTATCCAACATATTGAAATATTTCATTCCGCAACCATTACTCCAAAAACATTTTGGTTTATTCAGTCGAATTCCTGCAATTGTTTAATTTCAGCCAAACATGAACACGTTTCACAGTACTAAATATTTCCCATAGGCGACATTATAACGTTAAGGCGAAAAAAATATGATCGCATCATTTTAAATTTAGCATTCAAATATTTTTTGTCAAGTATAGCCCTTCAGACAACCTTTTTCTGATTTTTAAACAGGGGTCATGCAACAAATAAAAGAAAAACTAACAGAAAGGGAAGTGCTGGTCACATGTTCATATTTCCCACGGAATTCCCAAACAAAACACACCAATAGTCAAACAAATGTTTAGGTTCTAAAAGTCCTCAAATCAGCCTCTTTATTCATCTGGCACATTCAACAGTAATGCAAAATGTCAGTAGACTTCTTCAAATGTTTATTGAAACAATATATTTTCCCAAGACTGCTTAGTTTTGGGAATTACATAATTTCCGAGCGCAACTTTTCGAGGCAGGTAAATCTAATTAAAGTATTTACAACAGTTATACCTATGAGCAAACCCAACCCTACCAAAGATACATTTACCTCTTTCATGTGATGAAAGAGTCATTTCTGCAATAGAATTCAACTTTTGGCTTCTGTCTAGTATAAAGTATGGGGAATTTGTTCTTTTGAAGAGAACTGTCCAATCTGTGTCAAATAGGCTTAAAAAATGTTATTGCCTCCGACAGAATTTCTACTCTGTTACCTAATAAGTTAGGAGGGATAAGAATTCACAGCCTCTTTGAAACTACCCAAATCCCAAAAATAAAACTAAAATCTGCATCAGCACACAAATCCTTTAATCTGTTTTAATTAATCATACAGCAAGATAAACAGTGCCCCACCACCATGAAACAATATGTCAATTTTGTTTCAAAATTTGGGTTGTGCAGGGCTTATATTTCCTCTAAATTTGGGAGAATCCATTTGGAGTCTTGCGGAAATCGTTCCGAGAATTCAGACCTGCTATGGGCCAGGATCCTATTCGGTCAGTATGATTGAACCCCTGTTGCATACTGATAATACATGTTAACCCTTTACCCAATACAGCTTTTTATTTTTTACAACACCAACTGATTTTTACCTCCCTCCCCCCCCCTCCCCCAGGGGCCTTAATCGCTCACCTGACGAGGTGGTTCAGAGAAGTATTTTGGGTCAGATTCAGTTAATCAAGGTTCATGGACACTACATAGGAATAATGTTATGAAATTATTCATAATTCTAGTGTCCATGTGAGATGATTATTAGCATTGGTCTTCCTGATTGCTTCCAATTCTGACAGCTGTAGACAAGTACTGCCAAACTTCCAAGGGTTGTTGTGTTACTGCAGCTTGAAAGGCAAATTTTATGGAAAAGCTCTAAGGAATGGATTTGAACATTTATGAACAACCTCGAACCTAACCCACCCCTGCCCAAATATTAAGCCACAGACCTGAAATGAACAAACTCAAATCTGCATACCCCCCCCCCCCCCCCACCCCTTCCTGCGATACCAGATATGAAAGGGTTCTGACTGGCAGGAACCAAACTGGAACAAATTTACATCTGACCTCCCCAGAGATGTTTAATAACTACTCACGAAGAGAAGAAGTAAATTTTCTACTCGGAACTGTTTATAAGTATTTTATTTTTAATATTAGTTTTATTTCAGGGAAGTTTTTATATATTTAGTTTTGCAATTGTGTTTGGGGAGGACCGTAGGGTGTAATAAGGAGGTTTAGTTGATAGGTTTTTCCAATTTTGTTGTTTGTTTACCTTAGTTACCTTTTTTCGTGTGTGTTTGTTGCCCTGGTGTTTTTGTCGTTTTCGGTCATTGGATTCTGTATAATATTTGTAATCATGAATGGTAAGTGCACGATGGATGTTCAGACGGAGGTAAGTATGGGTGTTAAGGGAGGTCTGGGAGAGGTGAGTCGAGGGGTGCAGGTGGGAGAGAGTGAGGATACGGAGGCGTGCAGACAGTGTAATATGAGGTATGGTGGTGGTCGGTCAATGGAGAGTAGTGGGGTATGTGCGAATTTCAGGGATATTTTACAGTTGTTAGAGAAGTGTGTTGGATTCGAGTGGGAGATTGCAGAGCTGAGAGGGAGGGTGGGGAGGGCCGGTGTATCTGGAGTTACCCCGTTGAAGGTTACCTACGATGGTGAGGTTGAAGGTGCGTGGAAGGTCGTTGTGGACTCAAGAAGGAAACTGGGAAGCAGGAAACGTGGTGGAATAATGCTTGATGTGGGGGTGTAACTGAGAAGGGGGGGGGGGGGGGGTGGGGGGGGGGGGTTCTAGTAGGAAAATGGCGTCAGGTCAGGGCTGCGTCGAGTCCAGAAGCCAGAGTCGGTGTAAGGCTGCCAAGGTTGCTAGGCGGTGTTTAGAAAACAGGTTTAGTGTTTTAGACTCAGATACACCTGGGGATGAGAGTGAGGGGGGGGGGAAGTGTGGGGGTGAGATGGTTGTTGATGATGATAGGCCAGACGGGGTAAGGAGGGCGGTCAAGAGAAAGAGGGGCCAGGAGCTTGCAAACCGAGAGGATGTGCAGATGATGTAGGAACTGGGGCCAGAAGAAGAAAATTAATTGTAGCGGGGAGCAGCATTGTACGTGGGATTGACAATGTAGTTTGTGGTCCTGATAGTTCCAATCGAACAGTCTTGTGCTTTCCGGGGGCGAAGGTGGAGGATCTCAGGGACCGGGTAGATGGCACTGTGGCAGGGTCAGGACCGGAACCGGTAGTGGTGGTCCATGTGGGGACCGACAATATCAGGGAGAGAAGGTCAGTAAGTTTGGTGGAGTCGTATAGAGGTTTAGTCGGCAAACTGCTAAGTAGGAATGCAAGGGTAGTCGTATCCGGGGTCCTTCCTGTCCTTGGAGGTGGGGACGAACGGAACTCAAGGATTTTGGCCCTAAATGAAGAGTTGGAGGACTACTGTGTTGATCTGGGAATACCCTTTATCGACCATTGGAACACGTTTTGGGGCAATGGGAGCATGTACGGGCGTGACGGGCTGCATCTTAGCAGGGTGGGGAAACGGGTATTGGGGGATAAAATTCTACGGGTGGCAGAACCTTTTTTGGAGAAGAGCGCGGTGGGAGGTCGGAGGCAAGTATAACTATAGTGGACATAGGTGGGGTAATCAAGAGTGAGGGGGACAGAATAAGTTTACCAGGACTAGCGCCAGAAAACAATGGGCCCAGTAGGCGGAAGCCAATGAACCTCGGTATCCTGAAAGTGGGTTATAGCAACATCCAGGGTCTCCACCGGAAAGTAAGTGAAATTGCTACATTGATCGAGGCAGAGGAGTTTGATGTCATGGGCTTAAGCGAGACGAGGGTAAGACACGAGGAACGGGTAGACCAAGTAAGCGGGTGTGTGTGGATAGGTGTAGGGCGATCGGAAGGCCAGAAAAAGGGGGAGGGGTAGGCGTGTACATTAAAGAGGATTTAAACCCGTCTCTGATCACAGATCTGGAAGATATCATCACCTCGGCTGAGGTGTCAAAAGAAATTGGAAGGGTAAAGATCAGTCTGAAAGACAAAAGTATTGCCCTTGGGATTGTGTACTGTGCGGTGGAGGGAAGTAAACCCGAGTGGAATGACTCGATATACTCAACACTAAGGTCCAATATCACTGAACTAGAAAACAGGGGGCTCAGTATAATTCTGATGGGCGACAGAAAATCAATAATTGACTACATTCTCACAGATATGAATTTATGGAGGGAGGTGATAGAGGTAGAAGTGGACGATGAGGGAAAAATGGGGTTGGATAGTGATCACAACTTGATTACAGTGACGATGAGGGCCAAAAACCTAGAGAAAAGCAAAGGAAGCTTCAAGGAGGTTTGGGAACTCAAAAAGGATGCCGACTGGGCGAAGTTCGAAGAAAAACTGAAACCAAAGCTTGCAGCCGTACACATGGGGGGCAGTGTCCAGAAGATGACCGACGCCATAGTTGCGAGCCTAGTGGAGGCAGGGAAGGAAAGTTTAGGAAAGATTAGGGTGCCAACACGGGAACTTGGGTACAGAGTGAACGAAGAACTGAAAAGGGCCATAAAGGTTAGAAAAGCTAAATGTGCTGCATACAGGAGAAGTAGAAAACTTAAGGGGGTGGAAAGCAATGAGGCCATGGTAGCAAATGAAGAATACCAACAAGCACGAAATAAAGTAAACAAGGTTAAAGACGACAACTGGAGAGTGCGAAATAGAAGTCTTATTAGGACGATAAGAACGACATAAGAGCGAGATCAAATCGCATTAGAACTAGTCAAGCACTAGGAAAAGGTAAACGATAAGCGATGGGGCATGGGGAACCCACCAGAGTGTCCGAACCAGGTCGAGGAAAATCTATCGAACTTCGTGTGCAGCGAAATCAAAACTGAGGAGGTGCGAAGGGTGATCTAGAAATTAAGGAATGAAAAAGCGGGAGGGGTGGACGAAATTCCTAACGAGTTTATCAAATGAAAGTGTCAATGACACTGTAGCTGAACTTGAGAAAGATATGTACATGTATAGTATGTGACACAGCAATGACAAACATCTAGGTAATGACCTGATAACAAAGGTACATATAAACTATTGTAACGGTCTGTACATAAATACTGACCGTTGCCTGTAACAAATGTAGAGGTAAAGTATTGTAAAGGTAGGTGACAGTCAGATGCTAAACTAGAAAAATATCTTTGAGTCCCAGAGTGGGTCTGACTGAATCCCAAAATATTTGTTCTCATAGCACAGTGATAACAAAGGCACCCCAAGACACACTCGTTCCTGTCCCAATGTGACAACAAAGGTACCCAAGAAGTTTTGTGAAGATCAGTTCATAAATACGAGCTGTATAGAACTTGTGACAATAACCTGATTGGACCTAATTTCGGTACAAAATGGCCACTGGCAGCCATCTTGAATTTGGACCGCACCCAGAAACTCTCATTCTCGTCCCAAGGTTTATAACAAAGGTACCAAAGAAGTTTTTGAAGACCGGTTCATAAATACAGCCTCTACCCTGAGCCGTATTGACATGTGTGCTTACATTGTGTAAGTAGCACTGAATAAATCAAAGTTCATCTAATTTGCATAATATCTGCACGAAAAAAAACCCCTCACAATATGTGATGTATTCCATGTTACTAAACATTCATACAAAAATTTATTCAAATCAGAACTTTCATACAGAAGTTCTGTACAAAAGACTGATTGCATTAATTTTGGTACAAAATGGCTGCTGGTGGCCATCTTGAATTTCGGACCACACCCCAAAACACTCGCACTCATCCCACTGTGATAACAAAGGTACCCAAGAAGTTTCGTAAAGATTGGTTCATAAATATGGCCTCTAGTCTGAGCCGTATAGAAGTTGTGTACAAAAACCTGATTAGACCTAATTTCGGTACAAAATGGCCACTGGCAGCCATCTTGAATTTTAGACCGCACCCAGAAACATTCGTTCTCGTCCCAAGGTTTATAACAAAGGTACCCAAGAAGTTTTTGAAGATCAGTTCATAAAAACAGACTCTAGCCCGAGCCGTATTGACATGTGTACTTACTGTGTGTAAGTCGCACTGAAAAAATCAAAGTTCATCCAATTTGCATAATTTCTTCACGAGAAAAAAACCCGTATTATATGTGATGTATCCCATGGTACTAAACATTCACACAAATTTTTTTTTCAAATCAGCGCTTTCATATGGAAGTTCTGTGCAAAAATCTGATTGCACCTAATTTTGTACAAAATGGCTGCCATCGGCCATCTTGAATTTCGGACCGGACCCCAAAACACTCGTTCTCGTCCCACGGTGATACCAAAGGTACCCAAGAAGTTTCGTAAAGATCGGTTCATAAATACGGCCTCTAGCCTGAGCCGTATTGGCATTTGCATTTACAGTGCTGAAAGCAACACCAAAAAACATCAAAATTAGTCTAATTTGCACAATTTATGCACGAGAAAAAACCCGTATTATATGTGATGTACCCCATGGTACTAAACATTCACACAAAAAATTATTCAAATCAGAGCTTTCATATGGAAGTTCTGTACAAAAAACAGATTTCTGCATCGTCGGTACAACATGGCGGCTGGCAGCCATCTTGAATTTCAGACCGCACACCAAAACACTCGTTCTCGTCCCACGGTCATAACAAAGGTACCCAAGAAGTTTCGTAAAGGTTGGTTCATAAATACGGCCTCTAGCCCGAGCCGTATCCAATTGTTGACGTACGGACAGACGGCCAGACGGCCAGACGGACAACGGACGACGGGCCATGACAAAAGCTCAAATTTGGCTTCGCCAAAGTTGAGCTAAAAAGGGGGAGAGGAACTCTTGGAAAGCCTAACTGCCCTATTCAATTTAGCCATAGAAAAACAAGAGGTCCCAAAGGAGTGGAGGGAAAGTAAAGTGACATTTATTCACAAAAAGGGGGAGAAAGACGTCTTGGATAACTATCGCGGGATCTCTGTCAGCAGCAACATTGGAAAAGTCTTTTGTAAAGTCCTGTATGGGAGATCAGAGGAGGTGATCAAGAGAAGGGTTTTTTGGGAGAAATCCAGAATGGCTTCAGGAAGGGAAGGAGAGTCATTGACCATCTTTTCACGCTATCCCAAATGATAGAATCCGCGAAAGCAAAAAAAGAAAAAGATGTCCATGGCCTTTTTGGATGTTAAAAAGGCATATGATAGAGTATGGAGAGAGGGTATGTGGCGCAAGCTGGAGGCTCTGGGCTTGGGGGGGGGGGGGGGCGAGTTTGTTGGGATTATGAAAGCATTATATATAGATGTACAGAGTGAACTTAACCTGGGAAACATTACAACAAAACGTGTGCTTATGGCGATAGGCCTACAACAGGGGTGTATCCTTTCGCCAATTCTTTTTGCATTGTACATCAAAGGTTTAGGAGATGAACTCCTGCATAGCGACGAGGGGGTTGCAGTTGAAGATCCCCTGGCTATTTTTTTGCAGACGATATGATGCTAGTGTCAGAAAGCGAAGAGGGGCTAGCGAAGATGCTGGGAATTGTTGGGATATATGGGAGCAAATGGAGACTCGAACATAATGAAAGCAAGAGCAAAGTTATACCCGTGGGCCGCAAAGCGGACCCCACTCGAAGGTGGAGAGTGGTTGAGTTCTGCATTCCGGAAGGTAACAGTAGACTTCTTAGTGTAGGAGAGAATAGTGACTATGAGTACCTGGGGGTAAATATAAACATCACAGGAAGAGGCATCTACCGGAACCACACAAATAAATTGATTCTGAAGGGGAAGCGAATCCTTAACCAAATGAAACTTATAGGGAGAAACAGTTTCAATAAGGTCTTCGTGGGGAAATCTATTTGGGAAATGGTGGGTCTGCCAAGTATAACATACGGTACGGAAGTTGTACCCCTAAACCACACAGCTGTTAAGAGCTTGGAAATCCTGCAGAACGATGCAGGCCGATGGATAACAGGCTCGAGTAATGCCGCAGCGCTAGAAGCGATCAGGGGTGAGCTTGGGTGGATGAGGATCAAGGACAGGATAGACTTATTGAAAGTCGATTATCTTAATTATTTGGTAAATCTCCCCGATAGCCGATGGTGTAAAGTAATGTTCCTGAGAACTTTCAACTCAAATATCAAGACGGGGTGGATGGTCCAAGTGAGGGAGCTAGTAGAAAACTACTCATTGGAGATCTCGGACCTTGACGTTGGGGCAAACGAGGGCAAAAAGATCGTCAGAGAAAGGGTTATGGAGGATTGTAACAGTAATTGGCGAGAGGGGGGGGGGGGGGGTGGCAAATCAAAGAGATCTTTGGGTGGCCTGCGTGATAAAGATCTCTTTGATTTGTTTTGAAGAGTACCTTGATGGCACCTTTGGGGGGTCAATGTTGTTCAAGCTGAGGTCGCGGTCACTGGAGCTGAGCGGAAAAATTGGGAAAAACAGTGAAAAGGAGTGCCAGATGTGTAACTTGGGCGTGGTGGAGACTCTGGAACACTTTCTTATAGAATGCCCAAAATACCAGTCTAAAAGAACAAGATTCACGGGGAGTATAATGGGGAAGTGGGATGGGAGAATGAAGTACATGTGGTTAGGGGGCGACTCAAAGGAGAGGGTTAATATATTAATCGAAGAGATTGGGAAGAATGGGGCAAGGGATGTCATCAAGCAGTTCTCTCCGAGTATTGGGAGGAGAGAAGAAGCGCGGGATTAGAGAGGCAGTTGGTAGAACATGGGTAACCAAGGCCTTCTCATACGAGAACCGCGACAAATCAGCGGCCGACCGAAGTGTGATTATATTATTATTATGTTGTACACCAAATATTAAAGCATTAAACTAGTGGGTCTGAAGAAAAATATTTTTAAAGAAATGTTCTCATGTTGCTTTGAGTTAATTTGCACTCCCATAATGAGCCCAAACATTAACCCACATATTTGGCTTGAATCTGACCCCCTTAGAGATGTTGTAAGCCAAATATGAAAGGATTCTGACTGGTGGATCTGAAAAAATAGAGTTTTAAAGACATTTCCTCATACTGCACTAAGTTAAACTTTGGGCTTCAATACATAGACCAAATATTAACCCAGAGACCCGATTCAAACAAACTTCAATCTACCCTCCCCCCCTCCCTCCCCCCCCCCCCCCAAGAGGGATGTTGCATGCATTCCAAATATGAAAGCATTCTGACTGGTAGATGTGAAGGAGGTTTTCAAAGAAATTTCCTCATGTTGCACTGTTGATATTTGGGTGCCCATAGGGAGCCCAAATATTAACTCAGGGACTCGATTGGAACAAACCTGAACCCATCCCCCCTCCCCACCCATAGAGATGCTGTATACCAAGTATCAAAAGATTTTTATACATGGTTCTGGAGAAGATTTTTTTCAGTTTTGGAAAACAATTTATGTGTGCTATCAGAGAAATGCTTGGGGCCCCCTGTGGGTGTGGCAACGCTATTTGAACAAACTGGAATTCATATATGATAAGGAACATGAATATCAAATGTGGTTCAATTCGGCTCAGTTGTTTATGAGGAGAGGTTGATAATGTAAAGTTCACGCCGGACAGGACGGAGGGATGGTCGACAGACAGAAAGTCATCATTTAAGCGCCCACTGACTTACAGTCAGGTGAGCTAAAAATAAACAATATTCATCAAGCGTATTCATTATGGATGTTACTGGAACCGGCTGATGAGAGCTGCTTCCAATGACAGCCATATTTGTACAAATTTTATTGCCAGGTCATGTTAGTGTTGTATTGGTTAATTTGCTGCCTTTGTGTTAGGTAAAGGGTTAAACTGACTCAGTTCTTTTCATGTTAATCCTAGCAGCAATGTTACGAGAAACTACATGGTTTCTAACTGGTTTTGCTGCATGGATCTCTACGGGAATCGATTCTCAGATTCTTATAAGCCCTGGCTGAGGCTATATAATTCACCAATATCAATATAAAGTGCCATTTTATCTCAACAAATGATGTCAAATATTATTTTACCTAGTGATGGGGTAAATTAGAGCCCTGGGTGTGCCCCCCCCCAGACCATTTTGCATTTTTCCTTAAAACAAGAGTCCCCAGGGGGCCTGAGGGCGCCCACCTGACATGGTAGCCTAAATATCAACCCAGAGAATTGATTTCAACAAGTTGCATCTACTCCTCCAAATAAAAGCTTATACCAAATATCCAAAGATTCTGACAAGTGGATCTAAGAAAAATGATTTTTAAAGAATGTTCCTCATACTGAACTGAGTTATAATTCGGGCTCCCACAGGGAGCCCATGTATGAACCCAGGGACTTGGCTTTAACAAACTTGAATCTCCCCTCCCCCCCCCCCCCCCCCCAAGGATGCCGCACACCAAATATCAAAACATTCTGACTGCTGGATCTGAAAAAGAAGATTTTTAAAGAAAATTCCTCATTTTGAACTAAGTTACAATTCGAGCTCCCACAGTGAGCCCAAACATGGACATAGGGACATGGCTTGAACAAACTTGAATTTTGCCTCCTAAGGATGCTGCATAAAAAATATCAAAAGCATTCATCTGCTGGATCTGAAGAAGATTTTTTAAGAAAATTCCTCATTTCGAACTAAGTTACAATTCAAGCTCCCACAGTGAGCCCAAATATGAACCTAGGGACATGGCTTGAACAAACGTGAATCTCACCCCCCTAAGGACGCTGCATACCAAATATCAAAACATTCTGACTGCTGGATCTGAAGAAGAAGATTTTTAAAGAAAATTCCTCATTTTGAACTAAGATATCATTCGGGCTCTCACAGTGAGTCCAAATATGGACCTAGGGACATGGCTTGAACAAACTTGAATCTCACCCCCTAAGGATGCTGCATAACAAATATCGAAACATTCCGACTGCTGGATCTGAAGAAGATTTTTAAAGAAAATTCCTCATTTTGAACGAAGTTATAATTCGGGTTACCACAGTGAGCCCAAATATGAACCCGGGGACTTGGCTTTAACAACTTGAATCTCACCCCCCTAAGCATGCTGCATACCCAATATCAAAAGATTCTGCTGCTGGATCTTGAGAAGAAGATTTTCAAAGACATTTGCCTGAAATGCACTGAGTTCAAATTTGGGCTCCTATACTGAGCCCAAATATGAACCCAGGTGGCCGATTTGAACAAACTTGAATCAGATCCACCCCACAATGTTGCATATCAAATATCAAAAGATTCTGCCTGCTGGATCTGGAGAAGAAGATTTTTTAAGCAATTTGCCTGAAATGCACTAAGTTCGAATTCAGACTTCTATAGTGAGCCCAAATATGAATCCAGGGGGCCGATTTGAAAACTCTTGAATCAGATCCACGCCACAATGTTGCATACCAAATATCAAATGATTCTGCCTGCTGAATCTGGAGAAGAAGATTTGTAAAGAAATTTGCCTGAAATGCTTCTACAGTGAGCCCAAATATGAACCCAGGGGGCCGATTTGAACAAACTTGAATCAGATCCACTCCACAATGTTGCATTCCAAATATCAAAAGATTCTGCCTGTTGGATCTGGAGAAGAAGATTTTTAAAGAAATTTGCCTGAAATGCTTCTATAGTGAGCCCAAATATGAATCCAGGTGGCCGATTTGAACAAACTTGAATCAGATCCACCCCCACAACGTTGCATACCAAATATCAAAAGATTCTGCCAGCTGAATCTGGTGAAGAAGATTGTTTAAGAAATTTGCCTGAAATCCACTAAGTTTGAATTCGGGCCCCTATACTGAGCCTAAATATAAACCCAGGGGCGGATTTGAACAAACTCGAATCAGATCCACCGTACAATGTTGCATACAAAATATCAAAAGATTCTGCCTGCTGGATCTAGAGAAGAAGATTTTTTAATGTTTTTCCCATTGCCTACAGTGTTAAAAAGTGTTTTCAAAGTCCCTGAACTGTACCCTATGATAAAACCGATGGCAATTTTTTTGGACCAATCCTTTCTGTTGATCCTAAGGAAGCTTCACACCAAATAAAAATTCTCAGTGCCGTGCAGTTTTGGAGATATGGCGTTTTACTTTTTTTTCTATTTTTAGCTTCTGCGGTTCCCACGGGGCTACAGAAAAAGAAAATTCGGCATAAATTAGGTATTTATGACCCAATAAGCCCTCACATAAAATTGATTCAAATCAGCCTCTCGGTTCGGAAAATAGAAATTTTGGGCGGGGCCAAAAATTTTGCCCCTCCCATAACGACGCCAAATATAGTCCATCAAACTTCTCTTAAAGAAATCCAAGTCTACACCTTAAAAGGAAGCTGCATACCATATATCAAGTCTCTGCTACTGCTGGTTGATTTTGGTGCCCCTTGGGGGCATGGCACCAACCAGGAGAAGGGGGCAACTTCATTTGAACAAATCTGAATTGGCATTAGGTAATAAACATTTACCCAACATTTGAATAACGTAAAGTTAACACCGGACGGACGGCGGACAGAATGTGATCAGTAAAGCTCCCACCGAGCTTTGCTCAGGTGAGCTAAAAAACTATATTAATTTATAAATAAACTGATGGTGACATGAATGTCCCATTATTTTTTAATCACTTTCCTGCTTCTGAACACATTTCACATTGTGTTTGATATTCTGCAATCTTTGTAAGAAAAAGCCTAAGTTTTCTCAGTTAAGGCACCTCGAGTCATAAAACAATGATTTTTTTCCAACAGAATGACCAGTACCTTCTACTGTGGTGTCTCATGACACTGTTAAAATTCCTAAAATCACCAAATATTGATTTATTAGTGCTGTGCTTGTGCTGCAAATATCCACAAGTGCACTTTCACTATTTTGTTTTAATCCCCACAGGCACACATTCTGTCAAACGGAGTGAAATTGTAGAAAATATGTTCACAAAGAGGACAAGTTACAGTACAGTCGACGTGGACGGGTTGTAATACACGCCTGGGCAATGATGTCCACTCATGCGTTTACCAGTCAATAAACATCATCATCTACAAAATTTTAATTGACGAAGCACCGGGTTGTACCTTGTGCTTCATTATTTAAATTTTTGATGATTATACGTATAGTTAGTGTTTGGCATCAAATATTATTGTATCCGTGGAAATATTGCCCATCCCATGGAAAGTGAGCAGTACACAGCCACTGTACTGTATTTGTTTCAAGTATATAATATACTCTTTGATGTTTAATATATTTGTGATAGGCTGGGTTCAAAGTACTCAGTACTCAGTACTCGTAGTACTCGAGTACCACTTTTTTGATAAAATACTCAAGACTTGCCAGCCCAGATTTTTGTATGTGTGTGTGTGGGGCGGGGGGGGTGGGGGGGTGGGGGGGTGGGGGGGGGGGGAGGTTGTAGTGTGAAAGATAGCTGCAAATTATTTAAAATGTTGAGCCAGGCAAATGAAAGGCAAAGAAACATTTCATCTGAAGGACAGACAGACAGACATGCAGTAACAAATTTGGGAAGCCTACATAAAAGTAGTGACTAACTTAAAAAGAAAAATATAGATAGAAGAGCCAGGGCAATGTTGTCAAACAGAAAACAAACAAGAGCCCCCAGAGGGTCTGGTGGCATTCACCTGACATGGTAGCCTAAATATCAACCCAGGGAATTTATTTGAACATTTAGTTGCATCTGCCCCTCTTAAGAAAAGCTTATACAAAATATCCAAAGATTCTGACCGGTGGATATAAAAAAAAACGATTTTTAAAGAATATTCCTCATATTGAACTAAGTTATAATTCAGGCTCCCACAGAGAGCCCAAATATGAACCCAAGGATTTGGCTTGAACAAATGTGAATCATATATCCCTAAGGATGCTAGTGTATACCAATGTCAAAAGATTCTGACTACTGGATTTTAAAGAATATTCCTCTATATAGAACTAAGTTGTAATTTGTACTCCCACAGGGAGCCCAAATATGAACCCGGGGACTTGGCTCGAACAAACTTGAATCTCACCCCTTTAAAGATGCAGCATCCCAAATATCAAAATATTCTGAAGAGTGGATCAGAAGAAGATTTTTAAAAAGTATTCCTCATATTGCACTAATCTAATCATAGAGAGTCCAAATATGGACCCAGGGATTTGATTTCAACAAACATGTGAATAAATCTTCCAAAGATGTTACATGAAAGCCTTTGGAGCAGTGGTATTGGAGAAGAAGATTATTTAATGTTTTTCCCATTACTAAAATGATGACTCCGTATAAGTCCTGGAAAACTTACCTATGATAAAACTGATGGCAATTTTGTGTTGACCATTCTTTTCGGCTATTCGTAAGGAAGCGTCACACAAAATAAAAATTCTCAGTGTCGTGTAGTTTTGAAGATATGGGCGTTTTAATTTTTTTCTATATGTAGATCCTGCAGTTGCCACAGGGCAACAGGAAAATGTTTTGACATAAATTAGGTACTTACATGTACGACCCAATAAGCCCATCATATCAAATTTGCTTCAAATCAGCCTCTCAATTTGGAAAATAGAAATGTTGGTACAATTCGGGCTCCTACAGGAAGCCCAAATATGAACCCAGGGACTTGGCTTTAACAAACTTATATCTCACCTCCCTAAGTATACTGTATATATCAAAACATTCTGACTGCTGAATGTGAAGAATACTTTTGAAGAACATTCCTCATTTTGAACTAAGTTATAAATCAGGCTCCCACAGTGAGCCCAAATATGAACTCAGGGACTTGGCGTAAACAAACTTGAATCTCCCCCCACCTCCCCCTGTAATGATGCTGCACACCAAACATCAAAACAGTCCGACTGCTGGATCTGAAGAAGTCTTTAAAAGAAAATTCCTCATTTTGAACTAAGTTATAATTCAGGCTCCCACAGTTAGCCAGGGTTTCACAAATATATTTTTGTGGGATCCATTTCCAACATGTGTCTTAATCACATGAATTATGCTTATTTATCTTCAAATACATAGATGGTTAGATTGTTGAACCACCACATCAAAGGCTATTGCAGTAATCATGTTTATAGAAATTAATTAGATCTGATACGGTTAACCGATTAATCGACAAACCAATGATCAATATCTTGATTGATAAAAAAAGTAATTGATCGGTTAACCACTACTTTTGAAGTACGGTACTCTATGGCAGGGTATTTGATGGCTGGATTCACATCGCAAAATGTTATACAAAAATGTCCAATTGCTAACCATTTTCTTCCATAGTGGGTAAGCTTATATTCACTATTTATCATCACTTTTTGAAACCAAGATGGAAACTGCTAATCAAATTTTTAAAAACAAAAAATACCCTGTATGGGTTAACTATGGAACAAACTTGCTCCAAAACAGGCAAACATTGTCACAATGGCTCACATCAATCGTATGAGACAGAGAAATGCATGCCAGTTACGTGCCAAAATACTTGTTCACTTGCATGATCATTATACTGTATCAGTTGCTGAAAACGGTCATGCTCTAACCTTCACCAAATGCAGGTAGCATACGATACTTGCACAAGAAATTCTTGAATTACTAAAGATTTTCAACGCTTGTCTCAACAACATAGCTTATGACCCCCCCCCCTCCCCCTCATTGGAACAAGCTCCAATGGGGGGGGGGGGGGGGGGGGCATAAGCTATGTTTTGAGACAAAAATTGAAAATATAAAATTGTAATGGACATGTTTGTATATGGCGCTGCCCGGTATTGTCCATTATGCTGAGCAAAGTTTTAATAATATAAATGGTCAATGGTACAGCAATTATTCAGCTACCTATTGGGGCAATGATTAATCGGTTAACCAAAGTTAACCCATGCGATTAATCAATCACGAAAACCCTTCAATCGTTTCAGCTCTAAAATTAATTTAATTTTATTAAATTTTATCTGATGAAAAAATGCTTATATTTTGGGGGAATGGTAAATATGGATCTTCTTAACAAGCATTTGCAAGAACATCACAGGAATGAAATCACCGTTCTCGCAATTTGCGAAGCACTGGTGAGCAAAAATATAGGCTTGGCTTGAAGAAACTTAAATCTCACCCGCCTAATGATGGTGCATAGCAAATATCAAACGATTCTGATTGGTGGGTCTGAAGAAAAAGATTTTTAAAGAATATTCCTCATACTGCACTAATTTCAACATTTGGACTCCCATAGAGAGCCCAAATATGGACCCAGGGATTTGATTTCAATAAACGTGTAAAAAAATTTTTCAAAGATGGTATATGTGAAATTTGAAAGGTTTTGGAGGAGTGAATTGGGTGAAGAAGAGTCTTAAATGCTTCCTCCATTACCCACAGTGTTACAGAACACTGACTAAGCATTTTTTCAAAGTCCCGAAAAAGTACTCCATGACAGACCTGACAGAAATTTGCTTAGACCATTCCATTCTGTTGGTTCCAAGGAAGCTTCACACCAAATAAGAATTCTCAGTGCCATGTAGTTTTGGAGATATGCGCGTTTTGAATTTTGTTCTATTTTTAGCTCCTACGGTTCCCATGGGGGGATGGGAAAATATTTTGGGGCAAATTAATTAAATTAAATAAATTAATTACTTATGATCAAATAAACCCACAAATTAAATTTGGTTCAAATCAGCCTCTTGGTTCGAAAAACAGAAATTTTGGGCGGGTCGAAAATACTTGCCATCCAATAATGAAGGCAAATAAAGACCCACAAATTTCTCTTGAACAAAACTGAGTCTTCACCTCAAAAGGAAGCAGCACACCACATATCAAATCTCTGCTACTCCTAGTTCACGAGAAGATTTTTTAAGATTTAGGCAAAATGTTTGGGCATGGCCCTACTGAGGGGCAGGGCAACTTGATTTAAACAAAATCAAAATGCAATGTCATAACAAACAAGCATCTCAGATTTCACTTAAATGATTAATCGGTTCAGCAGTTTTGAAGGAGGAGACGCAAACACCATGTTCACGGACGACGTACGGCGAGTGATCAATACACTTCACCCTGACTGAAAGTCAGGTGAGCTTAAAACTCAGTGGATCATGAGTGCTGCAGTTGGGCGTGACGCTTGGTTCAAGGAGAGAAGAAACTAGTAGCTGCTGGCTTTCCAAAGTGTTGTTAAAACCCAATAAATAAATAAATAAATAAATAAGAGGGCCCCACAGGGCCTGAAGCGCTCACCTTGAACAGAACACGATATAAACAGAGAATGGAACACGGTATAAGAGTACAAGAATGAATCTACATTAAGCAATCCATCTCCATAGGATAAACTGCAAATCTTTGAGTCCCTCAGGAGTGACAAAAACAGTCCAAGCATCATGCCTTTTCTTTAGTTGATCATGATGTAAAATGTGGAGCTCCCCTCTTAAGCCCCTTGATACAGCCTATGTAGATTACTCTTCACCTCTCGAGGGTACTGAATAAAAAAAGTCTAATTCTTCAGCTACTTGGCCAATTCCGGCTCCCATAGGGAGCTCAAATATCAATCCAGGCACTCGCTTTGAACAAAGTCGAATCTGATCTCCTCAGAGATGCTGTATACCAAATATGAAAGCATTCTGAATGGTGGATCTGAAGAACAAAATTTTAAAGAAATTTCCTCATATTGCACTAAGTTAAAATTTGGGCTACCATAGCGAGCCCAAACTTTAACCTACAGATCCGATTTGAACAAACTTTAATCTCACGCCCCCCCCCCCCCCCCCACACCCCACCAACTTAGAGATGTTGTATACCAAATACGAAAGCATTCTGACTGGTGGATCTAGAGAAGAAGATTTTTTTTAACAACTTCCCCATATAGCCCTAAGTTAAAATTTGGGCTACCAAAGTAAGCCCAAATATTAACATAGGGACTTGGTTTGAACAATCTTGAATCTGACCATCATAACAATGAGGGTACCAAACATTAAAAAATTCTGACTCATGGTTCTGAAGAAGATTTTTAAAGAAAATTCCCCATAAAATTTGGGCTCCTGCATTGAGTCCAAATATGAACGAATGGGCTTCATTTTAACAAACTTGTTTCTGACACCTCTATGGATGCTGTATACCAAATATCAAAAGATTCTGAACACTGGTTCTTGAGAAAAGATTTTCTGAAATGTTTGCAAAAATGCTGCGCCAACATTATTCAGATGCCCTCTGCAGAACTCTCTAACAATAACAGAGGGCATTTTTTTTACCATTCAATTCTACTGGTCCTAAGGATGCTTTATACCACATAACAGTTCTCTGTTCCAAGTGGCTTGGGAAACATGGAAGTTTGAAAACATTTCTATTTTTTGCTCCTGGGGTTCCCATGGGGATGCAGGGGTTTTTTGCACAAGGCAAGTACTTATGACCGAATATTACCACATACTGAATTTCATTCAAATCGGACCATCGGTTCAGAAAATAGAAATTTTGGGTGGTACCAAAAATCTAACCACTGCCATTGCAAAGCCAAATATTGCTTCACAAAGTACTTTTGAACACACGCGATTCTACGCCTCAAAAGGTAGTTCCATGACGAATATCAAGTCACTGTACCCACTGGTTCATAAGATTTTAAAAATATTTTGGGAGCATTTTATCCCACCCCCTCCCTATGGGGCTGGGCATGTTGAGTTAAACAAAAATGTAATACCCCTTTGGTACCATTACTCACACAAACTTTAACTTGAATTGACCACAACATGGTGTTGATGGATGACAGGCGGATGGACAATGGACGGAGAGTGATCAGATAAGCCCTGCTTGACTTTGTCGAAGTGAGTTAAAAAAAAAATAAATGGTTCATGTCCGATATTTTACCCACGTTATTAAAATTGATAAATTTGTCCCTGGAGTGCAACAAGGTTTATGCTATAGCATTGCAAAGCCTTCTTGCACTCAAGCGATGGAATACACCGCCACCCATGCTATTCTGTAAATTATCAGGCCTAAAACAAACCAAAAACATGAACTTATGCATGAATATTATTACAATGAATACACTGTCTTACACAAAGGAATACCACACAATCCAGTGTAGACTGATTTCAAAAAGTCCTCCGTAGTGGAAGGGCAATTTTAACAAACATACAGGCCCAAATAAGCTTCATACACAGTGTAAAAATTCCACAAAATTAATAAACATTCATATATGTTTAATAGGAATTAGGCGTATTGTAATTAAAAGTCAATTGTGTGGTTGCTTATAAACTTATATTACTTTGTTATCAGGTGTTAAAAAATATTAATATTTGTAAACACACCCAACCATTTAGATTTGTCCCTGCTCATAGCAGTGACACAGACATACAGTACAGTTGCTGGTCATAATCCTTGCATGGGCAGTGCATGATGTCCATGCATGTTTTTTCCAGGTAATAGAAAATCATCATCAATAAAATTTTAATTAATGAAGCACCGAATTGTATGATTAATTAAATTTTTGATGATTATTGCTGTAAACAATGTTTGAAAACTAATATCATTGCATCCGCAGAAATATTGCCCACCCACGGAAAGTGACCAGTCCACGGCAGCACAGAGTCAAGGTAATTGTGTTTTACTGTCTTGAATTTCAAATTTTGTTTTGTTTTGTTTTTTTGTTTTGTTTTGTTTTTTTTTTTTTTTTTTGGGGGGGGGGGTGCACCAGACCCCTCCACTGATGAGAAGGTCACACACCCTCTTGTCCTCACCCCTATCTCACTGCTATGTGGCTCAGGTGATTCTGTGCATCACATTCTTTATGACTCCCACGAGATACATGTATTACTCTTGCCCCTACATGTAACTTAGATATCCTGGCTTAGCACCGGTATAATGGTAAACTAACATCAAATGGTGTGCTTATGTACATGTACAGTAGCTAACATATTGGAATAGTTGTATGTGCTTTGTCAGAAACTTGATCAAGTATTGATGACAAACAACAATTTTCATTACCAGAACCTGGTGCAAGTAATAAAATAAGATTTGCAAATATCACCCTGCGTTTTTTCAGCTATTAACTAACATAAAATTGTGCGCTTCATGAAAATTATTTCGTTACTACCTGTTAAAAATTACTGTTTCTTGTTTTGCTCTTTTAGAAAAAGAAATCACTCCTTTTCTGGAGGGCATACTAAACACCGAGGTAAACCGAGGGATACCAAGGTGAATGAAAACAGGTGAGAAACGGGTATGAGGTGGTGTGTTCTTTTTATTATTTATTTATTGGTGTTTAAGGTCACATTTATCTGCACAACAGCTTATTGTGGCCATGGCAGTTTTATGGATGGAGGAAACTAGAGTACCCAGGAGAACCACTGAGCAATGGCAAGCTACTGTGAGCTCCCCAACATACTACCTAAGCACTGTTAGCCTTGTTCGAAGACAGGTGCACCAAGAACATGCAGTATGCCTTAGCACACAGCATACCTTGCCCCCTCATATAGTGGGGGTGAAGTGTCTTGCCCAAGGACACAAAGCTGATGCCGCAGGTGGGATTCGAACCGAGGATCTCTCGGCTTGCAGTCTGCACCTCTACCTACTGAGCTAATGCACCCCTGATGGTGTATTCTGATTATGTAAATAGATTTAAGCAGTACTAGCTAGTATGTGATTGGTTTTAATGCCATATTTGAGAATTATGGGTGCTGAAGTAAAAAGATTGCGCTGAAAAATCTTCCCTTTGGTATTTAGTAGGTAGCTTGGTAATGATAAAGTGACTTCACCTCAGTAAGCAGCAGTGTGAAAGCTGGCAGCCACCTTTAATATCGGGCCGCACCCCAAAACACTCGTTCTCATCCCAAGGTGACAAAAAAGGTACCCAAGAAGTTTCATGAAGATCGGTTCATAAATAATGTACAGCCTCCAGCCTTAGCGTATTGACATGTGCACTTACAGTGTATAAATGGCACTGAATAAATCAAAGTTCTTCTAATTTGCATAATTTCTGTACAAGAAAAAAACCTGTATTTTATGTAATATATTCCATTTTACTAAACAATCATACACAAATTTATTCAAATCAGAACTTTCATACAGAAGTTCTGTACAAAAAACTGATTTTAGTAATTTCAGTTCAAAATAGCTGCCGGCGGCCATCTAGAATTTTGGCCTCCCCAAAAACACTCATTCTCACCCCATGGTGATAACAAAGGTACCCAAGAAATTTCGTAAAGATCGGTTCATAAATATGCCCTTTAGCCCAAGTTGTATAGAAGTTCTGTACAAAAAACTTATTGTGCCTAATTTCAGTACAAAATGGCCACTGGTAGCCATCTTGAATTTTGGACTGCACCCCAAAACACTCATTCTCATCCCAAGGTGATAACAAAGGTACCCAAGAAGTTTCGTGAAGATCAGTTCATAAATACAGCCTAGCCCGAGCCGTATTGACATGTGCACTTACTGGATATACATGTAAGTAGCACTGAATAAATTAAAGTTCATCTAATTTGCAAAATTTCAGCACGAGAAAAAAACCTGTATTATATGTGATGTACTCCATGTTACTAAACATTCATACAACAATTTATTCAAATCAGAACTTTCATACAGAAGTTCTGTACAAAAACGCTGATTGCACTAATGTCTGTACAAAATGGCTGCTGGAGGCCATCTTGAAATTTGGACCGCACCCAAAAAAACTTGTTCTCGCCCCACGTGATAACAAAGGGACTCAAGATGTTTCGTAAAGATCGGTTCATAAATACAGCCTCTAGCCAACGCCGAATTGAATTGCTGTTCCCGAACAGACGGACAATGGGCCATGACATAACCTTAAATTTGACTTTGTCAAAGTTGAGCTAAAAATGGGGAGTATCCAGAGTATCACAAAACAAAAACCTATTTGTAAAGGACTCCCCCTTTCAAGGACAATGGGACAGCGTTGGCATTCACCGCCATGCTGCCTTGAGGCTGCATTTTGAATTCCTGTGTTTGTTGTTCTTATGAAATATTATTTTATTATTATCAGTTATGGTACAAATACGGTACCGATAGCACACTTTCAGGAACCGCTGATGTCTGATGGCGACTGTGTGTCAGTGCGTGAGGTGCACACATACTTTTGGGGTTCTATACACCACATCCTTCATTTTGCTATATAATTTGTGTAAATTTATTTGGAATTTATAGAATTTCAGACTTGTAAATTTCATAGTATTGTTTTTGCCTTAGTTATGGTGCTTTATAAGTAATGGGCAATTTAGTTTGAAAAAAGGGGGTTCATGAAGATTCAGTCGCAGGAAGATTCAGCCCTCATACTTTTTCTGTGAATATTCGGTCCCCAGGTTCATTCATGCCCCCACCCCTCTCTCCTGTTAACCCATAAAATGAACATCCCAAAAGTCATTTTAATATCTAGATATGTATGCTTGTTCGCAACTTATAATGGACACAAATGGACACAGAGTCAAGGTAATTGTGTTTTACTGTCTTGAATTTCAATTTTTCTTTTCTGTTGGGGGGGAGGTGCACCCGACCCCTCCACTGCTGAAAGGGTCACACACCCTCTTGTCCTCACCCCTATCTCACTGTTATGTGGCTCAGGTGATTCTTTGCATCATATTCTTTATTACCCGGCCCCACTCCCACTAGATATTACTCTTGCCCCTACATGTAACTTAGATATCCTGGGTAAGCACCAGTATAATGGTAAACCAACATCAAATTGTGTGCTTATGTCCAGTAGCTAACATATTGGAATAGTATAATGTGCTTTGTCAGAAACCTGATCAAGTACTGATGACAAACAACAATTGTCATTACCTGTACCTGGTGCAAGTAATAAAATAAGATTTGCAAATATCACCCTGCGTTTTTTCAGCTATTAACTAACATAAAATTGTGCGCTTCATGAAAATTATTTCGTTACTACCTGTTAAAAATTATTGTTTCTTGTTTTGCTCTTTTAGAAAAAGAAATCTCTCCTTTTCTGGCAGGCAAACTAAACACCGAGGCAAACCGAGAGATACCAAGGTGAATGAAAACAGGAGAGAAACGGGTATGAGGTGGTGTGTTCTTTTTATTATTTATTTATTCGTTTTTAAGGTCACATTTATCTGCACAACAGCTTCTTGTGACCATGGCAGTTTTATGGATGGAGGAAACTAGAGTACCCTAGGAGAACCACTGAGCAATGGCAAGCAACTGTGAGCTCCCCAACATACTACACAGGCAGGGTTAGCCTTGTTCAAAGACAGGTGCACGAATAACATGCAGTATGCCTTAGTACACAGCATACCTTGCCCCCACATAGGTAGTGGGGGTGAAGTGTCTTGCCCAAGGACACAAAGCTGTTGCCGCAGGTGGGATTCGAACCGAGGATCTCTCGGCTTGCAGTCTACACCTCTACCTACTGAGCGAATGCACCCCTGATGGAGTATTCTGATTATGTAAATAGACTTAAGCAGTACTAGTATGTGATTGGTTTTAATGCCATATTTGAGAATTATGGGTGCTGAAGAAATAAGAGTGCGCTGAAAAATCTTCCCTTTGGTATATAGTAGGTAGCTTGGTAATGGTAAAGTGACTTCACCTCAGTAAGCAACAGTGTGAAAGCTGGCAGCCATCTTTAATATCGATCCGCACCCAAAAACACGTGTTCTCATCCCAAGGTGATAACAAAGGTACCCAAGAATTTTCATGAAGATTGGTTCATAAATACAGCCTCCAGCCTTAGCGTATTGACATGTGCACTTACAGTGTATAAGTAGCACTGAATAAATCAAAGGTCATCTAATTTGCATACTTTCTGAAAGAGAAAAAAACCTGTATTATACAGTATTTTTTGTGATGTATTCCATGTTACTAAACATTCATACAAAAATTTATTCCCATCAGAACTTTCATACAGAAGTTCTGTACAAAAAACTGATTGCTCTAATTTTGGTACAAAATGGCTGCTAGTGGCCATCTTGAATTTCGAACTGCACCCAAAAACACTCGCTCTCATCCCACGGTGATAACAAAGGTACCCAAGACGTTTCGTAAAGATCGGTTCATAAATCCGGTCTCTAGCCTGAGTCGTATAGAAGTTGTGTACAAAAACTGATTGTACCTAATTTGGGTACAAAATGGCCACTGGCAGCCATCTTGAATTTTGGAGCGCACCCCAAAACACTTGTTCTCGTCCCTAGGTGATAACAAAGGTACTCAAGAAGCTTGGTGAAGATCGGTTCATAAATACAGCCCCTATCCCGAGCCGTATTGACATGTGAACTTACTGTGTATAAGTAGCACTGAATAAATCAAAGTTCGTCTAATTTGCATAATTTATGTACAAGAAAAAATCCGGTATTTTTTGTGATGTATTCCATGTTACTAAACAATCATACACAAATTTATTCAAATCAGAACTTTCATATAGAAGTTCTGTACAAAAAACTGATTGCAGTAATTTCCGTACAAAATAGCTGCCAGCGGCCATCTAGAATTTTGGACTCCCCCCCCCCCCCCAAAAAAAAAAAACACTCATTCTAACCTCATGGTGATAACAAAGGTACCCAAGAAATTTTGTAAAGATCGGTACATAATTACGGCCTCTAGCCCAAGTTGTATAGACGTTCTGTACAAAAAACTGATTGTACCTAATTTCGGTACAAAATGGCCACTGGTAGCCATCTTGAATTTTGGACTGCACCCAAAAACACTCATTCTCATCCCAAGGTGATAACAAAGGTACCCAAGAAGTTTCATGAAGATCAGTTCATAAATACAGCCTAGCCGAGCCGTATTGACATGTGCACTTACTGGATATACATGTAAGTAGCACTGAATAAATTAAAGTTCATCTAATTTCCATAATTTCAGCACGAGAAAAAAAAACTTTATTATATGTGATGTACTCCATGTTATTAAACATTCATACCAAAATTTATTCAAATGAGAACTTTCATACAGAAGTTCTGTACAAAAAACTGATTGCACTAATTTCTGTACAAAATGGCTGCTGGAGGCCATCTTGCATTTTGGACCGTACCCCAAAACACTCGTTCTCGTCCCACGGTGATAACAAACGTACCCAACAAGTTTCGTAAAGATCGGTTCATAAATACAGCCTCTAACCCGAGCCGTATTGAATTGTTGTTCCCAAACAGACGGACAACGGGCTATCATATAACCTTAAATATGACTATGTCAAAGCTGAGCTAAAAATGGGGAGTATCCAGAGTATCACAAAACAAAAACCTATTTGTAAAGGACTCCCCATTTCAAGGACAACCTGACAGCGTTGGCATTCACCACCATGCTGCCTTGAGGCTGCATTTTGAATTTCTATGTTTGTTGTTCTTATGAAATATTATTTTATTATTTTCAGTTATGGTACAAATATGGTACCGATAGCACACTTTCAGGAACCGCTGATGTCTGATGGCGACTGTGTGTCAGTGCGAGAGGTGCACACATACATTTGGGGTTCTATACACCACATCCTTTATTTTGCTATATAATTTGTGTAAATTTATTTGGAATTTATAGAATTTCAGACATGTAAATTTCATAGTATTGTTTTTGCCTTTGTTATGGTGCTTTACAAGTAATGGGCAATTTAGTTTGAAAAAAGGGGTTCATGAAGATTCAGTCACAGGAAGATTCAGCCCTCATACTTCTTCTGAGAATATTCGGTCTCAGTCGTGGCCGCATGTCATCATCTCTGCGGTCAAATCCTCACAGAATTTTGTTTTTGTAAATATTCTATGCATTTTTTCTATTGTTTTATTTCAAGGATTCATGATTACTAATTATGACAAAATTACAAGTGCGATATGAGACAAACCTTAATGAAGCTGGAACAAAAACAACCTTCCCAAAACAAGCTGAGAGCTTCTCAGCTCAAATCCCAATTGCCGCAACTGAAATAAGGCATACTGCACATCGATGATGCACTTGTCTTCAACCAATGCTAACCCTGCTTGCCTGGAGTTACAATGAGAAGCCTGACAGTTGCTTGTCATTGTTGCTCGGTGGTTCTCTCTGGGTGCTCTGGCTGGGTTCCTCCCCTAGTAAAACCGTTGGGTGGCCCTGGCTGTAAAAATTGTTGTTAAACCCAATATATAAAGAAATCAAATTTGCTGAATCCAAGACATTTGAATGATGGTTTTGATTAGGGTGTGTGTGTGGGTGGGGGGGGGGGGGTGGGTGGGGGTGGTTATCCAGTGGTGCCCACTTAATTGGATATATCTTAATTGTATATCCCTGTTAATAGAATATAATTTCCCAACACAAAACCATTTACCATGCCTCGAGTACAAATTTGACCTGGTAATTGAATATAGGTTATAGAGTAATCTCCTGTTAATTGAATAAAAAATCTTGTAACATGTTGAGAAATTGCCCTGACTCTTCCCAGTTTTCCTTTGGTTATAGTCCAATTTGGCCTCCGTACATTCAATATAGGCATTTAATCTATTATATCTTGATTGACAGAGCTCGTGGAGCTCTGTCAAACAAAATATAATAGAATAAATGCTAAGTTTATCTCTGGAATACAGGAAAGTGACACAATCCCTGTTAATTGAATACTCCTGCTAATTGAATAATGTTATTGGCAAAGTGGCTCTTCAATTTACAGGGTTCCACTGTACAGCAAAAACAAATATCACAAACTAATAATGAAACTATGTACTTGTGAAATTTTCATGTGGTCATTCTACAACATGTTTTAGCTGGTACTATACAGTTTTGAAGGTTAAAGGGCTCAGTAGTTAGAGGTGTAGGCTGCAAGCCAAAGGGACCTCTATCAAATCCCACCTGCGGCAACCACTTTGTTTCCTTGGGCAATACACTTCATTCCCATTGCCCACGTAGTGCCATTGCGTACCAAGGCATACTGCATGTCAATCGTACACTTGTCTTCAACCAATGCTAACCCAGCTTGTGTGCTGTTTGTACGTTAGATGTTTGTAATTGCTCGGTGGTTCTCTCCGGCATTTCCCACCTGTAAAACTGTCCGACATGAAGTGACCCTGGCTACCGAAGTGTCATTAAACCCCAATAAATAAATCAATAAGAATCATGTGTCCCTATTCTGGAGAACAGTTCGGGGCAAATTGCCAAAGGATGGTTTGGGTTAGATTAGAATCCAGTTTGGGTCAACTTGTTGGAGGACAGTCTGGATGTAATTCTCACGAATTCCAGTCACTTTGGCCCCAAGTCATTTCGGCCCCAGTCATTACGGCCTCAGCTCAATTCAGTTCCAATATACCAGGTCATTTCGGCCTCTTTAAATATTTCCAAATATTGTTTGAATTTTAACATTTTTCTATTTAATTGTTTTTCAACATTTATATCTCTCAATTAGATATTCAGGTATACATATGATATATGTCTAGTAGATTTTCTTTCATGATGAATAAATAAAAGAAAAGTTTCAGCACGTCGAAGGTGCACATGGACTATGTGGGATTTGAACTCCCTTGTGACCTGAATAATTGTATTTGCTTATGAATCTACGAGAGCCGGAAGCGAGGGTCAGTAATGTTATTTGGTTTGAGTGTATGCCTTGGAAGTGGGGTACTGGGGTCAAACCCCCGTGGACATCGAACTGGAAGGGGACTAGGAATTGCGCATAACTACAAGGATTCTGCTCTGTGTTTTAGAAAATGTGGACATATTTATGGTCGTATCAAAATCGCAGTTTGGTGGTTGATTCAGAAAAAAGAAAAGAAAAAGAACCCTGTGAACCTCAAACTGGAAGGTGACTAGGAATTGTGCATAACAATATGAAAGAATGACTGCATATACTTTGCAAAATTTCAAAGTAAAATAATTTCTCTTACTTATACAGATAGCATCTTAAATGTATGTAAAATTGAACACATGGATAATGTTTAATGTCGTGTATAACTTTTCTGTACACTGTGTAAATACAAATAACTGAACATTACTTAATAAAGGTAATTACCCATTATTTCTAAAACATGAACTATGCACTGATCTTTATACATGTAGATCTCTACACTGAAAATGGTGCCGATATGACCAAGGGACCGACGTGTCTAGGGCAGAGATGACTTTGAGGTCGAATTGACCAGAGGACGAAATGACTTGGAGCCGATGTGATTGGATACCATTCTAACAGATGAGAGCCGTTAATTATTACAGAACGCATTGAATTTGAATTTACTGCAGAGATAATTGCTCGACGATATACATTATATTAATATTTTTTTCAATAAATATCGAACAATCTATTAATATTTTTTTTAGAATTATTTTCAGGAGTTAAAATGAATATCGTTGCGTATCTAAACTATCCTAACAGATGTGTACTGCTTTTCTTTTGGATGAATCTTCACTGGGCCTAGTTCTCCCCAGGCCGAACATTCCCCCAGTTCCCGAAAAAAGATGACATGCCATTTTCAATGGCGGTAAATATCCAAAAGGGTTATTATTTTCCATTTTTTAGTGTTTGAAACTACGACGCACTGTTCAGAAATACAGATGCACCAAAAAGTAACACATTATTACTTTGTTTTGGTTTCTAACGGGACTGAAAGCAACCTGTCAGTATCACTTTTTCGAATTACACCCATTTCGTCTGCTAACCAAATCGTCCGCTGCAATTTTGCCCAAGTCGTCCTCTACAATTATACCCAACACGTCCGAAACTCGTTCGCTGGGGGAAAGTATTCAAGTTTTGTATTTCGAATCATTTTTTATTTATTTATATAATAATTTTATTGTATACTTTATTGTATATTACCTATTGTAATATATCTTAATGTACCTCCATTGTAATATATCTTAATGTACCTCCTTGCATTAAATTTCATATACGTGTACGAAATTCTGAAAACAGAAATGTCAGAACAAAATAAACTATCCAGCCATCTAATAAATCTTAATTACTGTTTATTCAATGGATTACCTATAATAATTACATTATTACAGTAAAAGTTCTTAAAGTATATGTACGTTATATTAAGTTCCACAACATAATCTTATAATTCTGCAATTTTTCTTTGAAGAGCTCCACCGGCACCTTACAGTGAATAATTGCAAAATTATTAGCAGAAGTATTATAAGAATTAATTATATCAAGAAA
Source organism: Pictodentalium vernedei (assembly GCA_031216915.1). Taxonomy (NCBI): domain Eukaryota; kingdom Metazoa; phylum Mollusca; class Scaphopoda; order Dentaliida; family Dentaliidae; genus Pictodentalium; species Pictodentalium vernedei. The sequence continues at coordinate 392,366,634 of CM062297.1, forward strand.
TGCAACAAAATTTGTTCTATTAAGTTGCAACATAATCTTATAATTTTGCAATTATTCATCGAGGTGCACCGTCGCTTTACAATGAATAATAGAAAAATTATTAGCAAATGTATTATAAGAATTAATTATATTAAGAAACGCATCGAAATTTATGGTTTATTAAATTCTGCAGCATAATCTTATAATTTTGCAATTATTCTTGGAAGAGTATCACTGGCGTTTTACAATGAATAATCACAAAATCATTAGCAAATGTATTATAGGAATTAATAATATTAAAAAACGCATCAAAACGTGTTATAATTATAGTAAGAAATGCATCAAAACTTGTTATATTAAGTTCCGTAACATAATCTTATAATTTTGCAATTATTCCAGGAGGAGGGGGGTCCTGGTGGGGGAGGGGGGGGGGGGCACAAAATATTTGCAAGACGTGATGTGGGGGTGGGTGAGTCTATTGAGTGCACCAAAAATGTGCATTTCCAACTTGTGCAATTTTTTGAATTTTTTAAGAACATATCAATATATCAGCCAATATATGACATCATTTGTGTTTCAAACCTTAAAGAGGATGTACTGTAATTACACTCTTAACATAAATACAACACCAGGAGGCTTTATATGTTGGGAAAAATGTCACACGTTAGTAGGGGGTGGGTGTCTTGTTCGAAATGTAGAAAATGTGCAGACAATATTTTCCGTGACAAGCGGACGACTCGGCTTGCGGACGAAATGTTTCGGATAATTCAAAAACTGAGTTTCTGTTCATCTTGATATTTCACGAGATACGTGTCAATGCATGTCTGTATACAATCGCACCAATATAACAACAATTATCAGTTATATTATCGGTTATATGTACGTTTTTTTTTTCGATTGAGGTTGTCACTGGCAGACAAGCTGCAACGAAATCAGGACTGAGAGTTCGATCTGAAATGACGAGATCATCAGCTGAGCATATTGACAAACCTCCAGAAGGACAGAACTCGAGTAATAATAATAACACTTTGGCCGGCCGCTGATTTGTCGCGGTTCTCGGATGAGAAGGCCTGGCAACCCCTGAAGTGTAGATATGTAGGCCAATGTATCACGCAAAGCTTTGAGGCGAATTAGGTTGCAACAAAATACATTTGATTCCCAGAGGGGGACAGGCCAATTGCAATTGCATGGGCAATTCGACAGCGGAAGTTACGTAGTTTTTTCACTGAAATTTACTGTCCACTGCAAAAATCACATTGACGGCTACAGAGAATTCTGTTCTGGAACACAGTTATCTGACTGGGTATGTGGAACCCTTTGCGGGCTTACGGCCCGCTTGGGGTTCCTAGAAATTTTATTAGAGCTATATTGTACTAAAGGAAAAATCAGTCTGGGCCAATGGCGTTTAAACTATCGATGCAAGAAAAACAGACGATGCCAGAGAGGCTTTTATCCCTGACTTATATCGCCATCAAAATCGAAAAAGTTACCCCCCTCGAAATTATAGGACGCGTGAGGAGTGTTCAATTAAGAAGCAAATAATCGTGCCATATCGATTAACCCATTCACACACGCGTCTCGTTCTGTGTATATGTCCTATGACATCGGTAGAAAATAAAGCCAAGTTATTAGTAAAAGTAACAAAAGGAATAATTGGCCTTTATGGTAATTCAATTCAATTCTGTTTTTTACTCAGCAAACCGACAGGGGTACATGAGATACATTTACAACATTTACTTATTATTGGTGGATTATTTTATACAAAAACAAACTTGGCAGAACAACATGTAATTTTACGTGACAGTAATAGAGTCACAAATAGAGCCATGTATTCTGCATGCCAGGAGAGATCTATAAAGGGCGTTTTATTTACCACTCCGTCAAAACCTGCAGGATGTTCGTTCAGTATCGATGCTCTTCTTTTTTGTCTTTCCATTTTATTTCTTTCATCGCCAGCAAAACATCTCTCATAGCCACCGTTGCAGCAGGTTTGACAAATCTGTCCAAATGAGGGTCACAAGCTATGTCTTGGGAAGGGCATGCATTAGGAACTTTAAATAATGATGTATGCAAGTAGCACAGGATGACACACGCTCATTTATTAACAACAAATAAGGAAAAAATTTTGTTTCCACGAGTGTGCTAAGTGGTAATTAGAAACTTCATATTTCACACCTTCGATTCATCCGTGGTTGCCTATGGAGGTAAATATCTCGCTATCGCAAGTCAATGTTCTTTTTCCCTCAAGCGAATCGAAAGAAGCAATTTTGAGCAATACAGTGTGAATAATATGTATCTCCTGGCTTTCTCGGAAAGAGGGAAAGAGAGATTGTTCATTGCGATGCGTGTAACGCGTGTAGCGAATGTTCTACTTTCATTTACTGTAATAATTTGATTGAGAGTATTCAGAATAGTGACCACACCAATAACTCGATGAAATACCCTTACCAAAAACAGGCAACGAGTAATACTCGGAACGATAAGGGGGGGGGGGGGGGGAGGTGTGGGGGGGGGGGGGGTGTTTTAGTCCATCGGCAACCTCGTCAATATCATAAAAAAAATATCAGTTATTTAAAAAGGAATTCAATCGTATCAAATGAGAATCACATTCTTCGTACCAATTGGTTACAGTTACGTTTTCTTCGACATCAAAATATGAGGGAATATACAACTGGAGGCACTAAATTCATTTTAATATGCACATTATGTAGAGAAACTAAAGTAAGGCGAAATGCACATTAGACTTGTGGGACGATCCCGTCTATTCAACCGCTCCACAGAAACATCTAGTTCATGCATAATCCGTCATTAAGAATATCTCTCAGTGTCAACCTCCTAACACTAGGTTTCCACTTTGGCTCTTTGTTTAGCGAATGTGTTTTAACCCTTTACCCAACGTAACGGCCAAAACCGGCCAGCGCTATTCTCAAAAATCGCCAATTAATTTTCAAAATATTTTCATTTTTTGTCTCAAAAACATAGGTTATGACCCCTCGTTGGAACGAGCTCGTCGAGCTCGTTCCAACGAGGGGTCATAACCTATGTTTTTGAGACAAAAAATGAAAAAATTTAGTTATTCAAGAATTTTTTTTGCAAGTGTCGTCTGCTTTTCATTTTAGGTAAAGGGTTAACTATAATTTGAAAATTGTTATTCTTCTTAGGAAAAAAAATAGCAAATCTCACTTCCTAAACATTTTATATTAATGGAAATGACATCATATGTATTTTATTACACGCCTGTTCTATGAAATACCCATCTTCAGCAACACTTAACCACTAAATGTGTGCGGAACGGAAATCGTGGTACAAGACAGCACGGCGAACTAACATGTAAAGTGCCCAAAACCACTTTTTCCAGCGAGCTTCCGGTCCTTTCGTTTGTACGGATATGGTCCCAAATTGATAATGACACATTAAAGAAATCCCAAGTAGAGCGTCTTTTAAAAAAACATCTTATCGATTGTCAGAGCAAAACCAGCCTAAAGAGGAGGGGTCCTCCCCTTCTAAGGTTTAGAAGCACCACGCTTAAAAAGTATGTAAATATTCGCGTTAACTAAAGGTATAAAGACGGGAGATTGCTGTTTGCTGGCGACGCACGAGGCAAGGATATCGCTACTTGAAGGGCGGCCCATTGGGGATTACTGACGCGAGATAGCGGTAGCTTCCAATTAGCGAGATAGAGAAACTCATCAGTTAGGGCATGCCCCGCTGTGTTATCGGGTGCCGCGAAATTCCTTTTCACGGGCGATTAGCTGGAGAAGCGTTGTAATTAGTTTCTGTAGAATGGCCCATTGCTTTTGAATTAAGAATGGCATGTAAAATGTCGTGTCATGGTTCTGGCACGGCTGAAAGATTACCTAGGGCTTTAGGATAAAAGTCAAGTTTAGATTAAGGTTGATAGGGGGGCTACAGTGCCCAAATTCTTTGAGAAGGAAAACCCAAGCTGAAACGTTAAAGTTTAGATTGTCGAGCAGCAGGTATCAGCCTGTAATAGTCAGACGTGTTGGTCAACTGTATTGTGCGTATCAACCCCTTTGAAGCGTCAGACTGATTGCGTTGGGAGTAGGTTGTTTGCTGTCGAAGCATCGTAATACCGACTGGAGATCGGTGTGAGTGACAATTCGCCCTAGCATAAAAAAGGGCATTTGTGAATCGTGTGAATTCAACCAGGAACAGTGAACATTTCAGTAGACCTTTCACGGAGGACTTTCAAAAAGTCACATAAGGTATGAGTAGACAGTATCTGACCCAAATCAGAAGTACGGTGGCTTTATAGATGACAAACATTGCTGGTCGGAACCCTCCGACAGCTAGAGGCACAGTTACGCGCAGACGTTGACACTTGAGCTTAAGCGTGTGGAGCTCTTGTGGCGAGCTCACGGTAATAACATTTCGGATTTGTGAAGCTCTTATGGCGAGCTCACGGTAGTAACATTTCCGGTGTGTAGACTACAGTGTCAGTACAGGGCTAGAGAATGACTAAAAAAATATATTGAGAATTATTTAACCCTAGCAACCCATTTTCTGTGAAAAGAATCGAATTGTTGATTGTTGAAATATTGAAACCGCTTTATTTTTATGTGTAAATAAAAGAATCGTTGTTACTTTAAATCATTCTTTCCATTACGCAGCCTGAAGTGATTAGGAATCACACCTAACGGAAATCGAACATATTTCAGGCCAATTTGGCAGAGAAGGAATCACGGCGTCGGTCTAACTCAGCTCCCAGCTCCGAGTTCGCGACACTTGGATTCCAACCCTCCACGTTGGTCTAATTTGTCCGCAATTTCATCAGCGGGATTAAATGACCCCCCGTCACCCAGGTCTTACAGGGGCCCGACGTCTGACATGATTGGCGAGCGCTAACCAGGATATTTCTAAAAGGTAAAAAAATGACTATATGGAAATTTTGTTTTATTTTAACGGCGGTTCTGTTTATGTTTTGACGCGCTCAGTCAGCTGATGCCGTTCAAGGGTTTAATATCGCAATACAGTAGTCCCCAAGAGGACACTTAGTAGACACTATAACTGTGGTAGGTTTCAGAATATTTGGGGCGTTTAATTACGTTAAATTACACAGGTAAATTAGGATTAATTGCCATATTGTTTTTTTCTTTCTTACTTTTCCTTGTTCATTCCTTCTGACGAGTGTTGAAGATAGAAATAAAAAAAAAATCAAAATGGATGTTGTTACACCCCTCGCCCAACTGGTATCATAGGCAAGGAAATGGGCCTTGAGGGGGCCGAACTTCAGAAGTTCGTTAAAGATGAGCAGACACGTGAGGCCAAGGAGATTGCCTTACGTAATGACGCAAGGGAGAGAGAGGCCCAAGCAGCAAGGGAGGCAAAAGAGCGAGAGATTCAGTTAGAAAGAGAGAGAGAGAGAGAAATATGCAAGAGAGCACGAGAAAGAGGAGAGGGAGGCGAGGGAAGAGGAAGCCCAATTAGATAGGGAGGCAAGAGAGAGAGAGATTCAATTAGCAAATGAGGCGAGAGAGAGGGAAGCCCAATTAGCAAGGGAGACAAGGGAGGCAGAACGAGATCTCGAACAACGAGAGAGAATTAGAGATCCTCAGAGCAAGGGCCGATGTGGAGAATGAAAGTCGGCGCTCATGGGATGGGAGTGCAGGGGTAGCAATTCATGCCCCACGCCCCCACCTCGCTCATTTTAATGAAAACACAGATGACTTGGACTCTTACTTGGAGAGGTTCGAGCGTTTTGCCTCCAGTCAAATGTGGCCAGAAGACACATGGGCTATGTGCTTGAGCCCTTTGTTGTCAGGTAAAGCCCTCGAGGCTTATACCAGTATGCCTCCTGCACTTCTTAACGACTACAGTGAGCTGAAGAATGCCATCCTTCGGAGATACCAGCTCACTGAAGAAGGATTCCGGACCAAGTTCCGAGAAATTAAGCAGGAGAAGGGAGAAACAGTACCTCAGTATTTTGCCCGAGCTAGCGCGGTACTTTGACCGCTGGACTGATCTCGCAGAAGTGAATGAGTCATATGGAGCCCTGCGAGATCTATTTCTCCGCGAGCAGTTTTTAACTACGTGCTCCAAGGAGTTGGGCCTGTTCATCAAGGAAAGGGGTCCGGCCACCTATGATGAAATGGCAACTGTGGCGGAACGCTACATCGAGGCCCATGGTTGGAGTGCCAACGCACCAAAATCAGCTAGGGGTGGGGCAAACGGTTTGGCAATGGCACCCGTAAGACAACACCACCCCAATCCGACTGGGGCACAGACCAGTCGGAAGGGGGGCACTCCCAAGGACACCACTTGTTTTATCTGCAACAAGCGGGGTCGTATTGCCAGGGACTGCTGGCAGAAGCAGGTTAGGACCACTGGGAACATTAGACCACCTCAGCAGGGAGCCGGGGACGCAGCACCAAGAGCTTGGAAGCAAGGTGACCGCGTAGATCCAGGGAAAAGTAGACAGACGGCAGCGTTCTGTCAAATTATCGGTCCAGACCACAGTCCCCTCCGGGAATGTATACAAGAGAGAGAATTAGGGCTGGAAGGCGGGGAGGTTGTCCCGATAATAAGTGGCATGTGTGAGGGGCTCACAACTTCGCAGGAGAAGGTTAATATGCCAGTGTACCAAGGGTACGTGGGACAAAGGGAGATCCGTGTGCTCCGGGATTCTGAGTGCTCCTCTACAGCGGTTAGAAGGCAACTCGTTGACGACAAGCAATTGTTGAGTCGTGACCATTTGTGGGTTTTGATAGATGGGACCGTTAGAAGGTTCCCCATCGCGAGGATAACTGTGGATACTCCATTTTATTGTGGCGAAGTGGAAGCCATGTACATTGAATCGCCTGTCTATGACCTGGTCATAGGTAATATCCCAGGGGTGAGGGCAAACCCTGATAAGTTGTGGTCCAGGAATAGGGGGCCGAGTGGGAGCCCAGCTAAGGCAAAGGAAGTTCAAGCCGGTAGGCAAGGGTCCCCGGCGGTTGTACTCCGTAACGTACCGTGTAAGGAAGGGAAGGTTCCCAGAGAGAACCAATCAGAGGACCCAGGGGATGGCCCCTACACGACGAAATGTCGGAAAGTTTCAGGAGGGACGACTCCAGTCCAATTAGGGTGAGGGGGCCGCAGGCGGTCCAGGCTAAACGCCAAACAGAGAGGGAACCCATTGGGTTCATTGGGGAAAGACCCTCCGGCAAAGTTATGCGGGGGAGTTCAGCGCTCCAAGAAGTCTGTGTCACCCGTGTCAAGAGGGGATGCAGGACCCACGCAAATGGCTGGGCAAGCTTCTCCACAATTGAAAGGACACGGGTCGACACAAGTTGAGGGTATTAAAGTGAATTGGACCGCTAAGGTGGGTGCCCAGGGGGCGTGAAAAGGGTCCACAAGCCAAAGGAGAAGCACCCTAGGTGGCAGAGACCACGCAGTGAGTGTCGAGAACACACAGCCCCCATGGTGCGCAAAAATTCGTCGCATTGGACCGGGGGGGGGGGGGGAGGGGGGAGACGGCACAAGGGCCAAGGACAGCCAGTGTCGTTCGAATGAAGGTAATAGCCAGGCCGAGTGAGTCTGGGGGATATAACGCCAATGGAAGCCCTTGGGAGTGCGTCAATGACAGGGTATGGGGACCCTGGTGCAATACCCGTAGAAATAACGGGGCGAGGAGTAGGGGCGTGTCAAGGGTTACCCAAGGGGATACTGGGAACCAGGCCCCTACCAATGGTCGGTGGTTATAAAGAAGCAATAGGTGGGTGGCTGTGGGCCTGGTGGTCCGGAGCAGGGGCCCCAATCGCAAATATTTTTGGTGGATGAGGTGATGAGTTTCTTAAACCCGGAGTTAAGGCCCGGAAGAAACTTTGTCGATAATTTTTTTTATTATTATTGCTCTGACTGCTGACTAGGGTTTGTTGTGAGGGCGAATGTGAGATACACTGCCCCGTCCGTCGCGAGTGTGCGTGGACGGGGAGCTTGTGTGTCGAGTTTTGTAAGTGTGGGATGCACAAACCCGGTGTTAAGGCCCGGGGAAACCGCGCTTGTTTTTATTGACGAGAGTTTGCTGTGAGTGTGAGGCACACTAACCCCGTCTGTCGCAAAGGCGCGGTCGGGAAATCTGTGTGTTGAATGTGTGAGTGTGTGAGGCACAATTTTAATCCCCTGGTTGAGCTTTGCGAAGGTGAGGCTCAACATAATGCAGGGGTCGTTTGCCCCTTCACAAGATATAGGGGAATGGGAGGTGAAGTTACATTCCGTTGGAATTAACCCATCTGACGCAAAGGCGCGGACGGTGTTACTCGTCGGAGTAAGTGCCAAGTGAACTGTTTGCAAAATGGGCGAATGTGTATAAAAATGTGTATGTTTGGGTGTAAATATATAGTATTAGAGAGAGAGAGAGAGTGCTGCAAATCTAAGGATAAGGCTACACTCCATATGTAAACCCACAAGACGGGAGCATGTGGTGGCGTGTGTGTCGTGGGAATCGACATGGCCGTCGCATGAGTCCGGTCATGAGCCCCACGACCACTAGGGTACAGTTTTGTAGTCTTGAACATGATGGGTAGATTGTAAAAGGGTGTGAGAGGCGAGCGTGCGTGGCTTTGCCTCTTGTGTTTTAAGAGATACACAGGGTGTTTCTCTCGGGAAGGGAGTTGTCAGAGCAAAGCCAGCCTAAAGAGGAGGGGTTCCCCCCTTCTAAGGTTTAGAGGCACCACGCTTAAAAAGTGTGTAAATATTCGCGTTAACTAAAGGTTTAAAGATGCAAGATTGCTGTTTGCTGGCGACGCACGTGGCAAAGATATCGCTACTTGAAGGGCGGCCCATTGGGGATTTCTGACGCGAGATAGCGGTAGCTTCCAATTAGCGAGATAGAGAAACTCATCAGTTAGGGCATGCCCCGCTGTGTTATCGGGTGCCACGAAATTCCTTTTCACGGGCGATTAGCTGGAGAAGCGTTGTAATTAGTTTCTGTAGAATGGTCCATTGCTTTTGAATTAAGAATGGCATGTAAAATGTCGTGTCATGATTCTGGCACGGCTGAAAGATTACCTAGGGTTTTAGGATAAAAGGCAAGGGAAATGGGTGGCTAAAACACTTGAAGAAACGCTTGGGGTGTGGTCAAGTAAGGCAGACTTTTGGTCGCTTGGCGAGAAGAGATTACCTTCGAGAGGATCTCTGGTGGGAATTGCCAATAGGGGCATTCCACGGATTTAGATTAAGGTTGATAGGGGGGCTACAGTGCCCAAATTCTTTGAGAAGGAAAACCCAAGCTGAAACGTTAAAGTTTAGATTGTCGAGCAGCAGGTATCAGTCTGTAATAGTCAGAAGTGTAGGTCAATTGTATTGTGCGTATCAACCCCTTTGAAGCGTCAGACTGATTGCGTTGGGAGTAGGTTGTTTGCTGTCGAAGCATCGTAATACCGACTGGAGATCGGTGTGAGTGACAATTCGCCCTAGCATAAAAAAGGGCATTTGTGAATCGTGTGAATTCGACCAGGAACAGTGAACATTTCAGTAGACCTTTCACGGAGGACTTTCAAAAAGTCACATAAGGTATGAGTAGACAGTATCTGACCCAAATCAGAAGTACGGTGGCTTTATAGATGACAAACATTGCTGGTCGGATCCCTCCGACAGCTAGAGGCACAGTTACGCGCAGACGTTGACACTTGAGCTTAAGCGTGTGGAGCTCTTGTGGCGAGCTCACAGTAATAACATTTCGGATTTGTGAAGCTCTTATGGCGATAGTAACATTTCCGGTGTGTAGACTATAGTGTCAGTACAGGGTTATAGAATGACTAAAAAATATTTTGAGAATTATTTAACCCTCGCAACCCATTTTCTGTGAAAAGAATCGAATTGTTGATTGTTGAAATATTGAAACCGCTTTATTTTTTTGTGTAAATAAAAGAATCGTTGTTACTTTAAACCATTCTTTCCATTACGCAGCCTGAAGTGTTTAGGAATCACACCTAACGGAAATCGAACATATTTCAGGCCAATTTGGCAGAGAAGGAATCACGGCGTCGGTCTAACTCAGCTCCCAGCGCCGAGTTCGCGACACTTTGATTCCAACCCTCCACGTTGGTCTAATTTTCCCGCAATTTCATCAGCGGGATTAAATGATCCCCCGTCACCCAGGCCTTACAGGGGCCCGGCGTCTGACATCGATAATATTCTCCGACTGTACCTCGGGGATGTCCATTGCAATAACGCTAAATGCTCAGATTGTGTAAAAGAAACCCACCCAGAAATCGTCTTGCACTGACTTGTCTACATGTGCTAGAAGGTACACAGGAAATTCAGAACAGAACAGATCAGTATAAATAAATAAGACCCTCGTGGAATAAGGATTTGCTCCTTGAATCTAATTTTTCAACATGAGTCCCACTGCATTGTATATGTTTAGACCTGGACCTGGACCATGGGCAATGCCTTTCCTTTCTGGAAATGCTGTAAATACGTTGAGCAATGTTTATTGTGAGTTGATTATTCAGATTAAGTGGGGAATGACAGGTAGACAGTCTAAAAGACTATGCCATCTCCCTGCAGATTACTCATAATTTCTATTATTTTGTACACTTTTTGTAAATTTCCATGTTATTGTATATTGCAAAATAAAAGAATCAATCAATCAAACAATCAATCAATCAATCGTTGACGTACTATTTTTATAAAGAAGCGAAATTTCACTGGAATTCTCTACAAATCGTGCACCGCAATCACAATTTGAAGCCCTAAGCATAGGTAAAAATCGTCTCCGGAGTTCCAATGTGTTCTATGTGGATTTGTGTCACATGGTCGCATAGAAATAGAGGCCTGTAGTATCTGCTTCTTATTACACGTTTGTTATGTGTAATCCCCATCTACAGCAACACTAAACGAAAATCGTTGACGGACTATTTTTAAATAGAAGCGAAATTTCACTGGAATTTTCTACATATCGTGCAACGCAATTACTGTTTGAATCGGTAGCGATAGCTGAAAATCGTCCCCTGAGTTTCAATGTGTTCTATGTGCCAGTAGGCACATAGAACACATTGGAACTCAGGGAACGAAATAGTAACACGGGTTCCCCTCGCAAATTTGGTTGGCGATAAAATGTGTACATTTTGTTGATAGTTGTCAAATGCATTGCTGCGTGTCCTTCTTATAATTGTTTCTTTTATAGACGAGAATGCGTGTAATAATCACAAGGACACGCGCGTGTGAATGGGTTACTCGATATGGCAATTTTGCCATCGCAGCTTCTCGTTTTATTCTTCCGCGCTGGTACTCGTACCATATCGATTAGCCCATTCGTACAGGCGTGTCGTTCTGTGTATATATGTCATGATGCTCACACTGTCGATATAGCGAACAGAAAAAAAGGTACAGAACATAAAAAGATAGTCAAAGGCCGTTTAGTTATTTTAGAATGGGTTTCTACAGAGAAGAATAGCCAAACGTTGAAATTGGTTGGGAAGAAAATTGTAGAAAGCCAGCGTCTGTATTTTTATACTGACCAAGAGGAAAATGCCTGAAGTTTGTGAAATGATGCTAACATCGATAACACAAATTCGATAGCGTTTCGAATTTTAAATTTTTATATGAAATTCCCATACCCTTAGTGTTAAATTTTCCGACAGCTTTAGGAAATTAAAGAGAGCTAGCCTTCCTATAAATCTATTCCAATGGCGACATGTGTCATTCATGATTGACAATCCTTGCTAAATAGATGGGCATCGATTTTATAAAGAAGTTAATTGCGGATTCAGAAGAAAGAAAAAAACACCACTTAATCTTAATTTAAAGTATTGGCTATTTCTATTTCCTCTCAGTTCGAATAACATTGGAATGAAATTCTAGTAGTGTTTATGGGGATCATCACTTAAAACCATGAGAATAGTGCAGTTTAATACTGAGAGTACCAAGCTTTTATTTGTATTTTTTTCATATCTGGGAAATGGAATATTAATCACATCCTTTAAAATTCACAGCCGACGACTCCCTTTGTTTCACGTTGCTGTTTTCCGGAAGTATGGCTGCCACGAATAATAAGTATATATTACGATAACAATAACTGCTCTTTATTAGAACAATAACTTGGTATTGTTTCAAATAATGCACAGTTATTGTTCTAATAAACCATATTGCCAGAATCAATACACTAACCGAGTTTTACTTTGAGTTGCATATCAAACATCTGGGTTATTTTCACCCATCTGGAGCCACTAATATAAAACTATTACAATCGCATTCTCTAGAGTTGTATTTTCTAACTTACTAAAATGAATCATTAGCATTTCAAAGAGTGTGCCAATTGGCCAACATGCCACATCTTCGAAAATGCTAATCATTCATCTCAACCCATTTAAAGTCACAGCTAGAAAATACAATTCTAGAAAATACAGTTTTAAAAGTTTTATAGTATTGACACCTGTTTTCATCGATGATTTATCCACAAATAATAGTTCGCTGTTCAATTTCTTCACGTTTTCAATTTTACTTCAACCCTGATATGATTAAATTATTTAAATGTTTGGCATTACATTGAATCGGAAATTTAATTTAAAGTGCGTTGGAAGTTAGATAATCCACGCTGCTCGGATTATTCTGGAATTGACCTTCGACCATCGTGCGTAAAAATACTTCAACTATAAACAAAACTTTGTCGAGCATACCAATTTCTACTGGTCTGCCTTATCTATATATGTTGGTCAGCATATAGAATAGGTTTTGCAAAAGAATTATAACTAAAATAACAGCAACCGGACGCTGTATGGGATTCTTATTTTATTACACGCATGTTCTTCGAAATCCAACAGCAACAGTAAACCATGCGGAAAATGAAAATCTGAATCGTTGACGGACTACTTTTAAACAGAAGCGAAATGTCACTGGAATTTTCTACAAATCGTGCAACGCAATAACAATTTGAATCGCTAGCGATGGCTGAAAATCGTTCCCCGAGTTCCACTAGACACATAGAATACATTGGAACTCATGGGACGAAATAGTAACACGGGTTAACTTCACAAATTTGGTTGGTCATACAATGTTTTCTTTTTGTTGATAGTTGTCAAATGAATTGCTGAGTGTCCTTCTAATGATATTTGTAAAGTCGTGAAGGTGTGCAATAAACAAAGAACGACACACGTGTGTGAATGGGTTAATCGATATGGCACTTGTGCCATCGCGGAAGGATGAAACTCCAGGCGCGTGGCCTCTCGTCCTATCCTTCCACACTGGCACTCGTGCCATGTCGATTAACCCATTCACATTCGCGTGTCGTTCTGTGTACACCCTGACTGACGCCGATTATGAAGGTAGAAATGACATCGAAAAATCGACCACAACAAATTTTTAATTTGTTTGCGGAAATGTAAAGTTAACAGTCTACGATAATAGAATTCAAAGGGATAGACACAATTTAGTCAAGATAAAATACAGCACACAAAACAATCGGCTGTGGATTCGGCAATAAACTTGTAGGTTAACCATTTGAACCCGGGTGTCGTTTGTCCGGTCAAGGAAGATGATACGCCATTATTTCCTTAAGTATGACGTAGGACACTGCGAATATTCGATATTCGAAATGATTTTCGATTCGACGACAACATTCGATTCGAATTCGATTCGGCAATCGGTGCCGAATATCTATCAACTATCTCCGATTATACTTGCAATCTTTCTCTCTGTCGGAATGCACCGTATATCGCTGGGAGGAAAGCGTGTTTTAAAAATAGCTTTAAACTCTATTCCATCTCACATTCAGTGCCGGCAATAATCATATTTTCATGATTTGAAATAATTATAGTCTGTGTATGTCTTATTTCAGCAAATGTTCTATTTTTATTTTTTTTTGCTGAAATGTTAAAGGGCTCATGAATCAGTGTGGGAGACAGTCCCCTAATAGTATTAGGAGAAAAAAATATGCAAATACAGTACATCCTGCTTTTCCTTCATCAACAACACCTTGTGTTTTGCGTTGTTATTTTTTTTAAAACTCTCTGAGAATTGAGGAATACACATCAAGCAGAAGCTTTTGTTCTTAATGCATGTTGTGATCTACATTATAGAAACAAATGTCTGCATGAAATTTGGGTAACTAACAAAAGTAATAAAAATTAATAAAACAGTAATATTTATTACATTTTTAAAAGTAATTGAAATATAATACAATAATCAAATTCCAAAAGTAATTGTAATATAATATAATAAGAAAACAAAATCAAAAGTAATAGTAATATAATATATTACATTTGAAAGTAATAGACCCTAGGCCTGCTACAGATTTATCCGTCGCTCGTACTTCCTATTCTATGTCCCCTGCACATGGAATAGAGAGTACGAGCCGACATGGTTATGTCCGGACTAAAACATGATTTTTTCCCGGTAGCGCTACCGGTAACCATTCTAATAAATTAGATTCAATATTCGATTCTCGAATAGTGATCAATATTCGATTCCGTATTCGATTCGATCGCATTCAAATATTCGTGAATATATTGGATAGACCAATCAATACGCACAAGGAAATCAGAAACATGATTTAATGCACATCGCACCAGCACAGTCACTCATTAAGATTGAAATAACAAAACATATAAGAGATATTCATGACAGGAACAGGAGCTGAAGTTCTAAAATGCATTGAGTGGCGAAGGTTCCCGATGTAACCCGGTCAGAATGACATTATTGCACTCTCACGCGCAAATTCGAAATCTCGAAGGTAGCAAGAATATATTGAAGAACACTATCAAAAGCCTTCTGTGTGAGATCCGTACACGAAAGTATTGCATTCCCAACCGTTTGAGAGCATGTTGAATTATGTTTTATTATATGTCAACATTAGGGCCCTACGAAGCTTCTCGATTCGATTCGATTTCGTATCGTAAGCCGATATTTGGTTCGATTCGAAATCGGGTGCCGATGCGTTTCCTCTCTAGCCTTTTTCGTAGGTATATGGCGTAAATCGTACCTACATAATGTTGAAATAAACGATTGAGTGTAACTTCCGGTACATTAACATAAACAATACCTTCATTCATGCCATCAGCTATGCTAATTCCAATATGACTAGTCACTACCCCTGTTAAAGGCAAATTTAAGGTTTCCAAGCAATGTCGACGATGAACAATAATCTTTACAGGGTAATACACCAACAACATTATCATAGCATGCCTTCCACGAAGGCATGCCTTGATGATGTAGTTGAATTATTTTATCAGTCGAGACTTGAGCCATCACAGTCAGAACAAATCAGGTTTATAGCACCCCCCCCCCCCAACCCCCAATGGCCATCGTCAGGACGACATTGATTCGATTCTATTTCGAATAATATGCGTGAATCGATTCCATATTCGATTCCAATCGGAAATGTGTAATACACAGAGCCCTGGTGAACATCTGATTCTCACTTTATGATTGCTATCCTGAAAGTGTTTGAATGTATGCTGTTCGAGTACTGAAAGCAGTGCAGTTAAATTTAATACATGAATATTTAGGAATGGCTTATTTGATTCTGACGGAAAAGAGTTACAAATTTAACCGTTCGTCACCCTGTGTGTTTCGAATGAAAACAATAAACCTGTTTTTCACTCTGATATGTCTTTCTGAAATTGTTTTATCGTTTTTAACTGTACGACGTGAAATTATTACAGATTAAAATTTAGCTCTTAAAGGATTTGCCATGTTGACACTTCCCTAAAAAGCTCAATTCTCCCCAAAATTTATGTAAACTTTTTTTATCATATTAAAAACGGCTTATCGTTTTTTGTGTTCCCCAGGCGTATTCATTTAATTGTTTCTTCCTTTTCATCAATCTGGAAAGAACACGGGGCGCATTGGTTAGCGCATTGAACTTTAAACCGAATAATCAACAGTTGAATACTTTTGCGCACCATTTGCACTGTATCATTGGGCAAGACACTTTCAACCGATTGTTACGCGTGGACACAGTGGCTATTTGTACTAAGGCATACTGCAGCACGTGCGCTTGCCTTCAATCGCTGATAACCCTGCTTTCAACGGGTTGGTAAGTTGCATAGCCTGAAAGTGGCTTACAGCTGATCGGTAGTTCTGGTTTACTTCACCTATAAAACTGCCTGACACGATATGACGACCCTGGTAGTGTACAACTTTAACCGCTGATAGTTTCGTTAAATCCCAGTAGATAAAAAAGCAGTGAGATAGTTCTCTCATTGTGAGTCATATGTACGCAAATTATGAATTGCTTTTCTGTAAGGTTGTTGTGGTAGTTTTTTATCATACACTTCTCTACAAAGAGACAGAACACATCACGGTGTTTTAAATATATCCAAACCGACAAGACCAGCACATGATAATAGTTTAAAATGGCAATGCAGAATGATTACAAATGAGCACATGTATTTGTCAATTTTATTACAGGCCTGTTATATGAAATCCCCATCTACAGCATTTCTACACCGTGCGGAAAATGAAAATCTATTCCGGATATATGTGTGGAACGGAAATAGTTGACGGGCTGTTTTTGAACAGAAGCGAAATTACACTGGAATTATCCACAAATCGTGCAACGCAATTACAATTTGAATCGCTAACGATAGCTGAAAATCGTCCACTGAGTTCCAATGTGTTCTACGTGCCAGTATGCACATAGAACACACTGGAACTCAGGGGACGAAATAGTAACACGGCTTCTGGTTGGCGATAAAATGTGATTTTTGTGTTGATAGTTGTCAGATGAATTGCTGAGTGTCCTTCTAATAATTGTATTTATAGACGCGAAGGCGTGTAATACACATAGAAAGACACTCACGTGTGAATGAGTTAATCAATATGGAACTTGTGCCTTCACAGAAGGATAAGACTCGAGGTCTGTTGCCTCTAGTTTTATCTTTCCGCACTGGCACTCGTGCCATGGCGATTAACCCATTCACACAAGCGTGTCGTTCTGTGTATGTGATACACACCGCATAACAACGTGCCATCAAAATAAATGCCATTAAATTGTTAGTGTAAGAGTCAAGATAAATAAAACACAACGTTTCCAGTCAGTGTTCACGCTCTCTGGTGCCAATTGCACTGACAAATTTCGTTTGGCACTAACTTTTATCATTTGGAAACAACATTTGGCATAAAAAGTATATTTGGTATGTTTCAAAGGCATGGGGTGAATTATTTCAGTGTGCCGTTTTCGATAAAATCGATGTCACACGTTAGAGGTGAAATAGAATTCACGACTGTCGGGTAATCTATTCGTATTGAACTATTTCAACTCCTGAAGTAAGGGCGAGAATTGAGAGTTATCTCCCATAATTTTTTACGCATCAAAGCGCACGCGATCATATTTGACATGCAATTGTAACCAGGGGGGAGAGATATTATCTGTCGCATGTTCATAAATATAGAAAAACACCACTATTCAAAGTTAAATAGAACCATTAAAACAATGACATATCCAAAATAAGTTTATAAAAAAAGAAACTTTAGTTTGCCTTAATCAAATCTATGTTGGTCTAAATTTTCTCATAAAGATTTAGTACATTTTTAGGGCTTTGAAGTTTCCCGCCTCAGTATTTTCTCACACATTAATAAGGCGATGTTTTGGAATAAAAAGTGAAAATTTTAAACGAAAATGGAACCATTAAAAACTAATTTTAACAAAACGTATTTGATACCATTTTAAAATGTATGTTATCAAATATTTGATCATATGTCAGTCCATTATGTAAAAAAATGAAATTTCTGGCATATAAATGTTTTTCGTTTTTCTCCCATAGATCGCTACCGTAATTTTGATTGTCATCTTTCCAACTGTTTGTACGCACGCGCATTCAGGGGAGTAGAATAATAGTTCACTAACCTAACGGGAAAAATCATGCCGCTTTGTTATGGTCAACTAAATTAACAGTTTATTCATTTAACCTAAAAATATAACAACACTTGGGCCGGCCGATGATTTGTCGCGGTTCTCGGGTGAGAAAGCTTGGTTACCCCTGTACTCCCAGCTGCCTCCCGATTCCCACGCTCCTTCTCTCCTCTCAGCACTCCGAGACGAACTACTTGATGACATCCCTTGCCCAATTCTTCCCAATCTCTCCGATTAGCATATTAACCCTCTCCTTTGAGTCTCCCCCTAGACACATGTCCTTCATTCTCACATCCCACTTCCCCACTATACTCCCAGTGAATCTTATACTTTTAGACTGGTCTTTTGGGCATCCTGGAAGAAAGTGTTCCAGGGTCTCAGTCACGCCCAAATTACACATCTGGCACTCCTTTTCACTATTTTTCCCAATTTCTCCCTCAGTTCCAGGGACCGCGACATCAGCTTGAACAACAGTGACCCCACAAAGGTGCCATCAAGGTACTCTTCAAAACCAGGCTTCTCATTATCACGCAGGCCACCCGAAGATCTCTTTGATTTGACCCCCTCTCGCCAGTTGAGGTTACCATCCTCCATAACCCTTTCTCTGACGATTTTTTTTACCGTGGTTTGCCCCAACGTCTAGGTCAGAGATCTCCAATGAGTAGTTCTCTATTAGCTCCCTCAATTGGACCATCCATCCTGCCTTGATATTTGAGTTGAAATTCTTGAGATGTACCAAGTAATTAAAAGTTTCAGTAATAGCATAGTTTCAATAAGTCTATCCTGTCCTTGATTCTCATCCACCCAAGCTTACCCCTGATTGCTTCTAGTGCTGCGGCATTACTCGACCCCGTTATCCATCGGCCTGCATCGTTGAGTAGGGTTAACAAGGTCTTCACAGCCGTCTGGTTTAGGGGTACCACTTCCGTACCATATGTTATACTTGGCAGACCCACCATTTCCCAAATGGTTTTCCCCAAAATTGTTATCAAAACATTTATTTGCCACATAACTTTTTTTATATTCCTTAAACTTTTTTAAAAGCCATCTGGATGATAAATTATTTGCTAGTAGTTTATTTGGAGTGAATGAACAGAGAAAGTAAATTATAACTGTGAAATTATTTTGCGCATATGTTTATTTATTTATTTATTTATTTATTATTAATTAATATCTATTTTTATCATTTGTTGGCTTTTGCAACTAAAATACTAAAAAGAGCCGGGTAATACCAAATTAAGATATCGTACTTTGAGTGCTAGAAGGCGCCATTTAGCATTGCAGATAGCGCCTTGTTGCACTCAAAGGAGGACGTTACATGGTTAATTTGTTCTCGATTACTATCAGATTCCATTTAGCGCTAAAATCTTTCTTTTACTTGGCACCAAACAATTCATTTGCAACAGAACAAAAATTCCACTTGGTACCGAAACATTTCGGGCTAGTGTGAACTCTGTTCCCAATTAGATTAAAACTATCGCCACAAATTGTGTAGCAAAATGTACTATTCGTGGTTCCCGCCTGCGAACTATGTTTGAAAATCAAGATTGTGATGACAAAGATATCTGTTTCGAATTGACAGGGAGGTAGCAAATAAAATCAACAACTTTTTTCATATTCATAAACCTTTGCATTTTCTTTATATTGAATGATGCGCGTCCAAATTTTATTTGTGGTCCGAAAATTTTTGATTTGTATTTTTAATTTTAAAATCCCAGCAGTAAGGCAATAGCAGAAAACAAATATGGTTTACCATTTTCCATTTTTGTGCTCATTTATTTATCTGGTGTAGTGGTGGGGGTGGGCGGGGGTCTCTGAATGTTGGCATCTATTGTTTTCTGACCTGGAGTCATCGGTACATGTTGATTGCTAAAACAACACTTCCGGGGTGTTGCAAATATACAGTCTGTTTCTTACAAATGGGAGGATGGGCATCATTGGCTCATTTGAACAGAATATTTTATTAGTACAAAAAGGTCTCACTACCCAAACTGATAAGTACAGGGAAGAAATATCCATAATATATATAAAATGATCTCGACTTTCAAGCAACGTAAATATCTATTAACCAAAGAGATATGTTACAGTGTCATCATTTTCAGGAACCGCGTTGACAACACTCAACACGTTTCTTGGGCAAACTGACGATATTTTCTTTTTCGTGGTCTAACCCCGGCATGTGCCTGGCATTCCACTGCACTACTTGTCCACATAGTCACCAAACATGAGATTAATTTTATTATTTAAATCAACATTATGGGGAATCAAAATATTTTTATGAATGGAATGTTCATGCAAGAAAATACTGCATTTCGAACGAACGAAGTTACATCCTTAAGAGAGAGCGAGAGGGTGAGCAGGAAAGAGAGAGCGAGAGAGATAGAGAGAGAGAGACAGACAGACAGACAGACAGACAGAGATAGAGAGAGACAGAGAAAGACTGTATTCTTGCAAGCTCAACGACTGAAGGGTACGATTTGATGGGAGCATTGGCGAGGTTTAATATGTTTATAGCTACAACGAGTTTATGGTTAACTACGGAAGCGATCGGGTGGATATATAGCGTTTCGCATGAGAGGTACTGGAACTGTGTTGAATGGGGTGAGAAGACGGCGGGCTGTGTATATATAGTGATTATAACCATTGTCTACAGAACAGCTGCCGTGGACTTGTCGTAATCCATACGTGGAGAGTGATATCCACGCACGCGTTTACCAGGTAATAAAGGTCATAATCAGCAAAATTTCATTTAATGAAGCACCGAGTTGTACCCAGGCATTCTTTAATTCAATTTTGGATAATTATTCCTGTAATTAGTTTTGGAATCTAATATTATTGCGCCCGTGGAAATATTGCCCACCGGTTGAAAGTGACCAGTTCATGGCGGCCGTACTGGATAAGATTCATAGTGTCTCGTAAACATTTTAGGCATATTCTTTTGGGTTTTATTGCATTTCGTGCAGTTATTTGAATTTTGGTTCTTTTATATACTGTTCGCTTTTCCGATCAATTGATATATTCCGAACGATTGAATCTGAAATATTTCATAAAGATTTATTTTCTGAGAGTCAAAGCTAGATATGGTGTTCAATTTGAAACTTGATTTGATCAACATTTTGATGACATTAGAATCTGAAATGAAGACATTCCACAGCCGTTATTTTATGATTACACCAGATAGCTCCACAAATTATGTTAATATCATGATGTTTTCAATTTAGATTTAAATATAATTTTATTGGAGTATCAGTAACTGGGACAGGAATGGATACCTGTATATTTTTGTAAGTTAAGGCACATGATATTACATCAACGGTCTCTAGGCGCATATGTCTGCAACAAGTTTGTAAACAAACAGCTCATAACAGTGTCTACTTCCGAACAGAATTCGACTGGTGACAGGAGAGCTGGATTATATTAGAGAGGCGTAAGGGCCATGTATCGATGATGGGACTTTGGGAGTAACTGACCTAATGCTTCGACAGTGCTAGAACGAGGATTTTATCTGTCGATATTGTTTACCTGTCTATTAATAATAAATAACAATAAGCCAGACTGATTTGATATTGCAGAACGAATCTCCAGAAGTCATCCAATGAAGCACTGCCAACATCTGGTCGCTACACGAGGGGAAGTTGTGTGAATCTTCGGTACTAAAAAGTCTCTTAATTTCAGCATTATGGAGTAAAATTTAAATTTGAGGCGTTCAGGCCTTTGGTAGGAATTAATGTTATAGTATTGAATACGTTCTGATAATGTATATACACAGAACTACACACGAGTGTTAATGGGTTAATCGATATGGCCCGAGTGCCAACACGGAAGGATAAAATCTAGAGGCCGCAGGACTCGAGTTTCATCATTCCGTGATAGCACAAGGCTCACGTTTATAAAGGACATTCACCAATTCGTTTGACAGCTATCACCAAAAAGAACACATTTTATCGCAAACAAACTTTGCGAGGGGAACCCGTGTTACTATTTCATCAGCTGAATTCCAGTGTGTTCTATGCGCCTACTGGCACATAGAACACATTGGCACTCAGGGGACGATTCTCTGCTATCGCTATCGATTTCCCCGTTCAAACACCTTTTAAAAGTAAGACAACGGCGTTTTCGTCATTTTCTGAGGTTCTGTAACATTCCCCTGTTCATTATGTCAACAGTGTGTGCATCGCGACGTATATACACATAACGACACGCTTGTGTGAATGGGTTAATCGATATGGCACGAGTGCCAGCGCGGAAAGATAGAAGGATAGGCCACAGGCCTCGAGTTTTATCGTTTCCGTGATGGCACAAGTGCCATATCGATCAACCTACTCACACACGCGTGTCGTTCTATGTTTATTACACGCCTTCGCTTCAATAACAAAAACAATTATTAGAAGGACTCAGCAATTCATTTGACAACTTTCAACAAAACAACACATTTTATCGTCAACCAGATTTGCGAGGGAAACTCGTGTTACTATTTCGTCCCCTGAGCTCCAATATGTTCTATGTGCCTACTGGCACATAGAACACACTGGAACTCAGGCGATGATTTTTAACTATCGCTAGCGATTCAAATTGTAATTGCGGTGCACGTTTTTTTTTTAGAAAATTTCGCTTCTCTATAAAAGTAGCTCGTCAACGATTTCCGTTTGGCACATGTGTGCGGAACGGATATTCCATTTTTCCGCATGGTTCAGTGTTACTGTAGATGGCGATAACATAGAACAGACGTGTAATAAATACAAATGTGACATTGCAACACTTCACCGTCGGGAGCACGTAACCTTTTGAAGCGACATCTCTTGCAGGTTGGGTCGTAACCCTTGAATTTCCCGGGAAGCAACACATTGTGTAGACATGCTTGATTCTAGGGATTATACTTCCCACATTACGAAAAGAATATCCTACAAATGACATTGAAAATGAAAGATAAAAACAAAAAAGTAAAATGCGCATGACTCACACCGGTGACAGAAATTCTCAAAAAAGTAAGATGGGATGCAGAATGTCAAATGACCGGAAACCATGTGTGAGGTTTCAGAGCTGTGTAGTTTATAACTAATGAAAAGGGTCCAAAATGGCGTAAAAGATGAAGTGATGTAGAAACGTACGGAATGGCCATAAATAAAAAAAAAAAAAAAAAAAAACTGAGAAATACAGAAAATACACGTATTATATTTTGCCGGTCCTAAAATTTAAATAAAATCGCACACGTCAGATTTTCAGACATTGACCCATATGACGTCACCTCAGAGTTCCACCTTAACCGTTTGGAATTCCCAGATTGGCAAAATATTTTTAGATGTTGTTTTTATTGAAGAATATATTTCCAACATTTCGAAAAGTGACGTTTAATGAATTGGTTCACATTAAAAAATGTAGAAAAAAGGTAAATATGATATTGTTTTGGATGAAGGTTGAAATTCGAAACAAGGGCATACCAGAACAAGAGCCGTCGCCAGAACATAAGTGTGTAAAATTTAATAATTTTGTGTTTACTAGGTAGAGAATAATGTTTGTCCATGGAGTCATGGTTTCGGAAAATAAAAAAAAAGTTGAGCTTTATCAAGTGACGAAAAACCGCAAATTGGCTATAAATGGAGAATAGTAAAACATACCGGGTTTCTATCTTTTTAAACTTTTTTGAGCTCAACAAAATATAACAATTTCATGAAAATCCGACATACGTTTACTTTTCAGACATTGACGTCCGATAATGTCTTTTTTAACAATATTTTTATTTCATTCATTTGAAATCGGATTTGGCGAACAGACTAAGCCTATCTTAACGCCGTACCCTTACAAGCAAAGTTTCATTGCATGGCTCTTGTGCAGTTGTCAAATGTGACAAAAAATCAGGTACCAAAACAATATTTCTAAATTGATGGAAAACTTAATTTCTAATACATATGAAGCACGGTGAATTACATAACATTTAATCCAGACACCCATAAGTCCGCCATGACATGTACATTGCATACATTAAGAAATACAGCGTACACGCCATGGAGGCGAAGACTCAGCTACAAATGAAGTATTTGGAAGATGGATTACGTCTAATAAATACCAGGGTAACTCACGTAGCCGCCGACCAATTGTCAATTTCTATAGCAATTTTTCAAACCTTCTGGTTTTGATAATGTATTCTTGTGCAGTGTTGAAAACAAAAATGTTGTGCGAGTCAGATTTATACGAATTTCAATTGAGTAGGAGTTATGTCATCGTTGTCCAATTTGCCAAACATTATTTGGCGTTCTTGCACTTAAAAAGAGCATGAAAGTATGTAATGATTGAAGTCTTCGTAACGATAGCTATAGCGACAATCAGGGTTATCCCCTATGAATCGGTCAAACTTATTCTAGTTCGCTACAGTTTAAATGAAGTTTGCAGTGCATAATCTGTCCGTTTCTGTTCGCGGCATAATAATATTTATGGACAATGACGTCATCAGTTGCCAAGGCCTTTTTCAGGACATTAACTGTTTCACTGTTTCTGATCTTCTCATGTGGGGTAGTCCAAAGCCTCACCGAAGATGGAAGGAATGAGTTTGAGATCCGCAACGTGTTGCATTTAATTTCCCGTAATAAACCGGTCGTTCTAAGCGGGTAAGGTGTTACTTCCAAAACAGAACGAGGGATTAACAATCGCGTGTAATTCGGTACATGTGATTTTAAATATGATAATTTCACAACTCAGCTCGACCTCAACCGTTGAGAATTTCTCTGGCTGGCAATATATTTTAAGATTATGTATATTATTGCAGAATAAATTTCAATGTATGTATATTATTGCAGAATAAATGTTCGAGAATGATGAGGGGGGCGGCTTGTTACCTGAGTTATTAAAAGACGAATAAGCAAACATAAGAGTCGCATCGCAGGCATGGAACTTTGAAAGACAACACAAACCCAGCCAGAGATAAAATAATTATCTGTCAGTTTGCCAAATTTCATGAGCATACGGCAATCGGAATTGGCTTAAAAGGGAGCAAGATAAAAAGTCCAACAATCGCTTACAGTCATTTCCACTCCGTGGACAAACAGAAGTGTGTTGATCTAAGGTTGTATATTGAGTCTCCAGGAAGATATTGAGCGCGGCACGGCCAACGCAATTTTTTGGAACCATGGTGCAGTCGTATACTTACGTTTAAGATAATAACACGTTTGTAGATTGTTAAAACATAATTTTTGCGTTTTGGTATATTTTTACGCAACATTGTTGTGTATTCTTTGGACAGTCTGAATCAGGTGCGACACGACACTCTTTCAAGCATTCATTTGGCTGCGCGTGAATATAACAAGAACATGATTATGGAGGGCATTGTAGTTTATTAACGATCTTACAAATATGATTAACAGCTCGACGGATTATAAACGGCTGTGACGCCCACTTTTGTAGTAATTACCACTTTTGTGGTAGCTCACCACTTTTGTAGTAGAAAACGCCCACTTTTGTGGTAGCTCACCACTTTTGTAGTAACGTCGCCCACTTTTGTAGTAAAATGAGGTCTCCACTTTTGTAGTAACCGTCGCCCACTTTTGTCATAAAAAAACAAAGTCACCACTTTTGTAGTAACGTTTTTACCACTTTTGTAGTAAAATATTTCCCAGTTTTCAAAGGCTAAAATTATTCGCGCGATATGATCAGAGTTAAATTAAAGAATTTGCCCTTTCTCACTGATGGAACTTTGTATAATTCGACCCAAACTTATATTGACCAATTGCTTTGGGAAATCCATGCAAAAAAAAAATTGGCACTTTAACCCTTTACCTAACACGGCACTTATTGAGATTATTAAATTTCGTATTTTTTCCAATATAAGTTCCTCCAATTTTCAATGAAACTACACATTGTATACACATTTGGATATCGTTAGAACCCAAAAAGCCGATTCTGATAATATCCAAATTTCAATAGGTTTGCGAGAAATTTTGGAGATATTTAAGGCTATTTTAGGCTTAATGTGGTCAATGTTCGGGCCGTTTTCGTCTTTATGTTGGGTAAGTGGTCAGCGTTTGATGCCTTAAGTCCGGTGGCAGCTGACCGCACATATCCATTCTATAAAACGCATTTTCAATCGGTATATTCCTTCCAGTCAGTCTGCAAGTATGCATGAATACTTGAATATTGCATTATACTATAAATATTGCTTGTGTGGATATTTTAGGGGCCACTCTCTTTTATGCGTCTTGTTATGGCTTCTGTAAATAGGGGGGGGGGGGGGGGATCTTGAGGCTTGCGATTTTAGAATACGGTTTTAGCTACTCTTTAAGCTCATCTAAAAATTATTAAAATCTTCGAATTTATCATTTTCCCGTTCCTTACACAAATGTCGACAAAGGAATACACATTGTTAGTACGTATCGCTGGCTGCCTGAACTCGCTTGCTCATGTGGGTCACAATCACACCGTGCATTAAGGCGCACTGCACGTCGATTGTGTACGTCTTGATGTTGGAGAGCTGATAGCTGCTCGTCCGTGCTCACCACGACGTTGTCTGTGAGGGTGGAGATGGGAAGAGAGGCTTGGGGGACTCCGGTTTCCCCCGCTTGTAGAGCTTTTATCGACACTGGACGAATCTGCTGTTGAAGTGTCTTTAGATTCAGACGGGTTTCTCTATTATAAAACAAAGTTTTGTTTCTGAAATCACTACCTGATAGCCCTACATACAAATCCCAAGTTTCGGCCTGATCGCCCCAGTAGTTTCCGAGATCGTTACTGCGCATGCGCGAAGACGGAACCCCACCCCAGGTCCGATGGATGGGAAACCTTTCCAGGACCGAACTACATACGTATGCTAAGTTTCGTCCCGATCGGCCCAGCCGTTTTCGAGTCTATAACGAACACACACACACACACACACACACACATACAGCGGCATATTAAAAGGAAAAAAAAACGTTTCAGTAGGAAATGTCTGTGCCAGTGCGATTTTTTAACCTCAAACACACACCCTCACTCACACACACACACACACACACACAGTCTTGTCTACCCTACATACCGAGGTACCCCATTGTTTGTCCTTTGTGTGGACTAACGGTTTCTACCTCGTTTTGCCGGTACAGTTCTGGGAAAACAACCGAGGTAAAGGGTTTGTTTTGTCTTTTGTACCTCGGTAAGGCGAAACACGCAAACTCTTTTGTCTAGTTACCTCGTCAAGTTGGTAAGACAAACTCACACTCACACACACACACACCCTCTCACACACACACACACACCCTCACCCTGACACACACACACCCTCACACGCACAAACCCACTCACACAGAGACACACAAGCTCAAATATATATATAGACTAGTTGGGGGTGCCCGACTTCGTCCGGGCTACAGAGATCGTCACTGCGTATGCGCAAAGATTGGCTAACACGCCATAGCCGATGATGGCAAATCACTACCCGGTGGAACGTACATACAAATTCTAGGTTTCGTCCCAATCGGATTTGTAGTTTCCGAGATCGTCACTGCGCATGCACAAAGATAGGCAGTCACCTCAGAGCGGACAGAGGCCAGTTAATTCCCGACATACAAATCCCAGGTTTCGTTCAAATCGGGCCAGTAGTTACCGAGATCGTCATAGCGCATACGCGAGGATAGGTCCCCCACTCCAGAGCCGATGGGGGCAAATCACTACCCGATAGACTACAGATACAAATCCCAAGTTTTGTCCTGATCGGCCCAGTAGTTTCCGAGATCGTTACTACGCATGCGCGAAGACAGGTCCCCACCCCATACCCGACACGGTGGCAAATAATTAACCGATGACCCTACATACAAACACCAAGTTTTGTGCCGATCGGCCCAGTAGTTTTCGCGATCAGTACTGTTCATGCACGAACATGGCCCAACCACAACCCGGGAATGTTTTAATCTATTCGGACATGTGGGTGGGGCCATCTTAGCGCATGCGCAGTGACAATCACGAAAACTACTGTGCCGATTGGCTTAAAACCTGAGATTTGTATGTAAGTTCCATCCGGCAGCGTCCTGGGCCACTCAAATTGCTCATGCTCGGCTCAGCTGTCCATGTAAATCATTCCTGTACGGAGTAGGGCCTCGAGCTGGTCTATTAAACATTTGTTTATTTGTCTGTGTGTGTGTCTGTCTGTGGGTTTGCTATAGACTCGAAAACGTCTGGACATATCGGGACGAAACTTGGCATGCACATGTAGTTTGGTCCTGGGAAGGTTTCCACCCATTGGACCTGGGGTGGACCTGGGGTGGGGGCCCGTCTTCACATATCTGTCTGTCTGTGTGTTCGCTATAGACTCGAAATCGAATGGGTTGATTGGATCGGAACTTGGCAGGCGTATATATTCCGATCCTGGGAAGCTTTTCCACCCATCGAACCCAGGGTGGGGGCCCGCCTTCGCGCATGTGCAGTGACAATCTCGGAACTACTTTTGCGATCGGGACAAAACCTGGGATTTGTATGTACGTTCCACCAGGTAGTGATTTGCCACCGTCGGCTACAGGGTGTTAGCCAATCTTTGCGCATGCGCAGTGACAATTTCGGGCCCCCATCTAGTCTATCTATATATTTGAGTTATCTTGCTTGTCTATTTGTCTGTCTGTAGGTATAGACTCGAAAACGTCCGGGTTGATCTGGGAAGAAATTTGGCATGGTTGTGTGGTTCGGGCCCAGGAAGGTTCTACGCTACTCGGACGTGGGGTGGGCCCGTCTTCGCTCATGCGCAGTGACGATCTCGGAAAAATACTGGGCCGATCGGGACGAAACTTTGGATTTGTATGAAGGGTCCATCGTGTAATCATTTGCCATTGTCGGGTATGGAGTGGTGCCCGGCTTCACGCATGCGCAGTGACGATCTCGGAAACTACTGGACCGATCGGAACGAAAACTGGCATTTGTATGTGTGGTCTTTCGGCTATGGGGTGGGAGCCAATCTTTGCGCATGCACAGATGCGCAGTGACAAAAGCCCGGACAAAGACGGGCACCCAGCTAGTGTACTATATAATTGAGCTTGTCTGTCTGTCTGTCTGTCTGTCTGTCTGTCTGTCTGTCTGTCTGTCTGTCTGTCTGTCTGTCTGTCTGTCTGTCTGCCTGCCTGTCTGTCTGTCTCTCTGTCTGTTCGCTATAGACTCGAAAACGGCTGGGCCGATCGGGACGAAACTTGGCATGTGTATAAGAATTTGTGACAGCCGCTCTCATCTTTTACTTTGGGGACCTACCCCCCCCCCCCACACCACCACCACCACCACCACCACCACCACCCCTGCTCATCGCCATGTAAGTCTCTCCTCGACAGGATTTTCCTACATGTGCCAACGACGTTTAATTTGAAAGCGCGCGTGCATAATTATGTACGTAATTTTCACCTGTATTGAATATTCGTCTTCAGATTACATATCGCAATAAAAGCTTCTCTTCACAAGGGGAAAATAATCTTCTCTTTACAAGAAAAATAGCGCAAAGATGCAGTTTCAGTTATAAAAAAAAGAGCCCACTAAAAAGCAAAATTGCAAAAATGTCATTATTATGGTTTTGCTACAGGTGCGTCTTTTTTAATGACAGAAATCGACAACTTCGCGTATCATTACCATTTCGACATGATAGAAGTCGACAACTTTGATTTTCCCCCAAAGGACCAGCCAGCTCAACATCAAAGAATAGCACAGGGAATCCGGTCTGTTAGAAATGTTATGTTCTCAAAATTACAAAGAATTAACCTATGAAACTTTGGGCAGAGAGTTCCGTTTTGTCGATCTGAAAATCTTTGATCTAAGTCCCTGCAAATTCACACCCCTCTCATCTGAATGAAAAAGGGTGAATCTGAAATGGAACTGCCGAAACATAGTATCGTCAAAACCCTTTGTAACGCTTGGGAAATGCCAAGGTTGATTAATTTTGGTTAAACACTTAAACACCCAGAGTCATAGAGTGCTGGACAGTGTCACGGGGAGGATGCCGGGGAGAACTATCGGACAGAGACGAGTCACTGTCAAACTGTTTAAGTTACTAATCCCACTGAAGTAGGGTTAGCATTGGTTAAATGTACGTACATACTCAATGAGCGGCAAACCTTATCACACAACGACATACTTGAATATAAAATACACAATATATAATCACAAATAGAAACCCCACAAAAACTTTTGAAAACGACCTGTCACCCCACCCACATATGCCCGTAGTACTGGCTGAAAGACGAACGGACAGGCCGAATATATTCCTGTCATGGTAATCTCAACAAAGAGAGCTCAACCTAAAATAAAAAGATGAAGATGAAAATCTGATCATTTCGTGTGGACATCTGAAATGAAATGATTTGTTCAAAATTTTTCAAAGTATAACAGTTTTTGAAAATGTTACTACGAAAGTGGTAAAAAAGTTCCTACAAAAGTGGTAACTTTGTTTTTTATGACAAAAGTGGGCAATGGTTACTACAAAAGTGGAGACCTCATTTTACTACAAAAGTGGTGAGCTACCACAAAAGTGGGCGTTTTCTGCTACAAAAGTGGTGAGCTACTACAAAAGTGGACAGTTACTACAAAAGTGGGCGTAACAAACGGCCCGAGAAGCAGCTGTGTGTCGCTAATAAAGTGGATGGTCGTTAAAAAGCGGCAGTGACAGACAAAGCCATGTTATTACTATAATTACCACTGCTACCAGTAAAACGTAATAAATAACCGAAAAATGTGCTGAAATGGGTGGAGTGGAATTGCAGACGTGGACATCAGATGACGCAACATTATTTTTAATAAACTTAAATACGAACATCAAACGTTAGTTTTGCTGTCTGAATGTAGTGGCTGAACCAGTAGGGCACCCACTACGTTCCGGTGACTTATCTACAACTATCGTCTGCTTTGTTGTCAAACAGAAGTCGAACAGTCACATGGCTTTCACCTGCCCGGTATACGCGGAACTGGGGACACTTACAAGTCGCCAAACAGCAGTTGAAACAGTTCCAACTCACTTTCAAATTCCAAACAATATTGCCTCGTTTTAAAAAACACTAATGATTCAATTCAGTCAATTATAGATTAGGAGAGGAAATATAATTCTGGAAAACACAACTGTAAGATTTGCCTGGGGCCAAAACTATAGACCTTTTACAATTGTATTTTCTAGAACTGTATTTTCTAGTTATAACTTTAAATGGGTTGACATGAATCATTAGCATGTTCAAAGATTTGTCAAATAGACAGTTGACAAATTGCCATATCTTTTAAAATGTTAGTGATTTTTTAGTCGTTTATACTGATAGGTAGAAAATATAATTCTAGAAAATACAATTGTAAAAGCTTTATAATACTGGCTCCTGGCAAAATTAATAGAGATAAAAGGGTGAAATTCATTTTTCCACTAGAAGTCTAGACATTACACCGCGAATGCCCTGTATTGTCAATGTTACGCGATACAATACAGACATCGAGAAGTGTGGTCGTTACACCACACGCACAATATGGCCTACGCGTTCGATTGTCGTGTAAGGGCGCATCCAATTGGAAAATTTACATATGATTGATATTATAACGTGAATAAAATACATCTACACAAAGCAGTGTTAAGTTAGAAAATTAACAGGCCAACGAAGGCGATAGTGTTCTTCAAAACATAAGCTTCATTCACCTAATTAAAGTTTAATCGTGGTACAACTTCTGAACATAGCTCTAGTAGAGAACCGGTGATTCCTACCTCCAGTATTCCCCCCTCGCTGTGCTCTGTCTTAACACAGACATAAACCTTTACACACTGGAGTTGACATTGGTACACCACGGTTTTTCTCTTACAACATCATTATGGAAAGAACGACAATAAACAAAAGTAGAGTGAGAATTAGAAATATGTTAAAAAAGATTCCATCGAGCTTCCGTGATGTGTCTGTATTGGATAATGTAGCTTTATGTCCCCCAGTGTCTTCTTTATTCGGCACACCAACGTTATATATCGGTCTTTCTACAATGCGCCCTTTTGAGGGTAGTTGTGACACATTAGCTGAGTTGCACACGACGTATTTGAGCCAACGGGATACAGATGCATGTGTTGTTTCATTATGATAACACCTCAACACATAAATTGTTGCAATTGCCGTCAGCACTCCAATAACTAGCGTCAGGTTAAGGTATATTGAGATGATCGCTGCAGAATTGGCCGATTTGGGCAGAGAATCAAATATTACTCCGTAATAGAGGGAATACGATAACATTACTGATACGGAGTAGGACAGTTTTTCCCCTGATTCCATTGGAATTTTGAAAACTATGACATTAGCCACTGATAATATAGAGAGAGGCACAATTGTAAACAACACGTAAAACTGTGATTTTCGTTTCAGCTCATATGTGTAAATCACCACTGAGCGTGTGTTTTCAAGCTTATGTTCTACATTAACATTTGAAGTGGTGTTCTGGAGTTCCCATTCGCCTCTCATTTCAATGGATCTCTCTATTTTTTGGGTACTTCGTATATCGCTTACCAACAGAACAACGTCGGTGATTTCAGAGGGAGAGAATTTGATCTCACATGTTTGGGTGTCGAATGGAAACTGTTTTGTATCGATGGCGCAGGCTGTCTTGAAAATACCAGTAAATCGTTGTTCAATTCGTCCATCACTGTATATATTGCAATAGTTAGTTATTTGTATCGAACCCGACACATCAACACTGTTCATAACGTAAATCCGA
This sequence comes from Pictodentalium vernedei, assembly GCA_031216915.1. Lineage (NCBI taxonomy): Eukaryota > Metazoa > Mollusca > Scaphopoda > Dentaliida > Dentaliidae > Pictodentalium > Pictodentalium vernedei. The sequence continues at coordinate 392,399,062 of CM062297.1, forward strand.
GGCGACCAAACCTTGTTTCTTTCGGTATCTATTTCAGCTTTATCTAATCCACCGTAATCCGAAGGATTCCAGGTGTGAAAATCACTTTGCCATTTGAAATTGCCAAAAACCGACGAAAGTAGATTCTGCTGTAAAGCATTGAGTTCGATAAAAGCAGCTACGGCCATATGTACTTCGACGGTGACTAAATCACTTTGGTTTCTTCTGGGTTTGATGCCCAGATACTCATTCCCAAGCAGTGTTCGGCGGAGACGAAACACATCCTCAATAGAATAGTTGGTTACGTTACGCGCTGATGCAGTGTAGACGAGGACAAACAACCACAAATACATCCTTTTACAACAATGCTGTCGCTCAAACAAACTAAACAGAGACTATAACCATGTAGATGACATTGGCGTCAATTATTAACGCGTTCCACCATTAACCACCAGAGACTAGTTGAAAATCTATGAGAGATTTTATCTGAATTAATAGTCTGTCAACATCCCTCAAGCTTAGAAAACACACAGAGCCTTCCACGCGTACAAAAAGACACTTTGGAACTCAGAAATTACACGCACCAGCTAGATCATTATAAACCCTAACACATATGCAAATGAAAAAGTAAAAAAAATGTATTACTTGGCAACATCATCATGACGTCACCCTAACGGATCAAATCAATATTGGCATCGAGAATACATTGCCATTTGCAGTAATTCGTCTTGTGCATGTTTTATAAGTTTTATGGTCATCAATATGTGGAATAGAATGTTTCCTGTCGCACTAATATCGATGTACTGGTAACAGGTTTAGCACAAGAACCGCATAAGTGCCGATATCAGTGCGACCAATATATTTAGGAATACTGCCTTATGATTATAGAAGAAATGTAAAATAAGAAAACCGCCCCCCCCCCCCCCCCCCCAATCATAGCAGAAAAAACAAATGGCAGAGCAGGGGGTTCAAAACATGTTGAGACAGTTTCTTCAGGGCCCAAACGCCTATCGAAACTACACGAAATCATACACAACGCGCTGTCGAGGGGCTTAGTATAGTTCTATTAGGCACTGGTATGGAGGGAGACTCTCGGCGCGGGTTTGAATCCTCTCTGTGTCGTTTGCTGTATAATCTGCGTCAATTATTGTTACTGTAGCGCTAGGGAAGTCTGAAACCGAGACCTTTTCGCTCATCTGGTGTGAAGTTCAGTATATATAGAATTAAGTGATGCAGTCTTCTGTAATTAATGTGAAAAAAAAATACTTTTCGCCAATAAAGTTGAGGCAGTTATTGTTCCTGTCTAGCATTTGCAGGAATAGAGTCTGAATACCCAGCAGGTCTCCATTCAGTCACTTGGCAATTGGCGCCGATTTTCTGTAATCCGCTACCCAGATTATTACGAAATGGCAATGGTATTGTAGTTTACCTATTTTAGGCCAAACAAGATAGTTTTGATTCTCAGAGAACTATTTTTTTTTAAATCAGGGAGGGAGGGAGGATATCATTTGTATTTTCTACTACCATCGTAACTATTATCATGAGGAATATAGCCATGGCGATTCAGCCCCGATTGTCATATGCTATACATAATAATGACGTATAGCCAGAAATTTTCACAAACTGAGATTTTCACTCGGAGGCCTGTATACACAAACGCACATGTTCGTTTTGTTCAATTCGTCGACTTCGTATTTTCGGAAACTGTGAAATTGTTTACTCAAACCTTTCAACAATAGTCTATTCCACTATGTGATTCGCGCCCCCAGATTCACGCTTCTTAGCTCACGATCCCGTGGAAATCGATCGAGAGATTTGGTATTTTAGGAGTTTTTCTTTCTTTCCAGTTATCGTGCCACACCACCAACGCTGATATTTGAAAAGTACCAATAAAATGTACCATCCCGCACAAAAACACAATGCGGCGATCTCTGAGAATAAAAAGTATTTGTTGTTTTTTTTTTTGTTTTTTTTGCCTTATTACTGCAGTTTCCACGACCTCACTTTTCCCGCTGCAAATTCAATATTTCTCGAGATCCTCATGGTCCAGACGTCAATCAGCATATTTTTCTGAATATAACTGTTCTCTGTCATAAATGCATGTATTTAGATCCGAGTGCCAGCATGTCTCAAGGTGACAGACACAAATTTTCATTACGCCGTGTTGAGCAGTGCAGAGTCACAGGTACTCGGCACAAGCTGGGAAATCGAAAGAAAAATGATATTTGATACCATTTTTGAATCTATGCTGACGTGCCCTTGTAATGGTATATACATATTAACAAGGTAAACAGCTCGCTTTTCGAAAACGATAGCACTCATCTTCGTCCCCCCCCCCCCCCCCTCAAATTTGATTCACACAACGTATCCAACAATACCCAGTATCAAGGGAAAGTGGAATGAATAAGCTTTACAGTGGTGTATTACATGACCGTTGGGTGTTCTTGGGTTGTTCATGATAACTGGGAGAAGTCGCAGAAAAGGCCGAAAAACATTTTGTCGGACAACAAAGTGCACAGTGAAATGAGGTTTACGAGCGACAGTTATCCGATTTATTATAAATAATTCGAGGTCCCATTGTATATGGAGGGCAGATTCAAATATTAACCATATACCTTTATCAATTACTAATCTCGGAACCACATTTATTAATTTCTGGAGTTCTCATTTACCTATCAAATTAGGTTCTGTGAAGCTTCGAAATTCGATTTGCTTTCGAATTTTAAGTTGGTATTCAGTCGGATTCGAAATTGGCTGTCCGGTTCATTTTCCTTCGAATTTTTTCTCTAGAATTTCGTTTGGTATCAATTATCTCAGTCGTTTCACGTAAAGTTGAGATAGAAATTGTGCATAAATAATGTTGAAAATAAAGACTGAGTGTAATTTCCGTTCTTTTAACATGAAAGCAAATTTAAAGTTCACAAGCAGTATTGACGATGACCTCACGGCTGCTAGCCGCTATCCCCGTGCAGTGCCCAGTACAAAATTCTCGCACCCGTTTCTGTTTTTGAACAAAAATCCTTACTGGGTAATATTCCAATTTTCAACGAATGCATGCCTTGATGAGGAACTTGGAATATTTTGTCAGTCAGGACTTCAAGAGGCCTGTATTCGATTCGAAGTTAGATTCGATTTCGAATAATAGGCTCGATTCGATTCGAGATTCGATTCGAAGCGAGACTATTTGATTCGCACGGCTCTACTATTAGACGTGCAAACGCGATTCACAAGGGGCGTTTCAGTTGCCACGAACGTTTTCTATAGTATCAAGTCTCCTGGAAGCTATTTTCTCACAAGTCAGCTGGCGCGTAATTTACCAGTTGTTTGCCGCCGTGTTTTAAAGACGACTCAACACCGACCTACAACAGGACAGAATCTAGATGTTCGAAGCAACTTCCGTCCGTGCCATATCACTTTCCCCTTACTGAACAAATCACACAATTCCATGCCAACCTTCTTATTTTGAGAGGGCAGTTATTTTAATACCAAACTGTTCCGACTAGAACGACGTGCCAACCACTGCCCCTCCAGTAAAATACATGTACAATGGTACAAGTATTTTTTTCTAGTTTGAAGCCTTTTAAAAATATATACTATTCAAAAGAGTAGGGGATATTTGATAAAAGTGAGATATATGAAGAAAAATATTTATATTTTCATCAAAAAGACAGCTGAGGCATTGCACTGTGACATCTGGTGAATGACTTCAGTGATAGTTGGGTGTCAAGCACACATTCCTCGCAGTGAGCTGTAGAAGACATGTACGGTCTGTCAGAGAAGTTACCATATTCAGTTCACGACCTGAATACCTTGTAAATTCTCCTCAGTCCGCGAGACAAGCGCGGAACCGACGTGGCATACTCCACACCAGACTTCCAATATCAGTTTGACTGGTGTTATTCCTTTCTTCCGGCAGTGCAGCGGTCAGTTCCAGGTCATTGGTAGGGGGCTGTTGGCGTTGTCATAAGCGCCTGCCAACAATCTCCCATACGTGCTCGATTGGTGATAGATCTAGACTTAGTACTGTCCAAGGCAGTGTAGTGATGTTCTGCTCCTGGATGAACTCTGTGGCGACACGTGCGGGCCCTCTTTGCTCATGCATTGTCATCTTGAAAAATGAATTGATGGCCGTGATTTCGCGTAAATGGCACCACATGAGTTGCTAACATGTTGTCACCGTAGTACTACCCCATGACACGCCCTTGGATGACATGTGATGCTGTACTGATTGTCATGTTTATGCCAGCCCCTTCCCCCCTTCCTCACACACACACACTATAACCGATCCACCACCAAAATGATCGTGCTGCCTAACGGTTGCGACATGGTATCGTACGTTAAGCCGCCGTCGGCGCCACACTCTGTTTCGTCTGTCGTGGAAGTCGAGAGTGAACCTCGACTTATCAGAAAACATGACCAATTACGCCTTGCTGCGATGTGAGTTTCAGTCAAACGTGGAATTATTCGAGGTCATCGAAGGTACAAATTCCAGCTGTGTAGGCGATTTCGGATAATCTGACCACTGACTCGCACATCTGTCGCTCGGTGCAGCTGCTTCGGATGAAACGATCCTGGTTAGCAGGTGTCGCATTTGGACGCCTTGACCGACGTATGTCATCAATATTGCCTGTCTGACGGTAGCGTAACCACAACTTGCTAATCACCGATTGAATAACGTTGAAAATTTGAGCCACAGCAGTCTGTCTGTTGCCAGCTTCCAACATACCAACGGCACGTAAACGTTCGTCTCGTATAAGTCTTAGCAAACCTCAAAAGTTACGTTTCGACTAGAAGCTATTGATGAACGAGTTTATACAAAGAAAAGAACGATGAGACCTCAAAAAAAAAACCCGTCCAGTACAAATGCAAATTTCAAAACGTACCCCACAGACAGTTTTCGTAGGTCGGTGACATTCACGATCCACTGACTAAACCTGGTAACAAATTCATGTGTCCAATCACTGGTATCCCATATCATTTTTCTAAAATATCAACATCAGGTTGGATATCCCCCACTTTTTTGAATAGTATATGATATTTACGATTTGATATTTTAAAAAAAAATTAAAGTTCGTGTGCTTGGAAAGACAATATAATATATATGTTACAATCAATGTCTAAAATCAGTCAATTTGTAAATTGCCTGAAATTTTTAGTCAATTTATAAATTGCCTGTTTCAATCAGTCAATTTGTAAATTGACTAAAGAAGTCAGTCAATTTACAAATTGACTGAAAAATAAAGCCAATTTCTTGACACATTGACTGAATATAATTTCCCATTTTAAAACTGCCTCATTGGTTGTAAAATGATAAAAAATAATTAAATACAATGAAGTATATTTATTTTAACACACTCTTAAAACATTTGCATCTGTTGGTCATACATTTTTTGCCACATTTGTCATACACTTTTTAACACAAGTTATTTAGTTCTTATTTGGACATGTTATGCTAGAATGACAACGACTGTTGCATTTTAAACCTCTTTTGAAACATTTGCATCTGTTTGTCATACACTTTTTGCCGCTATTGGCACAATTGCATTTAGCAAAACCTTGTCCACCACAAGTAGATTGTAGCTGTTTCACGTAGCCCCACCTCCTTGTCTTGTGACATGTCATCAGTTGTGTATAATTGGTGGGGACACAGTTCAAACTGGTTTGTACTGAAAGAACCTTTCAAATTCCCTGCAGAGACAGATATTTTGTACAAGTCATTTTCATTTCTATCAACAATAACACCTATAATATTACGTGGGTCACCTTTCCCGCGATCAACTAATGGGATTGGTACAGCAAAATCCAATTGTTTCCCTTTACGTAAATGTTTAAAATTTGATTCTGTTCGCACAGAGAACTTCGAACTTAACTCTACGTAAACAAGGAATAGTTCCTCTATACAGATAACCAACTGTTAGACGCACAGATATACAAATTATACAAAAGCGACAAAAGGTGAAGATATATATACAGGTATAATATTTTAATTAAGAAAATATTTTTGTCCTCATAAGTATAGGTTACAGCACAGAAAACGAGTGATATTGAATATACAATCGCGAGAGTTAGTTAACGAGGACTTGTCCGAGTAACTAGCTCGAGCGATTGTATGTTCAATGTCACGAGTTTTTGTACTGTAACCGACTTGTCACATTGATGTTTGCACAAACAATCAAAACACGAACAATCAAACACTCCACTGAACCCTTGTCTGACACGTGTCCATTCCCGTTTAATTAGTTAATTTCTTAAGCCAAACTTGCAAGACACATGAAGATTGATGGAAAGCAAGTGATATTACTTCATTTTTTTCCGTTTCGTCACTGCGCTCAAAAGGTTGAGCGAGAAATTAAACGTTCCATTTATCATTTACACCCGGGTGTGGATTTCTTTCTTTAACTCTTTCAATAAAATCAAAAGTCAGGTAAATTCTCGTTTCTCTGTTCAAAACATTTTAGCACAGGTGCCCTTAATCTTTCCTCTCGGCTGTGTTTGTATTAGAACTGACAGGTTACACAATCACTGTCTATTGTTCCTTGATTGGTAAAAGTGTGGCGATATATGTTGAATATCACACATGCTCTAACCAACTCTTCGAAATATATCACACACTTTTAACAAAGGCGTGACGTCATAACTATGTGACAATTTTTCTGATTTAACTCCTTCTATGTTGTATTTTGTCAGGATTCTGAATAAAGCCAGTTCACAAGAAGAATCAGATCGAGTGAAGGTGGAAAAAAATAGTGTTCTTATTCGGCCTGATCACGAAGCAATGGTTTTGAAAGTGACATTTGATAGATCATTTTTTAACATTGAATATTTTAGTGTCAATTGTTTGTTTACATGAAGACGTCCTGTGTCTAATAAAATTCGTTAACGTGTGTTTCTCAAATTGATTTGTCCCAACGTTTGATTCTCTGTTGACAGGTATCTGTGTTTTATTATTTTTTGTACTTCCTGCTGCTTTATTTATGTATAAAAAATGCTTTGTTTTTTCTGGGTTTTTTTTTTTTTTTGGTTCAGTTGATAGGTGAGGTTAGTCATAATTGGAAATATACTCTCTCCTTTCCTTTGGTAAGTTCCAAATGAGTGGTGTTAAGTGCTGGAACTTTTAACAAAGAATTTGTAACAAAATATTCTAGCATCTATCCAGCAACATATTTCTCCTTTTTGTAGGAGATATCGACTTAATTGTAATCTATATTTCCATCAGGTTTCATCATATCGAAATTAGTATGCTATATTTATACCATGATTACCTATTCTACTATATATAAAAAGTTTATGGCATAAATGTTAGCTTTACACACCAACTGTGGTGAAGACGCCAGGGCTGAGATTTCAATAATTAAAATTTACACCTACAGTGGAACTATATCCAAGTTGACCTTTGGTGACATCGACCTGAATGCAGACTTGTGTAAATTTATCGGTAGTCGCCTCGTGAACAGTGAAATGGAAGCGGCAATTATTTATTACGTTTTTAAATGAGTTTACCTCATAAGATACCAAAATACCAAACCTGCGTTGTCTCATGTTAGTAAAGCATCCACAACTCGAAATAGTATGTAATTATGTTACGAAAATGAAAAAGATCTCGTGATTTGCACGTTTCTTTTTCCATTCTGTTTAGGCGATAAACTGACAGCGGAATTACCGCCCACCGGCGCTCATGTAAACAAAAAAACAGATTCGCACGTGAGGGGGTGGGGTGGGGTGGGGGTGGGGGATGGCATTGTTTAGAATTGAATATGGGAATATTGTATTAGTTACTTTGGGTATATTCTGTATTTCCAGAATAAGCAAAATATGTATGATAGGAATACAAACAATTTAATCTGGGTCATTTTTTCAGAAAAGTTGAAAGCGGGAAAAAGCTCTCTGTGAGTCGCCAATTCTCAAATGTAAGGCGGATAGTGATAGCGATGGTTGTACACTCTGTCTGACTAGAGGTAGCTGTGGAGGATTGGATGGGGTTAAGGAGGGTCGATACTGAAAATATTTTGGATCTTTGACTCTATACCGCACGAGATCGATTTTGTATTGCACGCTTACAGTTTACTAAAAAATTACTAAAAACACAAATTATTGCCAAAAATAACCAAAACGAAAACAACAATATTATTCTGTGGCAGTTAAAGAATCAATCGGCCGTCTCGCTGGGAACCTGTCTAACTTCCGGCGAGCAACCTTCGCCTTGTTATTTTTCAGTTACCGCCTCAATGGACAAACTGTTCACTCTTTATCGCTTTCAGGACATAAATACTTAATAATAGTTGTTTTCTTCTTTTTTTTTTTGTTAACTTTCGTCGTCTGAATCGATATACTTCGGATCATAAAGTGCATTATATTCACATGTTCCGTGAACTTATGGAGGATTTCGTGACCAATACAGAGTTTTGTCAGTTGAAAAATGCTTCGAATTTTCAATCAGTTGCGTTTTCTGTGCCTGGTCAACTCGTTAGTATTCGAAAAACGTGTATCTCCACTACAAATACTGTATGTCACAGCAACATATTCTACATAAACATGCTGGACATTCATATTTATGACGACTTCATCTGTGACAATTTTCGGTAAGTGTAGTTACATGTGTTAAATGTACAACTGTTGTGTGAATTTGTTTTAGGCCATTGGATTGTGTTCGTACTTCCATCTTGGACCGAACTGTGTTATTGTTGGGTCCAAAACAGAACCAGTTTGGGTCATCACCCAACATCAGGAAGGTTCCTAATCGAACCGAGTTATTCAATTGCTTATTGGTTTGGTTCAATGTGGTTCTTGCTTATTTCCATAATTGAGCCGACTGGTTCTTCATTTGGTTCTTTCTGGGTTCCCGTTTGGTTCGATATGAAACCAATTTCGACTCTTCGTTTTTGGTTCCACTGTGGTTCTGCGACAGTAAAAAGTTGAAAAACCTATTTTGGACCTACTTTTTTCAGAGTGTAGGTACAGGAATGTATTCACAAAAGCTGTCCTGTTGCGAACAGATCGTGACACACTTAGACTAGTGGGTCAATATTTCGTGAACAAAATACTGCGAAATCCTGACCGCTTCAAATAACCAAAATGAAAGTAGCATCAAGTCTCTTTAATTCAAATTTTTTTTTTTCGACAGGTGATATATTATAGTTCTGTGGTAGAGGAAAGCGGGCGGAGAATTTCGACCCGATCGCGCGGCAGTCGCAATGTCATGTAGTAAACGTGTATGTTGCTATTCGGTTATTCGATTTTTAATGGAGCGAGGTAACGACGAACTGTGGTAAGTTTTCACGACTGTATCTTTATATACATATTCCATCGAGATCATGCCAAATATACAGTCCTGTGATTAGAAAAGTGGACAGAGACTTTCGACTGGATTACGATTTGGCCTAAATTCTCGGTCAGGTTTCTTCACTACTACGCCGTAGAATCAGACCAATCAGAAATAAGAGAATAGAGAATTCCAGATGTTATTTTGGCTTCTCCCGAAAGGAAAAAAAAACATATTCTTCGGATGATTAGTTTTTGGCTTTTCCTGGAAGGAAAAGACATTTTTATTCTTCAAATGGTTATTTTTTCTCTGTTTAATTCCTACACTTATGTAATGTTATGAAATCAAGAGATATGATGTATCGTCATATTCGTAAAAACGCTCATTTTAAAAAATGTTTGCCAAAATCATCAAAATTTCACAATTTTTCGAAAGTCTCAAACTTCTTTACAATTATTTAGGTCAAATTGTCCGAACATTTAGAGTATAATATGATACACCACAGTCACCACACAATTGTTTTCAAATTTAACCCCTATTGGCCAAAAATGACACGAATATAGCATTTTTGTCTTCAGAAATTGACCAACTTCAAGGGAAAATTTCTCTAATTGCACCGTTGTTGTAACAATTATTATGGTATGGATAGCTGCAATAATGATTGCAGAAGAGAGTAAATGTTTACTTTTTAATCTCAGACTTAACCCTCAAGCACAATGATGGGGAGTATGAGAGTACCATTTGAACATGCCAAAAGCAGCCAATTTTGGTTGCCTGTTTTTAACATTTTGGAATGGGTTAAATTCAAACACTTCGCATGTCCGTATTCACAATTGACAACCAAGCATATTTGCTGTTGTAAGCATGATTGTAAAGTTTAACCCTAAGCCCATTCTGGTTAAATAAAGTGGGTACGGTAAAAAAACAACCAATATTTTTTTTCAGAATTTGGTAAGTTTAAGTGACAGTGTACTCCATTTCTAATTCATTGAGTGCTGAAAGTTTTCAATGCATGCATGCAGCAGTCAAAGTATGACAAATTTTGTTTTATATGTTATTATTAAAAGTTTAACCCCTGAGAGATTCGATACTTCCCATAAGGGTAATGCCGGTATAATTGTCATTTTCGCCAAATTTTACATGCAATTTCTCAGAACTGGATCCATATTTTCTCAAAACGTTTCCATGAAAAGATAGGGTAAGGACAATATTGCTGGTACATATTTTATTCAACGCTTTAACCCTCACACAGTTGTCGGACTTTGAATAGGAGTACCCTCAAATTGTACATGTTCATTCTGATAACCAAGATTCAAGATTCCCTCAAGCCTCTTATCAGAAACTCAGTCTCTGATTGATATCCACACATTCAGAACATAATATGATACACGAAAATCACTACACAAATATTTCAAAATTAAACCCCTATTGGCCACAAGTGATATGAAACAAGCATTGCATCTTCAAGATTGACTAACTTCAAGGGCAAATTTCTCTGATTGCAAGGTTGCTGTAACAATTATTTTGGTATGTATGGATGCAACAATGATCGCAGAAGAAAGTTACTGTTTACTTTTTAATCTTATCTTCAACCCTCAAGCACAATGCGGGCTGAGCATAAGAGTACCGTTTGAAACTTCCAAAATTAGCTAACTTCGGTTGCTTTTTCTATCATTTTGGAAAGAGTTAATTTCAACAATTTCGCTTTGCTATAGGCAAAGATGCTTAATGAACAAATCCGCTGTTGTAAGTTATGATCTATGGCTTAACCCAACAGACGCTTTAGCCACTTAAAGGATACTACTGTCCAAAACAAGTAGATTTTCAGTGAATGTTGCAAATTTCTGTACTCATTTGTCCAAAAACAAAAAGGAAAGAACTGGTTGTTCTTTCCATAACTGCATTAAAAAATCAATAGAGAATAAATTTTGTGTTATAGGTTTTGGTGTCCTGCTGTATCCAATACCAGTTTTGGCTGTACAAATATGAGTACTGTCAGACAAAATTCTTTTTCTGAATATTTTCAGCCTTTTCTGTACTCAGTTTTCCTGATTGGAATTTGTATAGTCTATTTTCCTTTGCATATCTGTATAATGTGTTATAGGGAAACAAATTTTCTGTGTTAAAATTTGGTGTCTTACATAACCCAACACATGCTTCGACAGTATTATTCAGAACAAAACTCTAATTTTCGTGAATTTTACTGTATTCAATACTCATTTTCTCCTGTCATTAAACCCAAACCCAAACAACTTAATCTCCTCTGGAATGGCTGTTACAATAACTCCAGAAAATGTTTTGCACATGTAGCGGAACGTTATTGTTCAACGTACACATTATTAAATTGTCCAAAGTATAGGGACAGTCTCGTAAAACATATCATCAATATTGCTCTTCGTCAAGCTTTCGGCCTCTTGGCCTTCTTCAAGGACCGTTGATAAGTTTTCAAACTACATCTCCGCACTCTACTAAACAACAATGAACATTGAAAAGAAAACTATCACACAGTTTCGTTAGAACGTTTGACATACGCCGACGTAATACACGACGGGTTGTGAACATAAATGCCAGATTAGCAATATCTCAACGTTATAGCGGGATTATAATAAAACTGCAATATTCTTGCTTCAGAATCTCAGCAACCAGCCCTTTGCGTTGCACTGCCAGAAGGAAAACTAAATTAACACCTTATTAAACCCAATAGCAATACTGATGAGATGTTATTGTTCAAGTTTTAGTCTCATTAAATTATGACATTTTTAGAATGATTCAGAATAAGTCAAAATCATAAATTTTAGAAGTTTGGCGTTAAGATATTGGCCTCTCCAAAGAGCTCATCCTATAAAAAAAATCATGATTTTCTGCAAAGTTGAGTGAATTTGAAGGGTCCTTTTTTCCTTATTGTGACCTTGGTATATACAGACGCATCACCAAGTAGGAACCCCAGGAAGTGCAGGAGTGTTTGTTTACTAAGGTAAACAAGTTCTGTTTTACTGGCAAAATATGACCTGGTAGGTAACTAATGTCCATAGGATGCGATCCCCCAGTAAGTGGAAAACAAGCCTAACCGATTAGCAAAACTTGACTTTGTACTTATGTTTTGTAAGGATATAGCCCGATACTGATAATGGCGCTGAACAAAAATAAACAGATGAGGCAATAATTATAAAAGTCACTCTTAATATTGTTTTCTCTGATCTAAGCCATTAGAATCCTCGTGGATGCCTGAGAAGGGAATGTCTGCATGTCGAATGGAGCAGATTTGTTTTCCTCCACTGGTAAGATAGGACCTGGTAACTAAGGCCACTGGGGTGCAGTCACTCGGTAGGTGGACATAATAAGCAGAAACGACTGGCAAAACCTTGACTTTATACTTTGTTGTGTCATGATTTAGCTTAGATGCTGAGGAGGACGAGAGACACTAATAACTCCCCAGAATACTAGATTGGAACCTAGAATAAGAACAATGTAAAAAAATACATATTTTGATAACTATTTTATATAGTTTGGAAAGGGTAAACTTAAAACACTTTGCTTCCATGCGTGTTTAATAACCTATTTATGGACCACCAAGAATAATATAAACATGACATGTCAAAACCCAATATTTATTTCGACACAACTGGATTACATACACATAGCGTGTATGCTGCAATGTTTACACAGGTTTCAGTAGGTGAATACAATAAAAAATTTTGGCCTTCCGCTGATTTGTCGTGGTCCTCTTACGAAGAGGCCTACATTAACCCATTGCCCCATCGGGGTATCCCCACCCACCACTCTCCCTCCTAATCTCCCAACATTCAGTTAAGAGCTGTTTCATAAATTCCCCATTGGCGCTTGCTTATCTTATACTAGTCTGGTCGATCTAGGCGAAAAGGGGCACCTACCTGGAAAAAAATTGCAACAAGCTAAATTTGGTATCGTTGGAAAGAGGATGATTCGCCCAACAACATATCTAAATCCTCCGAAATCCGCTTTGGGGAATTTTTTTTATGGAGGTTTCAAAAAGGACTAGCACTTTGTACGAATTTCTATAGGATTGGGAACGATATGTTGCGTCACTTTTCTTTAATCCTATTTTGCCAATAATATACTCATCAAATGTGGTCCGCGGCATGTCAAGGCGTCCATAATATAATATAATTGTATTATGCTGGTGCTACCTGTAGATGACACAATTAATAAAGAGCGTCCAATGTCCGAAACACAGGGTCCACAAATGTCGATCTGAAGCTCAGTTGTGTGCCAATAGAATCGCAAGCTTTATCAGTCAGTGCTGAATCTACTGAAGGTGACGGCAGTCAATTTTTATTCGACGAGACAACGACAAACGCAGACATGGAGGTGATCAGGAACTTATGTGAATGTATCTTCATTAAGCGCATATCTCTTTCGGATGTTTACACATCCAAAGAGCTAGTCAAGTTGGAAGAATTGCTTTGCAAACATAGATCATATTTGATCTTTAACTGCTAAACTGTGGTCGCAGTATCTTGAGAATGTGCAAATTCTCAAAATGTTCATTCAAGTTGGGAGATCTGCGGATTAGAATCTGCACCTCTTTGCAACTCAAAATATGCTGAATTTATTCGCAGCAACAGGGAATATTAATTATGCCAAAAGCTGCCGCCTTTATCTTCAAATGATGCTAGAACTACCCGACAAGCACCCCCATGTGTACAAATGTTTCATAAATGGCCTACACGTTATTAGAAGTGAGAGATTTTGGGCTGGTCTCTCCAGTGATCTTGTTATCGAACAGGTCCTCATGTCATCACTCAAAAGTCGTGGCGGAATGACCAGGGGTAGGGATATCTGTTCGCACCCAATGGGTATATAGCATGCACAAGTGTGCAGAGGTTCATGACGCAATGACGCGCTTCACGGATACCCACCAAGATAGCAAACAACATGCCGAATTAAGCCGTGCAAGGTGCAACCGTGATTCTGTGGATTTAGAGAGCACGGCGAATTGGTTTAACATACGTGAACCATTCGATCCAAATGAGCCATCTTTGCGTTCCTTATCCTCAGCTTTAACAGCGGGAACGGTCGATAATATCAACTGTGAACAGGCAGAACTTGTCGATGCTGCTATACTGAAGAAACTTGATAATCTGTGTATACCCGATGCATCGATCAAGAGAAGCAATCAGGTTAAAACGTTAGACGAATTGCAACCAGGTGTCAAAATAGACAACCCCGGGGGTCAGATAGATCCGGACATTCCTTTCTCTCGACTACTTGCCATGGCTCAGCGGGAAGAAGATATCGCTAGTTATTCCAGTTACGAGTTGACAGTTATACCAACATCCTTATTCAAGGACAATGCACTCCGAAAGCCCGTAAAAGCAAATCTAGCAAACGATTTAGCAACAGGTATAAAAATGACTCAGGTCCCAAGTGATGCATTGATTGTTGATGATGGCGGTTCATTTCTTCATCGGATCAAATGGCCAAAATGTGAAACATACAAAGATTTAGCTTCCAGATATTTAGATCATGCCCGACAAAAATACGGTGAATGTTGCATGGTTTTCGATGGCTACATTCAGGGTCCTAGTACTAAAGATCAAGAGCAGAGACGTTGAACTGGGAAGACATATTCAGATATCCACTAAGTTGATACAATGGAAGTCTCTTCAAATCAGCAAACTTTCCTTTCGAATGAAAAGAGTAAGCATCAATTTATAAAGTACTCAGTCAAGCTTTCATTTCTGATGGACAGGAAGTACACAGCGGTTCTGGCGAAGACGATACCTCCATTGTTTTGCGTGCTATCGAGCTTGCGTCTGTTGGGAAGGAGGTGGTAGTTTTTTTTTGTGACGACACAGACGTGTTAGTACTTCTGATATATCATTGGAATGAAAAAATGGGACAGATTTATTTTAAGTCTGGTGCTCGAGATGCCCATAAAGGTGGGAATTCGTGGAAAACTACTGAACTTCTGAAAAATCCGGCATATTAATCAAGACCAACATTCTGTTCCTTCACGCCTGGTTTGGCTGTGACACAACGTCGTCAGTATATGGTCACGGTAAATCCTCTCTCATGAAGAAGATCGCCAAATCCTCAGACATTCAACAGGCAGTTTCAGTTAATAGTAATGCTATTTCATCTCCTGATGACATTGGTGCAGCGAGCATCAAACTCTTTGTTTTAATGTATTAAGGTAAAGCAGATAGCTTGAACAACCTGAGATATGTTAGGTTCATGGAAATGTTTTCATCGTGCAAAACCGCCATTGGACCCCAGAAACTCCTACCGACAGAGAGAGAGTGGCATATTTCCACAGCCTCCGTGTCCATTTACAGGTAGTGACATGGATGTATCTAGAGGAGGTCGATCTTGAGCCTAGGAAGTGGGGTTGGAAGCTACGCGGTTCAGAGCTTACTCCTATTATGACTGACATTGATGCAGCACCGGACAGTCTGCAGAAGTTTGTAAGGTGCAAGCAAAATGACATCAAAGAGTCCGTGCAAAAACAACTTGTGCTCATGCCGGAAAAAATGATCTAATGTGCGTTATTGCTTGCGGAAATTGTCGCGGCGAGAGCTGCCAAAACGCAGAAGACGTAACACTTGATGACGAGATCGCGTGTTCAATTTTTAGCTCTCAACTTGCATCTTATTTGTCTTGAGAATGTTATTCTCGTTTTTTTTGTGTTTTTGAAAAAAAAAATTGGGACGTTTTTGAAGTATTTTCGTCATAAATTAAAGATGAACATTCAGCTGGACAACAAAATTATTGACGAAATGTCCCCTTTCTATGTTTGTGAGAAGAATATGGTACATTCTCACAAAATTTCCTCGTTATAGTGGTGTCTTAGCGTTTTTATTAACAAAATGGTAAATTTTGCCGCTGAAACAAAATGGTAAATTTTGCCGCTGAAAAATCATGAAAACAAAAAAGTGCCATAAATTTTTTTCTCCGCGAAGGATTTCGGGGGATTTTGGATAAGTTGTTCCTGGCATCATTCCACGTCGAATGATACCAGATATGGCTTGTTGCAATTTTTTCCGGGCTGAACCCTAGATCGACCGGTCTGTAGCGTTGTTAAGTACAGACAATATCTGTCAAGCTAATGGATGCACCTTTTCTACTTGAACGGAATAGATAATTTGTGTGAGGCAAAGGAGGGGCTAACCTGGCGATTTCTCATGCCCGTGCCAAAACTCAGGTGTAAAGATAATCATTGTGATTGATAGTTTTCGTGTACAACAGCGCGACTTTATCACATTAAAAGTTGGGAAAGCCCGTAATTTGTACAACAAATTACAATTCTCGAGTTTATGTTGTTTTCGGATGCAATAGGCTTAGCAACTGATCCTCTGGAACCCCCAAGAATGTTCAAAGTGAAGTTAAGAGATACTCACAGACAGGGCTTTTTGTGGTTAGGTGGTGTAGTACAAACTATTGCATATGTTTTTCAAGTCCAAGAGAGAGGCGTGTCATTTACTATTATATATGTTCTTAACTCCTAGAAAAAACGAACCGAAATCGAGTTTTATTCCTAAAACCGAACCGAAACCGAATCTGAAAAATCAAAACTTCCTAGCTGTCCTGGTGAATACTGCTGATCTGATGGTGATCAGCCGTTATCATTTGTTGAATTAATTTTACACATGTTTCAAAGGATGACTGCATTGGACCTGACAGCTAATATTTAAAATTTTACATATATATTCAGATACACAAGCGAAAGCCGTGGGGAAAGGATGGGGGAGGGGGGTATTAATTACACCAGAACGCCCCTTAAATACATGACCGCATTATTCGGTCAGAAAAGAGGGATCTGCTCGGAAATTCCATCGTCTGGATGGTTCGATTCGTTTCGTGGTGTCGCGCGGATTAAAAAAAAATATGGAATTGTCCATGTGTATTGAAAATCCAACCAAGTGTCTCCTCTTGAGCTCGTCTTTCATCAGTACATGGGACCTGATGACAGAAGACGAACTTAAGGAGATTCTGCTTCCGAAACTACTCTGAAACCGCCCAGGAACAGTCCGCTGTTTGATTGATTTCCCCAAACAGGTCGGTGCGGACTGCAATACTTGAATGATAATAATAATAAATCTTCGGCCTTTCGCTGATTTGCCACGGTCCTCTAACGAAGCCTGTGCCCCGCCGGGATATTTATCCCCAACCCTCTCTCCTAATCTCCCAGCATTCAATCAAACACTGTTTCCTAATTCCCCCACTGGCGCCTTCTCGATCTCCACAACTATAAAATTGACTCTTTTCCTCATGTCATTCCTCACCCAGTTATTCTTCATGTTTCTGTCCCATTTTTCCATTAGTTTCCTAAGGTGTCTTGTTCTTCTAGGCAAATATTTGGGGCATGTTAAATGGAATGTTTCAGGGTCTCCGTTACACCTAAGTTATACATTTGGCACACTCCTCCCTCGCCTTTCTCGATTCTTTGCCTCAACTCCAGTGACTTCATTCTCGCTTTCAACAGCAATGACCCACCACCCCATCCCCAAACGATCCACCCAGGTGCTCTTCAAAAACTCGCGTATCCTTGTTATATATCCCGTCTAAGGAACTGTTGGTCCCAGTTCCAACTCGCCAATTTCTATTACAATCCTCAAACACCCTTTCCCTTATAAAACTCCTCCCCTGCTGGTGCCCCCTTCTAAATATGCAGTCTCTGTAGTGTAGTTCGCCAATAACTCCCTCGCCTGCTTAACTGGAGAGTGACAATATACAGTACTGTCACCATGGATTGGTCGTAATTCACGCATGATGTCCACGCATTGTTTACCAGGTAATGAAAATCATCATCAGCAAAATTTTAATTAATGAAGCACCGGGTTGTATTCACAGTATAAAATAAATTACATCAATTGATAGTACAAATTTTAAAAGACTGCAGAAATAAGTATAGGCTCTATCGATAAATAGGTTATCTCCACTTTATTCCATGAACTCTTCTACGCAGTTGGAGGCTAATATGAACTACTTCCGGTTGGTATGCGAACAGCTTTATTTCTGTGTGTTCGTTTGTGTACATTGTGATTCAATTAAATAACGTTGTCAAAAACTGCGATCATATGCAGTGCAGTCGCCGTGGACTGGTCGTAATCCAAGTGCAGACAGTGATGTCGACGCATGCGTTTACCAGGTAATAAAAATCAGCATTAGCAAAACTTTAATTAATGAAGGACCGGGCTGTACCCGGTTCTTCATTTATTAAATTTTTGATGATTATTCCTATAAATAGTGTTCGGAATCTAATATTATTGCGTACGTAAAAATATTTCCCACTCCGTGGAACGTGACCAGTCCACGGCGGCCGTACTGTAAAACGACAAAGTTTTCAAGGGTCATGTTGATTTATGTGATGTGCAGTGTACTCGGCGATGTTGATTGTGATGTCATATTGATTGCCAAGCACATTTTTTTCCTGGGAGAGAACACCTCGGTACACCACTCCACCAACCCATTCCCGACTTGGGTGAGTTGATGTCGGAGGTCCCAAGGTCTTCCGTGGTGTTCGCCCCTATGCGAAATTTGACTATACGCTATCAATCCCAGCCGTAACGTTTACAAAACCGCCAATACCAACCAGTAGTAGTCAGTGCAAGAACGACAACTCACTTTCTGATAGACGCTATACTGTTGGGGATGACTTAGCCAGTTTGACCGTCTACATGTTAATCCCTGGAACAGACAAAAATATGAAAATGCAAGCAGGGCGCAAAAAAAAAATGAATTTGGAAATAATTCTCGGGAAAAAGTAACAAAATCGAATAGGACAACTGTGAGGTCGGGGTTGGGGATGCGAAAAAAACATTTTAAATGGATCAGTTGTTACTGTTCATCATTGGTAATAATAGCGAGGGGTCAGACGAGTTTAAAGCAGTGAAGTTGAACATGTGTACTCTGTCCACTGCTTCGTTAACCATGTCGATTAAAAAAAACATGTTCTTAAGAGTGATTGGAGGTGTGGGCATACGCAACAGATATAGTCGCGACTGTGAGGTCGGGGTTGGGGATGCGAAAAAAACATTTTAAATGGATCAGTTGTTACTGTTCATCATTGGTAATACTAGCGAGGGGTCAGACGAGTTTAAAGCAGTGAAGTTGAACATGTGTACTCTGTCCACTGCTTCGTTAACCATGTCGATTAAAAAAAACATGTTCTTAAGAGTGATTGGAGGTGTGGGCATACGCAACAGATATAGTCGCGACTGGGGTACAGACTTATGCACAGAGCACGCTTATTGTAATCGATATATTTTGTTATTTGCTTATGGATATGTATTTGAACCTGCGTTCAGCATCACTAGCAGTGTAATGAGGACAACAGATATGAAGTCAATTGTTCATACTCGAGACTTGATATAGAACAATTCTATAACAGGCATTCTTCAATGGTCCTTATTTTATCACTAACACTGGATTTTCTTATTTTGGTGTTTAAGGTTACTTTCAACCCGGGCAATAAATCGGGTTCTCCCCCTGAGGAAATGTAGTGCTATGATCAACTGTATTAAACTGACATTTAATAGATATGATGAAACAAATGTAGAGGTCAATGCATTCTTCTAAGTTGTTCCATTGGATATTTTCCTTGTTCGGTGTCTCGCGTATTCCGGATTCTAGGAAAATGGTGTACCGGGAAGTTACCTAAATTTTTTGTTCGTGTCTTCTCAACTCGTAGGAGACCTATTTGCCCAGTATTCATACCGGGGGATTTTCCGCAATACTAAAGATATCGTCGAAAGATGAGTGTAATCTATTATTTCTCCGGTAAATACGAATAGAGCAGCGTTGAGCTTAAACAAGTCATCAACTTTAAGTATGTTGTCCTTGGAAAAGAGAGGGTGGGTGTGGACATTATATCTTTATTTTTGTTATTTATTATTCTTAACGACCGCTTCTGCGTAATCGCTAATTTCCTTGTATCCCTAGAATGGCCTCAAATTTGAATTCCGTATGTCAAGTGGCTGTTATTACGGCATAGTAAAGCGTTTCATGGCTTCTTGAGAGAGAATAGTTTTGACTCTAATGAGACTGTAATTTGCGCGGGCTATTTTAGAGCATATTTGGGATATGGGTGGCTTATTGGATAAATGTTCTTCGATACTTATCCCAAGAAATTCCAGCGAGTCTTCTATGTCTGGGGCTTCTACTCTTATCAATTATTTGGTTATTTATATGATTTTCCTGTCGGGTGTTGCCATTGTACCCATAGTTTGGGTTAAGAATAATATACTTGGTTTTTAATGGCGGATAGTAGTAGATGGTTAGCAGAGCACAATTCAAATGATTTGTGAACCTCCTCATTGAAATACACAGCAAGGAGATCATTATCTGGGCCCTAGTCATACACCGAGGTGTCATCCGCAAAAGATAAAAGGTTAAGTGATGTACAAGAGAAATCTGATGGATCCTGAAATCGATCCTAGTGGAACACCAGTGTTCAAATTAGCAAGGTCAGATTTATGGTCGCCATCCTCAGCATACTCAGATCTGTTTGATAGGTAACCTTTAAACTAATTATTAGCGAATCCTCTGGTGCCATAAGTTTCCATTTTATCCAACATAACATCGTGATTAATAGGATCGAAGGCTTTGGATAGATCAAGGAATAAAGCTACAGTGTTGTGATTTCCTCGTTTGTTATTTGCAACTGTAATGCTAAAAACTGGTTGAAGAACTGAGTGAAAAGTACAGTGGTGTTTTCTGAATCCATATTGATGAGGCCATAAAATTTGGAATGCACCTAGGAAATATGTAAGTCTGGAGGCCAAAAGCTTTTCCAACACTTTCGAAAATACAGGTAACAGACTGATGGGTCTATAATTGGTAGGTGTTCGTCACCTCTTTTAAAAATGAGTATTACCTTTACGATATTCATTTTATCTGGAACTATACTGTTAGAAAAGTACGTGTTAGCAAAGTGTGCAAATGGGTCAGCAGTTTCATTTGTCGTCTGCTTCAAGAGACAAAGTGGTGAGATTGTCACAATCTTCATCATATTTATTATGAAAGTCAAGTGGACTTGTTGTTCTGCGAAATAAATTACATGAAGCCCTGCTCTTCATATACACACAGAACCATAGGCGCGGGCTAATGGATTAATCGATACGGCACGAGTGCCAGCGCGGAAGGATACAACGTGAGGCCACAGCTCTCAAGTTTTATCCTTCCGCGATGGCACAGGTGCCATATCGCTTAACCCATCCACACGTGCGTGTCGTTATGTGTTTATTACATGCCTCCCGTCGATAAAACAATTTTTAGAATGACACTAAGCAATTCATTTGACAACTACCAACAGAAAGGACACATTTTATTACCAGCCAAATTTGTGAGGGGAACCCGTGTTACTATTTCGTCCCCTGAGTTCCAAAGTACTAATTCGTCCCCTGGAACTCAGAGGACAGTTTTTAGCTATCGCTACCGTTTCAAAATGTAATTGCTGTGCATGATTTGTAGAAAATTTCAGTGAAATTTCGTTAAACTTAAAATAATCAGGCAACTATTCCGTTCTGCACATATGTGCGGAACGGATTTACATTTTTCTCATGGTTTAGTGTAGCTGGCGATGGGAATTTGAAAGAACAGGCGTATAATAAAATCTCTGTGGGACTTATTTCGTTTTTGCATTTTTTCAAAGGTTTGTTTACCTGTATTAGCAAAAATGTTATTACATTTCTGTGCTATATCGCTCGGGGCATTTATTTCTGTGTTGTTAAATGTATAGAACGAAGGTAATGCCGCTGCACGATTTGCTTTATTGATAACTTCATTTTATATTTACCAGGTTCCTATAATATTATTTTTGTTTTCCGCTAACATATCTCTATAATAGCTTGCTTTGCATCGTTTTTTAAGTTTATTAAAACTCCTACAATAGTGTTGGTTCTTCTGCTTGTTAGGGTGTCTGAGTTCTGTTTTTTTTTTATAAATTTTTAGCTTATTGTTGGCGGGTGTTACGAGTCCTTTGGTAATCCATGGTTATTTTTTAACAAATTGCGTACTGCGGTAAACATATTGAAGGGGAAATGCTGCGTCATAGGCTTTCGTGTAAATATTTAGGAATGATTCATATGAGGTGTTGGCACAGTTTGATTGCATTACTGTAGAGAAGTCTCTTAGTAACAGATTTCCTTTACACGCTTTTATATTTTCTAAATTAATGGTTCTGTTCAAGATTGGGTTTTGTGTAGTGACACGCGTGGGTGCAGTTTCAGTTTGAATAACGTCGAATTGGTCAGACACGTGTGTAATGATTACACCAGAAAGAGGCATGAGTGAAAGTTTGTTAGAGAATATGTGGTCAATTAAGGTAGCAGAATGATTTCTCACTCTCGTTGGTTTAGAAATGTGATGTGAGAAACCTTTACTGAACATGAGGTTGATAAATTATTCAGTCTTTTGGTGGATAAATGATTTTAGCAAATATAGGTTGAGATCACCTATTATATATATATTTGTTTCTATTTTCAGCATTTCTGTTATTTCATTTAATTTAGATAAAACATATTACCATCCGTTTTCGGGGGGGGGGGTGCTAGGTCTGTATATGACACCAACTATTTTGGGAGGATACTTATTCTTTATTTCAGTAAAGAGAGATTCGAAGACATACGGAATGAAAATTGGGAGATCTTTCCGGACTTTGTAGGTTGTGACTTATTTGATATATTGTCCTCCCCCCCCCCCCCCCCGCCCCCTCGACCGTCGTCGTATTTTAATCAGCGCCCGCTATCCCTCTAAGGAGAACGAGCTATTGGAAAGAATTTGGAAAATTTCGGTAAGTCAAATGGTTACTAGACATCTCGTCCCCTTGGACAACTCTCCCCCGGACAACTCGCCCCGATGGATAACTCGCTCCAGCTTTTTAGGACAACTCGCCCCCATGGGCAACTCGCCCCCATGGACAATATATATATATCAGCAAGATGGTAGGAAGGCTGGGAGGGGAGATGGAGAGAGAGAGAGAGAGAGAACTTGTGTCCCCCTCCCTCTCTCTCTCTCTCTCTCTCTCTCTCTCTCAAAGATTGGAGTGTTACCGTAAATTGTTGTGCAAACTTGCATCGAGTAGACACTTGGGACAACAGGAGATTGGACAATGATGATGAATAAAGTTAAGGCCATATAAACATGGATATCATTGGAATCAGCGCCATTCACCCCTTCCAATGACATTCATATTTATATATGTATATAAAACGTTATGAAATTTTGCAATACTTCGGAGATCTGAATATATCCTGTGACAGTTTGACTGGCTTTTGTTTTCCCAACTACTCAAAACACTATAAAAACAAGTAATGGTATTAAATTATGTTCACTGCTTTAGCACATGGCTTGTACATTTTACTTATTTCCTTTAGTACATCCTTTGCAGTGATGTCACCATTTGTGAATCTGTCCCATACAGCAAAACATTTGGCAGTGTCAGATTTAGGTTTTGCCCTGAGATGTTGGCAAAGTTTGTCATCAGCAAGGAACTGGGCTTGGATATCTACCACCTGTGCCTCGTGGTGTAAAACTTTCACACACTGGTAGAATGGGCGGTTGTACTGTTGTCTGGATATGCCTGTCTCGCATCTAATGTGGCACCATTTTTTGCAGATGTTGCTCAGACTGCTAAGCTTCTCGGATTGCCAGGGAGCATACTAAACACGGGTACTTTAGATGCATTGTTCAAAGATAACTGACTTTCTCAAATTCTTGCATTATATTGATATCATATGTCGGGTGTAGCTTGGGAAAATTTCAAACAAATGTATGTAAGCTTTGGACACTATTGTGTTCTTACAATTTGAAATATTTCTTGGAGACAGGGTACATAGTTACAAGCTTCGAAATTCAAATCAATGTATACTGACTAACAGGTAATAGCTGTATAAACATAAAGACTACCTAGTTTAAAGATATAAAAACACCACCATAAATCTCCATCCTCATGGATGTATGTATTGCCGTAAATTGTTGTGTAAACATGTAAAAGTTGTATGAACAACAATTTATACTGTACACTTGTTTGCGTTTATCTCGGAAACATTATTGCAATTTAATCTTTTACATTTATTTACTACATATTTTAAATAATGAGTTTTTCAACTAAATTCTTTTTAATTTAGGTTTATAATGTTTTTAATATGTAGGGGTGAGATGTCCATGGGGCGAATTATCTTATGGGCGAGTTGTCCAAAAATGTTGGGGAGAGTTGTCCAAGGGGGCGAGTTGTCCAGTTCCCAGTCAAATTATATCGAACAAATTCACTTGGTTTCATGCGAAAAAAAGAAACAAAAACAATATCTGTTTTGCTGCTAGTTAATTGGAAATCGATTGGCAGAAACTAACTGCATTGGCTGAGACTATTTTTTGAAAGTGGTGTCATCGACATCAGGCAGGGAACACACATTCTCATTGCATATCCGTGTCGTACTCTGCGCAAGTCTGAACGTCGTCCAGTGAAAGATTACCCACCATTAAGAATCACGTAAGAATCGAGACTCCAGTTGTATGATTTTTATTTAAACAATATTTATTTGAATAGAAAATGCTATGTTACATGCAAATAATAAATAACACACATATTCAAAGAACAAAGGTAATGCACAGCACAGAACACGACAATACATAATTTAAGAGGTTGTTTGGTAGGGGATTCGACAGAAAGTTTCGAGCTTATATTAGTCAGCTCCCCAGATTCACACACTTACGCTGTATTCTCTGTGGTAGTGGTTGGCTGTGTGCATCGTCACCCAAAGACCCAGTATTCAGTACCCTAAATATTTAGATCCACTAACATTCCATCACCGACTGCAGTCATCCACAAACAGGTTTCAGCAGTGCCTCGTCCATCCTAAGTACAAACCAGCATAATGGATGACATTTGAAAATGTCATCCATCTCCTTCACTGTTCCTCACTGTTCCTCTCGATCTACTTTCTTCATTTTTTTCGTGTTTAAACAATATCTAAACAGACCCACCCGTTCTATCTGTCTAACTGAAATTGTGTAATCTTGCAGACTTGGGAGACGGTTTACATAAGCATTCAGCTTTCTTTCGATTCCCCTACTACAACAAGTTAGTTTGACATTTTAGGTGTTAAATATTCACTGAAATTCATGTACAAAACATTCAATACGTTTACACTTGTTTGCATATATACAGTTAACTTATCATTTTTCAATAAATATTGTTTAAACTAAACCAGCATAATGGCCAAACAGCAGCCGGCGAGGAATATTGGGATTGGCTAATTGGTCCTTGGTTCCGAGCTGTTGTTAGTTTAACAGTTCTGGTGAGAATTAAGGAAGAAGAAGAGAAGAGAAAAGGCAAGAAATAGTAGAAAGCTAAGATATACAAAAAGAAGACAGAAAATAGTGAGTAAGCCGACCTGAACACGTGTACACGTAACTTGAAAAAATATTGAAACAGTGTCAGATGTGGCCAGTCATGTCTAAATTGGGAAATCGACATATTACCTATGTGATAACCTAGACAATGCTCACATTGACGCCAACCAATTAAAACGCTTACTCATTATAATAAAATCCTGAACTGAGTAGAACATAAGGCGGTTCTCGTTGCTACTTAGGGATTCTGAGCCAAACAATAAGGATGACACATTTGTTACAAACGGGAGGAGACCAATCGTATTATTACGGATATCCGAAAATATTGGACACTCTAACAGTGAATGTCGAGATGTCTCGAAAATTCCACACTGACAGAATGGATGAGGTGATAAGTGATTGTCGTGCAGATGGGAATTGAGACTACTGCAACCTAACCGAAGTCTACAGTGATGTACCTGTGCGTCACGAGATGTGGCTCCACTGTAAAAAGGTGGTGGGACGAAGGTTTCCACCCTTTAAGAAGGTTTTAAAATTACTCAATGATGCGTTTTCTCGGACAGATAACAACTTATTCCACTCATCTGTAGTGTTTGGGATAAATGAGGATTTGTAGTGACAAAATGGTACTCGTTGGTTATGGGCTGAACGGAGAGAAGGGTTCGTACTCCAGATAGGCGGAGGAACTTTATTGCTGATATAAGGAGGCACCATACGATGATACATTTTGAAAAACTGTATTAACTTCAGTTTTCGACGTCTCTCCTGCAGTGGGTCCCATTTAGTTTCTGCGTATAAAGGTGTCTTGCTAGCGCTGACCGTCGTCACAGACTGACAATTCGAGCAGCGGCGATCTGATTGTTTTCCAATTCGGCCAATTTGATTGTTGAGCCGTTTCCCCAAACAGTATTAGCATATTCAAGGAGCGGTCTTAAGGAGGCAAAGTATATTCTTTCCAGGATTTTACGGTCAAGTTTGAATTTGTGTTTTCGCAGCAAATCCAAACGGGGCCAGGCTTTGGAGCAAATATAGTTGATGTGATCATTCCATGTAAAGGTACTATTAAAAATCACTCCTAGGTGTTTGTGAGTTTTGACTTCTGATATCTGTGTACCACCTAGAAAAAGTGGCGGACGTACATTGGGATCGTTCTTCCGTGAGACAAGCATGCTCTCTGTTTTGAGGGGATTAAACTCAACCAAACATTTTTTGGACCAGTGTTCTGTTGTCTCAAGGTCAGTGTTTAGTATATTTGACGCCAGTTCGGGGTTTTCAACTATAACGTACAAGGAAGTGTCGTCGGCAAAAAGGCGTATACTACTGAGTAAGTTATCGGTTATATTGTTGATATAAATAAGGAACAATAGAGGACGCAATATTGATCCTTGGGGAACAAAGCAGAGACTGGTCGCCACGACGACACATCGGAAGCTAGGACAACCCTCTGCGATCTACCGGATAAATATGATTTTATAAGTGACAACAAGTTGCCTGAAATACCAAAGGGTTGTGGCTTATGAATCAAACCTGCATGCCAAACTTTATCAAAAGCTTTGCTAACGTCACAGAAGACCACTCAGATATCCTTACCCTCATCAAGAGCATGACAGGATTCGTCGTATATATCAGTTAACTGTAAAACAGTTGAATCACTGGGTCTAAACCCCGTCTGGAATTGATTAAGCATATAATTATCAACCAAAAAAGCCCACATACGTTTGAAGATACACTTTTCGAGAAGTTTGCCAAGACTGTCTAGTAAAGAAATGGGGCGGTATTATGAAAGTCAAGTGGACTTGTTGTTCTGCGAAATAAATTACTTGAAGCCCTGCTCTTCATATACACACAGAACGATACGCGCGGGTTAATGGATTAATCGATACGGCACGAGTGCCAGCGCGGAAGGATACAACGTGAGGCCACAGCTCTCAAGTTTTATCCTTCCGCGATGGCACAGGTGCCATATCGCTTAACCCATCCACACGTGCGTGTCGTTATGTGTTTATTACATGCCTCCCGTCGATAAAACAATTTTTAGAATGACACTAAGCAATTCATTTGACAACTACCAACAGAAAGGACACATTTTATTACCAGCCAAATTTGTGAGGGGAACCCGTGTTACTATTTCGTCCCCTGAGTTCCAAAGTACTAATTCGTCCCCTGGAACTCAGAGGACAGTTTTTAGCTATCGCTACCGTTTCAAAATGTAATTGCTGTGCATGATTTGTAGAAAATTCCAGTGAAATTTTTTTCCACTTAAAATAATCAGGCAACTATTCCGTTCTGCACATATGTGCGGAACGGATTTACATTTTTCTCATGGTTTAGTGTAGCTGGCGATGGGAATTTGAAAGAACAGGCGTATAATAAAATCTCTGTGGGACTTATTTCGTTTTTGCATTTTTTCAAAGGTTTGTTTACCTGTATTAGCAAAAATGTTATTACATTTCTGTGCTATATCGCTCGGGGCATTTATTTCTGTGTTGTTAAATGTATAGAACGAAGGTAATGCCGCTGCACGATTTGCTTTATTGATAACTTCATTTTATATTTACCAGGTTCCTATAATATTATTTTTGTTTTCCGCTAACATATCTCTATAATAGCTTGCTTTGCATCGTTTTTTAAGTTTATTAAAACTCCTACAATAGTGTTGGGTCTTCTGCTTGTTAGGGTGTCTGAGTTCTGTTTTTTTTTATAACTTTTTAGCTTATTGTTGGCGGGTGTTACGAGTCCTTTGGTAATCCATGGTTATTTTTTAACAAATTGCGTACTGCGGTAAACATATTGAAGGGGAAATGCTGCGTCATAGGCTTTCGTGTAAATATTTAGGAATGATTCATATGAGGTGTTGGCACAGTTTGATTGCATTACTGTAGAGAAGTCTCTTAGTAACAGATTTCCTTTACACGCTTTTATATTTTCTAAATTAATGGTTCTGTTCAAGATTGGGTTTTGTGTAGTGACACGCGTGGGTGCAGTTTCAGTTTGAATAACGTCGAATTGGTCAGACACGTGTGTAATGATTACACCAGAAAGAGGCATGAGTGAAAGTTTGTTAGAGAATATGTGGTCAATTAAGGTAGCAGAATGATTTCTCACTCTCGTTGGTTTAGAAATGTGATGTGAGAAACCTTTACTGAACATGAGGTTGATAAATTATTCAGTCTTTTGGTGGATAAATGATTTTAGCAAATATAGGTTGAGATCACCTATTATATATATATTTGTTTCTATTTTCAGCATTTCTGTTATTTCATTTCATTTAGATAAAACATATTACCATCCGTTTTCGGGGGGGGGGGGTGCTAGGTCTGTATATGACACCAGCTATTTTGGGAGGATACTTATTCTTTATTTCAGTAAAGAGAGATTCGAAGACATACGGAATGAAAATTGGGAGATCTTTCCGGACTTTGTAGGTTGTGACTTATTTGATATATTGTCCTCCCCCCCCCCCCCCCGCCCCCTCGACCGTCGTCGTATTTTAATCAGCGCCCGCTATCCCTCTAAGGAGAACGAGCTATTGGAAAGAATTTGGAAAATTTCGGTAAGTCAAATGGTTACTAGACATCTCGTCCCCTTGGACAACTCTCCCCCGGACAACTCGCCCCGATGGATAACTCGCCCCAGCTTTTTTGGACAACTCGCCCCCAAGGGCAACTCGCCCCCATGGACAATATATATATATCAGCAAGATGGTAGGAAGGCTGGGAGGGGAGATGGAGAGAGAGAGAGAGAGAGAGAGAGAGAGAGAGAGAACTTGTGTCCCCCTCCCTCTCTCTCTCTCTCTCTCTCTCTCAAAGATTGGAGTGTTACCGTAAATTGTTGTGCAAACTTGCATCGAGTAGACACTTGGGACAACAGGAGATTGGACAATGATGATGAATAAAGTTAAGGCCATATAAACATGGATATCATTGGAATCAGCGCCATTCACCCCTTCCAATGACATTCATATTTATATATGTATATAAAACGTTATGAAATTTTGCAATACTTCGGAGATCTGAATATATCCTGTGACAGTTTGACTGGCTTTTGTTTTCCCAACTACTCAAAACACTATAAAAACAAGTAATGGTATTAAATTCTGTTCACTGCTTTAGCACATGGCTTGTACATTTTACTTATTTCCTTTAGTACATCCTTTGCAGTGATGTCACCATTTGTGAATCTGTCCCATACAGCAAAACATTTGGCAGTGTCAGATTTAGGTTTTGCCCTGAGATGTTGGCAAAGTTTGTCATCAGCAAGGAACTGGGCTTGGATATCTACCACCTGTGCCTCGTGGTGTAAAACTTTCACACACTGGTAGAATGGGCGGTTGTACTGTTGTCTGGATATGCCTGCCTCGCATCTAATGTGGCACCATTTTTTGCAGATGTTGCTCAGACTGCTAAGCTTCTCGGACTGCCAGGGAGCATACTAAACACGGGTACTTTAGATGCATTGTTCAAAGATAACTGACTTTCTCAAATTCTTGCATTATATTGATATCATATGTCGGGTGTAGCTTGGGAAAATTTTTAACAAATATATGTAAGCTTTGGACACTATTGTGTTCTTACAATTTGAAATATTTCTTGGAGACAGGGTACATAGTTACAAGCTTCGAAATTCAAATCAATGTATACTGACTAACAGGTAATAGCTGTATAAACATAAAGACTACCTAGTTTAAAGATATAAAAACACCACCATAAATCTCCATCCTCATGGATGTATGTATTGCCGTAAATTGTTGTGTAAACATGTAAAAGTTGTATGAACAACAATTTATACTGTACACTTGTTTGCGTTTATCTCGGAAACATTATTGCAATTTAATCTTTTACATTTATTTACTACATATTTTAAATAATGAGTTTTTCAACTAAATTCTTTTTAATTTAGGTTTATAATGTTTTTAATATGTAGGGGTGAGATGTCCATGGGGCGAATTATCTTATGGGCGAGTTGTCCAAAAATGTTGGGGAGAGTTGTCCAAGGGGGCGAGTTGTCCAGTTCCCAGTCAAATTATATCGAACAAATTCACTTGGTTTCATGCGAAAAAAAGAAACAAAAACAATGTCTGTTTTGCTGCTAGTTAATTGGAAATCGATTGGCAGAAACTAACTGCATTGGCTGAGACTATTTTTTGAAAGTGGTGTCATCGACATCAGGCAGGGAACACACATTCTCATTGCATATCCGTGTCGTACTCTGCGCAAGTCTGAACGTCGTCCAGTGAAAGATTACCCACCATTAAGATTCACGTAAGAATCGAGACTCCAGTTGTATGATTTTAATTTAAACAATATTTATTTGAATAGAAAATGCTATGTTACATGCAAATAATAAATAACACACATATTCAAAGAACAAAGGTAATGCACAGCACAGAACACGACAATACATAATTTAAGAGGTTGTTTGGTAGGGGATTCGACAGAAAGTTTCGAGCTTATATTAGTCAGCTCCCCAGATTCACACACTTACGCTGTATTCTCTGTGGTAGTGGTTGGCTGTGTGCATCGTCACCCAAAGACCCAGTATTCAGTACCCTAAATATTTAGATCCACTAACATTCCATCACCGACTGCAGTCATCCACAAACAGGTTTCAGCAGTGCCTCGTCCATCCTAAGTACAAACCAGCATAATGGATGACATTTGAAAATGTCATCCATCTCCTTCACTGTTCCTCACTGTTCCTCTCGATCTACTTTCTTCATTTTTTTCGTGTTTAGACAATATCTAAACAGACCCACCCGTTCTATCTGTCTAACTGAAATTGTGTAATCTTGCAAACTTGGGAGACGGTTTACATAAGCATTCAGCTTTCTTTCGATTCCCCTACTACAACAAGTTAGTTTGACATTTTAGGTGTTAAATATTCACTGAAATTCATGTACAAAACATTCAATACGTTTACACTTGTTTGCATATATACAGTTAACTTATCATTTTTCAATAAATATTGTTTAAACTAAACCAGCATAATGGCCAAACAGCAGCCGGCGAGGAATATTGGGATTGGCTAATTGGTCCTTGGTTCCGAGCTGTTGTTAGTTTAACAGTTCTGGTGAGAATTAAGGAAGAAGAAGAGAAGAGAAAAGGCAAGAAATAGTAGAAAGCTAAGATATACAAAAAGAAGACAGAAAATAGTGAGTAAGCCGACCTGAACACGTGTACACGTAACTTGAAAAAATATTGAAACAGTGTCAGATGTGGCCAGTCATGTCTAAATTGGGAAATCGACATATTACCTATGTGATAACCTAGACAATGCTCACATTGACGCCAACCAATTAAAACGCTTACTCATTATAATAAAATCCTGAACTGAGTAGAACATAAGGCGGTTCTCGTTGCTACTTAGGGATTCTGAGCCAAACAATAAGGATGACACATTTGTTACAAACGGGAGGAGACCAATCGTATTATTACGGATATCCGAAAATATTGGACACTCTAACAGTGAATGTCGAGATGTCTCGAAAATTCCACACTGACAGAATGGATGAGGTGATAAGTGATTGTCGTGCAGATGGGAATTGAGACTACTGCAACCTAACCGAAGTCTACAGTGATGTACCTGTGCGTCACGAGATGTGGCTCCACTGTAAAAAGGTGGTGGGACGAAGGTTTCCACCCTTTAAGAAGGTTTTAAAATTACTCAATGATGCGTTTTCTCGGACAGATAACAACTTATTCCACTCATCTGTAGTGTTTGGGATAAATGAGGATTTGTAGTGACAAAATGGTACTCGTTGGTTATGGGCTGAACGGAGAGAAGGGTTCGTACTCCAGATAGGCGGAGGAACTTTATTGCTGATATAAGGAGGCACCATACGATGATACATTTTGAAAAACTGTATTAACTTCAGTTTTCGACGTCTCTCCTGCAGTGGGTCCCATTTAGTTTCTGCGTATAAAGGTGTCTTGCTAGCGCTGACCGTCGTCACAGACTGACAATTCGAGCAGCGGCGATCTGATTGTTTTCCAATTCGGCCAATTTGATTGTTGAGCCGTTTCCCCAAACAGTATTAGCATATTCAAGGAGCGGTCTTAAGGAGGCAAAGTATATTCTTTCCAGGATTTTACGGTCAAGTTTGAATTTGTGTTTTCGCAGCAAATCCAAACGGGGCCAGGCTTTGGAGCAAATATAGTTGATGTGATCATTCCATGTAAAGGTACTATTAAAAATCACTCCTAGGTGTTTGTGAGTTTTGACTTCTGATATCTGTGTACCACCTAGAAAAAGTGGCGGACGTACATTGGGATCGTTCTTCCGTGAGACAAGCATGCTCTCTGTTTTGAGGGGATTAAACTCAACCAAACATTTTTTGGACCAGTGTTCTGTTGTCTCAAGGTCAGTGTTTAGTATATTTGACGCCAGTTCGGGGTTTTCAACTATAACGTACAAGGAAGTGTCGTCGGCAAAAAGGCGTATACTACTGAGTAAGTTATCGGTTATATTGTTGATATAAATAAGGAACAATAGAGGACGCAATATTGATCCTTGGGGAACACCAGCAGAGACTGGTCGCCACGACGACACATCGGAAGCTAGGACAACCCTCTGCGATCTACCGGATAAATATGATTTTATAAGTGACAACAAGTTGCCTGAAATACCAAAGGGTTGTGGCTTATGAATCAAACCTGCATGCCAAACTTTATCAAAAGCTTTGCTAACGTCACAGAAGACCACTCAGATATCCTTACCCTCATCAAGAGCATGACAGGATTCGTCGTATATATCAGTTAACTGTAAAACAGTTGAATCACTGGGTCTAAACCCCGTCTGGAATTGATTAAGCATATAATTATCAACCAAAAAAGCCCACATACGTTTGAAGATACACTTTTCGAGAAGTTTGCCAAGACTGTTCAGTAAAGAAATGGGGCGGTAACTGGTAACCAGATTTGACGGTTGTTTTTTTTTTAAATTGGAGAGACGATAGCGTTTTTCCACGAGGTTAGAAAGTATGAATTGTTAAGCAATATGTTGAATAATAACGTAAGTGGCTCGCTGAGGGATGATTTGCATTCACTTAAAAGACGGGGACTGATAAGGTCGGGGCCCGACGCCTTGGTCGCCTTGATTAATTTCATTGCTTCGAATACTTCAGTACATTGTAGGGTTATGTCTTCCAATTTATTAGATGGCTGGGGTGAAAGGTCTGGAAGCGAGGCGGATGAGTCATCAACTGAAGAAATGGAACAGAAATATTCGTCGAGCATCTCAGCTTTCTCGGCATCCGAACTATATACTTTATTCAAGTGAGTCAAGGTGGGAATACCTGTTGTTTTGTTGACCCGGATATATGTTCGAAGAGTTTCCACCACTGTGACGGACTCGTTTCACTACTTCCAAGAGTGGATTGAACTTTGAAGAGATATGAGTCTTTGACTTTCCTAACAGCCGATATCACTCTGTTTCGTTTTAGTCTGTATTTTTCCCAGACATAATGAAGACCAGTACGTTTGGCTGCATGGTACACGCATTTTCGTTTCCGTGTGAGTAATCTAATTTCGTTGTGAAACCAATTTGGCTGTTTTTTTTCTCGACGTTACATGTTTGTTTGGTATAAACTTCGATGCAGTGCTAAGAAGCGTTTCAGTAAGATTGGACACTATGGTGTCGAGACATGAGTTGTCAAAAACGGAATTCCAGTCCTCGTTTCTAAAAGCCGCGTTTGGTGCTTTAAAGTTACCTTGGGAGTACAACCATATTTGTATTTTGAAAGTTTGAGATGGTGATTTCAGAAATTCGACTTCTAGTGAGATTGGGGTATGGTAGCGGATCATATCCGAAATAAGGGGCTCGAGGACTTCGCATGCTTTCACGTTGACTGTATCACTTACAGCAAAAATATCTATCAATGAGGGTGATGTTTCTGTAAAACATGTCGGTTCACATACAAGCTGTCTAAGATTAAAACAGGAATTTAGGTCGAAAAGTTGAATAAACCATCTGATTATCGTTAAAATCGCCTGTAACGATTACGTCTGAAACTGGTGTGTCCTTTGCCTTTTCGATAGAGGCTGATATAGCTTCCCAGGAATCAGGCGGACTATTAGGTGGGCGATAAAATACCCCTAATAATAATGGACTTTTATGATTCGTAATTACCTCAGCCCACAAGCACCCAGTATTGGGTGTCTGAAGATCAGGTCTCGGTTGGAAGTGGATACCCTCTTTAATACTTTAATATAAATTGCAACCCCACCGCCCCTCGTCAATCGGTAGAATCACAATGGCTCGTAGAATCCTTGAATTAAGATATCAGAAGAAGATTCGTTGCTATTATTACCCCAAGTAATGTTCATCTTGCCCCAGGGCAGAATAATTAAATGCAAGAAAAAAAGGAAAATGTGATGGGGGAAAGGGGGAATCTTTAGTGTGTTCCAGTTATTAGTAGTTAAATGATCGAGCATGTCATTGTTCGGGTCTTGTTAACTCGTCAGTCTATATCCTCGATTATCGCGCTTAGATTCGTATCGTTGTGTGGTGTTTGTCGTGTTGGTCTATATCACAATCCAAGTGTTGCTACCTGTGTTTAAGATAATTTAAAGTAAAAACAACAACAATAAATAAATACAAACTCCTTTCATAAGTAATAAGATGTGAAAGAACCAGCAAACTTGAAGTTGTCTTCAGTGTGTGATTTTGGTGTGAATATACATTATCGGTTCAGTATTGCGAGCTTATTCTACATGGGTTACTGTGAAACAGGCAGGTACAGTCTATCCCACTAATTTGAAAATCTTTCAATTGTTTTCCCTGTTAATTGAATATAATTTCAAAGCACAAAACCATCCGCCACATCTCCAATATGGAGATTTGGCAAATGGCCTCAGGCTTTGAAATACAAAGTTGACTTGTTTATTGAATATGGATTATTGAAGCAACTCCTGTTAATTGAATAAAGATTTCGGAAAACTATTCATTTCTATGTACAGTTACTCTTGAGACTTGATAATTTCCCCGCATTAAATTTCATTTTTTTACTTTAAAAAAAAACAACTAAATTTGGCATTCATTCTATTGCATTGTACCCGAGAGAGAGAGTTCATCGAGCTCTCTCAAACAAGATACAACAGAATAAATACTAAACTGAAAACAATGCGATGAGCAAATCCCTGTTAATTGTATATTCCTGTTAATTGTATAAATTTCTTTGGCAGTTAGGCTATAGGTGGCAGGGCATATCAATTCTTTAAGCGATCTCTCCTGTTTAATCGAATAAAAATATTTGGAAAAATATTCATTTCTACGTATAGTTGCTCTTAACGGCTTGATAATTTCCCCACATTGGATGCCATTCTTAGCCTTCAAAAATCAAACTTTAAAAACCACAATTTGCATTCATTCTGTAGCATCTTGACTTACAGAGCTCATCGGGATCTGTTACAAGATACAACAAAGCAAACACCAAACTTAAGACTATACGATAGATAATGAGCAAATTGCTGTCAATTTTATATTCCTGTTAATTGAATAATTTTCGTTGGGCAGTTAGGCTATAGGTGGCAGGGCACCTATCGCTCTTTACGGCTTAATAATTTCCCCACATTAAATGCCATTTTTAGCTTTCAAAAGCTAAATTTCAAAAGCCAAATGTTGCATTTACTCTAGAGTATCTCGTTCCACAAAGCTCATCGAGCTCCGTCAAACAAGACACAACAAAGCAAATACTAAATTTAAGACTATATGATGGATGAACGAGCAAATCGCTGGTAATTGTATATTCCTGTTAATTGAATAATTTTCTTTGGGCAGTTAGGATTTAGGTGACACAACACATCAATTCGTCAGGTGAACTCTCCTGTTAGTTGAATAAAGATTTCGAAAGACTATTCGTTTCTATGTATAGATGCTTATAACGGCTTGATAAGTTCCCCACATTAGATGCCATTTTTCGCCTTCGAAATCCATATTTTAAAAAATAAATTTTGCATTTATTCTATACTACCTTGTCCGACAAAGCTCACCTAGCTCTGCCAAACAAGACACAACAGAGCAAATGCCAAACATTTGACTATAGTTGAAAAAAGATTTCGGAAAACTATTCGTTTCTATGTATAGTTGCTTATAGCGGCTTTATAAGTTCCCCACATTAGATGTCATTTTTAGCCTTCAAAAAACAAATTTTAAAAATTACATGTTGCATTTATTCCATAGTATCTTGTTCGACAGAGCTCACCGAGCTCTGTCAAACTAGACACAACAGAGCAAATTTCGACTATACGATAGACAAATGAGCAAATCAAAAGTTGTATAATTTTGCAAGGCCCTTATTTCCAAGTGTTATGAAATAAAGATATATTCAAGCATGATAGATGGATAGTTAAGCACCCCGCCCCCAACCCCCTCCCCTCCAAAAAAAAACTTAGTGCAGTTTATATTTAAGATGGGTATTGCTTTTTCTTGGTTAGATCTCATTGGCGAAAGTCGCAAATTGGAGGTGAAAGTTTGGATGATAAAAAATAGAAAAGTAAACATGTGAGCAAGTGAAAAGCCATAGGCCTTAAGTGTATTGGGATAGACTGGTTAGGATATTCATAATATTACTTCGTTTTGTATTCGGAGACTTTCGTCAGGTATAGTATCAAGCTGCTATATGCGTAAATTATATAAGTTGGTTTGCAATTATCTTCTTCAATCAACAATCAATGATAAAACTTTTGTCTGATGTAACATCAGTATATCATAATATAAATCTAGCCCACAACCAGATAAATTACACTGCTGTCGCTACAATCTACGCATTACTGGAAGAAACTACATATATTGTTTATGTTACACTTCATTTAAAGTACTCTCCAATCGGGCTGCCGCGATTTTTTAATTTAGGAATCGATTAATCGTCGCAAATAATCGATAATAATCGATTAATCGTACCTAGATGACCACCTCTCCCTCTCTCTGAAGTCGATAAAAAATAAAGTTCAAGTCAGTTGACCTACTTCCGGTAAACAACGAAGACGATCCTGTTTTAGGTACATTCAAAGCTTTGATGTTCTGAACTTCTGAACCGTCAGTGTAATAATCAAGACCGGACGGCAGCTGCGAAGTTCGCAACTGCCGACCGGTCTTGATTATTACACTGACGGTTCAAAATTTCAGAACATCAAAGCTTTGATGAATGCACCTGAAAGACAAATGCTTCCAACGGCTTCTTGGGGTTTAACATCGATGTTCTTAACTCTTTACCTTTAGAAACAATAGTTTTTTTCATCAAATTTTCTTTTAGTTATTAAACGTCTAAAGCGGGATACAATTTACCGATTATTCGACAACGAAAAATACTAATCGATTTCGCCGTGACCGATCAACAATCGATTAATCGATTAATCATGACAGTCCTACTCTCCAACAATTTGTAATATACACAATTTTGCAAAATAATTTCAGGCCACCAAAAATAATGTAGCCCTCAATTGCACTGCCGTCGATGCAATACGTGCTTTACTGCAAGACAGCAGATATTTTGTTTACATTTCACAGCATTTACTGCACTCTGCACTTCACTTTAAGAAACTTAATTATTCATTTAAGCTTCATTGCATTCTTGAGTTCACTGCAGGGAACTGCATATAACTTTTCTGTTTATACAAGTTTTGTCCATTACACACCATTGGAGAGTGCCTGTAATAAACAAATTTTTAATAACGAATTCAGACCACCAAAAATAATCTAGCCCTTAATCAGTTAAACTGCAACGCAGTCGCTGCAATCTACGCATTACTGCAAGAAACTACATATTGTGTTTATGCATTCCATTGCTTTTACCGCATTCCACACTTCACTGGAAAAAAACTGATTAATTTATTTAAGCCGCTCTGTGTTCACTGCAATCTTTAATTCAGTGTGGAGAACTGTAAATTATATTTTCATTATGTAAGTTTGTACCATTACAAAGTGTTGGAGAGTGACCGTAGGCACTGTACAAAAATTTGCGAAAAACAAAATTTGAATAACAAATTAAGATCACAAAAACAATCTAGCCCTCAACCAATAATTTGTAATAAACAACTTTGAATAACAAATGCAGACCACCAAAAATAATCTAACCCTCAACCAGCTAAATTACACTGCGGCTCCTGCAATCTACACTTTACTGTAAGAAACTACATATCTTGTTTCAAAGTCACTGCATCTACAGCGTGTTCTACAATTCACTGTAAGAAATTGAATATTTCATTTTAGCTTCACAGCATTCACTGCATTCTTCAGTTCACTACAGGGGAGTCCAAATGATATTGTGTTTATATAACTTTGTTCCATTACAAACCATTGGAGAGTGCATGTAGCCTGCACTCTCCAACAATTTGCAATAAACAAATTTTGAATTACAAATTCAGACCACCAAGAATAATCTAGCCATCAACCAATAATTTGTAATAACAACTTTTGAACAACAAATTCTGACCACCAAAAATAATCTAGCCCTCAATCAGTCAGATTACACCGCAGTCACTGTAGTCTACACTTTACTGCAAGAAACTACATATTTTATTTAAGTTTCGCCGCTTTTACACCATTCTACACTTGACCATAAGAAACTGAATTGTTTATTTAAGTTTCACAGCGTCTACTATATTCTTCAACATTCTGCAATATTTTGTTTACATAATTCTGTTTCATTACAATCCATTGGAGAGTGCTTGTAGGCACTCGCCAATAATTTGTAAAGAAGAAAATTGAATAACAAATTCAGACCACCAAAAATAATCTAGCGCTCAACCAGCTAAATTGAGCTTTCCCTGTTATTGTGCTTGACTTTCCGAACGTAGAGCCGCAGAGCCGTGAAATCCCCGTTCCCGGTATTCAACCTTAAATTACAAAGCTCCACGTATTCGTACCTTCCCAAAAGCAGGTTGACCGGACACATTCTGACAAAAAACTAAACAGATAGATTAGATGTGCCTGCTGACCATTTAACTGCTTTCTGAAGCGTAGTTGTCGACCAAAAACACCTCCACCAATCAAAGGTTAAAAAATTAAGTCCACGCTAATTTAATCACGTGACACGGATGGAGTATTTAAGAACTGAAAATTGTGTCCCCCCAGGAGTTTGAGAGTTTCAAAATGAATTCTCGAGAATCCGTGCACATTTTAATGTATGCTTGTGTCGTGCAGTTCAGAGAAAATCACGTTTGGAAATGTTGTTCTATTTTTAGTCTGTGCGG
Organism: Pictodentalium vernedei; assembly: GCA_031216915.1. Lineage (NCBI taxonomy): Eukaryota > Metazoa > Mollusca > Scaphopoda > Dentaliida > Dentaliidae > Pictodentalium > Pictodentalium vernedei. Next base: position 392,438,824 of record CM062297.1, read on the forward strand.
GAGTTTCGCTTCGCAACATTCTTTTTAGCAGAGCAGTATTAAAGTGGCAAGTTCGGTTTCGGTATCGGTATTTTTAGAATGATTTACCTCGGTGTTTCTACAGTATTCGGTGTCAACAACAAACATGTACTCATATCAATACCAATATCGAGTATATTTTTGATACACTTGCCAACCCTAGATCCCCGTTTTACAGCATACAAAGACGCCAAAATTGTCAGGATGTAAAAATGGGCGCTCAACCCCGCCCATTCTAATTTAAGAAAAAAGCTGAGCGACAATATCCCCTGGGTATTTTCCTTTAACTTTTTTATCACTTCAAAGAACTGGTGGTGTCTTCCTTTAGAAATACTCTTACCGTGGGCTCTTCTTGTCATGAATTTTGCGTCATGTTCTCTTGTTTGCAATTTTATTTTTCAATTTATGTTGGGAATATTTCTCAATACGGAAATTTAGGTATTATTAGATTCCCTTGGCACGGTAAATGGGGTGTATATCTGGGGAGGATGAAAATACAGGGCTTAAAACGCATGTGGGAATCAGAATCGATACTCGCAAATGATTCTCGCAAGGAAAGCAATGAGAATCAACGTTGTTTGTATCAAAATTTTCATTTTAATAATAGTCATACATATTGAAAGGGTCCAAATGGCCTGGTTAGTTATACTTATTTTTGCTAACTGAAATTAAAAGTTTAGATTGGTCGACATTACGAATGTCTATCCGTGTTACACGCCAAACATAGGTGTCCACTTTGTCTCTTTGTTTAGCGAATGTGATTTTACAGTTTTTTGCAAGTTTTTATTCTTCACAGGAAAAGAATAAGTTTTAATACAGGGAACGGGAATTTCAAGGTCTGCCTCTCCAGGTTCTGAAAGTCAGTCACGATACCAGGGGAATTCATAGACCATGGTATCAATTATTTGCGTATTATAGTTTATGAGATGACGGCGAATATCAATTTCTGCCGAGACCAGCATCACCGTTGGAGTTATGGTTTAATCTCGCGGACGGGAAATTCCTCTCTTACCGGTTCTGAAAATGAGTGCTGATGCCTGGGAAATTCATAGACTCGAATCGGGAATCAAAGGTTGCGGAACACCACTTCTGATTACCGGTTCTGTCCTATGAATTTCCCGGGTATCGGGACTGGTATTCAGAAACGACAACCGGAAAGATCCCGATGTCGTGACTGACTTTCAACAATGAGAACCAAAAAATTCCCGTTTCCGGAATTAAACTCTGAAAAATACCATTTTCTTGTTTTTAAATGGGTTTAAACTGATCGAAAAGCATTGTAAAAATTCAGTTTCTGTGTTTTGATACAACTCTTGGGGGAAATGCCTGACGTTTGTGAAAATATGCACACGTCGATAGTACAACTTCGCTAACGTTTCTAATTTTCAATCTTTATATGGAATTCCCATACTCTCAGTGTTAAATTTACTGATAACTTTAGGAAAATTGATGGGAGCTGTCTTTCCCGTAAATCTCTATAAATGACGAAAATTGCCAGCAATATGCAAAAACATGGTTCGCTAAGCTCCTTCCAATGATAAGTCATAAACTATCCTTTCGCGATAAAAAATGAAAGTTTTTCGCTATTCAACGAATATTTTGCAGGTGTCGCCAACATCTTCTATTCAGTTAGGACGTTACCCCTCCTTCTCAAGTCTGTGAAGGAGAATTGAGAGGTTTGAGAAATAGACAGAAGTACCCAGTTAGTTGCTATGTAATTCTCGTCATTAAATTCGCCACGCGTAGAGAGATCTATATTAGGGAAGATCAAGTAGTTAATCAACAATGTAGCAGCAATGCCATTAAAATTCAACTGTCAGGAATACTGGAAAAAACTATAAGATAATTTTTAATCACTTTCAACAAGGGTCGTAGCGAATGTGACACATGGGTTTCGCAACATCGTGTTTAATTGGTAAGCACGTACTCCAAATTTGTCATGTTGGGCTTCTAACAACCCGAATCTTGGACCACAAATCGTTTTAGGTTTTTTCTTTCCAACAACCCGGATCTTGGACCACAAATGTTTTCAAGTTTGTTTTTTTTTGTTTCTTTTTTTTCTGACAGCTCGAATCTTGTACCACAATTTTTGATTTTAATTGTTGTTTCTCTTTTTTATTTTGATTTACGTTTCTTGCTTAAAAATACGGCCTTTGAGTAAAGGTTACAGTACATGGAGAGAGGATTGTACCAAAATCACCCGCGGAGTGGGGTTATCACCCAAACTATCACTTTCAAATTCTCTACATATGGACAAAAACCCAAGCAATGTTTCAGCCAATGGACCTCCGGGTTAAACCCGGGGGTCCATTGGGTGAAACTTTGCTTATGCTTATTATGCTTTGCATCAAATTTGCAAGTACTGCTTGGGTGGAATCTCCACAGTACGGGTGATTTAGTGACAATTCACTCTCCACGTACTGTATATCACAAAACTGACACTATTTTACAGTTGATTACAAAATTATTACATTGAGATAAATGAACGAATAACAGAATGAGCGAACAAATGAATAATAAGAAATCAATGAACAATGAATGAATAGGTAAACGAACAAGTAAATTAAAAAAAAGAGACAACACGTATTGGCTTTACTGCGAATAATGAATAAAATGGCAGCAATTTTGAACAAGGACGAATGACTGAATAAATGTTTACAACGGAGAACATTAATGGGTATCACAACATTATAAAACCATTTTGGAAATATATCTGCATCATGCAAGATATAGATGTCTGTTAGAAAATTCATAATAATGATAGGATAATGGAAGGAGCTAGCTTAAACCTCTACCCAACGTAACGACCAAACCCGTCCAGTGCTATTCTCAAAAATCGCCAGTTAATTTTCATTATTTTTTCACTTTTTCTCTCACAAACATAGGTTATGACCCCTCATTGGAACGAGCTCTTCGAGCTCGTTCCAATGAGGGGTCATATCCTATGTTTTTGAGACAAAAAATTAAAAATATTAGTCGTTTAAGAATTATTTTTTGCAAGTGTCGTCTGCTTTCATGTTAGGTAAAGGGTTAAATTAATTGACTTGATGATAACGAGAGGAACTTAATTTGGTGGACTTACAACATCAACCAACCGAATCACGCTGTTGAATGAGTGAACATATGAATGAGCGAGTGGATTGAGGAGGGCTGGGTGAATAAATATATGAATGAGTGAATAGAATAACGAATGAATGGAATGTCTAACAGATACTACTGGTAAGTTGATGGACAAGAGCTGTGGGTATAGAAAATGTGGGTCGTTGGGTGAATATTGGTTAACAACATGAACTCCATTGGGGAAATGAAAGTGTATATTAATATTGCGCCATTTAGGTAGCAGAGCTACATCGAGCTTAATACAACAGTTGATAATAGTGGTGATATAATGGGGTGGGGGTTAGTGAATGAGTAGGCTTGAATAACTTCTTGTATTCTTTTGAAATGGGAGGGGACGAAATGCATGTAGGAGGGCTTACTCAGCAGGCCCGTCACCAACTCCTACACTACTCCATCTCCCCACTCAATCGGCAACTGGACATGCATTAGTGAGTGGATAGGTGAATGAGCGAGCCGAATGATAAATGAAATGAACTGCCATAAAAAGGTTTGGATAGGGTAGTGACAAGCGCTTCTTGCTGAAGAATGTTAGCATCACAGAACTGAAATTACACTTCTGTTGGTACTTTTCTACGGTGGCTGATTTGGGACATAGGGAATTTTTAAATCTTATTACAACGAGATACTTTCTCGTTATAACGAGAAAACATCTCGTTATAGCGAGAAACGATCTCGCTACGATGAGAAAACATATCGTTATAACGACTTAGCATTTCGTTATAACGAGATAACATTTTAATGTAAAGAGAAAATATCTCTTTATAATGACTTAGCGTCTTGTTATAACGAGATACCATGCCCCCGCTTCCACGATCCACCGCACCTGCATTTACAAAGCAAACAACTGCCAGAGGTAGACGATTCAAATATCGACTTGCTTTTCTACCAAGTCTATATACCATTACAGTACGATTTCTCATAGCACTCCAGCCGATGAGATCTGTGTCACATTTTTTGTCGCCCTGGTCTTTTCAGTATTCTTCAAAACAAGTGCTGTGAAAAAATCTCTATGGTGGATGCAGTGTGTAACGACCTAATGTACGCGTTGAATGCAGAAAACTAGCTGTACCCACCGATGACATAGGTATCTGTATGTCCAGGTCAGAACGGGCCGCTGCGCGTCCACTCCCATTCATAACAATTCTTCCGATGCTGACTGCACATTCGCAACTTTCGGGGAAAAACTTAGTCTAAATTTTAACACTGTGGCCAATGAAGAACATGTTTTAAACCTTTATTACACAAAGAAAAGACTGAGTGACAATATTTTACGTGTTGTGTCCATTTAGTTCAATATTTCTTGTTTTATGTGCTATGCTTATGTTTGTTATTGCGTCACTTTTTTTTTATTTTTTTTTTATTTTTTGCGTCCTTTTTGGACTGAAAATTGGTCCTAAAAATTGTGTATAACGTTAGTAAATTTTACGAAAATTTTACTCCAGGTGTGTTTAAGTCCATTTTTTGATCTTTTTGAATATCTGTCGAAAGGTTTACGTGCTATTTTAGTAATCTGCAATGGAGACTGAAGACAATAATCTAAAAATAATAAGACTAATGTTTTTTTTGCTTCCTTTTATCGCTAAACAAGAGTATTTTGGGATATTTTTCTAAGTGAACAACCGCAGTTTTTCTCTGCAGAAAGCGACAAAAGCTTAAAATGAATGATTTAAAAAAGAAAATAACCACTATTTGTAGTCAATCGAATGTTGGATAGCCTATCGAATTTATCTCGTGAAAATTTCCTGATATTTTTTTCTAAGTCAAGAAAATTAGGTTTTTTTGATATTCTAATTTAAAATCTTTTTTCCCGACTGAGGATAGAAAACGCACATCTGACAGTACATTAATAGCTGTCGGCATGTGTTTATTGTACCACTACTAACAGTTATTTTCTCTCAGTTAGTTAATTCTCAGAGGTCAATTAATGTATATGTATATGAAAAGAGGATTATTGAATTAACGCAGCCAACTTTAAGTGCTAAACTCTTCCCTAATGTCAATATTGAAGAGACAAATATATAGAGGATATTCACGAAAATTTGATGAATACCGAAAATATCTCGAGCGTCGCTCGTGAAGATCCTCATATTTCTTTGTAGCCACTCACGAGATATTTTCGGTATTCATCAAATTTTCGTGAATTTTCTTTTTATTTAATGCTCTACGACTACAAACTCTCCAATTTGTGGCCTTTATTTGCCATTAAAGCGCAAAATTTATGTGCCGAACCGGCGTCCATACAAAAATTACAACAACCAAACTCCAACCATTGGAATGTGTGAATATCCGCACAAAAAGTAGTCCCGTCTTATTTCTCCCCTAACTTTACGATTTACCAAGGCTGGCGAATTGAAATAATCGCAATGTGTTTCGAAGAAATAGAACAATAACAAAAAACACCACTTTCTTATTTTCAATAACAAGACACGTCATTTTATTTTTTTTGAACTCAATGCACTGAAGACGTGTGAAGTTGAACTGAAGAAATTTGAAAGTGATTTCGGCTTTTCGCTGGAAGGTGAATGAGAAAGTCAAACTTTGAAACCGCTGATTTAATGAATTGATTTAGTCACTGTCACTATCAATTATTCGAATTCGTTTGTATTTGGGACTCTGGAATTCATTACTGATGTGCTGACTCTGTGATGATTGCATGTAAATGTTTATCGGCCCATTAAACGTGCTGCCACTGAACATCGAAGACAGTGGAAATGAACCTACGATGAAATATCGATTTCTAAATATCATTTTGATATTTCGTTTTGCCGACCGACAGGGGAATATGACTTAATTTTTCAGCGTGAATTGATGCCTGAGCATTAAATAAAATTTCTTTCCGTTTCTGAAAAGGGTTTTGTTAATCTTTTTAAAGTTTTATTTTAATATCAGAGAAGTAAACAAATAATGTATAATTACTATCCAAATACATTATTTACTTGTCCTACCTGATATAAAAAAATTCATACATTCATTATGTTTTGAATTTTTGTACCAAAAAACACCGCGCAAAACAAGTAGACAGATTGAGTCTAAGAGGCATCTGTTAGAAGTGCGGGGATGGAGCAACCACAATTTGACGTGGGTGGGTGGGCGGTTGTGAGCAACGTGACAGGAACAGTGGCGCAGAGACCGGGAGAGGGCGGGGAGGGTGGTTAGAGGAGTATCCCCCCCCCCCCACACACACGATCTTTTCCAAAGATTAGCAACATTGTCCCTAAAGTCGGTATTCCGAAAGCCAGCCAGTGTGATTCTATATTTGCTAAGCTTCAAAATTACTGTGGGAATTTACCCAGTTTAAGCTTTCATTTCACCAAGATTTCCCCGGGAAGGCCCCAGGGACCCAACAAAAATAGAAGTGGTAGTAACGAGCGCGACGTGTTAGTTCCAATGAGGCGTCACGACGCAAGTTTTGAAAGCAAAAAAAAGAAGAAAAAATAAAAAAAAGTCAAGGGCAATTCTTGTGTATAGCGTTAACCGGTTTTTGGATGTTAGTTAAAGCTTTTGCAGAAATGAAATTTGTTAGTCATATGAGAATATTTGTTGTAAGGACTTTGACTATTATATTCAACGAACAAGCTAAACCAATCAAGCGATATCCAATTAAGTGAGATCGTACGCGGAATTGCACTTCTGTTCTCCTATAAAAAGTTCAATCAGTGAAAAGACAATTACAATCTTCGACAATTGGATGCCTTCAGCGATCGTACTCATCAGATTTTTGAGTTACTCCCTTGCCCATTCCGATAGAATTGTTGGTAATGCCCCAAACATTTTATTTCGTAGAACATTGGTCTGTTTTTTTTTAAATTTTTACCTGCGCCATCTGACTGCGCCCTCTCCGTATAGTTATGTATATATTTATGGCATCTACCCCCCTCCAACACACACACACACGCACTTTCTAGGTCTACAATAGATCAATGCTCGAACGAAGCACCATTACACGATGTTCAGCTGCATTACGCAAAAAACAGCCCATTATGTAATGATGCTGCATTATACAATTAAGAAAAATAAATCTTCATTTGTGTACCCGACTGTTTCTGTGGCATTGTCTGTATATCAGATCTAATAGCGTTAGAATATTCATGAGGACTGCCAAGAGCGAATCGAATTCCAAAACTCCAGTGAAGAAGAATATGAAAAATAATTGTTCTGCACTTTGGCAAACCATGGGCTTCTGAAAACATTGATGGTTAACCCTTTACCCATGGTAACGTCTCAAATCCGCCCAACGCTGTTTACAAAAATCACCATTCGATTTTCATTATTTTTTTTCATTTTTATTCTAAAAATACAGCGTATGACCCCCCATTGGAACGAGCTCGCCGAGCTCGTTCCAATAAGAGGTCATAATCTACGATTGTCACGCAAAAATTGAAAAAAATAGTTATTCAATAATTTCTTTACAAGTGGCGTTTGCTTTTCATGTTTTGTGACATAGTTTAAAAATCACATCTTATAGCGTTAGAATATTCATGAGGTCAGCCAAGAGTGAATCGAATTCCAAAGCAATAATGAAGAAGAATATGAAAAATAATTATTCGATCACATCCCCACCCCTTCTCATGCACTTAGGTAAGCCATGGGTTTCCAAGAACATTTATGGTTAAGCCTTTACCCAAGGTAACGGAAAAAACGCCCAGCCCTGTTTACAAACAACAAGCGTTGGATTTTTATTATTGTTTTCATTTTTATTCTGAAAAAAATAGTGTATGACCCCTCATGGGAAAGAGCTCGCTGAGCTTGTTCCGATGAAGGGCCCAAATCTATGATTTTCACACAAAAAAATGAAAAAATAGATATTCAACAATCTTGCTTGCAAGTGACGCCTGCTTTTCATGAAAAGTAAAGGGTTTATGTGGTTTTTCAAATATATTGGACACCTTGCGAACGCATTCTGGAACTTATGACATCATCATCGTGAGAAGGACTATAAACAAAATGACCGTGGCTGAGAGAAATATGACACAAAAAATGTTATCCAACTTTCTTGACAAATGAGTTTGAGATTCATCTGCCTTTTCTAATCCTACACTGTCATCTGCAGAAGGCACGCCGCCATTTTCTTTCATCTTTCTAACACCATTTCTTTCTGCATTGTTGTGTACTCGTTTAAAACTACAAGCTAGGTACCTGAACCAAAAAGATGCAATCACGGCAGTTTCCCGATCATGTTGACATCTCAACACAAAAATCGTTGCCATTGCTGACAAAACACCTATAACCAGTGTCAAGTTAAGATAAATTGAAATGATAGATGTAGAATTGGATGATTTTGGTAAAGAGTCAAATACCACACTGTAGTATAAGGAATACGACAACATTATTGACACGGAATATGAGAGTTTTTCTCCAGATTCAACTGGGATCCTGAAAACCATGACATTTGCCACTGACAAAATAGCAACAGGTACAATTGTAAAGAGGACGTAAAACTGTGCTTTTCTTCTCAGTGTATAAGTGTAAACTACCATTGTGCGAGTGATTTGTTTTTGATGTGACACAGAAACATTTGCAGTACTACCCTGAAGTTGCCATTCACCTCTCATTTCTACTGACACTTCCATCTTTGATATACTCGATATATTTCTTGCTGTTAAAGTAACTTCGCTTTGTTCCGAAGGAGAGAATTGTATTTCACATATCTGTGTGTCAAATGGAAATTGCTCCGTGTCAATAACGCAAGATGTTTTGAAAATCCCAGTAAATCTCTGTTCAACTCTCCCGTCACTGTACAAATAGCAATAATCTGACTTCTGTATTGACCCAGACACATCAACACTGTTTGAAACATAAATTCTTGGTGACCATACTTTTTTACTTTTTGTGTCTAGTTCAATCTTGCTCAACCCCCCGTATAACGAAGTATTCCAAGTGTGAATCTCACTGTGCCATTTGAAGAAGCCGTAGCCAGATGTATGTAGATTTTGTTGCATTGCATTAAGTTCAATAAAGGCTGTGATTGCCAACTGTACTTCCACGCTTACAGTGTCACGTTGATTCTGTCTTGGCTTGATGTCCAGATACTTATCTCCAAGCATTGTTTCGCGAAGTGCAAGCATGTTGTCTGCGCTGAAAGACGTAACGTCACAGACAGATCCCATTAAGAGGGAGAATACGATCCACATGAACATCTTCAAAATTCAAACGATTACACAATCTGCAGTAAAGTGAAAAAGAGAACGCACATATCCAAAATATCTGAAGTAAATTATTGAAACATTAGGATTCGCTGGCACTATTTGTTGTTTTATTGTTTTGCGGAGCCTTACTGAAATAAGTCATGGAGTGTACTGTGTAGCTCCAGCACAGAATAGAATTGTTGATACCTTAAAACACATATTGGTCAGCTGATAGCGGCGCTATTAAACTGTGCACAAATATTCTTACAAGCGTACAATAAAATGTTAATGATATTATACTACGTATCCATAATTTATTCTGACTGATCGATCGTTCTCAGATTTCAATATGAAGAGAGCGTACTGCCATTACATGTTGAATTTGTTAGTTTCATGAATAGAATATGAGCATCTGTTGTTAGAGTAGAATGTTCGTAACAATGAGCTACTAGATACAAAATAAATGACATACATGATTATCAAAACTCGTCAATATTATTATTTTCCCTGGTGGGTGAGGCTGTGAGATGGGGAACTCTCACTCGAGGGCAAGAATTCCAAGCCTGGTGTCTGGTCCAAATATCTTGTCCCGAGGGTGAGATTTCCCCATCTCGTACCCCCCCCCCCCCACCCCCCAACGTCAGGGATAATTTTTCTTCCCCAACCAAAACAGTCTGATGTCATTAAAAGTAATTCAGGGGCACGTGCAGTTATATCGAAATTTTTTGTTGTCCATTTCTAAAAAAAAACTGATTTGTTGATCGGAAAGAGCGCACAAAAAATATGTTTACCACGGGTGTATACGACTAAATTGAGTCCAAACGCCGGCAAAACAGGGGTTAAAGATTTGTAGTGAAAGGAACATTGATACATTCCGATCACGTCATATTATGAATTCTGCAATGTATTCGCATAACTTATTCGGCGAGAATTTCGTGCAAATCGCTCCACCCAGAATGGAGTTCATCCAAAAATGCATCTAAAAGAGTCAAGTGTCTTTCGGTTTTGCGGTCTGTGTTTTTATTTCTATTTTCTTCGACCAACGTCCGTCAGCTAATATTTCTGAAACGTGACAACATGATGTTTGATGTTTGTTTACAAGGGAACGTGCGATGATTGATTATACCTGCGCTCATTAAATATAGGTTGGTCGCCTCGGCGGAGTGAGATAGCTGTCACGTGTGTAGGGTGAGACAGGCATACCTCTCTCAGCTGTCTCACGCGTCTTTATATATGTCTCAGTACCTTACTGGTGGGAGAAAACCTATGTCTAATTTCACGCGATAAACCAACACAAAATGTGTAACACTACCACTCACTGATGCAAATTTGCGTGTTTTGGAGAAGGATCCTAGATAATGTTGAATGTTTAGTGGGAATGCGAGGGCTCTTAAAACATACTCATTCTGAGTCGTAAAATTGCTTCGAATTAAAAATATGCACTACCCACATCGGATATCGGAGACTTCTATCGGGGATTCCCATTGTACAGCAAGCGGCATACCGGGGCTTTCTGTCAGGTTCTTCCATTGCCCTGCCAATGTCCCATCAAATCCTTCTTTCAAGGTGTCTCATTGCACTGCCAGTGGCCTATTCCAGCATTCGCCGCCCGGGTGTCCGTTGCATTATGAGTGGTCTATCGGAACATACCAACAAGATGCCGGTTGTATGCCAACGGTCGACTAGGGTATTCTTTCAGACCGTTCCATTGTTCATTGTTTCAATCCTTTTTTTTCTAGGAAAGACTGTCTTGCTTATGGCGAGTGATTACCTCTCTTTCAGTTTCCTTCTCTAACTTAGGGAACTCGTGCAGGTACTCCAATTCAGCTTATCAGATAACTACGACCCAACCCTCCACAGCATCGCTATAATTTCCTCGTTAATTCTGTCTCGCCAGAAGACGAGAGTTTCAGCCTTTCCAAATCCAACCACGCAAGCCTCAAACGAGGCTCACCTGACGCCAGAGACGTGAGAAGATTTTCGAAGCTTTAACTATACAAATGGGAAACGGATCCTCGAGAACCATTCCGCTGAACATTTTGGTCAAAATACACGTAATTTTTGTTCATGTTGTGGACATTTTGGGAGTTTTTGAATACCCACTGTCATGTTATATAAACAAATTATTTACAGTAATTCAGCCTGGGTTGTCATTTTCGGTTTCGTTGACGAGACCAAATTGGTGAGTTCAAACAGGACGCGATCTGCGCACTGTTTAGTTTTGCTAACCCGATCTAGTAGCTGGAGAAATTATCTATTGACTTTTGTGATAATCAGCGATGCTTTTTTCGCAACCAGCTTTTTTCGAATAAGCTTTTACAATAAAGTCTCCGACGCACAACGCACAACGCACGCACGCACGTTCAATCTGAATCAAATTAAAACCATATTGGCGGAAACAATAGCCCAGTCAATGTTTTAATGATGCGCACAGTTCTATGATAGTTCATCATTTTCTTTCTTTGTGATATTATAAGTTATCTCTACCAACATGTATGGTATATGGAGATTTAATACCTGGATATCGGTATTTAAACACCGAGCCGCAGGCAAGGTGTTTAAATGAGACATCCAGGTATTAAATCTCTATATACCATACATGTTGGCGGAAATAACTTTTTTGTCCCGTTTAAAACACAATTCAAACATAGTGGAAATAAATTTGTGAAATCTTTTCTCAGCTCCACTATCACTTGGACCAAATTCGTGATAATTATATTGTTTTTATAATCGCAGAAGACAACAGATAGAGTCACATCACTTTGGTCGTTAAGGAAACGAATAAACAGTATTTTGTTGACATATCTCCTCTACGTATCAATGCGTTCTATGTTCCTCCTGGCACATAGAACACCTTGGTACACAGGGGACGAATGATTTGCTTTTATTTTATTTTTATGACTGGATTTATTGGAAATCTGATGATATTTGTGACTATTTTCGGGATTTTCGCTTCGATTTTTATTTCGAGGGGAGCAAAATCGGAAAGCTGTCGTTTAAAGCAAAAACCCCCGATGTTTCACGTGCGCTTATACTCTGGATGTTGCACACTCTCATATACCTTGGATGTTGGGTGCATCCTTTGCCATGGCTATTTGTCCAAGGCATTCTGACCAATCAAAAGACCGAATGTATCGGGATAGAGGGACAATCATTATGGTTGTTGTTTTTTTTTTTGTGTTTTATGTTTTATGTTGTTTTATTGGAATTTACTAGACTTTCAACAGCCAGGGTCTCATCGTGTTGGATAGTATTGTGGGTGGGGGAAGCCGGAATACCTCGATGAAAAACACCCAGAGGCGGCGAACAACTGTAAGACTCTCGAACGGACTAACTCTGTACAGCAGGGTTAGCTGCGGTTGAAGACAAGCGTCCCATCGATGATCTGAACCCCTCAGTATGCAGCTATGGCTGTCACGAGTTTTTAATTTAGGAATCGATTAATCATCGCCAATAATCGATAATAATCTATTAATCGTATCTAGGTGACCCCCTTCCCTCTCTTTGAAGTCGTTAAAATGAAGTTCAAGTGAATTGACCAACCTAAAGTAAACAACGAAGACGATCTTCTTTTAGGTAGATTCAAAGGTTTGATGTCCTGAACTTTTGAACCGTCAGTGTAATAATAAAGACCGGTGACGGTTCAAACGATTAGAACATCAAAGCTTTGAAAGTACCTAAACGACAAATGCTTCTAACGGCTTCTTTGGGTTTAACGTCGACGTTCTTGTGCGTTTAACTTTAGAAACCATTGTTTTTTCAACAACTTTTTTTCTTAATTATTAAACATCTAAAACGGAGTAAAAATTACCGATTCTTCGACAACGAAACATACTAATCGATTTTGGCGTGACTGGTCGGCAATCGATTAATCGTGACAACCCTATATGAGCGTTACCATGCCCACGCGTAGGCAACCGATATTAAGGGTCTTACCCAGGCACACGAAGCATTTATTGCTGGTCAAGATCGAAACGTCGACTTTTCAGTTTGAAGTTTAGTGCTCGAACCACCGAGCTCCCTTTTATTATATTATGATATATGGATAGATATATAGTGGTGCTGCTTCGTTAGCACATGACACCACAAATTATCGATTATATTGATTATTCACCAAAATACCAATCGACAGGCAACCTTTTTGCGTCGATTTTATCTTCCCAAAATGTTTTCGTACTTACGATGGATTTTTATTTCATGCCGGTTCATCCAGGTTAAATGCAACTATTCTTAATATAATTGCTCTCGGGTAATTATTGGAAGGGTGGGGGTCAAGGTCGCTATCGGAAGTGAAAGTCGCACATCACTTTGCTCCTCAAAATATCTTAATTTCTTGCTCTATGAACACATTTTATCATGGTGATCGGCGATATGTGATGCGGACTTGATAAGAAGAAGCGGTATCCGTGGAAGAGGTTATTGTTGGACTATTGTTATTTTGGAAAATTAGAGTTTTAGTTTCGACTTCTATCTGAACAACTATGTACTACCACAGAGAAAAGCGACCTCGACGGGTTTTCCTGTAAACTTCTCACACAGAACGGTGACAATCGGAACAATCGGAGCATAAAAGTCTGAAAATTTCTCCGGCATTGCAATGTTTTTCTGTTTTTCACACCTTTTAACGCATTTATGAACTGCACTAAGTGACGAAAATGCTCTGTGTTTTGGACTGTATTTGTGCACCATGACTATACGTATGTGAATATCATGGTATTGTGTGTCTGTATAAGGGATCGAGTGTATACTCATGCATGTAAATGTAAGCATCGGTGTATATATGTCTATGCACACCCACCCCTGTATTTTCCCTGGTATTTTTCAGACAACGCATTCAGAAATCTAATGTGGGCATTTGTTGGGAATGAGAGGTTTCTCTCTTATACCACATATATATGCGGTACCTCACCCAAAAAGGCTCTTATCATCGAATCTATGGGGGGGGGGGGGGGGCTGTATAACTGTTGTTGATGTACTCACACCAACAAGTACATGGAAGAACAAATTGCTTGACGTGAGGCACCATGACTATACGTATGTGAATATCATTGTATTGTATGTCTGTGTATGTATGTGTATATGTGTGTACGTATGTGTGCATGTGTATGTGTATATATGTGTATGTATATGTACGGGTATACATATGCGTTGGAAACACGGTACATTATGGTGGTCCAATGATCTAGGTTTATAATTAGTTACATCTACTATTATGTGTTGCGGATACAGGTCTGGAGAATATTGGGAGTTGGGATAGGGATGAGAATAGGCAATCCTGTAGCGACACTCGAATTAGAAATGTAGTAGCTGCGGTTGAGAGGAAAGGGGGCAAAGAATTGTAATAAAATAGTCTAACATATCTAAATGAACCCCTAAAACTGTGACATCTAGTATTCCTGAGCACCTGTCCTTGTATCGCAGACCACATTTCCCAAACCCACCCCCACCCACCCACCCCCTTTTCGTCGGTAGGACTAGTGCCTTTGTTCACCTTAATAAATTCTTGAGGCTTGTGTAGAATTCCTTCAGATAACTCTTCTGTCAGCGGACAGTCTTGTGACATAGAACACCCTACCTAACTTTCGTGAGTGTCGACTGTGATGCCACGTTCTTCGGGTAAATACTACTTGTGGTTTAAACGTAGGAACACACCCTAGAACCAGCTCTTCCAAGCCCAGATTTCTATTAAAATTATCTCCATATTAGCATTATTTAGAATGGTTCCTTTCGTGTGCCTGTGATACTTTTTTATGTACTCAACCCTAGCCACCCAAGCCTAATACAATCTCACAGAGAAAACGTAAAATACTCTGAAGGCAAATTAAACTTAGTATATCATGACATGGATACCGGTCAAATCACGGGCATCTGATGCTTGCTTCATTTTTGTATCGGCACATCCAACCCCTACCCCTACCACACTCCACCCACCAACTTTGTAATTTATTCTGTTAACGAGAGAGAGAGAGAGAGAGAGAGAGAGAGAGAGAGAGAGAGAGCGAGAGAGAGAGAGCGAGAGAGAGAGAGAGAGAGAGATAGACTGTATTATTCTTACTTGTATATTTTATGACTACCACAGACATGTTTTTTTTTAATTTATGTAATATACTTCATAGTGCTTTGAATACCTTATATAAGGTAAAAGGCAGAAATAAATCATCATGAGTCATGAGTCATGTTCCCCAGCATGAATAAATTTGGTGATAACGAGAAGCTGACAAAGAGAAAAAACAGAACGGACTCAAGTGATGCTGACGTGAGTGTTGAGAATAGAGAAGGGAATTTCAAGGAACTTTGCGTTCAAGCCTGCGTACCGGAAAACAAAGGAAGTGAACAGGTCGCCACAACCACTGTAAAAAAAGACAATTAAACCTGCATCAAAACGAGTAAAAACTCAGTTGACTCTTGTTTCCTCTCAAACTACAGATGTATCTTCAAAAATGGAAAAACAGATTTCTGAGATAAACAAAAAGCTCCAGAAAGTGTTAACTACTGAAAAATTTGACAATTCGCTGTCGGACTTTAACAAATCCATTTTGGACTTCGTGAATTGTGCATTGGAAAAATTCAAGACAGAGACACTTTTAAATGTAACATCAGAAATTACAGTGTGAAAGGAGGAAAATCAAAGCTTACATTTTCAAATTCAGGAGCTAATAGATGAACTTCAGGCCGAGAAAACAGCCACTGCAAACATAAAGAAGGAGACGAGTGCCACAACTGACAAACTTGACGAGCTTGAACAATACACAAGAAAATGTAGTATAAGACTGTATGGGGTGTCTGACAACGAAAGGAAGGAGTCGGTGGAGGAATCTACGGATAAAGTGCTCCGTGTCCTGAAAGAGAAACTTGGAATGCAGATAAATAAGAGTGACATCAGTATAGCACAACGCCTCGGCAAATATTCTCTGGAAAAAACCAAGGCCTATAATAGCCAAGTTTGTTTCGAGAAGACATAAACTGGAAACAATTCAAAATCGAAGGAAATTAAAGGGGACAAAGATTGTGATAAAGTAGGATTTGACCAGGAAAAGACAAAACATTTTAACAAAGTCAGTTCAATCCAGTGCAGTCGAAACTGCGTGGTCAAGTGATGGCGATATTTTCGCTAAACTTAAAATAGGACGTGTTGTTAAGGTTGGAAGTGAAGATGACGTGATAAGGCTGGATAGTAACTGAAAAAAACTAATTCATTCATTCATTCATTCATTCATTCATTCATTCATTCATTCATTCATTCATTCATGTTTTCATTCATTTGTTCATTCGTTTATTCATTCGGACAGTGGATTTAGTGTAAATAGGGTTGATTGGTGATAACGAAATTCATTAATCTTATTTTGTGTTTTTCAGGAAAATACGGTGGATTGGAGGAGAACATAATAGTTTCATCCATTCGTTTCATTCCTTCTTCCCCCTTCTGCGATTGTCAGTCGTTCGTCCGCTTGTCGGTCGATTTATTCTTTCACCCTGGACGGTGGCTTTAGGGGGTCATCAGTTCTTTCATTCATTTATTCATCCGCTAATTCATTTATGAAAGAATGAATGGGTGGGTGGATGAGTGAGTGGGTTTCTTTCTTTCTTTCTTTCCTTTCTTTCTTTCTTTCTTTCTTTCTTTCTTTCTTTCTTTCTTTCTTTCTTTCTTTCTTTCTTTCTTTCTTTCTTTCTTTCGTGCGTTCGTTCGTTCGTTCGTTCGTTCATTCATTCATTTTTTCATTCATTCATTCATTTGTTCCTTCGTTCATTCATTCGGACAGTTGATTCAGTGTAAATAGGGTTGATAGGTGAGTATGAAATTCATTAATCTTATTCAGTGTCTTCAGGAAAATATGGTGGATTGGGGAGAACTTAATACTTTCATCCATTCGTTTCATACTTTCGTCCCCCTTCTGCGATTGTCAGTCGCTCGTCCGCATGTCGGTCGATTTATTCTTTCACCCTGGACGGTGGCTTTAGGGGGTCATCAGTTCTTTCATTCGTTTATTCATTCGCTAATTCATTCATGAAGGAATGAATGGGTGAGTGGATGAGTGAGTGGGTTTCATTCATTCATTCATTCATTCATTCATTCGTTCGTTCGTTCGTTCGTTCGTTCGTTCGTTCGTTCGTTCGTTCGTTCGTTCGTTCGTTCGTTCGGACAGTGGATTCAGTGTAAATAGGGTTGAATGGTTGGTGAATACGAAATTCATTAATCTTATTCAGTGTTTTCAGGAAAATACGGTGGATTGGGGAGAACTTAATACTTTCATCCATTCGTTTCATTCTTACGTCCCCCTTCTGCGATTGTCAGTCGCTCGTCCGTCTGTCGGTCAATGTATTATTTCACCCTGGACGTTGGCTTTAGGGGGTCATCAGTTCTTTCATTCGTTTATTCATCCGCTAATTCATCCATGAAGGAATGAATGGGTGGGTGGATGAGTGAGTGGGTTTCATTCATTTCATTTCATTCATTTCATTCATTTCATGGTCTACCCCCAAATAATAAATATGGACTCTTCCAACTGTTGTCATTGAGCTGACGTGCAAGACACCACAAGGGTTAAATGGAAACCATTACTATGTTAGCACTTTTCAAGGCGCATTGTCTTTCATCGTTCATCGCTTTTGTTTTTCATGCACCGTTATGCAATCTATAGCATTACGGAACGTTTAAGGTCTCATCAGAATGTGTCCTAGAAGTTGTTGATAGGCCTTGACCTGAAAGAATTTCAGGTCAGGGTCTATCAAAGGCCTTGACCTGAAAGAATTTCAGGTCAGGGCCTATCAATAACTTGTATGCAGAATTTTGTTTACCCTTTACCTGCAACCCTCCAAAATAAAATCCATCCTTCATTGTCCACTCAATCACCGCCCCCCCCCCCCCCCCCCCCCCCACATACACACACACAAACACATACACACTGTGTTGCGGTAATGTACTGACTTAATACACTTTATACACATTTACTACTTGGTTTTCATCATCCGTGCGATCAGCTCGTCCGATTGAGCTGCAAGCTAGGGAGCTCCTCTGGCATCACTGTACTTCCTACTGTTTTGTCCTCTTCTTTTTCCGTCCCCCCCCCCCCCCCCCCCGTTGTTTTGATAAACTTATACGTTAAAATTTATTAGGTAAACCCGGTTACTGTATTTCAAAACTACCCAATGTTTCCGTTAGGAATCTTGTTTTTGTTTTCCAAAAAAAATAAAATTCAGATATTTTCATTCCCAGTTATACTGTTATAAAATATTTAGACTAGAGTTCTCTTTATTCATGTTTCTGGTTCTTCACTTAATATCTTTCTATCTCCACTGGTATTTAAAACTTTATCCACTGAACTGTTGCAAGGACACGATGAGACCCTCTAAAATATTTTATGAATAATATCGTGATCGGAAGCCTTAATTGCCGAGGTCTTTTTCTGAAACAACTAAGCGCAGGGACATCTTCTCTCGTTGCAGGGATAAATTCGATATAGCTCTTCTGGTCGACACTCATTCAACCCAAGAAATCGAGAATACGTGGAAATCAGAATGGGGTTATGAAGCTATCTTCTGCTCTCACTCAAGCTCAAGTAGGGGAGTGGCCGTCATGTTCAATAATACATTTATGCTACAGATTCATAATACAATAAAAGATCCCGGAGGCAATTTCATCATTCTTGATATGACGATTCAGGACCAAAGAGTCACCCTTGCTGCCGTGTATGCCCCCAATGAAGACAGTCCAAAATTCTTCGACAATCTTTTTAATAAAATTGAGAGAATTGGGAACTGCTCCATATTGGTTGGATGAGATTGGAATGTACTACAAAATTACGATATTGACACGATAAATTACCGCCACAAAACAATGTTAGGGCAAATGAGAAAATGCATTCTCTAATGGAAAAATTTGACCTATGCGATGTATGGAGGGAAGAAAACAAAATTTAAAACGCTACACGTGGAAAGGCCCTGGTAATAAAATGGCGAGGTTAGACTACTTCCTCATGTCCACTGACCTACAAATATTTCACAAATCGTCCAAAATTCATATACGTTACAAATCAGATCACAATCCTGTAGCCTTAACCCTCTGTTTTATTAATCATCCAAGAGGAAGGGGCATTTGGAAGTTCAATAACAGCCTGCTGAACGATCCGGAATACGTGACATAAGTAAAATCTGCAATTCCTGAGACTGTTCTTCAGTACTCAGTTTCAGATAACAACGGTAGTAATAATAATAATAATAATAATAATAATAATAATAATAATAGTCAGCCATTTACTATTAACGACCAATTATTTTGGGAAACTTTGAAGCTAATGATAAGAGGAAAAACCACCTCTTATTCTTCTAAGATAAAACGTACAACGATCAATCGCCTGGCAGAAATTCAGCAAAGACTTGAAATCTTATACCCCGTGCTCGATAGTGGCGACTTGTCAGTAAGTACCGAAATTGAAACCCTTGAAAATGAACTCCTAACCATTAGAAACAAAAGAATTAAAGGCATGATTCTAAGAGCAAAATCGAGATGGAAAGTAAAAGGGGGCAAATCAACAAAGTACTTCTGTAATCTAGAAAAACGCCATTACACGGAAACAAACTATACCTAAACTTGTAACGGGCTCTGGCATGATTACTGAAAAGATATCCGAAATTTTAAATGAACAAAAGCGTTTCTACGAAGATTTATACTCCTCCAAATTAAGCCTGTCAAACAGTTCCAAAGAAAATGACCCGTTCTTTGACAAATCCAACCCCTTTTTACAGTTTTTAGACGACGAGGAGAGTGACTCCTTGGAGGTCCTTTTAACAAACTCTGAGTGTTTAAGAGCCTTAAAATCAATGAAAAATACTAAAACGCCCGGATCAGACGGATTTACCGTGGAGTTCTATACATTCTTTTGGAAGGATATTGGCTCCTTTCAGGTCAAGTCCCTAAATCATGGATACAGTGTAAAGGAACTATCCAATCCACAACGAACCGACATTATTACTTGCATCCCAAAACAAAAGAAACCAAAAGAATTCATAAAAAAACTGGCGTCCCATTTCACTAATTAATGTAGATACAAAAACTGCCTCGGCGGCTATAACAAATCATGTTAAGACGGTATTACCGAAACTTATATCAGAAACTCAGCTTGGGTTCATGAAAGGGAGATTTATCGGAGAATCCACAAGACTAACGTTTGACCTGATAGAAAAGTGCGAGAAACTATATATTGCTGGAATTCTTGTTCTCCTTGATTTTGAGAAAGCTTTCGATTCACTTGAATGGTCCTTTATAGAAAAAACGTTACAGTTCCTCAACTTCGGGCCCTCTATTATAAATTGGTTTCCTACTTTTTATTCAAACATCTTTAGCTATGTCCTCAATAATGGGCACTGCTCTGAAAAATTCAACCTGGAGAGAGGAGTAAGACAGGGCGATCCCCTTTCGCCGTATTTATTTATTTTGAGCGTCGAGATATTGAGTGCCGCTCTTAAAAACAACCCTAATATCAACGGTATCAAAATAAACAACTCCGAACATCTCATAAGTCAATATGCTGACGACTCGCCTCTATTTTTGAGTAACGACTCCCAATCATTAAACACGGCTCTGGAGATTGTTAACTCTTTTGCAGAGGAGTGAGGCCTTAAAGTCAACTTTGAAAAGACTCAAATTGTATGGATTGGGTCTGAAAAAGGGTCGAGTAAAAAGATTGCCACGAAACGAAATGTTCAGTGGAACAATAATGGGAAATTCACCATATTGGGTATAATGTATGATCTATTTAGTGAAAATTACATAATTCAAAATTACATTGAAAAATCTAGAAAGGTGGAAAAACTTTTGAACGACTGGTCGTTTAGAAATCTCAGCCTAATTGGGAAAACTGCCGTCGCAAAAACGCTGACTTTACCAATACTCATACACTGTCTATCAGTCCTTCCTAAACCACCTGACAATATGTTAGATGCAATGCAATCCAAACTGTTTCATTATTTGTGGGAGGGTAAAAATGAAAAGATGAAACGTAGGGTTCTTATAAATCAGGTTTCTGATGGAGGGCTTAAGTTTCCAGACATTCGGTCATACAGCCATTCTCTAAAAATGTTTGTATTTAGAAACTGATTGATCCTAGCATAATATCACCCTGGAAAACCCTTATTTTAGATGACTTCGAACAATATGGCAACGACAAAATTTGGCATTTACACAAAGAGGGGTTAATAAAAATCGGGGAGAACGCAAACAGTTTTTGGAAAGACGTCCTCACATCCTGGTCGCTATTGGATAACGAACCACCTACAGACTCCGTAGAAATTCGTTCTCAACCAATTTTCTACAACAGAAGTGTCAGAATCGAAAATAGATATATTTTCAATCAGACTTGGTGCGATAAAGGTGTATTCTTTTTAAACGACCTCTTGAGTGAGAAAGGAGGCTTCTTAACTTTTGAGGAATTTTCCACAAAATACGGCATCAAAACACCATTCACTGTCTTCCAGGGGATAAACAAGGCGATTCCAAGGCTGTGGCGGAAAAAACATGAAAGGGAAAAAATCCAACTGTGTTCTGAATCCACAAATCGAGAAACTGAATGAAACGAAAACGTTCAATAAAACATTTTATCTGTTATTTCTGCAAAAGGTGATTTCCGATCCTGTTCTTTCTCAAGAAAAATGGAAGGAGCGTTTGCATACTGATCTCACACAGGAGGATTGGAGATTGATACACAAACGCCCTTTCATAATCACAGACGATACTTATCTCCAAACCCTACACTACAAAATTCTAAATGGCGCTCTATATACCAATTCCCGTCTTTTTAAATGCAAATTGTCGGAAACTGAACTTTGTACATTCTGCTTCAACACCAAAGAAACTGTGTCACATTTGTTCTTTGAATGTCCCATGGCAGAGTCAATCCTATTATAGCTCGCTGAAATATTGAACGAACAATGTGGTGTTCTATTGCCACTGACACCACACTTTATCCTTATCGGTTATAATAATAATAATAATAACAATAATAATGATAATAATACTAATGATAACACTTTGTGGTCTCAGGAAAATAATCTTTCTCTTCTAGTTCTTCTGTACAAACAGTTCATTTATTCCTGCAAGGTGAGAAGGTGTCAGCCCAGCTTTCAAGGTCTAACTGAAATTCTGCGTCGATATTCTGAATTGAAATTATACTCCCTTCACATGTATTCGCCCCAAAAATCCCGATTAATACGAACAAGATGGGTCCTTTTTCAAAGGACTGTTTTATCCTCCTTCCTCAGATAATGTGTCAGTTACTGGACCATAGACCTCGACTTTTTCTTTCCTTTTTTATTTTCTCTTTGTAGTCCCCATACAGTGAGGCTTCTCATGCGGCAACATTTTTTCATTGTGTCACCACCAGTAACTGTTATAAGGTTGTCTATTTCTGTTTCGAAACACCTAAAAATGATAACCTTGGTTAGAGAGCAGAAATGTGATGGAAAACAGCTTCACACAGGAAGACTTCTGTATACATTTGTAATTGTGTAAATTATATACTTGCTGTATACTGCTTGTGTGTCTGTATGTTTTTACCTATTTGTATATGTATTTTATTTCATCTGAATAAAAAAAAATGGAAAAAAAAATATTGGAAGGGTGTTAATAAATATTGCGTGATATCAACATTACAGATCAATACAACCATTGTAATTCGGTCATATTTCCATGCACCATTAAGCAAACGCAACTTGCAAAGCATTTTGCAGTCCTGTTGTCGGAGGAATTTGATGAAACATTAGCATTCGATGTTGTTGTAGTAACATTCGGAAAATAGAATCGTGCTATTGACTATAATTATGTAAATAATAATTATATAGCAATGCCAGGATATTGGGGACCAAGGTGTCTCAGTGGTTAGGGCATGATACTTTAATCCAACAGATTGATTGTGTATGACCAGTGGGAACTGCGTTGTGTTATTGGGCAATACACTTAATCCCGAATGCCCATGTTAGGGCACGTTTGCGCTGTGTACCAAGGCATACTCCATGTTGATGGAGCACTTGCATTCAGATGCTACTAACACCACATGTACAGAGTTATTAATCTGGAGAGACTGACAACAGCTCGTTGTAGTACCTTGGTTCACTAAAGCTTCCTCCATCCGTACAACTGTCCTATACAATGTGAACTTGGCGGGTGAAAGAGTCGTTAAACACCAATAGACAAACGTTAAAAAACAAACGCATTTCACTTCGATAAGTGGCATTCTAAAATATTTCGGGGAGGACCAAGAATATAAACTGGATTATGACCGTGTCGCGATCCGTCCTATATAGGCCTGTTCGCGTTTGTACTCACAGCACTGTTCGGCCATGCGATCAAAGTAAATATACACCGAAAATGATCGACAATAACATAAATACCTGAACACCCATCAGTTCCCGCTCGCGGCGTGGTCTACTAATTTTGAACGCAAGGAGACAGGATTGACATCACGCGAATTGTCGGGCTTTGGTCCGATATTCAAAATTGATTTTCGTTAACTGGTCCGACGTCCGGTACGTTTTCACTTTTACCGTCCAGAAAATTGCGATAGTCTACCTAAGAACGCCCCGTAAGTGGCAACAACAGAACATTTCGACCAGATCGAATCTCTACAGTTATCCGGTTGAAATTTGCCCTCTTCCATTCCGTAATATATTTACTGTAGGTGGCTATCGGCGATCACAATATTGCCCGAATCACTAGGAAGGTATGACGATACATTAAACTTATAAACATTGCGAAACAAAATACATTTGTATATACTTTCTGAAAGTAAGGGGATTCATTATGTCCAATTTTTGTAATTGTTTGTACTCGATTGCGAAACCAAAGACGTTCTGTAAAAGCATTGTGAAACTAAAAGACAGTTCACCTGGCGAGAAATTGTCGGGATCAGTTTTTGATTTGGAGGCCATTTTCCTACCCAGTTTAAGATGGGGGCTATTTCTATAATGTTTTATGTTTTCACCTGTATCTTAGGATATAAGAACAATTTCACCGAGACATAAATCACTTGTCACACAGGCATGGCGAGGCTCGGACGTTATCGCAGAAGATTTCTTCCATACTCTGTATTATTTGTACAACACAACTGAGATCGATATGACAGCAACTTCGCCTAGCTGTTGGTATAACGAGATTGTTTAATTTTATCAGATCCTCGAATATTTCATTCGATTATTCACATGTACGCTGTTGGCCGATTTGGTCCCCGAATATAACTCATGAGCTGGACTATTTCCACAAATCTTGTCGGAGACCATATAATATAGTCCCCGACCATTTGTATGTACATGGTGATTTTTGGACCTCGGCTATTTATTTGGTCCTTAAACTGGTATAGTCACGTGAGTGGGGGTATCAGGAAGCTTCCAGTTAATATTGCTAAACTAAGGAGGTTCTCTCTGTTCCCTTTTGAAACAGGGTTCTTGCTGATAGCCATTGAAGATCACTATGTGTCTTGTATAACAAGGAAGATACAACAATACACGAAATATATAAACATTGTAAAACTGCGGAATATTCCTTTTGATCTGGCTGATTCCGATCAGCGAAAAAAGGAACCGTTGCTTGTGTAATTCCGAAGTTCAGAGTAGCAATGAGATATTCGTTTCACATTAAATTGTTTATTTTTTTCTGGGGACTTTCATTATATTTGTTTGTGTGCACGTAATACTAAGCATTAATATTTTATTATTCTGTTTTAAATGTCTTTTTGTAACAGTAGGTATGTGTATTAAGTAATGTTGACAACATACATTTTTATACACATTGAGTGTGAAACGAAATAAAACAACTGGAGGACCCGGAAGATTACGGTTTCGCGCCGAAATACAACTGCATTCCGGTGGCGCTACATTCGGAATGTTTTTGAATGGTCATGAT
The DNA here is from genome assembly GCA_031216915.1 of Pictodentalium vernedei. Taxonomy (NCBI): domain Eukaryota; kingdom Metazoa; phylum Mollusca; class Scaphopoda; order Dentaliida; family Dentaliidae; genus Pictodentalium; species Pictodentalium vernedei. Next base: position 392,463,976 of record CM062297.1, read on the forward strand.
ATAGCGCTTTAGAATATTATATTCTTCAATGGTCGGAAAGGGGTCAACTATGTGTACGTTTCTCATTTTGATCAATGAAATGCTTTCGCCGTTTACGTAAAAGGTGTAGAATTTCATTTTTATTATTGCATGTGGTTGATGTATATTGTTTGATTTTGGAAAGTAGTCGGATAAAAATCGTTGGTCCCGTCACCATTTTTTCGGACTGAAGGTTTGATATGTGTTTCGTGGATAATACAAGTGTGCAGAATAAAATGAAAGGCGGTATACCTAGAAAAAGTTGGACAAAACGCTAGGCGGCCAATTCCAAGATGGCCGTCATGATAAATAACGAAAATAAGGATACGGATGGTATTGTCTACAAACCAAGGTTTGAAGGTATCATTTTCATAATTCGTGTGTGGTGAATAAAATGGAAAGGGGTATACCTTGCGAATGCCTGTGGGAATCCACGGATCCAGATACACGATGGCAACCATGAAGTCGGAGGGAAATAGGTGAACCGAGATAAATCCTCCCGACACAAGTTTTGAAAGTATTTTTCGATAATTTTAGGGAAATGGTATAACTCCCATCACTGTGGTACAAAACCCGCTAGGTGGTGAATTTAAGATTTTAAGATGGCCACTAGTAATATGCCAAGTGTTTTTAATCTCTTGCCAGAGTCAGTCTTGGCATCAAAGCTTACCAGATCAATGAAGTCATTTGTTTTGTCCTGGTAACCCTCGATTGCGGCCATGCTGTGACCTTATTACCATGATGATACGCTGTGTTATTACGTGAAGGTGGCGCGTGTTAAAATGTGGCACGTGCTTACGTCGTCCATTTTGATAACCGGATGCCGCCATCTTGGTTTCTATGGTGACATGTGGTTTCTATTGGACTAGAAAGGTTTTTTTTTTATACAATGGAGGTTCGTTCTGAGGGTACCTTTGAATGTATAGGACATATATTATTACAGAAAGGGACCCACAACTATCAAAAGTTACGCATATAGTCTCCTCAAAACTTTTGCAACACCTCTTAGAATCCTCTGTTTTTCATTCCCTACAAGGCATTGCTTCGAGTCATAGAGCTTTAGAAGGTAGGTTCCATTCAAGAGGAGTATATTTGTTGGCCTGACGTCTTTCATTAAAAGAAGCATTTGTGTCATCTTATACTTATGTAGGGTTCTGTTCTGCATGGCCTCCGTGTTCCTGGCCTTATCTGGCTACTCCTAGATATCTTTGGTCCTGCCGCGACGTCTTCCCTCGTCCAATTCTTACATTGTCCATTTAGATCGCTCCATTTACCAAGCCTTATCCATTATCCTAAACAGAATACAGACTTCTCGGTTCGACTTTGAGAACAGCCTCAAGTACCTCATGTCTACATCCAGATAACTGAGCTTACTTTCGACATAGCCATGTTCTGTCCGAGGATTACGGTTGTGCGAATCGGTGGTTTTGCGTTTTAGGTTTCTGCGGCCGCATCAAACTTCAGAGGAATAGCCTGATGCAATATCCTGCCTCCAAAGCATCCAACGAGATCAGGCTGGGCAACCATGGGAAATCAAACCGGCCAACAAAGCCAAACTATCCGTTTTCATCGGTCGGATGAGCGTTATCAAGGGTGTAGCCAAAACAAAAGTACAAGAATAGAAAGAAACCAGAAGAAACTATTTTTGAGGCAAATCAGAATTCTGAGATGATATTGGTGATCCAGCATTCCAGGAAGAAGAGGATATAAAACGGAACCTTTCTAACCTTGTGTCGGGGAAATTTATCTCGCCTCACTTATTTTCGCCCTATTTCATGGTGGCCATCCTGTGTTTGGCTCCCTCGAGTATTTCTTCAAAACTTTCGCACGAACATTTCCCTAACGTATGCGAGGTATACCCGTTTCCTTTTTATTCAGTAATCTCGAATAAACCACGAAACACTTTTAAACGCTTAACCTGAAACAGTTGCCACGGGATTCGAGATGGAACCCTTGATTTTTCTCTAACTATAAACAATTCAGCGACAAAAATAAAATACAGCTTTGACCAGACGAAGCACTCGATCCCTTTCCTTTGTATACAATAAAGTATGGTGGCTATGATTACAACATCTCTTCGTTCAGAACATTTTAAAATATTGTTTGTTTTAACAAGATGTCCCAAAATTTCCGGTTTGACAAAATTATTGTACAAGGCCTTGTCATGGTTCACAGCCCCAGGCACCCTGTCAGCATTTCATGCACCCTTCATGGTACATACAATTCCGACTGAGTACTAGGGCTGCGTTCCCTGCCAAAGATCTGTATAACTCGTATTGCAAATTACAAATATAACTACAACACATCGTAGGGCCCTACGAATCACACATTTTCAATTCGAAACGAATCTGGAATCGAAACGGGTCTATTATTAGAAATCGAGCCGAATCTGGAATCGAATTGTGGGCGTCTTGAAGATAACCGATAAGGGGGAGATGGTGGAAACCTGATTGTTCCGACTGTAGTGGCTCAGGTCCCGTCTGATAAAATATTCCTGGTACATCACAAAGGCAGGCCTTTCTGGAAGGCATGCCTTGTTGATGTAATTGGACTACTACCCAGGAACGGGTCCGAAACTTACCAGCACTGAGCACTGCACAGTACTAGCCGCTAACACCAGCTCATCGTCAACATAGTTTGGAAACGTTAACTTCGTTTTTAACAGTGGTAGAGACTAGTGAGACTGGAATTAGCAAGGGAGGTGGCATGGGCCAGATGCTATTTGTGTTAAGACGACGACGACAATGACTAATACTAAGCTATATTCTCGAGTAAAGATTCAAAAGAAAACGAATCGGGCAGTTGATTTTGAACCGAATCGAATATCAACTTACAATTCGAAATCGAATTGAATATCGGAGTTTCGCGGGGCCCCGGTCGGGCGTTTATGATGTGATGAATTCACTTGCAACGGATTTATGCCTTTCACTACTGAATACATCGACCGAACTATACTATTGACAGGGTTTGGGTGCTTTCCTTGTATGCTTGTAGGTAGATTTATTGATAGGCTTGCTATACAACCCGAACGGCTGCGTTGACTACGAAATTGTCATCCATGTGGAAACTAATATTAATCAGTTGAAAAAATTGATCGAACCATGTGACTAGCGTAGCGAATTATTTTGTAAACGAAGAAACGGTTTGACAAATTGTATAAACAAATTGAATATCAAAAATAAACTCAGTAAAAGTCTCTGAATTATTTATTAAATAAAGTAAAGTATTGCATTTAGAAATTTCTTCTGCTAGAATCGCGTTGCACACCATACTGATGATATTACAGTACAGTCACCGCAGAGTGGTAGTAATGCACGCGTGGGAAGTTATATCCACTCATGTGTTTAATACTTGATCAACACCATCATCAGCAAAATTCTAATTAATGAAGCACCGGGTAGTACCCGGTGCTTCATTAATTAAATTTTGAAAGATTATTCCTATAATTAGTCTTTGGAATACAGTATTTTTGCGCCTCTGGAAATATTACCCATGTGGTCAGTCTTCAGCGGCCGCACTGTAGTTACATGGACTGGAACAATATAACATTATCATTCCGTTATTATTTTCGTCGTTATATGCAGTTGCTTTTGTCTGTCGGGTGCCCTGAAAGAGAAAATAAAACGCTATATTTTCAGAAGTGTGGACAAAAAGGTGCAAAGGATTATATTTGATTCTAGCATTTTCAGCCCCGATTCGGAATTATCTCGATATTCCAGAATACCATTTACTTCCACGTGGACAATAGTGTTGTGCATTCAAAGCAACGACCCCCGTACAACTGAAGTTGCGGAACGCTCATTGATCACATGTATATCACATCACCAGTCAACAGCTTTGGGGAGAGGGGCTGGCATTTGTTGCTATAAATAAACAATACTCAACATAAATAGAAATTGTCCGAAGAATTTCAGTGTTCCGACGCCACCAAATCGCTGATCGCTTCTTGAAGAAAATACTTAACTTTGATAGTTGTGAAAGAATGAATATGTTGATGTGAACATTTTTTGCCGACATACAAATGAACTATTTACAACGTATTTAAGTTATTAGCGACAAAAGAGACGAGTACCGATATTGTCAAGTTGATATCACGTTACTAGTGTTCGTGTCAGGCCTTCATTTGATGTTTGATGGCGTGAACGCTGTTACGCTGTGGCTATAGTCAAAGCGTAGCCGCATGCACGTCGTCACACGTTATTAATGGTAGGAGTTATAGCCTTGATTAGATTGAGTTGTGATGTTTGTCGCTGACGTTCCTGCAGTCCAGTTGTATCACTGCTTTGAAGAGAGATCCAGTAATAATAGTCAGGCTCCATGGTAGGCTGCAGGATTTTATTATTACTGTTAACCACAATCATTTTTGTATTATTTGTTGGATGCCACGTGAGGGGGTACATGTAGACGTTACTAGTAGTTATAGAGAACAGGCTTCACGGTCCTTCTCAGTCTAGTGATTACTATTAAAATAGACCATTTGTTGAGTAGATCTGTTACCTTTTCAACCTTTTCAACGTACAGCTACAGGGATACAGACTGGAAGTATGACCTAATTCGCGAATTCATGGAGTGAAAAAGGGCATATTTTGGCGTTCGATCGAAAGATACAATTATAGAATAATGGTTAATGTGGCTATGATATAATTCTACATGCCTTAGAAGCCGACATTTCCATCATCGGATACAGTGGACAGAAAATTTCGATTGAATCCCGACCGGTTGAAATTGTGTGTCCGGTTGAAATTGTGTGTCCGCTTCCCCCCCCCCCCCCCCTGCAATATATTAGGCATCTCACCATGCCCCCGGAGGTGTACATATCGACATTGCACTGATTGACACAATGTTAAATGAAAAATACATCCAACCCGTGCATAAAATCGTTTGAAATCCTTCAAAACTTATTTTAACGTCGAAAAAATATTGTCCAAGCCTAAACATTTTATCAGTAAAAGTCGCTCATTTGGTTCATTGTAACCCTAAATTTCCATCGGACTTCATCTATGAATTTGTAACCGATTTTGGAGTTCAAGCTTTTAAAATTATCCGTAGAAAGAAATATATCAGACAGTATAAATGTGGAGCAAGTGGTAAGTTCCAGTTCAGCAGAGGAAACCCCATTTGATAATTAGGTGACATTTCACAATGTGTTACCGTCACTTGTCCGTTAATTCCTTCTGAAATGACAATTCACACTTTTGGACACTGAGCTATATGAAATTTCAACAGGAACAGTGACGCTGTCTTTTATAAGAACATTTAACAGATCGAAACTAGCACATTGTCTTTATGCGCTAAGAACTTTCGTATTACGAGAAAAAGTTGGTTACCTTTCTTAAGTGAAGGAGTGCATACACAGCTCTGTCTGGAACCGCATTGGGCTGGTTTGGGATTCCAGCTTAAACGTCCCATGGGGATCTTAACAAACAACTTTATTTTCTCATTACCCTAAATCTGAGTTTGGGATATCATTATTGTTAAACATCACCGGCGCCGCTGAGTAGTACAGTATCAAGGCGTGATGACTGTTGCACAAGCTTGAGGTCCCGTTGTTAGCATCCTGTTGTCATGTGGTGATATTTTAATACTCTCTGGGATTACTGTATAAATAATTGATACACCAGTCATTGTACAGATGGTTCGACAGTAACTTCCATTCCGTGTTGTGTGGCAAAACTGCACACCAATAAATTACGCAGATTGCATTGGTTGAAACTATGTAGCTGTATTTTAGGCCCACCGTCCTCGCAGTTGCACTGCGGCCACTGTGTTCTTTGACAACACGAATATAGGAACCATTGCATCCTTTGCAATTATATATACAACGAAGTCATTTGGTTTTTCGTAATATATTTGGGTTGTAAATTATTATTCATTTCTATATAATTAGGGAATGCAGTTCCCAACCAAATTCGACATTTAATATGTTTTATTGGAGGGCGAATAAATTTGGAAACTTACGCCAATCTCCTTCGTAAACCACTATAGAAATCAGACCATCCAATTTTCAGCACATTTACCTTTCAAACAAAAAACTATTGAGTGTCATGTACTGAGCTTGTGTGGATTTAAGGATTATATATTCATGCAAAAAGTCCTTCGCTAGCAACGTATTGGAACAGTTCTTTATAGAATAGTCGGCGATTGTTTTACATAGTGTTCGTTGACTTTGGAAATTACACAGCCATTTCTTGTTGTTCACATATTTTTTCTAGACGCTGGTGACGTCACGTGGTCTTATTACCAAACATGGGATGTGCATAGATCGGTCCGAAAGGAAAGTTTAAGGGGTGGGTCGTACATTCATGTATACATATTGCTTATTGTTAACTCGTTTCAGCTGTCTGCTGATAAAGTTAAAGCTATTTTACGACTGCTTTAGTTGTTAAGCCAAGCATGTCCTTTCCGGCAGGATTCATTCGGGTGTATACCTAACGGTTTGTAGCCACTTTCTACGCAATCTACGCAAAGTACCGTTTGATTTACTATCTACAGTTCAACCTTTACAATTAAACATTTTTACACTTTCTTATCTAAAACTATTTCGTAATTCATTGAAACGTGTCGTTGTTAATACTCCTTCCAACAATGGTTAAATTTCAACTACCAGGCAGTGGCGGCACCATGGAGGGGGGGGGGCGTGGTTTTCCCACCCAATATCACTTGCAAAGTGCACACAACAATACAATCACGCCAGGTCTTATAGAAATGTTCAGATTTCGCTTCTTGGGCGTCCAGATATGAGACTTTTTTCCGGGGTAGATAGCCACCAATATGAGGGGACACCCAACTCCATACCCTCCCACAGTTCAGGCCTGGGGGCTTAGGGGAAGCCTTCAGCATCTCGACTTTGGAACTCCCCCTATCTTACACCCCCACCCCACCCCCCCCCCCCCCCTCCGAAATCGAAATCCTGGCGCTGCCACTGCTACCAGGGCAACATTTATTGGATTATTTTCGTTTAAAGCAATGTTTGGTCAGGGACATAATACGCCTCAGTGCTCACAGACTTACATTATTACCCCGTATCATAGGAGTACACACCCTTTCATCATTCCATGACATTCTCGGTTCAACTCCAAGGAGAATACCGCTTGTGGTCCACAGACGTGAACGCAGTTCAAGCGCCTCAACGGGTCCTTGTTTTACATCTAGGTACGGTGAGGATTGCGTAGTACTGGTGACCACTCCCTACGTCCACAGCTGCCTCGAGATTCAACGTCACAGAGTCATACACTCAAAGTTCGCTGATCGCAAACCAGCCACTACTATTGTTGGTGAGCCACCACTATACTCTGGTTGTTTGATGCTGTCCCGGTACGATTATGTTAACCCATCATTTGTAAGTGCTGAGGCCTGTGGCTCAGTAGGTAGAGGTGCAGGCTGCAAGCCAGGAGGTCCTGCGGCAACAGCGTTGTGTCTTTGGACAAGACACCCCCTCCCCCCATTGCTCAGGCGTGGGGGGGGGGGGGGGGGAATAGTGGCGTTGTGTACTAAGGCGAACTGCACGTCGATGGTGCACATGTCTTCAAGCATTGGTGCAAGACAGGTGATCCATCGACGTGCAGTACGCTTTAGTGCACAGCGCTACCGTGCCCCACGTGGGCAATAGGGTGAAGTGTCTTGTCCACGGACACCTCGAGGTTGACGCAGCTGAGCTTCGAACCGAGCACTTCTCGTCCTGCAGCCTGTACCTCTACCTACTGAGCGACCGCTCCCACGAATCCCGAGTCGTCGGTGGGCAATATCAGCATTGTCAACGACAATGATTTCTCGACAAATTGTTTCAACACTAAAACTAACCCTCATCCTAACTGGGGCAAAACGTGTTATAAACGCATGCTGAATTTCCCGTTTTTGCATAAAGTCACTCGAAATCCTTCAATAGTCATTTCAAAGCAGAAAAAACTTCTTCCAAATACACCTTCCCCAATCTGGTGTCGAGGGGTCATAAGGTATTTTTCAAAAGTGGTTCTGCTTTGATAAAAAGGGCATATCGGGGGTGCGCCAGGCAGGTGCCCAAGGCACACATACTTGCGGGTTGGAGGATTTTTAAATTTACTATCAAACAGAGCTCTATAGTGGCTTTTGGAGGATTCATTTGCATTCTACATTCTCAAAAAATATGCAAAAGGGGGGGTTCGTTTGCACCCCCGATACCAACCCCCCCCCCCTCACAAATGCACTCTCTCTGTGTCTCTCTGTCTGTCTGTCTGTCTGTCTGTCTCTCTCTCCCTCTGGAACTTTAGATTAAAATTAGACAATGGGGAGTAGGGTGGCACTAACATTCGTAAGCTTGTGAGGCAGGAAGACAAACGAGCACTGGGTTGGGTCACGTTTAAGACTTTTTTGTTGAATATCACACCCGACAATACTAATAGTTATGAGTAAAAATTTAGGCATCGCTGGAAATCTTTCAAATCCCGCTGGCGCTGCCTTCTGCAAATCCATTAAACCGAAAATAATTGCTGGGAGAAAATCACCCTTCCGTGGTGGTTTAGTGGTAATCTATGTCACCCGTTAAATGAACTCCAGCAGGTGAATTCCGTTAACACGCATCAGATCGAGCCAATGTTACTAATGTTCTTCCTGTTAGAACAGCGATTGTCAGACTCCCCAACGAACTAACTTCACACAATCAGGGTGGGCATTGGTTGAAGACAGGTGCACCATCGATGTGCGATACACCTTAGTACTCAGCGCAATCTTGCCCACACGTAGGCAAATCGGGATTGAGTGCCTTGCCCAAGAACACAACGCATTTCATTTGTTGAAAGTGAATGTTTCTGAAGGTTGAGAGCCGTCCACATAGCACCCAGCAAAGGACTGGATGTCATAAGTAAAAGTGAGCAATACGCATGTTGGGTTGCTTGACCCAATAAACATGTGCAACACAGTACAACCGCGGGAAACGTGTATTTATGACAATCTGTGAAAATGTCAGGTCATTAACCCATTCGGACCAGGAGATATTGGTCAATGAACAGTTGAGTGTTTTTGTACGTTTGGCTGCCATTTTGGACTCATTGAGGATAAAATCGAAATTTATTTTGCATTTATGATGATGATACATTTCATTCTTACTATTCAATCTATCACTGATGTTCTGCTATGTGTAAAGTAGGGACCTGTTTAGGTGTTTGCATTGTGAGCCCGTCTGTGGTGCACCGGCAGTATGCACCGTTGAGTTGAGCTGTGATACGGGGTAATAATGTAAGTCAGAGAACACTGTGGTGGGTTCCAGACGTTAACATTGCATTATTATTATTATTATTATTATTATAATTCACAGTACCGAGATAGTAGGCCAAAATGTCCGTTTTTCAGGCCTATTTTTGATATTTTGGAATATTTTGGTAGAAGAAAATAATTTTGGTAAACTTTTGTTACCACTTGGTTATGGAAATGTGTATTTATGACAAATTTGTGAAAATATTTAGGCTATTTGGAACAGGAAATATGAAAATTTAAGTTTTTTCCCGTTTGGCCGCCATTTTGGACTCATTGTGGATAAAATCGAAATTCTTTTTGTATTTATGATAACGATACATTACATTCTTGCTATTGAGACCCTTACGGGTGTTCTGCTAATACACAGTGCCGAGATAGTAGGCCAAAATGTCCGATTTTCAGGTCTTTTTTTCTGGAAACTTTTTGCAGAAAAAATATTTTGTTAACTTTTGTTGCCAGTTCCTTGTCGAAAAATGTGTTTATGACAAATCTGTAAAAACAATTCAGGTCATTAGCCCGTTCAGGCCAGGAGATATTGGCCAATGAAATTTTGGGCGTTTTGGGCATTCAGACTGCTTAGTGGAAAGTGAAAAGCTTAACAGCCCGACAACTTATATACGTCTATGACTAAGCAAAATGTCAGAAAAATCTATAAGAGGGCCTTCGAGAAATCGCCTTCACCAAACTGGGACGAACACATATTATCTACTCTGTCGGATCACAGGAAACGGTAAGCCCCACCGTCTTCTACTTCGCCATTCTCTTCAAATAGTGCCTTTGTAAAATTTGTTGGCGAATATAAATTCCCGCGGAAGCCGGGATCAGGGGCGCCGGAAGCACTTAAAGGCAGGGGTTCAGTCCCCCATAAAAAGGGTTTTTTTCGCACTAGCAGCCCCGCTATGACATTCGAAACATTCATGTGTCGAAGGCCGAAGGCCCGAGATCGGTGAGTTTGAGAGGAGGTGCCCCCTGCCATCGGGAGCGGGCACCTCCTCCCAAGCTCCCCCGTTGAATTTTGAAAGCTCCCAGGAAGGATTTGGGGTGTATTTTAGCTATATTTCGAGAATAAATCATTGAAAAAAAGAGTGACGAACCTGGGAAGGAAAGTGTCTGCCCCTCTTCCACCCCGTGGTTCGAAGGCAGGGTGGACAGCTGCCCATTCTGTCCCCGTGCTTCTGGCGTTCCTGACATGGGTTGAAATCCTTTATGAATTATCACATTAAACAACGTTTCCGAGAAATTAATTCGATATTTCAAGTTTGCATAACACCAAATTCAAACCCAACTGCAACCCAGGTTGAAGGACACGGAGCCAGAGGAAAGTTTCAAACATAAATGTAGACTATGCGGACAAAAGCACTACATTCATATACTTTTCTCATTAGATACATACTTTTAAGGGGTTTTCTCTTCTATGTTTGGTTCCAAACATATCAATAACTATCTCTGCGTTTTGGCAAATTTAAGAAAACTATTTATTTTTCAAGAGCTTCCTTATTTTTTATCGGGCGTGTTTACATTTCAAACTGAATGGTCATGTTTTATCAGCACGCAAATAAATAGGTCACATCTTTCATACATTCGAAGTTAAATGATGAGAATCGGAACAGACCAGGGGAATCGAATGCTATTTTCGTTCATTTTTTCAGTATTCATTCGGTAATGTTTTATTCATGAATCTCGACGCACTGTTGTATGCCACGGACAGATCACAGTCCTGGCAATAGATAGACCGCTTTCACGACCGCATTACTGTATTGATACCGAAAAGCTGAAAGACAACTCTGTGAATGCTTGAGTGCCTTTCACAAACTTATTGGAATAGGTCCCACGGGCACAAAGAATATAATTATGCTTTATTGTCTATATTAAACCCTGTTTGCATCTACCAGTTCTGCTCAATAGCATCGATTGGACTGCAGAGTCCATATTCGTTATTTGGAAATATACCAACTAATGTTTCAAGGGGCAGCCTTACGGCTGTTGTTGGAATTATTTATTGGTCAACTCCAAACTGTCAATGAGTAGCCATCATACTTAAAGAAATTATGATGTATCATGTTACTGGACTGAAAATAGCGACCTCAAGGTTTCAAAGGGTTAACTAGAGTTGTATAGCGTGCATACAGTACAGCCGCCGTCTACTGATCGAAAACCACGCGTGGACAGTGATGTCCACGCAGGCGTTTACCATCATCACTAAAATTTCAATTAATGAAGCATCGGGTTGTACCCAGTGCTTCATGAATTAACGTTTTGATGATTATTCCTGTAATTAGTGTTTGGAATCAAACATTATTGCGTCCGTGGAACCATTGCCCACAAGTGGAAAGTGAGCAGTCCATTACGGCCGCAATGTAACAATTTATGAAGGTTATCTTTCTGTTCTGAGTCAAAAAAGAAAGTATAATAGACTCAAATGTGAAAAAATAGCATAAAAGATGAAATATAATAGTTCTAATGTTGCATGTTTGTGGACAAGAAGTCGAGCAAATGGTTTAATGACATGTTGTTGTTGTCCACCCAACCGTATACAGTTTTGCTACGGATTTCAAAATAGCACTTGCTACACAAGAATGTCAGATTGGATGGATGACCGACGATTTGTTTGTGTTATGTTGTGTTAGAGGACCCGGGTTATTGAGAAAACACGCTAGTTTTTGTCTTCCGGCATTTAAAAAAAAAATGCCAAGGTTAACCGAAAATCAGAGGCTGCGTGCCATTGGAATGCATGAGGCTGGGATACCTCCAGATGAGCTCACTGCTGAGTTCGGAGTCACTGCGTCCACTATTTACCGTCTCATTGGAAGGTATAGAACCACTGGATCTACTGCCGAACGACCGCGTTCAGGTCGACCAAGAGTTATGACCCCTGCACAAGACCGACACATCGGGACGTCTCATTTGCAGTATCGCTTCCTTCCGGCGACGAGGACAGCAGCAATTACTCCTGGTAAAACTAACAATAGAATTAGTGCACAAACTGTCCGCAATAGACTCGCTGAACACGGCAACCGAAGTAGGCGTCCATACCATGGACCAATCCATACCCAGCGTCATCGTACCGTCAGGATGGAATGTGTACGTCAGCGTGTTCGCTGAACTCAGAGGCGTTGGGGCACAGTTCTTTTAGTGATAAATCCCGATTTTGTGTACGGCGCGCTGATCGTAGGGCAAGAGTGTATCGCCGACGAGGAGAACGGTTTTCTGATGCTTGCGTGTGGCAATGCGACCGTTTCGGCGGGGTAGTATAATGATTTGGGTAGGAATTCACCTGCACCATCGAATGCAGTTGATCTTCATCGATGGTAATCTGAATGGACACTGATATAGGAACGAAATTCTTAGCGCTGTTGTTGCCCCGTTGTCCAACGCTAACGTCGGATTGCAGTTAGTTCAGCAAGACAATGTCCGGCGCCAGGTGGCGCGTATCTGTCGTGACTTTCTTCCGGAGCAGAGTATCGAACTTCCCTGGCCCCCATTTTCGCCAGATTTGTCGCCAATCGAGCATCTTTGGGATCAATTAGACCTTCGGGTACGACTTCATGATCTTCAGACGTTAGGTGATTTGCGTAATGTGCTGAGGCAGGAGTGGAACGCAATATCACAGGGTGACATCCAGACCTATATCATTTCCATGCGCCGTCGATGTCTTAGCATCCATGAGACAAACGGTGGACATACACGCTATTGATTGCATGTGTGAACTTTTCAGTTCACCCCATGTCTGAATTGCGACGTCCTGACGTGATGCTGGCAACAGTAAGAACTTGAAATTATGAAACTTCATACAGCTTGACTCGAAATATGAACTTACAATAATTTGTTTGGGATTAAAGTCGATAATACTAAAATAATTGCTCCTCAAAGTTTATTACACTTTCGTTTTGACTGTATTATTAACAGAGAATTGTAGTGTCCCCAATAGCATTTTGAACTCGATTCAGAACAATCACGCAGAAAGCGAGTTCATCTGCATCCGGCTAGAACAAGTATGTCTGGATCTATTATTACTATCCTTCCTTATTTTACTTTCTTTTCTTTTTTTTCGGTGGGTGGGGGTAGAGAGCGAACACTTTTTTTCTGGAAGAAGAATCAGACGTGCCCGGAAGAAAGAATCGACAGAAGAAAATAAGGATCGGACGTCTAAGCTAACTAGACGGTAATTAGATGAGGTGAGATTATTTTGCAGTTCGTCGCTTGAGTGCTAGAATGTCATATGTCCCACAGGGGGACATAGGACAGTCTAGCTCTAAGGCGGTGAGTTGTTTTATCTTGAAAGTATGTTCAACTGCCAAGCGCCATATGCCTAAACAGACAATGCATAAACTTGCGAATGTTTTTCTAAATGTGTTGGTACAGGGCATTCTGTACCAGTGAACTCATATTTTATAACAACTCCTTCTCGCTAACCACTGAGATACCATTTTATCCAGCAATCGCATCGAATAAACAAAACATCTGATACATGTACCGTGGCATAAACTACGTGGTATATTATCCAATGACGGCTTCAACAGTAACAAGTTGTCACTACATTCACAAATAACATTTTTGGTCGCTTTTTCGACTTCCTACTGTTTCAGTAAAATAAAATGTTTTAAGTCGCAACTGGCATTATTTGCATTACCGAATGCGAATTAATGTTTGTGAATCGCCTCAACTCCATCGAGTCGCAATCAAACCCAACTCTTTCTCGACGGTTTGATGGATATTGACTCCGATCATACTTGATTCAACCTAATTTCTTGTCACCCTCTTATCTGAACACTCGATTCGGACGTAAACCAGTGTCGATCAGTATCAACAATATAGCCAAATTGACAGGCTTTAAAGACGTGAGCTGATGCTGGTTACTTTTTGACTGAATAAAATCATTCTGAATTGTTACCTGTGTAATCCCGCAGTGGTGTCTAACTCTAAACGTTAGAATAACAGTGCAAACCCTATTATCATTCGTTTGGTCATCAGTAGTAACGAAAAGAAGTTTGGACGGCGAGCTCATCGGGTGAGATAACATTGAATACAACAATTTAACCTCCTACCCTCCATGTCAAAATACTGAAATTGAAGCAGCACACTTTCCCCATAATGCAACGAGGAATTCAACTAATTCAATTAGCTTTGGCAAGGAAAACTGAATTGGATAATTTCCTATTCGCATTATGGGAAACATTTGGAGCTTGTTATTTTGATATTTCGACGTTAGTGTGCAGTGGGTTAAATGTTCCTATCACGGTTAGCTCTATGTCTAATAGGTAATGAAACTCCACCAAGCTCTACAATGCACTGGGACAAATTATCATAAAACCAATCGCTCAAAGTCGACTGTCGATAAAGTTATCTCCTCTGCATTTATTAGACGGACAAGAAAGGTCCAACTAAGAAGCATGCTGAAACAAAACGTATGACGTCAGTAAAAACAAAAGCTAAGTTTCCCTTTGGTACTTTTAAAAAACGGAAACAACAGACAGCTCTCGGAGCTGTCTGTTGTTTTCGTCTATTAAAAGCAACAAAAGGAACTTTGCTTTTAAGGCAGGCTAATTAGACGTAATTAAGCAATCTTCTGCGTTGGTTCTTTATTTAGCGAATGTGTTTTTATAGACGCTTGCAAGTTTTTATTCTTCCCGGGGAAAATGTCAAATCCTACACTATTATATTTATGGAATGGGTGGTGTACGCATTATATGACACGATGCGCACACTGAAATAACGAAACAAAATTGATACAGAACTTCAAAAGATGGTGAAAGGGTCGTTTTCTTGTTTTTTAAATGTGTTTAAACAGATAATAATAGTCAAACGTTCAAACTGATTGGAGGCGCGGTGGCGTTGCGGTAACCGGTTCTCGTCAGATCACCGAAGTTAAGCAACGTCGAGCCCGGTTAGTCCTCGGATGGGTGACCGTCTGAGCGATCGATTCGGACTCCCGCGTTGTATCCATGGGCAAGGCACTTAACCCCGATTGTCCACACGGGGGCACGATGACGCCGTGTACTACGGCGTACTGCGCGTCGATGGTGCGCATGTCTTCAACCAATCTAACCCTGGCTGTGCTGCAGTGCGGAGTTACGATGTTGGGGAGCTGGCAGCTGCTCGTCGTTGCTCGGTGGTTCTCTCCGGGTAGTCCGGCTTCCACCACCCGTAAAACTGTCACGGTCATGATTAGCCATTGTGCATAAGTATGTGACCTTAAACACCAATAAATAAATAAATATTCAAACTGATTGGGAAACAAATCGTAAACTACCAACTTCTATATTGTTGCACTTCCCAACAGGAAAGTGACTGGTGTTTGTGGAATGATGCGCACATCGATGATATAATGTCGCTAACATTTCGAAATTTCAGTTTTTATATGAAATTCTCATACCTTTAGTGTTGAATTTAGAGCCAACTGCAGAAAAGTTAAGGGGAGCTAACGTTCCCGTAAATTTCTTCCAAATGAAGAAAATTGCCAGCCATGGGCTTTCATCCCCTGGCTATACATTATAAATTTCTTTAATCCAACTTGTCATACACACGAAATATTTCAGGCAATAAGCTTCTAATTGATCCCGGGGATCGTAGCCTGAAACTTTGCCCTTGGTTCTTATACTTTTAGTGAAGCATGTGTTGTTTTTGAGTGAAACGCCACTTCGCTGGCTTTCTAGGGGTAAGCCACTTTCGGTGAACTGTCTGAAAATTTCTAATAACTCCTCATATTGATGACCATGTTTAATTAGGGGGATTAAGATATTTTGAAGAAGAAAATAAAATGAACATTTCAAGGTAAGATTATTTGTCCGAAATGGTGTCTGTGAACCTTTAAAGTAAATGGAACTGAAAGGTATAACCAGTTTTGTTTGTATGAAAAATGAATCCCAAAAGAGAGAAAAAAATATATGTTGTACTTGTGGATGTCCATTTCACAAGTTGCACATGTGATGGAAAGGCTGGAAGGGCTGGCTGTCCGCTATTGTGTGGATCCAATGACACCGCTGACGTTAAAGTCGTTTAATGGATATCGTATTCTTAGCTTCCAGCAGGCCTAATATTTGCACCAAATATACAGATGAAAACGAATGATACAGTAATATTTTACATCCAGGTGAATACAAAATGTTGAAAGAGAGAATATGTGAACGGAGCTCATTGGACCTTCCGTTTATCGAATCGAATAAAAATTCATTTACAGGAAATAGCCAATCATTCACAATGTTCTATTTGTTATTTGTTAGTTCGTTCGCTACTCGTTCGTATAAGGAGGCATCAGAAAAATGAAAAAAAGTGGAGACCCAACTTCAACAACAATCATTCGATAAATCGCTGTACGATGTTCCGAGAGCATGCCCATCTTCAGTGAAGGTTCTACACGTATTACATGGACATATAAAAGGTCACGTATTCCTGTAGTATGTCTCACCCCACTAAACTTTAATCATTAACACTTTGAACCCGAGAGACCGTTTTTTTTCGGCCCAGGAACATGATAAGTCAGCATTCCATTAAGTATGATGGTTGCTGAGTGAATGTGTTGGGCAAACCAATCAATATTTTCATGAGGTTGCACGTTGAAAATATTAATTGGTCTATCCCCAAATAATAAATATGGGCTCTTCCAATTGTTGTAATTGAACTGACAGGGACGATACCACCAGTGTTCTAAGGGATAAACAATTAATGAATAACGAATCCATTGGTTGCCACTCAGGAGGAGTACATGCATTGAACTCTGACTGACAACAATTTCAGAACAACAGATTAATGTGTATGCGACTTCAGGCAGCCGGCTTAGCACTCTTGGCAAACAAACCTTATAAAATAGTCATTCACCTTCTAGAAACGGAGACTGCCAGACTGGGAGCTGTTCAGTGCACTAACCACCAAGAGGAGACGGATGAGGTTATCAGTTGAGCTTGTTGTTCCACTGGTTGAAGGACTTCCGAGAGCACTCGTGTTGGTCAGTAACACAAGAAGTAGTAAAGTGTTCATTCCACTGCTGGAACTGCTGGCTGCGAATAAAATAATATTACAAACTATGAGTGCAAATAAAGTATTTAAAATATAAGGTGTAAAACGTACGTAATTATTTTCTTAACACAACTGCTAGGCCTATAACCAGCAATAGCTACTCGCAACAAACAGCCATTTACATTTTTTTTAATAATCCTTCCAAAACATATCCAGTCACCCCTCATTGGAAGGAGCTTGTCGCGCTCTAAACGATGAGGGGTCTTGGGCTATGTTTTTGTAGGCACAGGTAGAATTATTTAAACCTACTCTATTTGTTTCTACTTTTTCAGCCATCTTCCATCCAAAAACCAGCTTTCGTTTTACCGACTTAAAAACGGTTGCTGATATAGAAATAGCCCAAGCAATGACCAGATTATAACATAGGCGACACAAAGTGCGGGTAATGGCACATTTGCTGGCATAAGATTAAAAAATGTGGCATGACCCCAAAGGATGTTGTCAGTTGTTTCCATGATTATTTATTTATTTAGTGGGGTTTAACGGCACTTTCGACAACCAGAGTCACCTCGTGTCGGTCAGTTTTGCACGCGGAGGAAACCGGAGTGCCCCGAGAGAGCCACTGAGCAACGGACAGCAACTGTCAGACTTCCCAGCGTATTAACTCCACATGAGCAAGGTTAGCATTGTTTGAAAGCAATCAAACCATCGGCGAGCAATACGTCTTAGTACACAACGCATCCGTACCCCCAAGTGGGCAATCGGGATGAAGTGCCTTGCCCAATGACAGGACGCAAGACACCTGGCGTAGATCGAACTGTGGACCTTTCGGTTTGAAGTCCAATGCCATACCACTGAGCTACCACGCACCCGTTTCCGTGGTAAAGCATTATATAATCCACGCGTCCTAACCCCCTACAAATGCGCACACTTTTCACACCTTCATTAACTCTCGCCTTCTGTTTCGATGGTAAGGTACTCTAATCCACTTAATCCGTAATTTTCTCTTCAAGACCAGAGAATTAAGAGCATAACTCTGTTGTGTGTCCAGTGTGTTTATCCCCCGGTTGGAAACAATGTACGTGCAGTGCATGCTGAATCTTTTGGATCCACTAACCTTACTTTCAACGAGTTTTCCATTCACCGAGTCACACTTAATTGTCGGACCTCCATCAGTGGCTAGCATTCAAACAGTCGGGGCTAATGACTGCAGACATTCTAATTACTGACGGGAGTCTGATGGTAAAGTGCAACCATTGATCTCTATACAAGTAATGGATTGCTAGGACGCCCATTGGTCACATATAGAAAAAAGGACTAGGCCGCAGTCATCTTTGACAGAACTCAACAACAACGACAAAAATTCTCTGAAGTTTTCAATATTGCTGAACGCTCTTTTAAAAAGAATATACTTTGTTGTCCCTATATACCGATAAATTCTGTCTTTTGCTTGGTCAGAATGCCTTGGACAAATAGCCATGACAAAGGGTGCACCCAACATCTAAGGTATATGAGAGCGTGCAACATGTAGGGTATAAGCGCACGCGAAACATCGGGGTATATGGTTTAAACGAAAGCTTTACGCGTTTGCTCGCCTCGATATAAAAATCGAACCAAAAAACCCGAAAATAGTCACAAATATCATCAGATTTTCGACAATTCAATCATAAAAATAAAATAAGAGCGAATAATTCGTCCCCTGAGTGCCAATGTGTTCTATGTGCCAGTTGGCACATAGAACACATTGGAACTCAGTGGACGATTTGTCAACAAAATACTGTTCACTCGTTCCCTTAAAGACCCAAGGGATGTAACTCTCTCTGTAGTCTTCTGTGATTATAAAAACAAAATAATTATCACGAATTTGGTGCAAGTGATTGTGGAGCTGAGAAATATGTTCACAAATTTATTTCCACTATGTTTGTATTGTGTTTTAAACGGGACAAAAACGTTATCTCCAACATCAATCGAAAACCTAGCATGAAACACAGTTTCGACTTCCCAATATCGGAAATAATAACGGAAAAATGTTGTAAATATTCCATTTACATTGCCGCGAGAAACGTGCACGTTACAATATATTTAACTTTCCCAGATATTATAAGTTATCTCTGCCAACATGTATGGTATATGGAGATTTAATACCTGGATGTCTCAATTAAACATCTAGCCTGCACCTCTGTGTTTAAAAACCGACATCCAGGTATTAAATCTCCAAAACCATACATGTTGGCAGAGATAACTTATAATATCTGGGAAAGTTAAATATATTGTTACGTGCATATTTCTCGCGGCAATGTAAATGGAATATTTACAACCTTTTTCCGTTATTATTTCCGATATTGGGAAGTCGAAACTGTGTTTCATGCTAGGTTTTCGATTGATGTTAATGTTTGATGATGTGAAAATTGTTACGCTGTGACTAGCTTTCACGTCTTCAAACGTCATCGATGGGAGGAGTTACCCCGATGTTTGACCAAAGGTCATCCTGCGTGTGTGTGTGTGGGGGGGGGGGTCAACGTTAGCTGACATGCCAGCAGTCCACGCCTGAAAAATTTCATAAAGATTAATTTTGTGTGAATCAAACCTGGAAATATTGCTCAATCGGTTCTTGGTTTGATTGACGTTTTGATGGCATTGCAGTCGTCAATGAAGACTCACCACGGCCTTAAAGTACGGCCGCCGTGGAAAGGTCACATTCTACGCGTGGAAAATATTTACACGGACGAAATAATATTAGATACCAAACACTAATTATAGTAATGATCATCAAAAATTTAAATAATGAAGCACCGAGTACAACCTGTGCTTCATTAATTAAAATTTTGTTAATGATGAATTTTATTACCTGGTAAATGCATGCGTGGACATCACTACCAGCGCGTGAGTTACGGCCAGTCCACGTCGACAGTACTGCAGTTGTATGATCAGCCGGTCGTTCTGCCAATTATGTTAATATGTTGACGTTTTCAAAGGTAATTAAATTCTAACTGATGGGGAGATCTATAACCGGGGCAGGGGGAAATACCTGCATAGTTTGGTAATTAAAGGCATATCACATTACACCAACAGTCGTTTGCGCGCAAATTTCCACAGGAAGTGGGTAAACAACAGCATTAAATTACATGTACTAGCAGAATTAAACAGGAAGCCCGGGAGCTTGCTTCCACTCACAGTGGAATTAACGAAACTCGTCCAGCAAATCTGATCGCCAGCTCGCCCACCAGCACGCTCACCAGCTGGCGAGAGACTCGGTCCAAATCCACAATTTCCCGAATTCGTTTCTCCAATTTCAGTATAAAGAGACGCTTTCTAGGTCCTCTATTATTATCAGTGAGGGGACGCGGAACCATGGGGTGCTGGGGGTTTCAGCCCCCCCCCCCCCCCCATCCACTTTTTTTGCCAGGCCATGTTTTTTGTATACGTATATTTTAACACAGCCAATGACTGGTGAAACAAGGGCAGGATCCAGAGCCTCCCCCATATTTTCGCCAGCTATTTTTCTCTCGTACTGGTTCAGTTTCGATGGATTTCGTAGCATTTTTTGCCGTAAGTGGCAGCAAACGCTAAAATGTTTACTGTCTGTTAAAAAATCGGTTAACTGAAATAGATTTTAATCTTACAGACACACAAGTACCAAATCTATCCGCAGACAATCCACAGACAGTATAATTGCTGTTAACGACAGGTAAAGCATACAGGTGAGGTATATTTATCAGCTTTGGTCGTTACGACCAAAGCTGATGAATAGAGCTCACCTGTATGCCTTACCGACGTTTTTTAACGGCTCTCAAAGTGTGAAATCTTTCAAATACATCTCCAGAAAAATCTCAAAATATCCGATCCGATGCATGAAAATGGACGTTTTGGGTCCCTGGAATTTAAAATTTTCGTATGGCCTGCCGAACCATGGTCGGCCCATCATACCGACGACCATACATTGCCCGACCCAGCCCCCCCCCCCCCCACCCACACACACACACATACACACACTTTGAAAATCGTTTAGCCGCCCCTGTCACTTTATTGCAAATTGATCATCTAAATTAGCCGAAGGAGATTACCAGAATTGTGTTTCGTTTTTCCGTGCATTTTAGTTATATTTTACGTTCATGGCAGCATTCACATTTGTTCGTGTCACACTTTTGAGAACCTTCCAAGACACTGCAGCTATTCAAAATTTTAATGTTTAAAACAAATAGAAAAATGATGTAGTTTCTGTAATTATCTGTACACCCGGGTGCTTGTAATTTGAAACTTTGAGGCATCCTCAGAAATACCCAAGCAACTATTCATATACGATAGCATGAGGTGACATAAAGAATTAGCGTTTTCTTCGACAATATTCAAAATGGAAAGATAAAATCTGAGTAAGGACTCCTGGAAGTTAAGTCCGATACTGAGAATGGTGGTGTGTGGTGGAGTCCCATGTGGACATCACTTGAACTGGAGCAGTATGTATTTACAGTGGTAAACAGATTCTGTTGCGATGATAAAATCAGATTTTAGCGTTTTATCTGGAAGGTGTCCGTTTATTTGAAGGTATTCTAGAGTCATAACCGCTCTGGGTTTAAAAGTTGTCGTCGTATGTGGGCACTTCAGTGTATTCGATTGGTTGAACTTAACGTTATACTTAATGTTGCGGCCATGATGTAACATATGTTAAACGTGATCTTATCCATTAAACTATACTAATGTGTGTTTATATGTTTTACGCTGGTGAAAGTATGCTGCAAAATATCACGAAATTAACAGGTTACACAGCGCACACGATATCAAAAATTATTATTTTATTTATTGTTTTGTCAAAATGTTTCAATATATTTCAACAAAACCATACCACGTGACCCCTGGTTGGAACGAGCTCGTTCCGACGAGGTGTCACATGATAAGGTTTTGTTGAATGTTTTTAAAAACTGTATATATTTCAGCTGCTCAATTTGTAAATTTCGGTAGCGGATGTGGCAGATGCGTTTGGTAAAGGGTCATCGCTAGTCAGTGAGTAGTGCAAATTTATTTATTTATTGGTGCTTAAGGTCACATACTTATGCACAATGGCTAATCAAGACCGTGACAGTTTTACGGGTGGAGGAAGCCGGAGTACCCGGAGAGAACCACCGAACAATGACGAGCAGCTGCCAGCTCCCCAACATCGTAACTCCGCACTGCAGCACAAGCAGGGTTAGATTGGTTGAAGACATGCGTACCATCGACGTGCTATACGTCCTAGTACACGGCGCCATCGTGCCCCCACGTGGGCAATGGAGATGAAGTGTCTTGCCCAAGGACACAACGCGGTTGCCGCAAGTGGGATTCGAAACGAGGACCTCTCGGCTTGCAGCTTGCACCTCTACCTACTAAGCCACCGCGCTCCCCAGTAGTGCAAATAACGATGAACATACAAAATAATGACTAATATAGTGACTTTGTAATTGCAGATGGAAGTTCAATCAGAAATGTCCGCGGTTCGATCACCGCCACGGGAAACTGCAATGTTTCCTTGAGTAAGGCACCTCATCATCCCGATTGCCCACGACGGGACACGGTGGCACATTGCACTAAGGCGTACTGCACGTCGATAATTCACTTGTATTCAACCAATACTAACCCTGCTTGCACGACGTTAGTACTTTGGGGGGTCTGACAGTTGCTCGTCGTTGTTCGGTGGTTTTCGCCGGTTATTCCGGCTTCTTCCACCCATAAAACTGTCCGACATGAGGTGACCTTGGCTGTCGAAAGTGTTTTTAACCCCCAATAAATAATTAAATAATGACTAATACTGTAGGTTAAAATGGAGCATTCTGCTACAAATATATATTATGAGCGTATTATTTTTATCTCTCTGTTTTCAACCACTAAACGGAAATAGTCTCAACGAAGTCGAGGGGTGACATATTTGAATGCTTATATTATACCGAGGTATGAGCTGTATAGGTTTGAAATACTTGAAAATCCGACCAAATCCATTTCGTGTCAGTATATTCACGAATGTACTAAAGCGACTTTCTAACCTACCCAATCCGAGCCCATGTTATTAGTAACTGGCCTCCCTGTATAGCGCATCAGTGACAATTCCGGGTCCATATCGATCTGGACTGGCCCGGAAAATACTGTTCCGTCGCAGTTTGGGACCTATTTCAGGAACGTACCATTTCTGAGACTTTGAATGTAATTATTATTGTTTTTCTTTTAAATTATCACTTAATTGTGATGGTACCATACTTCGAAGCAAATTTACGGCAGGATCCAGGAACATACCTCTTCAGTTTTTTGCATGTTCTGTTTGAGTATATGACGATCTATTAGCGAATGCCTTTCACATGGAAATGCACAGTTTCGAGCTATAAGCGACCGGAAAGAGCATATTTCTGTTATATATTGCCATGGCAACTGAATAAAAATAAAACTTTGCCCTCATCTTACTGGTGGCCACAACAAACAAATACGTTTCGCAACAATTGGGACACGCCTTACTGCAAAAAAAGATAAACGAAGTCTTAGAATTCTGAAGGCGCCAGTTTCAATAAAATAAAATATATTTGTTTATAATTACAAAGTATGTTTTTCGAAAGTGGGATATTTGAGCCCTGTTTTCACCTTGAACAAGATGCGATAGTTTGTCGGATTTGATCTTAGAGTACCAAAAAAGTCCACTAACCACTTTGCAAAGTTTTAAACGTCTATCCAAATCAAACCATGCAAAAGATATAACGGGATTCCGGGATCTCCAAATGTTTTTCTTCCCACTGTAACCAGACAGAGCATAAACCAAGTCAATATAAAATATTTGCGAGGACATAGAACGCACCGTTATCTATAGGTGTGCTGTATAACAGTATTATGCTTTTTTCCGTTTATGCGATCCTCCCGCATAACTTTCAGAAAGAAATTGGACGAATGACAAATATGAAGAATAATTAGAATTTTACAAATACACTCTAAAATCATTGGGCTAAAAGATCAACCCAAATCACCTGGGTTGAGTGAATATGAACCCGATAGGGTTCATATTCACCCAACACAGTTGATTTGGGTAAATTTTAATCCAGCTGATTTTAGAGTGTACGAATAAGTATACACCACATGATCATCGCTCGTCTTTGCATCAACCTCTGTGGCACAAGTACAGTACTGTGCTCACAAAGATCATTCCTTTCGCGATCAGATCGCTACTTGGTCACGATGCATGTATATCACTGGTTCGCAATTTCATAAACAATTCAAGATCGAATTAAGAAAAACAAACAAAACTGCCATACGAGATTCAAGGTTATCGAATATTCTCTCAAAAGTGGAGATTCTACAATGTCCTGGGTTGGAAAGTAGACAGACAGTTTTAACGAGATCACAACCCAGGCGCGACACGTTTGAAATCATATACTCGCATTTATAATCGGTGCTTTAAGTGCACTCACTTCAGTTTCTTAAATGCACTCACTCTATTTAAATCCTCCAATGCAAACTCGAATATCCTGTACACAATCGATCACCCTTTGTTAGAAATAATCACCGATAGGTAATAAGTATGAGATGTTAATTAATTACCCGTCGGGTGCGGATGATTAGTATGCGTGTAGGGACCTGTTAATTATATAAGGCAAATAAGTGCATTCACTTTAAATCATGCTGGTAACATTGCAAATCAGAAGGTCAACTGCGATTGTGACAGAGAAGTGGGTAATCCCCACGTAAGCGCCCGTTTATGTAACCTCTGTGATTTCAATGTCGTGTTTGAATGGCAATAAAAACTGAAAAAAAACAAAAGCAAGCCTATTTACGCAGCATCATTTCAGACCCAATCGACGCTCAAAATGTGATATATCACTTTTGTATTTGATATGGTTTTCTTTCCCCGGATTGTGCATTATCAATTTCGTTTTATATGACTTCAAATTCGGCTGATATGACCCCGGTCGCAGCGATATGATCCAAGTTTAGAGTTGTCCCATTGATGCGTTACTAGGCGCAGTCAATTAAGTTAGGGCGAAATCATTCAGCGCTAATCGTCGAAAGCAATCAATCAGTAAATTTGGCATTACCGCGCAAAGGGGAATAATTTCTGTATGGTGAGGAATTAATGGCGGCTACAATACAATTCAAAATATGTTACAGCATAACCGCAATAAACGAAGTATTCTGCTACTACTGCACCGATAAGAACAGAATCTGACATCATTTTCTGGAAAGCTCTCAATGAGAGCTTTCCAGAAAATTATGCCAGCTTCCGGTCTTGTCCATGTTGGAAGAGAAAGGTACATAGTTTATAGTGGTTATCCTAATACTTAATTTGACTTGTACTGTATAAGAAAGGATTAAGTGGATGAGGAGAAAAACGAAGTGAGTTGTATACAAAATTCATACAAAATTCAACACAAACTAAGATTCAGAGTCGTACGCGGAGATTCGTCGAAGTGAGAGATGAGGTACTTCATCTGTCCGAACATCGCTACTTCCCTAATGGCGAAGGAAGTTCAGTCTTTATGAAATGAATGACAAACAAAAACACTGTCACAAAACTGTAACAGAATTGAGAACATTTTGTAATTATTTGATTTGGTTTAATAATAAAGAGGAAATTAATTATTTAATGCCATATAGGCCTAGAGTTTGGACCTCCACATGGAGCACAAATATCAGCCCAGGGACTTTATTTGAACAAACTGAATTTGACTCCTCTAAGGAGGCTGTATATATAATATCGAAAGATTCTAACTTGTTTATTACTTTCCAAAGTGTGATTTACTAGGATTTCCGGGTTTGATTATAAACGATAACTTCACGAGTGAATTATGCAATCAACAATTTTGTCA
This sequence comes from Pictodentalium vernedei, assembly GCA_031216915.1. Lineage (NCBI taxonomy): Eukaryota > Metazoa > Mollusca > Scaphopoda > Dentaliida > Dentaliidae > Pictodentalium > Pictodentalium vernedei. The sequence continues at coordinate 392,489,985 of CM062297.1, forward strand.
TGTATCCGTGCCCGCAAACGGAGACGCTTTGCCGTGGATGTAATGGGGTTTCGTTGTTTTTTAACCCTATACCTAATATGAAAAGCAGACGACAATTGCAAAAAAAAAAAATATTGAATAGCTATTATTTTCATATTTTGTCTCACAAACATAGGTTATGACCCCCCAATGAGGGGTCATAAACTATGTTTTAGAGACAAAAAATGAAAAAATAATGAAAATTAATTGGCGATTTTTGAGGATAGCGCTGGCCGTTACGTTAGGTAAAGGGTTAAATAGTATAATTATCGTTAATAATGAAAAGTAATGAAAAGAGTAATCGCTTGACTGGACTGGTTACGTGAAATAATTCATTCAAGGCGGGGGACTATACTGTAAAACATTCGTACGCATTCGCGCACTCGTGTTTGTACAACGTCCCTCATCTCTCATGAATTATTTGACGTAACAAGTCCGGTCAAACGATTACTCTCTATGTATATCCAGAAGAAGATTTTAAGGTTACTCCTCACATTGGACTACGTTGAAACTTGGGCCCCAGTCTGCGGCTCTAGAGACTACGGTATCATGATGCTAGGAAGTTAACTCGGACTAATATCTCGACCGATATGAAACTAACCAAGCACTAACATATAAATAATCGGGGAACCTATCGAAAAACATCTACGTTGTAAGTGATCATAATCTGGTAGCATCAAGTGCCTCAGCATTGTTTCTTTAAACAGTAATTAAGTTTCCTTTTCAGATGAAATAGGGTTTGGCTAACAGAGTCAGCATAAATAAATCCCCCCCCCCCCCTGAAAAAGTATTCAATTCTAACAAAAACATTGAAACGATGCACATGCTATTAACCCTTTACCTAACATGAAAAGCAGACGAGACTTGCAAAAAAAATTCTTGAATAACTATTATTTTCATTTTTGTCTCAAAAACATAGGTTACGACCGTCCCAATGAGGGGGTCATAACCTATGTTTTAGAGACAAAAAAAATAATGAAAATTAATTGGCGCTGGCCGGTTTTGGCTGTTACGTTTGGTAAAGGGTTAAGGAGTGGAGTACACATAAACAGAAAAATATTATTCCAAGTAGATGAGCAATAAATTGGTCATACATAATGCATATGTAATACGAAACTCCTTGGTAAATTGTACGTTTGGGTAGAAACTGACTTTTCTCTTTGTGATATGGCACGATCACACTTCAGGTGATATCTGACAAGACTTTCAAACAGGTGACAACGATGGATAATACTACCTTCGTCGGTGGGAATAATCGCCATGTATCAGCTGAGAAGAAACATCGCAAATTCGGCAGTCGCTGATGGGTTATGTGAATAGACATCCTTGACTCACCCCCAACGAATCTCCTCTTATTAATTATATATTATTGAAATGCGAGAAATAATCCGCTGTTGTACTCACCCGAAGACTGGGAATTGTCAAATAAAAGAGGATTTAATGCAACGTTAATATTATTCAAATTGTTCTGAAGGGTGCTTCGACGAGCTGCATATTGTTGACAATTAAAGACGTAGTGTTCAGTGCCTTCGTGCCCAAAACGTACCCAAAACTACGTTCCCATTTTGGATCGTCCACAAGAAATCTATCAAATTTGTGAGCGTTTAAATTACTGCACCCCATGTGCAATTTTGCTTGAAGAACATGTCTAAGGTAGCACTTTGGGTCATTCCAGTCATGGCGTTTTAACCCTTTTACTGCCACGCCTACTTTAACCATATGTGAAGGACCTCTACGTGCGCCTGTATGCGAGGAAGTTTAATAAAACTGACGAATATCTGTCATCTGAGCCGTTTCCAATAAATAATCAGATGGTAGGTTAGATCTGGGCATACGACAACGTACAGATAATCATCATAAAATAGGTGACTATAGTCGCTTTTGGCAGCGAAAGTGTTAATATACGCTTGAAAACTTGTACTGTTGCACAGTTGTGTGATTCAGGATCCAATTCATTCCACCGCCTAATTACAGATGGCAAAAATTAATCTGAAAAACCTTTTGTTCTACAGAATATAGTACAGATTTGTTTATCATTTCGGAGTCAGTATTCAGACCTTTGTGCAACGGTTGGTGGAATCTTCCTCATAAATAATTTGTGACAATTCCATTTATTATTTTGTATCAGAATGTCAGTTTGTATCGTGTTCGTCGGGCTTCAGAGTGACAAATCCAGTTTCTCTATAAAGAAGTTCATGACTGGTTCCACGGGGTGATACACAAATTGTACGAAGAGCGTCCAATTGGAGATTCTCTAAAGTGTGTGTTTTCTCCAGTGTAGAGTTGTCCCATATCACATCGGCATAAACGAACAGAGGACGTCTTAAGTGGCTGCACAAAGTTATTAGAGATGAGCGTGATATTCTATATTGGGGGACTTACTTTATTTACTATGCCGTCAATATGCATGTCCCAAGAACCCGAACTTTGAAAAGTAATTCCCAAATGCTCATGGTAAGTGGCTTCTTTAATAACTTTGTCGAATAAATATAACGGGGATTTTTAATTAGAAACAGTTTTACGTGAAATACTTAAGGTTTTTTTCGGGAATAAAATTTACCTTCCATTTTTTGGACCAGTTTCCGATCTCTGTAAGATCTGAGTTCACCATCTTACTTGCCATATAAGGCTACGACAGTTCACTATCGAGAACTGTCGTAGCAACAGCACATAAACGAATTTTTGAGTAATTAATCATGTTGCCCTTTGACGACAACTACCTGGCTTCGACCTTTTAGCTAATCATCAGACCAGGATAGCAAACGATCCCTTATTCTCATTGCATTACGTTTGTGAATAAGTTCGGCATGTCTCACTCTATCAAACGCCTTACTTATATCCTAAACGTCAAAACGAATGTCTTTATTTTCGTTCAGCGCCCCTCTTCTATTGTGATCATATGGCTGGCAAACTGTGCAATCACATGGCATAAAGCCGGACTGCAAATCGGCCAGCAGTTTATTATCCACCAGAAATTGAAAGTCATGTTTAATTTTTTTTTTTCCAAACACTTTACTTTCGCTACTAGTCACAGAAACGGGTCGCTAATTCTATTGAGAAATTTATTTTGAGACAACGGCAAATTATATAATCTACTAAACAGTACCGCAAAATGTGATGATATTTTTTCGAGATAATGGTGCTTATTCTATCTGGACCACAAACTTTCTTGACATTGGGATTGGAAAATAGAGTTTCTACATGGCTCGTTATCTCGGTTGCATAATCAATGAAATTTCTAGAAATATATGTGGGGTATTATTGAAGAATATCAAAGTGGTGTCCCCCCGATGGTGGGAATATCCGATATCGTTATCTAGTCTAAATTACGTGTCCGATTTCATGATGGCAGTACTAGTTGTTTGTAGAGCTGGGCGAGTACTAGACTTCAGTACTCGAGTACGAGTACTCTGAAAATGTGTGAGTAAATACAGATTATCATGATAATGTGCATGCCTGTGGTTTGTATCAGATTCGAGGCGGTGTCCAGAATGGGATCTCAACGGCTTTGCCGGCGAGTTGTGATCCCATTTTTGGACACCACCGAGAATCTGATGCAAATCACAGGACATGCACATTATCATAATGATTCATTTATCTAACAATTCTGTGACATAAACAGATTAAATCTTAACCCTTTACCCAACGTAATGGTCAAAACCGTCCAACGCTATTCTCAGAAATTGCCAGTTAATTTTCATTATTTTTTCATTTTTTGTCTAAAAAACATAGGTTATGACCACTCATTGGAACGAGCTCGACGAGCTCGTTCCAATGAGTGGTCATAACCTATGTTTTTGAGACAAAAAATGAAAACAATTAGTTATTCAAGAATTTTTTTTTTGCAAGTGTCGTCTGCTTTTCATGTTAGGTAAAGGGTTAAATTATTTTTAAACATTTTTGGGACATAACGTTTGGTCGATCACTGAAACGCACATAGAATGTATCCATGCGCCTGTTATGATAGCCCGTAGCGCTACCGGAAACGAGTCGTCTATATGATACGGAATCGAAACACATTATGTGATACGTGCCGTTTCTCGTGCTTTTCAGGCCAAAATCTATACGATTGTTAGATAAAGTACGAGTACGAATACTGGGGAAATGTACGAGTACTGAGTACTTTGTAAAGTACTCTAGTACGAGTACGAGTACATACCCTTACATGTAAAATGAATAACACTTGTTATACCATATATCTTTCATTGCTATGAAATACTTAATACAAACAGTATATTGTATGTCAATATTTGGGGCCGCGGTGGCTAAGTAAGTAAAGATGCAGGTTGCAAGTCGAGAGGGCCTCAGTTTGAATCTCACCGCGTTGTTCCCTTGGGCAAGACACTTCACCCACATTGCCCACGTGGGGGCATGGTGGTGTTGTGCACTAAGCCGTACTGCACGTTGATGATACACTTGTCTTCAGCCAATGCTAACCCTGCTTGTGTGGAGTTAGTATGTTGGGAAGCCTGACAGTTGCTCGCCGTTGCTCAGTGGCTCTATCCGTGTACTCCGGTTTCCCCCACCCTTAAAACTGCCCGACACGGGGCGACCCTGGCTGTCGAAAGAGCCGTTGAACCCAATAAATAAATAAATAATGTCAATATTTACACAGGTATAAAAAATTAAACTTTTCCGAAATATTTCACAATAAAAATAAGTTGCTCTGATAACCCATAAATGGTTTCCAACGATAAATCACAACTGAAATAATTAAGTTAATGCACAGCTCTAATCGAATTAGTGTGGCCCATTGGGGGAATAAGCTTAATGATATGTTTTGAAAAAAAGGATTATTTTGTTCTTTTTAAATCATAACTAAGATAATTCAAAATTAATGACACCTTTGCACAAATTCAAATATAACTGACACTTTCAAGTCACCTAATCATTAGCTCAGTTTATGTGAAGTGACAGTTGGCAAGTAATACTTCAAGGCTTCATAATAATATTGTCATAAGTACATGAATTTACATCAAATAAAAAGTCTGCTGTTGTCTGCTTAATATTACCAAGAAATAATAAAAAACAATCTCATTATGTCTTACTTGGCTTCTACAAAGTAATAGTTACTAACTAAGGTGGAGGTTTTCATGAATTTGAACAACGTGGGGTATGTGACGTCGAGCCGCGAAGCAGCGAGGTGTAACAGCACGTTGACAGGTTGTTCAAATTCATGAATACCGACAGTGAGGTAAGTAACTTACTTACACGTCAATTCACAGAACGCACGGACCCAAGTATGGTAAGTGAGTACAGGTATTCAAGTGACGTAACTTGAACACCTAGTCTATTGTTCTATCAGGTATTTCACGTCTCTTAGCAACCCGGAGAAGACAACAGAATTGGTATTTAACACTGTTTGCACACCAAGGCGGCTCGGCGTCACATTCCGCACATTGGCAGGTTGTTCAAATTCATGAATACCCCCACCTCAGTTAGTAACTATTACTTACGATCTTAATTAGTAAGCCTGTTAATCACATACAAGTTATAAACCAGATCGCTGGTCAGTTCATTGTTGACGGAATTAACAGAATTAACTTTATAATACTGGCAATTGTATACTTAGCTAATTAATCTGTACTAGCCATGATAAATAAAAAAAGACTTGAGATTCACAGCTCACAGTTCATTGAACTGTTATATTGTTAAATAATTCATTCATACAACAATGCTGATCTGTGTCAATGAAGGAACTGAAACAGGTATACATAGCTGGTAGAACATGGCATAATTCTGAAAAAAATGTCCAATATTTACAAAGTACTCATAAAGTACTCATAAAATACTCGGGAATACTGACCCTTTTTAACGAGTTGGAGTATTTGAAATTATATGAGTAGAGTACGAGTATTGAGTTCTTTGTCAAAAAGTGGTACTCGAGTACTCGAGTACTACGAGTACTGAGTACTTTGGACCCAGCCCTGGTGGTTTGTATCATTTTTCTGGAGGTATGCTTCATCACGTCATTGAACTGAAACAATATCCGTATCAAAATCTGTATGTGTATGATTTTAACCAAATATTTTATATGTCCCTAAAACAGCATTTTCCAGTTCTTTATATACAAATTTAAGTACAGAATACTAACATCCCTTACATATATCGTTATGAAAATCAACTTTCAAATCAAGTTATCTCCCTTGCAATTATTAGACGAGCGAGGAAGGTCCAATCAGGTATCTCGAACTTGCTGAGTAATACCTATGACATAAATAGAAAATAAAGCTAAATTTCGAATTTGTTGCTTTTAATAAACGTAAACAACAGACAGCTTCGGGAGCTTTAAAAGTAACAAAAAGGAAAGTTGGCTGTTTTTGACAAGCTAATTAGAGCGAACTACATCACAGATAATCCATCACTAAGATTAATTATTTGTCAGCATCACACCAAACACCACTAAGCATCCACTTTGTCTCTTTTTACAGTAATTTGCAAGTTCTTATTCTTCCCAAGAAAAATATCAGCAAATCTCACCTCCCAGGCTTTTATATTAATGAAAAGTACAATATCACGATAAGTCACGATGTGCACACTGTTCATATAACGAATAGAAGAAAGTTACAGAACATCAAAATATTATGCAGGAGAGGTTTTCTTTGTAAAACGGGGTTCAATAGAGAATAATACTCAAACGTTCAAATTGATTGGAGAAAAAAATGCAGAAAACCGGATTCTGTATTTTATACAACTTTACAGGAAAATGCCTTATGTTCCAATAAGACTAAAATCCTCCTCCTCTGATTGGACGAGAGCTCGCTTAGTATATTCTATGTTTACGGCTCAAGTGGCAAATGTTACCGTCTGACGTCACAACGAGAAATATTTGAAATGACGTCGCCCCTTTCGTAATTGCTTCATCATCCGAGTGACAAGCAAGACGCTTCCTTTTTTTCTGGATTGTTCACACGTGCAACAGAGGGTGTTCCGGATAAAGAGGTGTTTAAATCACAGACTGATTTACGATTTAAACTAAGATGGAATGAGTTTATCTGGTTTAGTGATTATTTATCTAGTACCGCCGTGGGTACACGGGCGGTTTATTTACTAAACCTGTGATCGTTAAAAGTTGCCTTCCAGAAGGCAACTTTTAATGATCACATATTTAGTAAATAAATCCCTCGAGTTTCACAGTGTAGGTTTTGGGCTATGGGTTGTGTCTTTTGGGAACATATACGTTTTTGTGATAAGTTGACGGTAACATGGTCTGAGGTTTGCGACTCGGAGGATATGTTCAACCCAGACGCGAAGCGTCTCGGTTGAACAAAAACTCCGAGCCGCAAACCTCAGACCATGTTACCGTCAACTCATCACAATAATTTATAATGTTTGTGAAATGATGAGCAAATCAATGAAACAAATTCGATAACATTTTCATTTTTATATGAAATTCCGACCCTCTTAATGTAAAATGTACTGGCAGTTTCAGGAAATTAAGGGAGAGTGGGTAAGGGTTCTAACTTTCCTATAAATCCAATGTCGGAAATTATCAGACATGACTATACACGCTCAGAAACACGTGTGTGTGTCACATCGTCCTAACTAATTACTTACCCGTAACGTATCGCGGTGGAGAAGTGTAAAATGCCGGCGACCCCAACCCAAAAGGTGATCCAAAACCATACACTGATTCAAAACTGACTGGTGAACTTATTGCCCCGTACGCCGAAATCAATCCATTTGGGCCAGCAGCTCCAGTTATCGGTTCGGATGGAAGGTCGATTATTCCCATTGCTCGAACAATTAAACAAAGTAAACAGATGGCACTGGTAATTGTTTTCATGGTTCTAGAAAGAGAACAAAACAAAGAAAATCAAATGAAAACTAGAGATACACTCGCAGTCATCAACACGAAAAACAGCCGATACTTGCAAACAAGGTTCTTGAATAACTTTGTTTTCATTGTTTGCGTCAGAAACATAAAACATACCTTATGACACCTCATTGGAACGAGCTCGTTCTAATGAGGGTCATAAGCTATGATTTTGTGACAAAAATGAAACAATATTGAAAATTGTAAGATAATTGTTTGGCCGATTATGTCCCTTCCGTTGGGTAAACGGTTATGAAACCATGCGATCTACTAAATCTCTTGTGTACCCCACCTCGGGCACGCCTTTCGTGTAAGGTTATCTGTTCAGGTATTGTGTCCTCAGATAAGTTAACGGCTCGCAACACGGGGGGATAATGCCCAGGGGAGGTCCCCAACTGAATAGTAAACACTGGGATGTCCGTTCGTCGTCACCGACAGAATGAGGAATGTGGATAACATGCACCATACAGGTATGGATGACGGATCCTTTTGTCGCAGGCACATGGCATACATTCTAAAGTCAGTTGGGTTAGAAATGAACCTAAATCAACATGGCTGAGTAAATATGGAGGTGGGTTCATATTCACTCAACCAACATGATTTGGGCTGATTTTTAACCCAACCAATTTTATTAATTTATTGGGGTTCAACGACACTTTCGGCAGGCAGGGTCACCTCGTGTCGGATAGATTTACCGGTGGAGGAAGCTGAAGTACCCGGAGAAGACCACCGAACAACGACGAGCAACTGAGAGACTCTCCAACGTATTAATTAGACACAATCGGGGTTAGCGATGGTTGAAGACAAGTGTATCATCGACGTGTAGAACGCCTTTGTACATAGCGCCACCGTGCCCCACGTGGGCAATCGGGATTAAGTGCCTAACTCAAGAACACAACGCAGTTGCCCCTAGCGGAGATGGAACCGCAAGCCTTTCGGTTTGAAGTCCAATGCCGTAACCACGGAGCCACCGCGCTCCCAACTGATTTTAGAGTGTTGGAGGAACGATAGATTTACATATATCGTAGCCTGGGTGCTAGAATGTCCTATGTCCCGTAGGGGACATAGGACATTCTAGCACTCAGTCGACGATATGTCGATGGCTGCTAAGTTATATGACGATGCTATTGAGTTATTCTTCCAGTGAAAAATGAAGCAAACGGAAACATCATTCAGACGTGTGCGATTATGAAAAATTTATAGCAGAAATAAAGTCTTCCAGTTTTCTCCCTGGATGATATTGGAAATTAGTTGTGTGGAAAACATAGATTTCATAGGTGTTCCTTACCATATCGCATATTATACAATATGAAGACTGTGAGAAAAATCGAACTGGACGCATAGAACGGCGAAACCAAAACGATACTATGCACACGATAATCACAAACGTGTATCAGTTTAGGACAAATACATGTATACGTCACAAAGTCTTAAGAGTGCGATGTGGGTTTCACCCAATAGTGTTTGTTACTGTGGTGTTGGAAGACATCTTTAGATACTGCAAATTCGCATCGCTGTTGTGTTAAAATGGTATGTTACTGTTACATACATTTACCTAAAATGTTTTGGGCGTTTTGTGTTTCCTTTGATCACGCCACACCCTGAAGATTTAATCATAATCAGTTTTTCTACAAATTTGATGTCAGCAGAAGTTGCGAGAATCACAAGTTGTAGATGCCAGTCCCTTTTTATTCCCTTTAATCTCCGGTCATGAATGACAATGTCGAGTAAAGGGGTAAAAGGCAAATTAGTTCTGCACTTTTTGTTTATTGGGGTTTAACAATACTTCCGATAGCCAGAGACACCTCGTGTCTGAGAGTTTTTGGGAGGTGGAAGCTGGAGTACCTGGAAAGAACCACCGAGCAGTGTCGAGCAACTTTCAGACACCCCAACGTACTAGCTCTGCATAAACATGTTTAGCGTTGGCTGAAGGCAATTGCACCACCAATGTACTGTACGCCGTATACACAGCGCCAACGTAGCCCGTGCCTTCTAATCGTGTACAAAGAATAAGTAGTAATGTGATGCTAATGCTCTTCAGTACAGCATCCGTGGACTGGTCACTGGTCAGTTTTCATGGGTGGGCAATATTCCCCCTAAACCCGTGACGTCTCCACGTCACTAAAACAAACAACAACACAATTTCAAAATAATATTTTATTTTGGAAAAGAGCACTTGGGTGACCGGCTGACCGGCTCAGTAGTTGTATATCGACGAAGTTGTTTGCATTCACTTAATGATCATAGGTCCGAGACAATTCCGAAATAACACAACATAATTACGGAAATAATGGGTCATGAAAATCCGATATTGGTCACTTCCAGCCATTACAGTGGCCCATGTAAAAAAGAAAAAATACGTGTTAACCGGCCAGTCACCCAAAGCTGAATGACTTGTTAACTGAAGTGTTGCACGGACTCCGTGCAACACTGACATTCTTTGCTCAACTATTAACACTCCATCGACCGATGGAGACTAAACTGGATACACGGGAAATTAATTTTCTTCTAATTCACTAATTCAAACGAAGAAAATTATATTTCCCCCTAAACCCGTGGCGTCTCCACGTCACTAAAACACACAACAACACAATTTCAAAATAATATTTTATTTTGGAAAAGAGCACTTGGGTGACCGGCTAAAAGAAAAAATACGTGTTAACCGGCCAGTCACCCAAAGCTGAATGACTTGTTAACTGAAGTGTTGCACGGACTCCGTGCAACACTGACATTCTTTGCTCAACTATTAACACTCCATCGACCGATGGAGACTAAACTGGATACACGGGAAATTAATTTTCTTCTAATTCACTAATTCAAACGAAGAAAATTATATTTACCATGGACGCAATAATATTAGATTCAAAACACTAATTCTAGGAAAAGTCATCAAAAAATTAATTAATGAAGCACCGGTTACAACCCGGTGCTTCATGAATTAAAATTTTGCTAATGAAGAGTTATATTGTCTTAGAAATGCATGCGAGGACATCGCTGCTCACGTGTGGATTACAACATGTCCACGGCGACTGTACTGTTCGGGACTGTGGGATTTAATTGTGTTCAAGGCCCAGCAAATCTCAACATTGGAAACGAATCGAATCTCACTACTGTTGAAGTCGTAGATATTTTACCTTCTTACAGTCATGAAATATTATAAATATTGTCTGTCTCTATTCAAGTATTGTACACAATGGCGACCGGCATGTCTGGACAAGTCATTCAAAAAACAGGAATATTCCAAAAACGGAATCCAAAGTAGTTGCAAAGGCGGAACCTCTTTTTAACTCGTTTTCTATAATCAGGTCCCCGTTACAGTAACAGGAGACCTGCAGGGGCCAATACTATAAAACTTTTACAATAGTATTTTCTAGAATTGTATTTTTAGTTAGGATACTGGATGGGTTGAAATGAACCATTAGCATTTTCAAAGATGAGGCAATTTACCAGTTGGCAAATTGTCATATTTTTTAAAATGCTAATGATTCATTTTAGTCAGTTGTATTAATAGACAGAAAGGACAATTCTTGAAAATACAATTGTAACAGTTTTATAGCATTGGCTCTTGATAATAGGGGGAGAGTTGAAGAGGAGACACGTGGTAGAATTTTGATAACGTCTCACCGAATCGGAAATTTCGAATCATTCCTCCATGAATCGAATCGAATTATCGGGAAGATTTCGAAAAGACTCGAATTTCGAAGCTTCTCGGGGCTCTAATCATAAGTAACCCTTCTTCTCGATTTAATGATGTTTTGTTGTTTGCTCGACGACCTTAAGTTCGTCCTTCACACGCGAAAATGTGCATACCAGTAAGAAAGGTTAGAAAATGTAGTTCCAATAAGGGCTTTGCACCTGTGTGTTTAACAAAAAAAAAGACATTGGGTGAGGAATTTCGTGAACAACTCTTTTTTCTTCTTCAGGTAAATGGTTACTATTTCTATTTTCAGTCGTACGTGTGTGACAGGCGCGCAACAGTGTTCTGATCTAACGCAATGCATAATTCATTACAGTCATTTTAATTAAATAGCGCAACAAAATATTTGCAAAACCGTTGTTGCGAAATCGATTTTAAGTTTACCCGAAGGGTATATTACCTGCGTCATTTGTTTGAATATTTCAGTATCTGTTTAAGCGGAAATGTTTTCTTTTACACAAGGGTAATATCGCTTTAATGAGAAATGTGAAACGAATGCAGACATACGAAACAGTCCTCTTGACCTTTTTCGCAAAATAAAAAGAAATCCGAGATGTTCTTGGATATTTTCTGGATATCCCCTCTCTTGGAGGAACAAGAGTCGCTAGATGGGCATAATGTGCTTATATAACTTAACCCTTTGAACTCTAGTGGTATCAGTCCAATGACAGCAATTAGAAGAGTCCATATTCATTATTTGGGGTAGACCAATCAATATTTTCAGCGTGCAGCCAATATTGATTGGTCTATCCCACACATTTACTGAACAGCCATTCTGTATAATGACGTTATCGCGTATCATGTTCCTGGCCGGAAAAAGTGCCGATAGGGATCAAAGGGTTAGGGAATGTTAGCTTAAAAATTGGTGATAGGTTATATGACGTCAAGCATATAAACCTCTAAGTTTTGAGCACAAAAATGAAAAATGCTAGCGTTATTTAGATATTTGATACGATCGAAAATAACGTGTCACTTGTTTTCAAACTAAATTTTCCTTTACTAATATTAACACCTTAAGTACCTTATTTATAAGACTTTTGGATGAAATGTTTATATAGAGGTGTAATGCCTATCAAATTCGAGTTATATTAGCGCAGAACTGTATTCTTCTTCGAGTTTTGAATTAACCCTTTCCCTGACGAATTGACTGCATCCACACGCGTAATTAACAAATTAAGCAGCTGAAAAAAAAAAAATTCAAAAATGTCCATATCATGTGACCCACCCATTGGAACGAGCTGGTCGAGCTCGTTCCAATGAGTGGTTACTTGATATGCTTTCGGGACATTTTTTGAAAAATTGTAAAGAACAATAATTAGAATAATAAATTTTGATATCGTCTACGTTGGGTAATGGGTTAATTGTGAGGGATGAGACAGGTGTCGTGTTTTCCCACGTAAACCTTATTCCGTACACTAATCATCGACAAAGAACTTTCCCAAAATGATTAATGTGTTTGACTAATTTATGGAAAAATACGTGAAATTCAAACACTTTATCGAAAAGAGAGAGACGCGGATAATGCTGATCTGAGTAAACCAGTAGGTTTGATCTCGTATATTAACTGGTTGAGGGCTAGATTATTTTTGGTGGAATGAATTTGTTCATCCAAATTTGTTTTATTACAAATTATCGAAGAGTGCCCACAGGCACTCTCCAATAATTGGTAATAAAATTAATTTAGATAAATAGAATGTTATTTACGTTTGACTGAATATGGAACATGAGCTATGACAATGCCGGCTTTTGCTCTGGTACCCTCATGTTCTGAAAGCCTCCATAGCGGCTTCTAGCACTCAACCAGTTAACGAACCTGAATATCTATAAATGAAGAATAAAACTGAATAGAGTAGAGTACTTCGAGTGGCATCCGTTTGCCTGACGCGACTCGAAATATTATTTCAATTTCACTCATGCAGATGAATATCAGAGCCTCTCGTGGACTTGATTAAATTAGGAAGGGACCAACGAGAATCGTTGATTGCTCCAACAAGCCATTGGTAATGCCTCCAGTTCGAGATCACTGTGGCTCAGTGGTGACGAAATTGGACTTCCAACCGAAAGGTCTAGGGTTCGAACCCAGGAAGGGGTAACTGTGTTGTATTCTCGGGCAAGCACTTAATTCCGATTTCCCATGTTGGGGTACAATGGCACTGTGTACTAAGGCGTACTGCACGCAGATGGTACGCTTGTCTTCAACCAATGCTGACCCTGATTGTGTGGAGTCAATTCGTTGGGAGCCAGGCATTTGCTCGGCGTTGTTCGGTGGTTTTCTCCTGGCGCATGTACTCCGGCTTCCTCCACCCGTAAAACTGTCCGACTCGAGGTGAACCTGTCGTTGCCGAAAGTGTCATTAAACCCCAATAAATAAATGAATAAATTTCTCAGTTTCCACATGGCAAACTGGAATATTAACGAGAAGCACACTCAAAAATTCGGGTTTTATACTTCTGAGCATCGACTCTATCGCCTCAGCGTGAACCCCCCTCACGGTACGGAAATGATGGGTATTTTGCAACAACATGCTTGTGAAAATATAAAGTCTGTGGAAAACAATGCAGACAAAGCCACCTTGTGATGTATCCGAAAATGTCAAATCGGATTATCGTATCATTCAATATCCTTTTCTTTAAAACCATTCCGTATGGTCCATCAACAAAACGATCCTGTCAAGATGGTTCTATTTCGCGCGCATAAGATATAGTTCAAGAGACTAAGATGTGAAGACATTCTATCCGTTTAGCAAAAACACAAATACCGCGGCCTTCACCTGGATGTGTTGAATGAGCAGTTACAGTGCTGTCACTATGAAGTGATCGTAAACCACGCGTGGACAGTTATGTCCACGCAAGCGTTTACCAGGTAATAAACACCATCAGCTGCAAAATTTTAATTATTGAAGCACCGGGTTGTATTCTGTGCTTCATTAATTAAATTGTTGATAATGATTCCTATAATTAGTGCTTGGAATCGAGAGTTATTGCATCTGTAGTAATATTGCACACACGTGGAAAGTGACCACTCCACGGCGACCGGACTGTATAATTACTTACTGTGATTATTATTGTGTTCTTCTCTCGGCGTTCGATCTTCGAATCGGTAAAACAGTGGTATTTTGAGCCGCACAGGCCTATTTAAAAGCTCTTCAAACCGGAAGCATACAGTTAGTGGAGAAATTGTGTCCTTCTTGGGTCGGATTTTCAATTTTGGGTTCTGGCATGTACTTTGTTATAGCATTCGTAGGTATGTTATATCACACACAAAATAAGCCCGTTTTTTTTAATTATCAATATGAGATTCGTATTTGTAACGTTTGAATAGTTGATTGTTTATACAGTTATATCATCAACCATCGTTAACTGTTTTAGTAGATTTTTTTTAAATTTTAATCAACGAATAACCATGTGTTCGACAGATGACTTTTAATGAGTGTTAGAAAGCCTCCGGTTACGCGGGTTGCCCATTACCCGGACTGGTATCTTTGTGTCCATTTCCAGCTGGCCATATTGTCATACCTTGTGATTTATGTCCGTCAAAGCTGAGTGATTGATTTGTATGCCTAACACATGTACGCTATTCGTATACGCAGGAGTTATTGACTTATACAAATAACGGAAGAAAAAGGTTTGTTGACCTTTACAGTGTCCGCAAATAAACGTTTTCTTGTTTCTTGACACCGAATAAAATATTGTTTGGTCATTTGATTCTGCCACAACGTGTGCCCAGGGCCGCTGCTAAAGGGTGTTAATGGTGTGCAACACACAATGATTTTTCAAGTGGTCATCGATTGGTTCCTGCTTGTAACAACTATGCAATAGTTCACTGTTGGATTCGAATACGATATTTATCCTCGAGTGGTGGCACGGCAGATTATTTCTCGAGGCGTTAGCCGTGTGAAATAATCCGAGCGTCCCACGAAAAGATAAAATCGTACTTATTTGTTTTCGCAAAACAATCCTTTATAACTGATTCCTTGTTTACTTTTAAAACGCGGGAGTGGAATACGATGCTGTGAGTGGAATACCATTTTCGACGAGTGGGAGTGGGAATACGATTTGTTTTAGGGGAAGAAAAACGAATGAAAATGAAATAATGCACTTAATTTTGAGACAAGATCTAAGGCCTGGACTTGTGTCACTCGCAGAGTCGGTCATATAAAATGGAGGTCAGTAGTGAACAAATCGGTCTGTTGAGAACCCAGCATGACCAATTTCGAATACCAGTTAAGTACCTGTTAACCCTTTATCTAACGTATCGGTCGCATCCACTGACGTAATTGCCAAATTAAGCAGTTAAATAAAAGTCAAAAATGGTCAACAAAATCATAGCATTTGACCCCTTACTGGAACGATCTCGTCGAGCTCGTTCCAATGAGGGGTCATAACCTATGTTTTTGAGACAAAAAATAAAAAAAATTAGTTATTCAAGAATTTGTTTTTGCAAGTGTCGTCTGCTTTTCATGTTAGGTAAAGGGTTAAATTAAATTAAAATAATAAATTTTAATATCCTCTGTGTTGGGTAAAAGGTTAATTAAATAAAACAACTTCAGAATTATAATCCAGCCTGACTAATATTCCAACTACCTCAAGGCATTCTTTCAACCAAGACATGACTTGATGATGCAATTGGAATATTTGATAAATTGGGACTTGAACCATCACAAAACTTAAATACTTTATGAGTCAGTTTGGATACAGTTACGAACAAAATGCCTACATGTACGCCATATCGGGCTGTTTATTTATTGGTACTTAACGCCACACCAGCATCTAATTCTGCATAGCGGCAAGACGCACCACACTAAAATAGTTTTCAATAATAAGAAACCATTAGTGTCAGTTTCATTAAGATTTATTTTACCGGGTAATTTTCTGTTAACAAACTGTACAACTGCTCTTCCTATTTTTTTCTCTGTTTTATATTTTTTTTTATATTACTCATTTCAAATGATGGCATTTTAATCATATCATGCCGTTTTCCCAATTTCGGAATTGTCATTTCCGTCATTGCCATTTGTGCAGCTGGAATTTTCTCAACCGACATTTCCGTCACTGCCATTTTTCTACTGACATTTTCGATAACGCCTTGTTCGCCGATGCCGTTTTTGTCACTGCCATTTTTTAATATTGGTTTTTTTACTAATGCCAATTTCCAGTTGTGTAGTTGCCATTTTTGTTAATACGATTTCGGTCTTTGGCACTTAACTCCTTACATGTTGCTGGCGGATATTCCTACCTGGACACGATTTCTCTTACCACTAAAATAAGTATAATTTGGGCACAATAATCAAATTTACCCCTGTAAATTGAATGGATTTTCTTGAGTTGAATATGGATAAATTTGTCATCAAATCTATTCATGGCTGCTTCACAGCAGCCATGACTAGATTTGACGAAAAATATTTTGAAAATCTTCAGCGTGTTAAGAGTTAAAGCTAAATCACAGGTGCGTAGGAAGCATTTCTAACTTGAGAGGTATGGAGGGGAGGGGGTCTCATAGAAGGCCAACCACGCACTGTTATATAATAGTGATGACCATACGCCTACTGGCGTGGTAGGAATGCAATACACAAAGCTTGGTTTGGGATTAAAGCGGTCTCCGCATGGAGAAAAATGAACATTTATTGCTCCATATTGAACAAATTTTGTTTCGGCCCGATGGGGAAATTTGTCACATAAAGAGCTATAATACGCATTCTTTTCGCGACTTTAACCCATTACCTAACATGAAAAGCAGACGACACTTGCAAAAAAAAATCTTGAATAACTAAATTTTTTCCTTTTTTGTCTCAAAAACATAGATTATGACCCCTCGTTGGAACGAGCTCGACGAGCTCGTTCCAACGAGGGGTCATAACCTATGTTTTTGAGACAAAAAATGAAAATATTTTGAAAATTAATTGGCGATTTTTGAGAATAGCGCTGGCCGGTTTTGGCCGTTACGTTGGGTAAAGGGTTAAAGAGCGTTGAAGTAGGGCCCTGAGAATCATATATTTTCGATTCGAATCGAATCTTGAATCGAATCTAGTCTATTTTTTCGAAATCGAATCGTACCTCGAATCGAATACAGGCGTCCTGAAATCTCGACTGATAAAATATTCCAGCTTTTTCGTCGAAGGCATGCCTTGATGATGTAGTTGGAATATTATCCAGTAAGGTTCAAAAACAGAAACAGTTGCGAGAATTCTGCACTCAGCAATGCCTGGATGGTGGAATGCATACAGATGCTTTTTATGCTAATACAGCGGAAATTACGCCCAGTCTTTATTTTCAACAGTATTTATGTACAATGTCTATCTCATCTATACGTTTTTTGTGAGACAACTGTGATGGATGATTCCAAGAGAAACTCCGATGAAAAGATTCGAAGGAAAACGAATCGGATAGCCGATTTCGAATCGAACCGTATTCCAACATAAGAATCCAAATCGAATCGAATCTCGAAGCTTCGCAAGGCCTAACGTAAAAGACATAAATCAGGCGATGGAATCTTTGGTCACATCTCAAGTTTAAATATCATGTGCCCCCCCCCCCCCCTTACCTGCTAAGTCCTACTAAAATAATGGTGATGGTAGCTTTATCTTACAATTCTCGAATGTATTTTACTCGATTAACGCCAAACGTAACGACCCGGACATATTTTCCCACGAATTTTGCAAATTGTACTGTTTTAAAGAAACATTATTTTTCCAAAAAAAATCAACAAAACCATATCATGTGACTCCTCACTGGAACGAGCTCAACGAGCTCGTTCCAATGAGGACTCACATGATGAGGATTTGTTAAAATTTTGGAGAAATATTTTTTTACAAAACATAAATTAAATACTAGATTGAGATATCGAGTGCTTTGAGTTAAGGATTAACTAGTATTTAAAAAAAAACATATTTCATTTTGAGACTCATAAAAATGCTTGTTGTTTCGCTTGAAACTGTTCTTTTGCGATTGTCCGATAAATTTATTGAGTGCGTACATGGCCAAATATTGCCCACCCGTGGGAAATGACAGTCCACGTCGACAGTACGATAAACAGCGATTTTGAAACAAATATATTGAACATTTGACTAAACAACAAGTTTCCTTGTGCAAAAGTACCTCGATGATTCATAATATCATTCGTATGTACGCGCTCGTATCGATTAAATAAAATATCCCTTCCCCCAACGTAATTGCAAAAACCAAAATTGCCAATTAATTTTAATTATTTTTGTCATTTTTTGTCTCAAAAACATAGGTTATGACCCCCTCATTGGAACGATCTCAATGAAAAAAATTAGTTATTCAAGAATTTTATTTGCAAGTGGCGTCTGCTTTTCAGGTTAGGTAAAGGGTTAAGATAATAAAATCGAGCATTTTCTGGCTTTATCAAAAAACTGTTCCATAGTTGTTCATCCCGATCTTGTTACCCGATCACTCACGGAAATGACCATGCAATGTCAATTTCTTTTTTCGTCGACATTCACTATCTCAGAAGGACAAATGTGATGTTAGACACGGGTCTATTTGGAGCGTGTGCATCAATGAATTTAACGGCCGCTTCATTGAGGTCCAATATTGTTGCGCACCACACGCATGTAGGAGTGAATGAAGTGGGATTGTTCGACCTTTGTAATTTCTTTGCGATGTCAAATTTGAACACACCGTCTGACGGAGAGCCACGAAACACGGTGACGACACCCCACCCCCCACCCCCTGTCTCTCTCTCTCTCTCTCTCTCTCCTCTCTCTCTCTCTTGTATTTGTATGTTCAGTTTGATTCAGCTGCTAGAACCGCCTTCAGTCTTATCAATAGTTTGGCAGATAAAATGTCCTATTATGGGAAGAACATTCATAGGGTTATGAAAAACCCATAATGATCAATCAAATGCAAGGAATTCGACTATTCCCGAAGAAACGTAAATTGTATGTAAATTATCATTAATGTTATTATTAGGGTTTATCATCACTTTCGACAGCCAGGGTCACCTCGTGTCGGTCAGTTTTACGGGTGGAGTTAGCCGGAGTATCCGGGGAGAATCACCAAGCAGCGACGAGAAACTGTCAAACGCCCCAACGTACTAACTCTGCACAAGCAGGGTTAGCATTGGTTGAAGACAAATGCTCCATCGACGTGCAATATACCTTAGTGCACAGCGCCACCGAGCTCCCACGTGGCCAAACGGAATTAAGTTCTTTGCCCAACGGCTCAATGCTGTTACCCCTGGTGGGGATTGTGAGTGAATAATAAATATGAAATGTTAATATAATGCAAACAAGTGTTTGACCACCGAGGTGGTATTAGTCCCCTACGGCGCTTTTGTGATATAAGGTGTTTTTGTCAAAGAAGACACTAGAGTATATAAGCATCTTGGATTTTGAAAAAAAATATTGAGCGTGCATAATCCCCTCACAACCCTTTATCTATGTACCATATATGAAAGGCGTAGCTTGAACCATGTTGGAGGGAGGGGTGGTATCATAAAATAGAGAAAAAAACTTAAAAAACACAACAAAAATAGCCGCCATTCTGCCATCTTGGATTTTGAAAAATAAATATTGACTGTGCATCATCCCCTTAGAACCATTTATCCATGTACCAAATATGAAAGGTGTAGCTTGAAGCATATTAGAGGGAGAGGTGGTAACATACAAACAGACAGACAGACAGACGGACAGACAGACAGACAGATGTTAGATTTTGAAAAAAAAATATTGAGCGTGCATAATCCCCTCACAAGCCCTCTATCCATGTTCCAAATATGCAAAGTGTAGCTTGAACCATGTTGGTGGGAGGGGTGGTAACACGAAAATAGAGAAAAAAAGCTTAAAAAACACAACAAAAATGGCCGCCATTCCGCCATCTTGGATTTTGAAAAAAAACTTTTGAGCGTGCATCATCCCCTCAGAACCATTTATCCATGTACCAAATATGAAAGATGGAGCTTAAAGCATGTTGGAGGGAGAGGTGGTAACATAAAAAAAACAGACAGACAGACAGACAGACAGACAGACAGACAGACAGACAGACAGACAGACAGACAGACAGACAGACAGACAGACAGACAGACAGACAGACAGACAGACAGACAGACAGACAGACAGACAGACAGACGGACGGAATGACAGACAGAGGGACGGAGTGCAATCCTATCGTCCCCTTACGGTTCCCGTAAGGGACTAATAAGCAGTATGAATTTAAAATGACAACATGATCCTGGACTGAGAATAGTATATTTTTAATTATACACAATGATGCTGACTTTGAATAAACAAAATTATATTTAAACAGTGACAAACAATTATCGACGTAAAATCATTTAAACCACCCTAAAACACCAGAAATCATCGATCTATTTTTAATTACACGATGAAACTCTGAGGAGATCAAACTTGACGCAAACTATACTGAGCACTATGCAAAATAAACTTGCATGGGGCAATCTAAAATGTCCAGGAAACAAACGAAAGAAAAGCAATTCACAAACAAAATATTTTCATTAAAACAAACTGATTTTTTCAGAACAAAATTGAACAGTTTTCGGGAAACAACATGAACTTTTCTTGTGAAAGAAACAAATCCCTTGTCTCTCTTTTCTGTTGTGAAAAGTTTGTTTCTTTCGGTGTTTTAAATGTACTGAGGCAAGCTGCCTTTTAAGTAAAACATGATAGGAAATGAGTGTTTTGGTTGGATTTTAGAAAGAGAAAGCGGGGCATAACAAAGGCTGTTGACTGGAAGATGTTTGAGGATGAATTTGGTGGGAGTAGTACAGTCGTTGCATGGAATATACGGAACAGTTAGAACTGAACTAGAAGAAAGAGATTCAAAGTTTGGATTTGTATTGGGTAGAAATAAATTGTGAAATTTCCTTCGATACTTTTCACAACCCTCCCTCACAGTTGGTCTGAGCTCTCACGGGTCTAAAGTATGCTAGGTGCATCACAGGAGAACGACTATCCATTGTACCATATTTCAAGCATAAACGGATAAACATTCAGTTACAACTATTCAATTACTTTTTTCTTACTTTTTTCTAATTTTTCTCATTTCCTTTTTGTATAATAATCTTTATTTATCATTTGACTCGTCCGTTTTGTTCACTTTAAAACATTTGATAATTTGTTTTCATATTAATCAGTGATAAATAAAGCCTCCCGTCACTTTCATTGGTCAATTTCAAAACTAGACAATTTGATTGGCTGAACAAAATAAAACTGGGCCATATTTTCATAATTTGCATAATCAGAGTTGGGAGCTCATTGGTCAATTTCAAAACTGGACAATTTGATTGGCTAAACAAAATACAACTGGGTAACATTTGCATAATTTCAGTGGGGGGAATTTACGTTATCTGTCCTATTTAGGGTGGGTTATATTGTATTAATCCTTTACCTACAAGAAAAACGCAATTTCATTTTTTTTATATTTTCACTTTTTGCTTCCAAAACATAGGTTATGACCCCTCATTGGAACGGACTCGACGAGCTCGTTCCAATGATGGGTCATAACCTGTGTTTTGGAAGCAAAAAGTGAACATTTTTAGTTATACGAGGATGTTTTTTTCCAAGTGCCGTCTGCAACTCAAGTTAGGTGATGGGTTAAAAAGTCATACTAAGTGGCTAATTTGTACGTGTGTGTGTCATATGATAAATAGAATATGGAATGAGTGTTTTTCTCATATAATATTTATGAAACTCGTCCGAATTTTCCGTTTGGGCTCGCCAGAGGTTCGCCAAAACGGAAAATTCTCTTTGACTCGTTTCATAAATATTATATGAGAAAAACACTCATTCCATATCCTCTATTTATGTAATCTATGTCGTACATGAAGAGAACTTGTATTTATAACAAGACGATATAATATCATTATTAAGCACATGATTTCATTTCTCATTTTCAAACAACTGCTGTCATAATTATCCATCTTTAACTTGTACCGTATGTTTATTGTGTGGAAACAGCTCAACATTGGTTTTTGGCTTACTGAGGAATCTTTTATGATTAATTTGTTGAATTATATATCATACAGATATTTGAAATAGATAATGTTTAAACTAAAGTTTTTAACGCAGTAGAGAGAGGTGACACGCCTAGAGGACGACTATCAAGAAGTGAAAAAGAATGTTTAGGTATCAAACCAATTTGCTTTCTTGCGAAAAGATAGAATGATTGTTTGTCAATTCGTTTAGCAAACGATAGGGGAACTAGAATGTAACGAATAGCATGTGGAGTATACAAAGACAAGACGTATATTAGAACACATGTTGGATTGGCAGAGGTAGAGCACAACAAAATGTATTTCCGTCCAAAAACACTTTACCTGACGTTGCGTTCAAAACCTGTGCCCCTAGGGCATTTCATAAAATTGGCCAATCAATTTTTATTATTTTTATTGTTTTAGTTGTGGCTTAAAAACATAGCTTATGACCCATCATTGAAAGGAGCTCCTTACAAGCTCGTTTCATTGAAGGGTCATCAGGTATGTTTTGGGGGCAATACATAAAAATGTTTATTCATTCCACAAATATGTTTGTAACTGTCGTCTTCAATTCGTGTTGGGTAAAAAGTTGAAATATTTTTGTCTCCATTCCCCAAAACGATTCAGCAACCTTCAAGCATTCTTTTCATAAACCCGGCCACTGAGTTTTAAGCCAATCTTCCAGAGCAGACTTTGTTCCTCCAAAATGAATCAACCCAAATGTAAAAGCTAAAAATATATTAAACCTTCTGCGCGGCACCGGTATATATAACAGACAAAATAAACACCACTGACTTTAAAATAATTAGCGAAGTGAGCATGATCAGTTATGATCGTTTATTTTTGTTTCATTTAAATACTTTGGGTTTTATTTGTAAATCTATATTTGTAAATTTGTGAAAATTTATGTTTTGCGAAATGATGTTTTTATTAAGTTTTATTTTTGAGTGGTTTATTTATTTATATATATTTTTTTGTTTGTGGCATGTTTATTTTGATTTGTGTAAATGTTATCTTATTGTCATATCAACTTTGGTAGATGGACAATTTACTTTGTCTGATGCGCTTCCGTTTTTGAATCTGAAAAGTCTGTTCACACCTTATCCTTCACTTCGTCTGACTTGTATTGTCGACTGTATATCCAAGTTGGGAAACAACAAAAAACATTAACCCTTTACCCAACAAATCGCCCGCATCCTCCAGCGTAATATGCAAATTCAGCATTTGAAAAAATATTATTTTTTAAAAAAGTTCAACAAAACCATATCATATGACCCCTTGTTGGAACGAGCTCGTCGAGCTCGTTCCATCGATGGGTCACATGATATGATTTTGTTGAACTTTTTTGAAAAATTAAAAAAAATGATATTTGAAATAATAAATTTTGATATGTTATGCGTTGGGTAAAGCGTCAGAGGAAATACTTGATTGAAAACTATCCAACTGTGTTGCCGATGCGATTTTCACTCGGCAACAAAGTGTGTGATTTTATTAAGATCTTGAAACTTTTTACGAGTATGTCTTTTGTTTCTTTTCGTAATCAAAAAATCATTTTAAATGTGCAAGTAAATTATTTTCAGTGAAACATCTTGATCAATTTTTATTATTTTTTTTTAAATCTGAACAATGAGGCACTGATCGCCAACATAAACAGAATATGTTTTCTGACAGCTGTAGACATTACCGTACGCTTCAGAAAACCCGCTTAAAAATTCCTCTCTTATATATTTTTCACTGAGTAATATGTCTCATGCGATGATTCATGTAACACTCTCAAAATTTCCAAATAATCAGTTCCTGCTCATCATACTATTAGTACAGGTTATTAAGAGATAATTTTTCTTGCGTTTACCCTTCACTAACACCCATATCATATACTATCCAGTAAAGCATAATTTGTTTTTCTATGCATCTGTATTTTGCCCCAGAATTTTATAACCGATATCTTACAAAACCATAAAATTATAATGTGCTTTTATTTATTATACTATGGTAATGTTTATGCGAATTCGTATGTTCCAAACGTGATCCATATTGGGGAAATTGACTTGTTTTAAATATTATACTTTTTGTATATAATCGGGAGTGAAATGCTGAAAAGAGTAAAACGAAAATTGTATTACTGGGGCGGTATTCATGAAGAAATATCTTAAGACCATCTTAAGACGGTCTGAAATTTTAGAGTTAAGATCAACCTTAGCTGTGATCTTTCCTATTCACGAACGCGATTCAAGAAAAGAACTTAAGATCATCTTAAATACTGAGTTGAGATATTACTTTATCGAGACTGGTTAGCGCTCTCACGTTATCGTTGTGATCAAAAAAAGTTGGATGTTGAGGGTTAGAAACTGCTTTCCGGAGGGAAATAACTACAGTTGTGACCACATAGAACTTACTACGTATCATGGAAGATGCAAGTCGTGGGTTTTTTTTATTCACTGTTTTTTTTTTTTTTATTTTAATGTTATTTTATTTTAGTATGTCATTATTTCAACTTCTTTCTTTCTTTCTTTCTTTTGTGTTTTTTTCAATTTCTCCTTTATTTCTCTCTTTCTTTCTTTCTTGGTATTTTTTCTACCTTCTAGTCTTTTCAAAATTAATTTGCCAAGAACAAAATTCGTTTAAAATGGACAGAGTTTGAGCGCGTTTAATTCATTTATGAATTTATTTATTTATTTCTTTATTTATTTATTCCTTTATTTATCCATTCATTCGTTAGTTTTTTAATTTAATATTCATCTATTTATTTCTTCGTTCATTTGTTTTAGCTATTTATTTAGTTATTTTATTTACTTATTTATTTGTGTTTTCTCCTTATATTGGAACCTAATTTTTAACGCTTAATAGCCGTGCGGCATAAATATTACCCCCTCCCAACACCAAAGCAAACGTTTGCAATCATTCGTTCGACCCGAGTAATTTTTTCTCGTTCATGCATAATTTCTTCGTGCGGACAGCCGGCATGAATTCGTCGGGTACATGATTGTATGAACACTTTATCACCTGTGGGATTATCTGTTGTGGTAACGCAGATCGCGGCATTTCATTCTCGATTCCCTGACTGTATCACCATCATGCCACCAAGGAGAAATCCAAACTACTCACCAGGAGAGATCGAGGCCCTCACGGAGGGAGTGGAGCGCCATAGAGAGATACTTTTCTCTGGATTTAAGTCGACAGTATCTAACGCAGCAAAACAGAAATTGTGGGAAGAAATCACGAGGAATGTAAATGCGGCGAATACCACGGGAACAGAGAGAACGGTGGACGATGTCAAGAAGAAGTGGTCCAATTTAGCCAGTACTACCAAGAAGAGGGTAGCGGAGACCAGGCGAGATTGTGCCGCAACAGGAGGGGGTGCTCCATCTGGGACCAAAAGCACCGACACTGACGAGAGGATTGCTGGCGTACTAGGGACAACTAGAGTTGATGGAATACCAGGGGGTGTCGACACAGAGACAACACAAGGTTGGTGTATCACTATTCATATTATTGAAAGAATGACGATCATTGTATCTGGTACTGCTCTCGAGGGAGGGGCATACTGGTCTACTGTGCTCTCAGAAGTGTTACTACTTATAGCTTATCTCTTGATTGGGGGGAGTCAAACGTGTCTAAAATATATAATGTAGATAAATGACGTACCTGCATCGTGCAGGCCCTTCAAATGTTCTCATTGTATTTCAATATTCCGCCCCACTCTCTATGACCAGAATGCACCGCGTGTAATCCAATCAACCAATCAAATAACTATATTTTGCCAGGATTTATAAAGAAACATTCAACAGCATGGTCAAACTCCCTGAACAAATCTATGAACCAATTAGAAGCCTGCGAAATCCGCAAAATTTATTAAGAGAGTTCCGCTGTGTCAACAGATCATGTAGCCATTGCGTCACCTGAGTTGCATACTGTCGTAAACGCAATGCAGTTGCATTGCGCTTAGGACAGTATGGAACTCAGGTCGCGACATTTGTTCACAAAAAAAAATTGAGAAATCGTTGATAAGGTCACATGGGGTACCATGTTGAATAGGCATATTACATGTCCTAAATCAACAGTGCATGAAACATCCTCACAGTGTCGTGGTGTATCATTTTGAGCCTAAATACCTATATGGACGGTTGATGAAGTACCACTTGAGAGATAAAATATTCATCAGGTGAGATTCACAATCCAACGCCAATAATCACTTATGGTACTTTTCTTCCAATCACCTGGCGATTATCATAATAAAACGCGCAGATAAGTTTTTTGTTCAAAAACAGATGCTGGAACGAACATACATGAGCTTCGTATACATGCTGAGCCGTATTTTTAAAAAAAAAATAATTTAAAAAGTATACTTTTTTCGCCCGATATAAGGTCCACAGTGAAAATCAAGTTCGCGGAACGTCAATTTGGCGTTTTTTTCTAGTCATTCGAGCCGGAAGGAGTGTGGGTGGGGTAGAACGACGGAAAAAATACGGCTCAGCATGTATATGAAGCTCATGTATGCTCGTTCTA
The DNA here is from genome assembly GCA_031216915.1 of Pictodentalium vernedei. Taxonomy (NCBI): domain Eukaryota; kingdom Metazoa; phylum Mollusca; class Scaphopoda; order Dentaliida; family Dentaliidae; genus Pictodentalium; species Pictodentalium vernedei. Next base: position 392,516,975 of record CM062297.1, read on the forward strand.
ACATATCTGTTATATCGCAGTCTATTATTTCCTGTCGGGTGGGGATATACGCTCCTGCCAAAGAAAAATAAAAAAAAAAAAAGAAGACGGACAAACGAAAAAAGAGAATACTAAGTAGGAATTTGGAATGCAATCAATGAATGCTCGTGATAAGGTACTCGAAGGTGAGGTATTATATTTACAGTATATATATGTATACATGTTGTGAAACCCTCACCAGCTCCATTCGTTATGTCTCTTGCGTCGGTGATACCGATCGTTCCCTAGCCCTATCAGACGTTCAATTTCTATCAGGATGCTTCGTACTATGTTTTCGTTATCTGGTGGATTAGTTCGCTACTCGACGGCGTAGTGCCCCTATTGAACCGATGCTCCATACAACTGCCAACGTACGCGAGACTGAGTTGGCCTGTCGGTTGGGTGAAGCACCCGAAATGCTCAACCTGTGCGGTAATTACAGGAGCAAACCGAGTACGTCGCCAGTTAGCGATCAAGCTCGGTATTTTCGACAGGTAGTTACCACATTGACTTGAACACAACTTTTTTTCCAGGCCAGTAAACGAGGCATAGTCCTATGTGGTCTAACGGCTAAATTGATGAATTGTGAAAGCTTTCCGAAAAAAAATAGAAAGGCTCAATTTTATGAAACGAACTGAGAAAAAATCCAGTGTTCTGTCTGTCTAAATGAGACATGAGTGTGTACACACGATGATTTAAACATGTTTATGAAGAGAATTACTTTTTTTATTCCAGGTGACAATTCTTCGCAACTGTCTACCGAACCTCCAGAATCAACTGCTGATGAGTGTCAGGAAGATGAACCATCAACATCTACAGGGCGGAAAAGGAAGACACCGACGGCGTCGTTGCAAGAACGGATGCTGGAAATAGAACAGAAGCGACTATTGATCGATCAGAGGAGATTAGAAATCGAGGAGGCGAATTTTGAAGTCTCGAAGAAACGACTGCAAGTAGGCGAGAGGATAGTGAAGAAGTTGGACGCGTTGATATCTATTGTGGGCGAGAGTATAGGCCAATCTTTGGAACGAATTCAGGATAATGACTAATAAATATATTCATATCAAAGCTTTAATTTTCATGTGAATCTCCCTCTCACCAGCTCGTTTCTCAGACCAATTGCAGCCGTGTGTCCTGCTGCACCACCATAGTCACTGTTGAGGTCATCTTCCATGGGAATTTCTTCATCGGGCAGGGGTAGTCCACTCATGATGCACATGTTATGCAAGATGGCGGCTGCAACCACCATCTTACATACCTTCTCTGGAGAATATAACAAAGCTCCACCAGTAGTGTCCAGACAACGAAAACGCATCTTGAGAACGCCGAAAGCTCTCTCGATTGGGTTCCTTGTCATTTTGTGCGCCCGCGTATAGCGCCTTTCTGCAGGCGTTTGTCCATCTATTATGGGTGTCATGAGTTCCGTGCGCAGGGGGTAGCCACTGTCACCGACAAGCCACCCAATCGGAATCGCCCCTCTTTCAAAACTTCGGCACAGTTGCGACATCGTATAGATGAATGCATCGTGTGTTGATCCAGGCCATCGAGCTACCACGCTGAGAAATCTCAAATTTGCGTCGCAAACTGCTTGCACGTTAATTGAGTGATAGCGCTTCCTGTTGACGTAAGCGACCTCGTCAACTGATGGGGCCACTATCCTGATATGTGTGCAATCTATGGCGCCCACGACGTTTGGAAAATCGGACAATCTATAGAAAACAACCATTATCTGGCGCAAGCTTGCCTCGTCCATGGGCATGTAAATGTAGTGACTGGAGAGTTCGCATAAAGCCGCCGTTGTTCTAGTTATTACGCGTGACATCGTTGACTGACTTGCTCCATGTAAATCGCCCGTAACAGCCTGGAAACTACCAGTAGCGTAAAAGCGAAGCATAGAAAGTACTTGCTGTGACGTGGAGAAAGACTGTGATCGTCGTGTTGGGTGTCGAATCCTATCTTCAAGTATTCCACACAGATCAACTATCAAAGGTCTGCTCAAACGATACCTTGATTTTATATCTTCATCGTCCATGAAGTCTAGCGGGTTATTCCTGTCGCGGAATAGTCGCTGTCTTCTCAAACTTCTCCGAGCTTGTAAAAACATAAACACGCCGGCCATTATCGAAATGTTCATCTAAATAACGAGTTATCCCCCCTTCCTATGCAAAATCATTGGTTCATGCAAGCAAAGAAAAGTCTTAGGTCATATTGGTTTCGGTTTGCACATTTAAGATATTCTTAAGTCATGTAGGAGTTACCTTAGAATTTTGGACTTAACTTACTTCAATCTTAGCTGAGAATTCGTTCGTGAATCCCGATTTTCTCCTCAAGTGGATGTTAATCTATTCTTAAGTTGAGAATATGACTTAAGTCGGTTTCATGAATACCACCCCTGGTCTTCAAACAGCAATCAGATGTAAAGTTTAAAGTAAAACGGAAATGACGAAGGAGGATAAATTAGCAGTTAAACCATATTCCCCGCTGTGCAAATCGACACTTTAAACTAATTTGGATAGTTTGTCTCTTCACTTTTTAGCTTTTCTTAATTTTTAAGTTCTTTGAAACTCGCATCCCTCTGACTGACGGAGATCGTTTTCTACCGTCGTTAGGTCATCATAGATAATGGACAGAGGCCAAATACTAATATATAAAAAGACGATTCATGGTATATGGGACAGAAAGAGTGGCAAAAGTTAAAATAATAAATGAAAGTCACACAAAATGATATTTAAATTTTATTTTAAAAAGTCGGAATTGCGATTTTTTATTTCGAAATTTGGAGATAAAATCTCGAAATTTCGACTTTTTGTCTCGAATTTCGACTTTTCATCTCGAAATGTTTGCTTTTTTCGCAAATTGTCAATTTTTTATCTCAAAACTTCGGCTTTTTATTTCGAAAGTTCGAGATTTTTCTCCATATTTCGACTTTTTATCTCGAAATTTCTGCATTCTGCACTGCATTTTTCGCCTCATCATTTTAAGACTGTTGCAGAAATACTATTAAAACATACGATGGATCTTCGCCTTCATTAGGTAGCAGGTGTTCCGCTTTGATCTTCGTCTGTTATAGGTGTTGACGCACCAGAATTTGACAGGGGAAACACTGGATGGGGTGAAAGTTGAATTATGGGTAAAGGGCTATTATCTATTACTGTCATGTTTGAGAAGCAGGGATGGCTGTGATGCAACATTCGTCATTGGAGTGTGGGAGGCGCATTTGTTCTCTGAGAGTAATTGGATGTATCGCACTTTTTATGGGCCTGCATATCCGGAGAGAGCCAGGGATCAGCGGTGAGCAACTGCCAAACTCTCTAATTTACTAACTTCTGCACAAACAGAGTTAGCAGCGGATGAACTCAAGTGCACCACCGACGCGCAGTGCGCCTTAGTACACAGCGCCGACGTGTCCGCGTAGGGTAATCAAGATAAGGTGTCTTGTCCAAGGACACAAAACAGTCACCGCTGGTCAAAATCGAACTGTTAAAGCTTTCGGCTTTAAGTTCAATGCTCTATCCACTGAGCCATCGTTCTCCCCGAGAAGTGGTATCGGAGCAGGCTGTTATATTGCGGATTTATAGAGGGTTATGATAGGTATATTAATGGAAAGTTTGTTACTCTTTGGGAGGTATGAAAAAGCCGAAATTTAGCATACACGTGTATGAATTTATCTGTAAATTAAATTGTACTGATATCGGGTGGAAATAACTTTATTTCTGGGATAAAGTGCAAGGCGGTGGCGGAGATCGGAGTAAATGTTGAAGGAAATGTGATAAGTGAACATGTACCCTTTATAAACACTTGGGTGGCCCTGAGAAGTGCCGTCTTATGGGCAGACCGAGCCGTTCCGTCTTCTGCAGTTGTTGCTGCGCCAAATTCATGCACGGGTGTAGGCTCCTGACATTTTCCGACATGGTGGGGCGAGAGTTAAATTGTCCGAGAGTATTCTCGAGTTGTTGACTATCGGTACGAACTTGAAAACTAACTCAGTGTACTACTTTATAACAGTAATAAACGAAACGGGCACAAAACGTTCGTTTGTTATTATTATTTTAAGAATTAATTTCCGTTTAACGAAAGTACTTCTTTTAAAATAATAAAGATAAACGAACAATCGTTTTCATATAAATGATATATGACACAAAAAGATAATTTTACAAAATTAAAATTAAGGCATGTTGGCGGCCAACATTTTTTTTCCGACAGACAACAAAGCATTCCAAAATACAGAATCACAGGACCCCCCCCCCCTCCACCTACCCCACCCCACCCCACCCCGTACGGCCATCCTAGTAGCTTCCGGCCCGGTGCAGACCATTTCAACACCAATTTCGTTACAAACGTTGGACGCCAGTGTAAACTAAACTATGGAAGCGCCTCCATGCTTCAGCCTTAGCGGACAAAGTGTCAGTCATAGTGGCAGAAACTCTGCTATAACGATCAACAACGGCAGCAGCCCAACAGCCAACAAGCTAAAAACGGAAAGGTCGAATAGCCAGCGGAGCTATCCATGGAACGTCGCTTCTCAGAGCCACCCAGATATTTCAAAGCGTTCATGTCCACTTAACACGTTGCCTATACAACATTAACCCAACATATTCGTGTACATCATCCCAGAATTAAAACTACATTTTCCTTCACATCATCTCAGAATCAAATTTATTTCCAACCGCGGTATGACTAAAATTGCATTTACAAAGAGATGATTCACATTAGTGTATCCTATATTCATTTTTTTTCCACACCTCCCATGGAGAAAACAATTCCATCACCCCCATCCCAACGTGCCAGTCATAACCATTTACAACAGGTTAACATAACAGCCCGCTCTGATGCCATTGCCCCTGACTAAAACTAATCCCAGTACACAGCCGGGTAAGCCCGCACCCAGAGGGAACGATAAGTTTGAAAATTGAAACCTTCTTACTCATATCTATACGTACCACTTGCCACGCACAGTGTAATTGTTTGACCATACTAACCCAATACCTGTCGTATCCAGAAAAGAATACAGGTGAGCACCATCCTACCACTATCCACCAACTCCACCACAATTCATTGCTATACCCAAGAAGACTAAAGTAATTTCCCAACGGATTACAGTGTATAACAATACGCCGTCTTCTGATGTCTCACAAGTTTTCACCATACCGACTAGACATGAATGTTCCCCACCCCTTCCTTGACATTTCTTCTACCGGGGGTTAGTCATTATACCTCCTTTATTTCTTCAGGACTATCCAAGTGGAATATTGTATTCCGAATGAGTACAACACCCATACAAATGCCCAATTTTGATATCGACATTCCGATCAGTAATTAAGAATTTAATACAAATGTACATCCCACTGCTCAACATCATGCAGTTAATGATCCAATAAACGCGTTATTCCAACCCATATTACAAACGATGCAACTTGACAAACGTTGTACCAGATGCAATTTACCAATAGACACCACACAATTACGACTATTGAACATTCAAATACAACACCTGGTCACACACGTTATTGACAGGTACCGTTTGAATACGTTATAATAAAATCCAGTGGTTTTTTTTTATATTAGGAGCACTGAAGACGCTCGATGTCATTGATGCCTCCGCCTCCCAGCCATTTGAGCCCAAAAAGAAGCGATATACACAAATGATCTCAGTGCACACATGTTTTTCGCACCCTCCAATGGTTGATGCCGCACCGGTGCCCCTCCCCCTCACACATTCTTCCCTAAAAGGGCTGCTTAGTATCACTGGAGTAGCACACCCCTTCGTAAAGGTGCGACTTTTACTACTGCACCTCCCAAACGTGAAGCAGAAAGTACTTCTCGCGTTAAAATAATCTACTTCTAGCCTCATTTCAACTTCCACCCTACCCAAGGTTTCCATTTTAAATCCCGACACACCAACACCCATATTAAACGAAGATCAAAATGGAAAACATGCCATTCGAGCAGAGTGAAACGTCAGTGTGTGTATAAACAGCAAATACGCAACACCATCGTGGCCGAATATGCTACCAAAATAAAGGTATACTCGCCGTGGAATGGTCGTAATGGTGCGCAGTGATATCCACGCTTGCGTTTACTGGAAAGAAAATCATCAGAAGCAACATTTTAATTTACAAAGCACCGGGTTGTACCCAGTGCTTCATTACTTATATTTTTGATGATAATTCCTGTAATTTGTGTTTGGAATCTAATATTATTGCGTCCGTGGAAATATTGTCCTCCCGTCGAAAGTGACCAGACCACGGCGGCTGTACTGTACACCACCAAAAAAGTCGAAATTTTGACCTAAAAATCGCAATTTCCCGATTTCATTCGAAATTTCGAGATAAAACGTCAATATTACGACTTTTAAAAAAATGCCAATGTCACTTAGACGCTTCCCAAAGTGAGATAATACTGAATGATCTAATACAGGTCTGCAGAAAAGATTTTCGTCATTTCAGATGGGTTCTGCTTTTCAAAAATAGTACAGAATGGTCCTCCGAAACTTAATTTCACAAAAGGAAGCTGCTCTACGTAGCAGAAGATGTCACTGACAAACATATCTACAACACTGATAGAATGATTACAAAACAGTGTCTAGAATACTACTCTACGTTAGCGTTTTATTGCAACGAGTCTTCACAGAAAAGACAACTTACGAACACACGCATTTTAACCCCAAGTGTTATTGTCAAAATATCAAAATTTCAACTAGCAGAATGTCCCACAATACAACTAGGCAGTTAACCTATTCATTTTGTTCGACATAGCTGAGAGAGATCGGCCAAAGATTGAAATGGATAAACGTCTCCTTGCATTATGGGAAACATATGCTGTTTGAAACCTCCATATTTTGACATCAGTTTAGAGAGTGTTATAAAAACTATTGTGAAAACTTCCCTCGACAAATGCACGTTTCGAAATTTACAAATTATGAACCCTTGTGCCTTTGTCCAGTTCCAGATATTGACCAAAAGAAAACTCCATCGTCTGTAAATATCAAGTGATGATTTCTGCATCTTAATACTGCTATATTTTTACCAGTCACCACATGCCTGATTGCCCGTGGACAATCCTGTTCCTGAAACACAAAAAGAAAGTCCAATGAGTGTCTGTTTCCTGAGAATTCAAAATATTTGACCACAATGAGCATTCAATACGTAAGGAAAAACCCGTTTAAACATGGGTGCATTAATTTTGGGTGAAGGCAAAATTGAATGTGGACAATCAGGCTACACGATGAACAAGACATTGGCATTAAGAGGCTGTACTATTTTAATCCTCTAGCTACGCAGAACAGCAGGATTCCCCTTTTACAGAACTTCTTCACAAAAGCACAATGGCCTGCCCATTTCGCTGCAGACAGTGTTTACGCAGAATATCATGATGCAAATGTGTTCATTAATACGACACGAGTGTCAGTACGGAAGGACAAAAAATTGAAAGTTTACAATCAGGCTACATGACGAATACATCGGCAGTGGTAGGCTGCAATAACGTAACTCTTAAAAGCCTGCAGTCAAGTTTTCTTTCCTGTAATGTAATTCTGCAGGTAATCTGGCTGTGATGGTTCGGCTATCTTTGGGCTGGGGGAGAATTAAACACAGAGCAGGTGCTTCTCGTCAAGTGTCGTCTGCCTGAACAGGCAGACGGCAGTTGACTAGAAGCACCTGCTTTACTGTAAGTTTTTCGCGGTGTGACATGTTCAATAAATTCATTCTGATTCCCCGGCTTCCAAGAGTTAATCATACAGCTCTGCGGAAAGTAGGATTGCCTTTTTACAGAACCTCTTGACAAACACAGAATGGATTCGACCATTTCGAAGCAAGTATTGTATGAGACGATACAATTCAAGGTGGAAAGGTTTAACCCTTTGAACCCAGATGGTGTCTTCCATAACGTTCAATGACAACAACTGGAAGACTCCAAATTCATTATAGGGGTGTAGATCAATAAATATTTTCAACCTGCAGACTTGGTGCTGCGCGTTGAAAATATTGATTGGTCTACGGCACATACTGACGAAGCAGCCATCCTACTTAATGAAGGCATGGCGTATCATGTTCCCGGAAATTAAAGCAGTCTTTAGGAATGAAAGTGTTAAGGGAAAGTATCGCAGGAGAGCGTGTCGACTTTCGGAAACCAGTTTTCTTTTGGAAGCCTATGCTATTTGCTTTCTGTTGGAAAACGGTAGTGGACGACATCAGTGAAGATTTATATATAAAACAGCAAAGATGCAAGCGGGTGACTTCCTGGAAACTTTGTTTTTACCACTTTTCTCAATATGAATAAAAATACTTTCTTCTGGTTAAGTAGGTGAAAAAGTGAACATCACCTCAGCAGTAACCCCTCCTGACTTCCATAAGTCAACTCCATGGTCACTATCGCATATGTGGTTATTCATATCATAGATCACAGAAAAGACTATTGCTTGTCGTACGTTGTTGCATGAAGTTGGTGAGCCAAATCTTGTGTGTAGAAATATTCTACAGCATTTTGGCCAAACAGTGATCCATTTCTCGGCCAGATCTCGAGCTGGTCGTAACACACTCACTCTAGTGGGTCGAGATTTCATAAATACACAGAACGACACGTGTGTGTGAATGAGTTAATCGAGATGGCACGAGTTCCAGCGCGAAAGGATAGAACGAGAGGCTGCAGGCCTCGAGTTTTATCCTTACGCGATGGCACAAGTGCCATATCGATTAACCCATTCACACACGCGTGTCGTTCATTGTTTGTTACACGCCTTCACATCTATTAAAAAAACAATTATTAGAAGGACACTCGGCAATTCATTTGACAACTATCAACAAAAAAAACACATTTTGTCACCAACCAAATTTTCGAGGGGAACCCGTGTTACTATGTCGTCCCCTAAGTTCCAGTGGTGGAAACTGGCACATAGAACACATTGGAACTCAGTGGACAATTTTTTACTATCGCCAGCGATTCAAATTTTAATTGCGTTGCGTGATTTGTAGAAAATTCCAGTGAAATTTCGCTTCTTTATAAAAAACATGTTCGTCAACGATTTCCGTTCCGCATATATATGCGGAACAGATTTTCATTTTCCGAACGGTTTAGTTTTGCTGGAGATGAGGAATTCAAAGAACGGGCGTGTAATAAATATAATTTTGCAAAACCAAGCAGTCAAGAAAAGCAAGCGAAAATAACATCTGAGATTTAATGCTCCCCAACGTTTTTTTTTTTTCGACAGGTGAGATTCTACAAAATTGTGGGGAACAACAGAAACGTTCGACCGGATCAGAACTGGCTCACGATCCGTTCGAAATTCCAGTTTTATGATCACAGAGCTATAAGCGTGACATTACGGCATAGATATACCAGGATCAACATACACAAATAGTATTGGGGCTTCATGTGTAGATTGTCTGGACAGTTAATTATCACAGAATCACCCAGCATCCGGTAAAATAGCCATCGAATTCTGCTTTCAAGCACAAGAAGTACAACGTTTGTTCTAGTGGATGTCCGTGGTCAAACCACTGGTCCATTGGATGAAACTGTGCTTGCTCTTCTATGCGCATGCAAAGAATGCGACTTTTTACAAAGGTGGAAACTGTACTCGTCGGTGTATGAGGGCTAATGTACTTTCCATGCATTGTATAAGTAACTATATCCTTCAGGAATAATGATATGTCCTGAACTACATTTAGTCCAGATATATACAGGCCTTCACCAAAAGGTGGGTTTACAGACTCGTCGATATATGACCCAGAGACGAGGTCGAGATCGGGGTCGAGAACGGTTTCCTAGATGGTGTAACGAAGTCAAGACCTCGGCTCTGGGAATACATCGACGGGTCCGTAAGAACGAGTCGATATATGATTCAGAGACGAGGTCTATACTTCGATGCACTATTTGGGAAACCCACTTTGTGGTAACAAACTATTTATCTTACAACATGTCAACCGTTTTTTGACTTCTTCGCGTATATTTTGACAGTCATTCAGAGTCTATGAATTTATTTTCATGAATGAAGATCATGGCGAAATGGTATTTAGTTCGTGTGCTATGTGTAATCCCAATTCATTGTTCTACTTCTACTATAACCACGGAAGCTTATAATAGCGTTTCATCTGGCATTTCTTTATTTCATTTTTCAGGTTTAACGCTTGATAGACCTATATAAGTATCATCATGACAAAAAATGGTCTAGTCAAATTTATTTCCGTTACTTGACGGTTTATTTATCAGTTAATTATTCTTATCAAAATCGGAGGTCTCAACATCAGTTTTTGATGAGTGCAGAAAGAGTTCTCTTTCCGAATCGAATGGTCGCACGTGCGGTTGTTACCTTCAACACAGATTTGTATTTTGTCTTGTCGTTTCCACTTGTATTATGGGAAATACGTTCCTGCTGAGAGATAACAGTAACAGATGAAATATTTTTGATCGAGTAGTTTTACAATTCTCTTCTCCCATCTTAGTTCAGTATAGTATGGGATTGATGTTTATAAATAAACAAGTGCGCATGAGTCCGAACATCAGATGTCGCCAGTTTCTGGCATTTTAGGGCCTAATTAGAGAGTAACTCTAGTGATGCGTTAGCAACTGAAGTGCAGCTGGTATCTTCTATGAACTCCCTTGAACAAAGCAATATTTTTAACACATCTAATGTCCGACTGAACCATTACGCCATTTAATGTAACAGGAAAACAACAACTGGTGATAACAGCGTGGGAATGTAAGAGAGAGCGACACACACAGTGACTGGGGGTAATGTGTGAATATGTTGAAATATAAAAATGCCTATCGGCGCACGGAAATATATTATACACCAGCGCCCGCCTTCTTTCTCTCTTTTTCTGTGACTCTGTAGCGAGGGAAAGGGGGATACGGTAGCAGTACAGAGGGAAGAGATGATTCAAATCTGGTTCGTGCATAGATCTCAAGTTGAATTGAATATAAATCTTCCCCCGTCTGCACATTTGCGAAATTGGACTTACTGGAAGTCGAAGATTTAATGCCGAAGAGTACGATTGTCTCCTTTTGGACCCAAAATAGTTTATTTGCCCAGGCAGACATGTACGCAGAATTCAGACGACACTCGCATATACTCAAGTTTCAATAATCTTGAAGGCAGAAGGTCACGTTAAAATGTTCTACTGGCAACTGTAACGTGTCTAGCTTACCATTTAGCCCAAGAGTCCTCCTGAGGAAGAGCTGCCACCAAACATACTCAGTAGCAAAAGTGTCTGGATGAGGTTCGAGGAACCGGATGAAGATGAACTGGTCGTGGTTAGTCCTCCCTGCTGCAGCAACAGAACGAGCAACAATGTGTTATCCGAACCGCTATTGGATGGAGCAGAACCTGTTGGAAGAAGGAGATCGTTAATATCACCAAATAAAGCAGATGTGAAGAGGAATCCAAGTAAGCTATATTAGCTGAAAAGACTGTTTCTCTACCCTCTTCATTCCACAACTCGCCTCTCTTTAACATTTGTTACATTTTCTATAGCACAATTTAGAAATGGATATCTGAATATCCAGAGGACAAGATGACAATTTTGTTCTCATAATTCATCGACCTTTGACTATTACCCCCAAATTGTCAAGCCAGCAATTAAATTTTGTAAGGGATGCGACGCTGTTATGGCCGGGAACCAGTGTAGTCATAATATAAATCATCCATCGCCTAGGTATCTTAGTTTAGATTTAATTGTCTGGAATATTTCCGTCCATCGCGCATATTTCGATTCAATCGTCTGGAATTTATTTGGTCGGAAAAGCGAACTACCGTTCACTTTTCCGACCAACTGAAATATTCCAGCCTACTGATTTTAAAATATTATAGAAACATTCTTTGAATCAATGCAGAAAATGTTTTTCAATCTAAACTTGATTTAACCGGATATTTATTGACTTCACTAATAATACTGAATACGTTTTTCACAAAATAATTACGAATATAGACTCGCAATAGATTTAGTTTTATGATTAAGCCGCGTAGTTCCACCCAAGCCCGAATACAAGCAACCTGTTATTTGCAAAATGAGGTCTCAAGAGGGTGAATTTGCTGATGCTATCTCATACAGTGGGCCACTTTATCCTCTAGGTCCATCTTTCTGTTTTGGCTTGAGACCTTGATTCAAATTGAGGTTCACAGAGGGTAAATTTTGTGATGCCATCCTGCTGTGCAGGGTAGCATCACCACATTCACCCTCTGGGGACCTCATTTTGCAGATGAAAGTCTGCTTAACACAATTCGCCGAAGAAGGTCACAATATATATTACGCTAATATATTGATCAAGAGTATAGGGATAACACACATTTAGAGCGGGGGAAAACCCCAAAGTATAAACTGTTCTGAATTGTTTGCAAATTTTATCAAATCGGAGTATGCATGAATGTTCCAGGGGATGGTTGTTAAAAGTGATAAGCGTATTTTTCCGGTACTATTGTATTCTAACCTATTATGACTATAATTTCCCCCAAAATATCTAAACAGTTCTCATTGTTTCTTCTAACACATTTGTTATTACATCTAATAAGGGACCAAGGGGTACGTTTTTGAAGCAGAAATTTAAAAAAAATAGAATATGAACGGTGCTTTTTCTTTACAGCTTTCTTCACATCTTGCTGTTTCATTTCGCGTAGATGTTAACTGCAGTGCGTTCATTTGCGTGGCTGGGAGTGCGGGGGGTCATTGGATAAAGCATTTAATATTCAACCGAAAGGTCAAAAGTTCCAACCTGACCGCGCCATCGGCGCACTATTCCTGGGCAAGACTTTTCATCTCGATTTGCCACACGGGGGCACGGTGGTGCTGTGTACTAAGGCGTACTGCACTTCGACGGTGCACTTACCGTCAACCACTGTAACTCTGCTTGCGACGGGTTAGCAAGTTAGGGAGTATGGCAGTTGTTCACCGCTGCTCTCAATGAGATACCTAAGATATGGCAGGTGTGTCACGTGTCCTGGGCGCCACTTGGATGGAGCAACAGTGAGTAGTTTTTAATAATGTCAGACAAGCCGTCCTCGAATAATGAAAAAGAAAATTCTTCAGATGTATGATCTGTGTTTGATTATCATGGGTGAGAAGCGCAAGGGAGGCCAGATGGTTAAACCATTTAAAAACATTATTATGCAAAATACAGTGGTGGGAACAACAAGACCACGCACCTCACAGAACCACTGTTGAGCCCCAGTGCCTGCTGGCAGTTAAATCATTCTCCTGCGCAAACTAGAGAGGTTGTGTTCCTCCGCCTGCTCTGTTTTTACTACGCATGCTTTTTACGTCTCAACGGATTTCCGATCATATAAATATCAGCAACTAACGCGCGATCTCGCCGAAGCGAGATCGCACGTTAGTTATAGCTATTTATTTTTCAGGAAATTCCTTTAAGGTGGAAACAGCATGCCGTTCCATTCGTATATGTGTGCCATAGGCGCTATTTTCCGTAGATACGCCAGTGGCTGCTCGTTGGTTCTCTCCGGATACTCCGGCCTTCTCCGCCTGTAAAACTCTCCGACTTGTTATGGCCCAGGCAGCTGAATGTGCAGTTAACCCCCAATAAACAATCAAGCAAATAGTTGGATGAAGATACGAAGGTTGGTAGACTGGGTACACTTAAAACACCAACACCAAAGAAAAAACGCATTTTTATTAGAAACTCATAGGTACGCCTGATTTATAGCGAGCGAAAGCGACCCACAGGCAACACGTATGTACCGTTTGTATGAACTCAAAGCCAATCTCATCTCAAAGGCATCAACTTCAAAATTTTTCAACGGAAGTGGTACACAAGGACGCTGACATGTTTGCGCATTGCGGAAACTGACATTCGTAATTGAAGAAATGATTTATTTTCGTAGGAAGTAGTAAACGAGATGAGACTTCACGAGAATGAATCTGGCTGATTAAACTTTTTGGAATTTTCCAAAGGAACCGGGGACAAATGAGGTTTCATTTTTTCAAGGATACTCGGAAGCTAGAACAAGTGATGACTGTCCACCATTGCTTTCACCCTCATTGGGTGAAGGGATCCTTAATATATTGGGTGTGGGGGAGGTGGGGGGGGGAGATGGGAGCTAATGGGTCACTGATTATGTCACGTGACGTCCATAGCAAGTAAAGCACACCCCTAGCAACGGGCAAACTACTGGGTCAATTTTGACCAATTTTGATACATGGACCCAACATGCATTGCAAACGAAAACAGACAGGTCAATGGTGTCGTCGCCTGACTTCCCTAGCAACCAGAGCGCTCCCTTAGCAACGGGCTAACTACTGGTCCGATTTTGATCAGATTCGGTATATACGGACCCAAAATGCATTGCAAATAAAAACAGACATATCAATGTTGACGTGTCGTGACTTCCCTAGCAACAAGAGTGCGCCCTTAGCAACGGGCTAACTACTGAGCCGATTTGGACCAACTTCGGTATACGGACTCAGAATGCATAGCAAATGAAAACAGATAGATCAGCGATGACATCAAGTGACTTCCCTAGCAACCAGAGCGCCCCCTTAGCAACGGGCTATCAACAGGACCGATTTTGACCAAATTCGGTATACGGACCCAAAATGCATTGCAAGCGAAAACAGACAGGTCAATGGTGTCGTCGCGTGACTTCCCTAGCAACCAGAGCACCCCCTTAGCAACGGGCTAACTACTGGTCCGATTTTGACCAAATTCGGTATACGGACCCAGAATGCATTGAAAATGAAAACAGATAGATCAATGATGACGTCACGTGACTTCACTAGCAACCAGAGCGCCCCCTTAGCAACGGGCTAACTACTGGGCCGATTTTGACCAAATTCGGTATACGGACCCAAAATGCATTGCAAATGAAAACAGACAGATCAATGTTGACGCCGCGTGACTTCTCTAGCAACCAGAGCGCCCCCTTAGAAACGAGCTAACTACAGGGCCGATTTTGACCAAATTCGGTATACGGACCCAAAATGCATTGCAAATGAAAACAGACAGATCAAAGTTTACGTCTCGTGACTTCTCTAGCAACCAGAGTGCCTCCTTAGCAACGGGCTAACTAATGGGCCAATTTTGACCAAATTCGGTATACGGACCCAAAATGCATTGCAAATGAAAACAGATGGATCAATGTTGACGCCACGTGACGTCATTAGCAACCAGAGCTCTTCCTTAGCAACGGGCTAACTACTGGGCCGATTTTGACCAAATTCGGTATGCGGACCCAAAATACATTGCAAAAACCCAGAAGCACAGGATTAGCTATTTCATAATTACTCTCAGAATTATCTGTTGTGATAACTACAAACAATACCGGTACATCGGTATTTTTCTCAGTGAAATTA
Source organism: Pictodentalium vernedei (assembly GCA_031216915.1). NCBI lineage: Eukaryota > Metazoa > Mollusca > Scaphopoda > Dentaliida > Dentaliidae > Pictodentalium > Pictodentalium vernedei. Next base: position 392,532,289 of record CM062297.1, read on the forward strand.
ATGAAAACGGCTTATTGAAATTGGCACCTAAAGCTCTAGGCCTACTTAATTCAAACGACAAGTCTGTGCTGTCTTGTGAAGTGTGTATGTCTGTGCTGGCTTGTATAGTTTGTGTGTCTGTTGGGCAAATCGCCCAGAAACCTGGTCCAAATCGTCCAGAAACATGGTCCAAATCGTCCAATATTCTGGTCCGAATCGGCCAGAAATATGGTCAGAATCGTCCATAGATCTGGGGCCGAAACGTCCTATATAAAAATCTGGTCCGAATCATGAAACTACATTTGTGATACTCAGTCTTATTATTTTAAAGATGGCCTTTTCAGTAAAACTGCATTGGCATATTATCATCGTCCTTTTTTGCACAGCACTACTGTATTTTCTTGTTGTGGCTACCAACAGTTGGTAATAGTAACAATAAATGCTACACGCTATTTGTGAAAAAATAAAAATGAACGCAGCAATTTCCGTAACTCCTCGGATAAATAATTCTGGAAAACAACGACGCCATAAATATATCTTCCAATCAAAGCGATGATAAAATTATCTTTCAATCAGAGCACTGGAAAATATCTTCCAATCAAAACGCAGATAAAGGTAGTTATCTCGAAATTTGGTTGGTCTCCTATTCTTTACCAGTAAATGTAGGCCCACAGCACTTTAGGCCTAATGCATCACTTTCGCTCGCTTTTAGGTTTGCCTAAATTTCATATTATAAAAATGCAGGTAGTACTCTTGTTCGTTGTGGTATATTTGAAAAAAAAAATAAATGAAAGGAATTTCCTAATTTAGTGACTATTTATATATCTTGATTTACCTTTTGAACCCGAGGGACTACTTTTTCCACCTGGATCGTTCTACGACCTGATTTCATAACTTATGTGGCTCCTCTGAGAATTCGTATAGTAGACAAATCAATGTTTTCAACGAACGTGCAGCCAACCCCAAATAACAAATAAAGACTCTTCCAACTGCTGACAATGAACTAGCGTGGAAGATACAATCAGCTTTCAAAGGTTTTAAGATTGAAGTGTCTGAAGAAGCAGGGCAACAACGTGTTACTATCATTGTGCAGTGAGCACGTGTCCATAATACTCTAATTGTCTTACGCCAGTAAATAAATGTTGCACAACGACAATTTTGCTGTGTAATTGGAGCATCTGTGGCTCTTCAGCCCTACAACGCACGGTATTTCCCACGTCAAAGCAATTGCGCAAATCCCATGATCAAATGAGTCGAAGAAAGGCGATCTTTCTATTCGCAGAAACTATACAGTTTCCTATACATCGTGATACCAAGTTTTTCAATCAGGACGCCCAATATAAACAACACACACTAACAAAGACACACATATGTATGCATACACGGAGGCATAGGCTACACGTATGCACACATGTACAACAGGGATGACGTGTACCACCAATTAGCTGAAATTAATGAAAGTTCCCATTGTTGGGAAAACAATTGTGAAAATTGGGTTTCTTCAAACCAAAAATAAAACTCAAAGGGAACCTGTTGGTTGAAAGATATTTCATTTCTATAAATTTGCATGAAAATGGGCTTCTGAGAACATTTTCATGCAAATTCATAGAAATAAAATTTCAGCATTTTGGGCATGAATTTGCTGAAATCAACAAATTTGCTGAAAAAGCTCATCCTTTTTACAAATAACATGACGTACACTTGCATACTCCACACAGATGAACAACAACAACAAACTAGTTCTTACCAGCAGCAAATCCTGATGGGTACATCATTGGGGGTGCCATCTGAAATCCCATTGATTGGCTCATCGGTGATATCATTGAAGCTGTCATTGAAGAGCCGATTGAGTTTATTCTTGGGGATCTCATTTGAATTCCGGCTTGAGCTCCCATTCCCACTGGCATCATGACGCCGTCTCCACTATCTGAATGCATAATTCCGTTTTGGCCAACGCTAACATAGTTGGGATCCTGGAAGTTAAAATCTTGGAATTCGGCGATTGCACAGGCCGCAAAACAAGCCACCATCGCGATGTAGATGATTCCGTTCATTGTTCTGAAACAGATGGAAGCAGGTTAAAGTGTGTCATAACATTATGGTGTATCTTCCACATTGGAATGTTTTATGGCCTAGCAATTTCCATTTCTTGTTTAACCCTTTACCTAACGTAACGGCCAAAACCTGCCAGCGCTTTTTTCATAAATCGCCAATTAATTTTCATTATTTTTTTCATTTTTTGTCTCAAAAACATAGGTTATGACCCCTCGTTGGAACGAGCTCGTTCCAACGAAGGGTCATAACCTATGTTTTTGAGACAAAAAATGAAAAAAATTAGTTATTCAAGAATTACTTTTGCAAGTGTCGTCTGCTTTTCAGGTTAGATAAAGGGTTAAATTAATTTCGGTACTTATGTTTTGGACAGTAATCTCAGACTGGATTCGGTGAAAGACAGAGACAAGCAATCGACAGCCCACTGAACGGCTGGGCGATAGTGGACTTCATGGATTATTATAAATGCAGTGGCATGTTAATTTTTAAAACAAATGTTCGCATTGTTTTTTTTTTTTTTTTTTTTTGTTGTTGTTGTTTTTATTTCACGCCTTTAAGAAGCAATCTTTACCTGAATTGTTCGGAAATGAGCATTTGCGCTAAAAAGATTGACTTGGGGACGTGCTTTTAAGTAGCGCGGCATTGGTCCAGTGGTCTGAACTAGAACACCATTCAGCCCCCAATGAAAGTGATACGTTGGGGAAACTACCCGAACAGCTTTATACAACTACCGTCATCAGAGTTGCAACAGAACACGATAAGCACAGCGATTAACTGTTATATGATGCTGATAAAATGATTATATAAACAGGACCTTAACTATCATCAGATATTGCGGGAATCCTTCCTTCCCCAACCATCATATGAATTTTCAGGCAAGGTGTCTATAGTTAGTGCAATTAGACCTGGCAGTCGGCAATGCAGAGTTGAACGCCGTGGCTGACTACCATCTCTTTTACCGCCACATTGGCGATTGCCATGGATAAATTCTAGGGGTGGTCATACAACCACCTGTGATAGATTTACGTTAATTCATGTGTTTTTTCTAATCGGCTACTGGTCAATGGTCCTCCATCTAATGAAACATTTTTTATCCTCTCCACTTCTAAGGATTTTCGCCTGATTATAATCGACGGGTATGCAGGGACCGCTAACAACTATAGTGATCTATTAATCATTTTTAAAGTGTCGATAAATAAACATGATGTACCATCACATGTGTAGTCCAGATCATCTTTAAAGTGTGTTAAAATGACATTTAAATATAACACGGTTTACAATGGTCAAAACGTGTTACGAAGGGTCATTATTCTTTTTTGTGGCGGCTTGCGGCATTACACTTACCTGACCCATCTATTCAAGTTTGTTTCAAGTTACTTTTCGCCGAACTTAACAAGTATACGAAACTATGAGGTACGCTTTTTTAACCTTTTAACCTCTCGGGCGCAGATCTTTTATTTTTCTTTTATTAAATGAAATATAAAAAAATGATATCTAATTTTGTTAACTGCTGTATATATGTCAGCAGGCATATATCCTTTGTATGAAAGAGTTCTGAAAAGAAACTGTACTGTTATTTGTTGTAGCTGAAATTAAACAAAAAACGAAACTTAATGGTAGAGCAGTCACCATCTAGTCAAAACCAGAGGAGATGAATAGCATACACAAAAAACATATAACTGCACTGCTGAAGCTTAACCGATCCTACAAACATGCGGCCACCATTTTCTCACAGCCAGTCTAGACTACTCACCCTATATTTATTATATTATTACTATAAAGGCGTAGAATAGTCTGTATAATTGTGTCTTTTAGGGCATAGAAACGCACGACAAGATTTGCCCCAGCAGAATATTATTCGAAAAATGACATGGTTTTGGTATTTTTCACTGGTGAGGTAGCACATTGTTCTGCCTATTGTTGATTATCCACTCTGAAACAGGAGAAGTGTAGAGTGACGTTATTCAAACCCATATTTGTATTGGCCTAAATATTGAAAAGACTCATTGATGGAAAGGGGAGGGTAAACTATGACTAGATTTGAAGAAAAAATACACCGTGGGATAAGTGTTAAATATGCTATCAAATAAACTGGTAATGCAATGTAAGATACTTTTAAAGTAAGATGTGGAAGCACTTAACTTTCACTTCAATTGTGGCCTCTTATTTGTCCTTTTAAGTTATGTTAAATACATAAAGCAGACTCATTGTATGCCACTTATTGAATGCAATTATGTCCCCCATGTGAACATCGGGAAGTGGAGCACTGCTTTTTACTGGTGTAAGCAAGTCCTGCTTGACTGTAAAAACGACCCTGTACACAATGCATCGGGATGAAGACCGCCAAAGCGGGCTACAAAGGTAGTTAATCGTACTTTTATATTTGTTTTGCAGTCATGATATAACCATAGATGCTGAACGTTACCAAAACCAATGCATGATAAAATACACGATTATGTGATATGTTTACCCCCATTTTAGTACGTCCATGCCACAATATGCTCAGGTTTTATTTTCCTTCCTTCAAGATACCAGTCAAAATAGCATTGGTTCTTGCAAAACTATTTTAGGTATCAATGTCATACGAGTATCATCATCGAAGAAATAACGAAGAAATGTGCTTGAGCTGACCGTCTAACGAGGCCATAGACAAAACAAATTGAAGTACTTTGGCATGAAGTCACGTACAGGCGTGGCGCCGGGGGTGCTTGTCAGGGAATACCCTAGCCACGCGTCAGGAAGAACCCCCCCCCCCCCCCCGTCGGGGGAATTCTAGCCCCACCACTGTTCACGTGCCCAAGTGTGATAACATTCCTCACTGTGGGTCCAATGCTGTATCTTGTAGCTACCATGGAAAAGCAATACAACGAAATAAACAGTTTTGAGTGACCTTTATCTGTCGTCATCAGATCACTGTTGATTTAAAAATAAGAGACGAGAATCAATCGAAATTGTTAATTATCATAATTAATATTGTAGAAAAGTTAAGAACAAACTGGAGAAGGGGAAAATGTATGTACGTCGGGGAGTGGCTTAGTAGAAGGGAGGGACACATTTTTCATTCAAGACCCACTGGCTCGATCTTGGTTTGGTCCTGTGGGATAATAGGTATAGTTGCACCTCAGAAAATGTGCGAATACCCATCAGTCTATGTTTATGTATGCATGCGATGATGCTATGGCTCGGTATAATTCTTCTTCTGATGGTTTATTGGATTATTGGGGTTTAACGGCTCTTTCACAAACCAGGGTTACACCGTATCTGGAAGTTTTTCGGGTGCAGCAAATCGACACTTGGAGAGGAACATCGAGCTGCGGGGGGGGGGGGGGGGGGCGAACTGTCAGATTCTCCAACTTGTTAATGCAGCACAAGTAAATTTAGCAACGACTGAAGGCAAGTGCACCAACGACGTGCAGTGCGTCTTTGTAAACGGCGTCAACATCCCCCATGGGGCAATCGTCAATCGTCTTCCCCAAGAACACAGCGCAGGTGGTGCGAGCCAGGATCGAGCTGTTGACCTTTGTTCTCACAAATTAGCAACCATGCTTCCGTCTATTTCTTCTACTTCAAACCATTTTCCAACCCGAAGGCTAGCCTTCGGGTGGAAAGTTATTGGAATAGATGAAATAGATCCAACCGGCCGAAGGTGAAAATCTTTGGTCAAATGTAACTAAATTTGTTTGCATTTACAGAGAATATTTTACACGATTGCTTGTATATTGACTCATTTCCATGCTCTTGTTTTTAAACACGTGTATAAATCGCGTAGTATATCTGGAGAAATAAGTAGATGATCACATGTACATGAGCGCTTCCTCCTTCTTCCACCTCTCTCATTTAAGCACTTATCTAAGCTTTCTGACGCGATAGATAGGTAGATAGTTTATTGCAAAAACACCAAAAACAAGGCAGATTGCATGTCACACAACTAACAGTACAGAAGAATAATGTTAAGTCTTGAAGATACTGAATTAATAATAATTGATTATTTACATGTTATGTGGAGGGTTTATACAATGTGTCACTCCATTAAGTAGCCATAGCATTTCTCCTGCTCTTGAAGAATTGAAGGATCATATTACAGATGATTTCATTTTTCACAAGAAAGGTGAATTTCTCTGAACTGTCCATGTTGACGAAGTGCGGGTATTCTCTACTTATTTTGCCAAATGAATCAGTTCGGAGCCCTTCATATTCCTTACACTCCATGATAAAGTGATGTTCAGTTTCAATTTCGACTACATTACATAAACGACATAGCCTTTCTTTTACAGACAAGGGTGGTTGGATGTGCCTCCCCTTTTCAATCATCAGACGCTTCAACAGATGTTGTGAGCAGCAAATAATTTTCCAAGTTGAATGTTTCTTTAAACTTTCTATAGGTCCGTAATTTGTTTTTTCCGACTTTTTTTCTCGTCAATAAATATATCCATAATGAAGGTATTAAAATGTTTACTTTTAAAGCTTCTGTGGATTTTGCCCGAATTCAAAAAACTTTGACTTGGTACTTGACCCCGTAGTAATGAAGATGAGTCCACATGTTGAAAGCATCGTTAAACTCCAATAAACAATCAAGCACTTCCATCTGACTACTTGCTTTTCGTTATATCATTAGTAGAAATTGTTCCATTTAAGAAATATATTGACTTACCTTTTGAAAAATATAAACAAACACAATCAAGAACTGTAGCTGCACGTTTGGTACCGGCAAAAATAGTGACGGCAATATATACTATTATACACCCCGGAAACACCCAAAATGACCTCCCTAATTGCTGGTCGCTAATTATAATTGACTGACTTCCAGTTACATAAAGCTAAAGATGGTGTTAATTTTCTTGCGATTAAAGCAAAGTGACCTCGGGCACTTATGTAATCTACCGAAAATTTTATGTTTGTGACATGCGACCAACTAATTTTCGTTTAATACGTTTTTATTGCCAATTTTTCTGAGATTGTCTTAATTTCGTTTCATGATTCCCCATCTTTCCTCTCAAAAACGCTACGGTTGTGTTACGGTTTTACGTTTGCATTCAACTTTGCTCAAACAGTGCATACGATAGTGCTAATCTTATTTTCCCATTTCCCATTCTTTCTTCGCTAGCACAACACAGCTCATGAACCAGGAGCGTTGAAAGCAAAATACGCAATGGGCAATTGCGAGTGCCAAAGGCAAGAACGGGGTAGTATCTTATTGGGGTGTTACCCCGTTTTTTAGTGATGGACTGGAGATTCCACCAAGGAAACTGTCCGCGTGTGAGGTTTAAACTGCAGAGTTTGCTGTGTTTTCTTAGTGACAAGTTCCCGTGGTAAAATGCTAATACGTTTCCTGTAATTACGTGTTACCAAAATTCTAACACAGCTATCTGACAAACATGTTGAGAATTGCAACAGGATAGGTCTTTGGGCCAACACGAAATATAATGGAAAATCCGTTACCAATATTACTAATCCAGAACAAAGAATAGCAGCTTTAACCCTTTACCTAACGTATCGTCCAAAACCGGCCAGCGCTATTCTCAAAAATCGCCAATTAATTTTCATTATTTTTTTAATTTTTTGTCTCAGAAACATAGGTTATGACCCCTCGTTGGAACGAGCTCGTTGAGCTCGTTCCAACGAGGGGTCATAACCTATGTTTTTGAGACAAAAAATGAAAACAAAATTAGTTATTCAAGAATTATTTTTGCAAGTGTCGTCTGCTTTTCAGGTTAGGTAAAGGGTTAAACAATATTGAACGGATTTAGTCTCCAATCGCCCAGCGAATCTATAGTAAACCACATACACCACTCGGTCTCCAAAAGAATGTGGTATGTTGTTGTGCGAATTGTGTGCGTGGTTTCGTATAGTTCCGTAATTCGGGTGATGCCGAAGAGAACTCTCTCGGGAATGTCATTTGCAATATAACCGGCGTCCTTTGATGATTCTATGGCACTCGGAAAATGTGTGAAAAGGACTTTCTCGCTGAGTTATGAAGAAGCGCATTGCTGCCACTGGTGAACAATTAAAAAATATTGACACTTACGTACGTGTTAGTATCACGCATGTGCATGATAGTTATTATGTACGTACATGCTGGTATCACGCAGGTGCATGTTAGTATCAATTACGTACGAATTAGTATAACGTAGTACTTGGAATCTACCACGTACGTATAAGCCATAGTTTCCCACTGTCGGCATCACCTGCGGACGTGTCACTATTATTTACGCACGCAATTATTTCACGTACGTGCGCACGCATTAATAATACGTACGTGCGTTATATTGATACGTGCATTCGTGTAGGGTACTATCATATATACATATTATAATGGGTGTGGTTATAACTGACGATTGCAGTCGATAAACATAGTGAATGCCACGAAGAAGTAGATCTTCTATAACGTTTGTGTTATGTATCTCGTGTTTTTAAAGAGAATACTTTAGTAATCATGTTGTATACTATTCATATTCTGGCTCAACAGGGAACACGAACGTTTTCCAGAATGTAGCTTGTCAATCAGGCAGACTAAATACATCTAAACGACACGACATGTACCACAAACAAAACGGATATCTGAACATTTGTGCTCTATTTCATTTCCTATGTGTCCCGAATCTGACTTGTTAGAGACAGAACCTGAAGACAAACGACTCCTCTCATCACACATTATCTTTAACCCGCTTCTATTCACCGCTAAACACATAAACACCACACAATCCGCAATCAGGACGAATAAGCAGGGCGTATCCAGGGGAGCTGGAGCCCCCCCCCCCCCCCTCCCCTACCAGGTCAATGAAAAGATCGACTGCACCTTGGTTTGTTTCTGATTTACGTAACAAATAACCTGTGTTGTGTTATACGAGTAGGGCTTGTGTTCCTCTGTGAACGTCGGCGCATAGCATGCATTTCGGATCAAGTCAGTTTCAAGAAAACCCGTTAGATATTACTTCAGCTCACTGCATGTAAGCCTTTGATATGTCGCGTCAAGTTGTTCACACTATTGTGCTGCAATACTGCAAATTGCAGAGTTTGTTCTGTAAATTCCGTCCTTTTAATTCTTACACTTTTAGATGCTTATATCCCCCATCCCGTATGCTTGGAAAAGTTGGGTCTGCCTCCACACAACGACTTGCATTTAGTCGCCGCGGAATTTCGGTGTTTCTTTGCTGATCAAATGGCTTTCTCGAATGAGATGCGCATCAAGCTTCGGAGTTGTTCGAACGCGCAGTTCATGTTTGTGTGTATGTGCGTTTTTTCTTTTATTTTGATTTGTTCTTTGCGTTCTTCTCGTATTTTTGAAAGAAAAAAAATATTCGATTACTGTTAACTTCTCATTGGTCGGGTCTCAGCTTGTTATCACTTTTTCATAAGGCGCACATTGGAGTACTCCGACTCCCCCATTCCCGGCGACTACATGGTTTTCCAACTCATGGGTTTCACCTTTTCTCTCCTTTACATCCATGTTCTGGTTTGATCAAAAATGATTGAGATTGCCTCACCCTTGCTTTGAGAGCGCAATGGATTGGTAGGCGTATTGGACGTCAAATCGAGAGGTCGTAGGTTCGGGCCACCTGCATTGTGTCATTGGACGAAATACTTAATCCCAACTGCCCATGTGGGCCTTAAACGCCAACACAAAATAGTCCTTGTGTTGTGCTCTGCTATAACCTGCCAGCCCTGGTCAGTTTTTTTTAAGTCTCGTGGACTAAATAACTTTTGATTTTTTGTATGCTTTTTATTGGACCGTCTCGATGCCCTCGAAAGCTTCAGTGCGGGGCCTCCTTACCGTGCATGTCTTTGTTCTCAATCTTTGCGTTAGTAATACACTTTATTGGACGAGAGACTTGGGCAGAGGAGGAGGTTTTGTTTTTCTTTTGGAAAGGGGATGGACAAGAGAATACGTCACGGGACACACGAGTTATTAAAAGGTCCGCTAAGCACAAACAAGGGTTTTAGAGGCATTAAAATTCTATGTATACTGAATGAATCATATAGCATACATACCCCTCCCCATCCAAAATTCATCTTGTTCCTTCTACTTCTTCTCTTTCTCCCTCTCTCTCCCATCCCCTCTCACTTTCGTAGAAAAGGGAAACAAACACAGTTTTTACGAAACTCTTGCAATTGAAATTATTTTTTAAAATGCTTTGTGAATCATGTATGTTCGGAATAACAAATGATATTACACCGATTCCAAATTTCCTACCTCGATAATTCATGATCTCGTTAAGTGAAATTAAGCAACTGAAATAGAAATAAAACATTTTCAGTGCCTGGACAGAGACAGATACAGTCAACATTCGGAATTATTTGTTTGATACGCAGTCGTATTAATTAATCAGCGTTTTGTGATCAATGGTTTTTAATCCCATTCTGTGTTATAATTTTTGCCACACGAGTAGTGCGCATGCGCAGCGCGTGTTGTTAGGGTGATACGTGTTTCCGTCGTCCATTTTGTATACTGAAGGCCGCCATCTTGGTTTCTATGGTAGCACGTGATTGCTATGTTACCTAAAGGCCTACAACAAGACAGGGTATGTTCTGAGGGTGTGTTCGATTGAACAGGAGTAAATCTAATTACCACAAACAACCCGACAATTTTACTATTTCGAATTCTTTCAGAATTCTCTGCTTCTATCTATATATGTAATAGTTATCGTTTATCTGGCCATGTTCCTTTATTCTAGAGTATACTCCAGTAGCGTAGAAGAGCCTATCAGTTGGAACAGCTTTGCTTATTGTTACTATATTTAGCAATTTCTGGTCTATTCTTGTTAGTTCTGACCCTATTCTAAGTACTCTTGTTGTTTCATTTATCTTGAACATTTATAACCAATCAGATTGCTTGATTTCCCATAACCTGTATACAGAGTTATCTCCCCTTATTACAACGAAGTTGTATCCGATTCAAATCATCTCTATATCCAATGGCATTATCCCGGGCACCCCAATTTTAGCACCCCTTTGCACAAAGGCGCATACGGGTATTTGAGGATACCTATGACCTGGTATTGTGTTATCTGAGGACACCTATCAAGGATACCTTTTATAGGATACTTATCTGAGGATACTATATAGGCTGTACATATCCCTGTAGGTCTCTTGCTGGCCCTTAGTACTATTAATCCACCTGATGCTTCATGTTATCCTATGATTGGTATAGATAGGTAGTATGCAATGCTAGGCATAGGGGTATTGTTGGTAGGGGTACTGCCTGGTAGTTTAGAACGGTTACTATAGTATGGGCAGTATATACACCTATAGGCCCCTGTTAGTGCTTGGTACTATTAACCAACCGACTGCTTTGTTTTATTATATGGCTGGTATATGTAGTACGTTATGGTAGACCTAGTGATTTTGTGGGGGTGGGGGTAATGCTTGGTAGTTTAGAACGGTAGTATAGCATAGGCTGTACATATCCCTGTAGGTCTCTTGCTGGCCCTTGGTTCTACTGATCCACCAGGTGCTTCATGTTATTGAGCGGTATTCTGGGGTGGGGTCAATGCCTGGTAATACAGAACGGCATCAGAGTATGGTAGGTACATTCTCCTGTAGGTCCCACCCTAACCGTTGATAATATTAACCTACCAAATGCGTTGTATCATCCTGTTACTGGTAAGATGGTACGTAATAGCAGTAGTTCTGATCCTATTCCAAGTACTCTTGTTGTTTCATTTATCTAGATCATTTATATAAATTATTAACCTTTACCGATACCAATTGAATCTGAGTGACTTTGCATTGAAGATATTGTAGAAAATGTAACTGCGCGCATGAATCTGCTATTAGGATGAAAGTCAATTGGCGGCAAAACGGAAAAATAGTTTATCGTCGTGTAGTGGTGATTGGCGTATCGTTCTGTCGGATGAAATATTTTTAGTGACCTGTGTATTTCCGGGATTTGTTAATTTTGAGATCATTCTCCTTATGAATACACGGGATTTATAAATGGATTTTTAAGAATTGTCACTGTTTTAAACGTATTTGAGAAAAATGATATTATAATAGGATAGTATAATCCGTTGTATAGAAGTGACGTAACAGATTTACGTTATTTGACAAAAAACATGAATTAAGGTTCGTGTGTGACGAAGGTTGGGAGTGGTGGGGGAGCTCTGGCCCTCATCATCCCTACCCTGCCCTTAACCAAGTCAGTTGATATCCCCTTCCCATTTTGGGGGAAGGTCTCGTAATCGAAGTCCTCGTCATAGCAGAGTTATGGTAGGACCTTTGCATCAGAATATGTAGATAATTTCGGTATTCGAGGGGTGTGATATGAGCAGAAATAGTCCTCAACCCCGCCCCCCACCCCCTCCTGCACTTTTGTTTTCACCGACCCACGCGATAGTGGGAATGTTTATGTACCACTATTCCCCCCCCGCCCCCCCCCCCCCCCCCCGTTACTGTCTACTTCTCATAAAACGGTATATGGTTTCTTTTGTGTTGTAAGAGTAAGGTAATGGACGTCAAAACTGTTTAGCATAATTATATTATACCACACTACACATTAAAGAAAGTCCCTTTGATTCCATTTATCCTCTTATGTGGATTTGTTGTAGCTCGAGAACAGTGTGTTTTTCACCGGCACTTCTCGTCGTCAAACACTCAAAAGCCTCAAGGCTGGTTAACTTTTCGTGATGCTGTGTTCTCGATTTTGAACTAATTTATGTATTTTGTTACACAACTGAATTGGTGACGGCACATGTAATTTTTTTCGTTTAATTTGACTAAGAGGAAGAACAGTGAGCGATGAGTACAAGACTATATATTTTCTGCAACATTCCTGCAACACATTCAACCAATGCATTGACATCAACAAAACACTGAAATGGTGAACCGAAGTATTTATACCACGAATGCTATGCGTATTCAACGTTACGCGATACAATACAGACATTGGTAAAAGTTAAAGATTCACCATGCGTGGAATCTGGAATACAGATTACGCATAAGAGCTTCATGCCAAAACGCATCTGATTGGACGTTACGCTTCTGAGTGACGTTATGATATGAATAAAATGTTTTGGCACAAAACTGCGCCCAGCAAGAAAGTACCAGACAGTCGAAGATGATATTTTCTTTACAAATATCAACTTTAGTCACTTAACTCAAGATTAATCGTGGTATAAATTCAGAACACAACTCGGGTAAAGTGTGGGGGACAGGAATCAACACACCTTCGATGCTCGAGAAACACAAGAAAAACTCCACTGTGGATTATTGGTTGCAGTCGCCCAAACACCACCCCCGTTGTGTTCTGTTTTCATATGGTCTCATAAGCAGTGGCGACACCAGGCTTTTGCTGTCCGTAGCAGCAACGGGTGTTTTCCGCTTATGAATCACAGAAATGTGACTGGGATGAAGAAGTGCGAGCGATGCGAATAAGGCCAAAATAGGACATTTCGAATATTAAATTGTTTTTCTGTATTCTTTTTCACACTTACAACATATCGACATCAGCATTCATATGAGGAAAGGTTAATTACATTTCAGCCACCGTGGAATGGTCTAACTCCACAAGTGGGCAGTGCTGCACATGGGTACTTTTTTTCAATCAACAGACAGTAGGTTTCACCAAATATTCAATGAAAGAAGCATCGGGTCTCACCCAGTGCTTCATGCGCTGAAAATTCGATGGCGATTTCATCGTTCTATGTCGGAGATTCACTGTTAACCCTTTACCTAGCGAATCGCCCACATCCGCCCGCGTAATATGCAAATTGAGCAGTTGAAAAAAATATTTTTTTCAAAATATTTCAACAAAACCTTATCATGTGACCCCTCATTGGAACGATCTCCTTGAGCTCGTTCCAATGACGGGTCACATGATATGGTTTTGTAGGAATTTTTTGAAAAATTAAAAAAAATTATATTTAAAATTTTGACCTTCCCACAACGACCGTACTGTAAATGTAGAGTGTTAGAAGCAATGTGGACATCAGATGTTTTGTATGTGTGTGGTGTGTGTGTGGGTGGGGGGGGGGGGGGGGGGGGGGGGGGGGGGGGGGCAAAGCTTCCTTGTGGAAAATCCCTCCCCTCCAGCCAGCGATATTTATTATGGAGTGCGAACACTAGTTATTCTTATATATCATCATATATACATGCAAACACAACAGCAGTCCCCTAGCTGCCATCGGGTTTATGCACTATAGGAGCCATACTTATGGTGGGTAACAGATTATGTACCTTTTAGGCCTGAAATAATAAACATTTTTTTTTTGACATAGCCCTGTATACTTAGTTCGCATTCCACACAAAAGTTTAAGCTCTGAATTGGTATCTTATAACTTTGTTGTTAGACAGTCGTATCAATGTTAAATATTACATGAGAGGCTCAACTACAAGTTTGGCCTCAACTAAACCAACATTCCATGCTAAAATAGACAGTAAATTACTGGGGAAACATCAGATCCTAGTGCCTTTCTCTTTCCTTGATCTTTTTAATGAAATCTTGTGAACCTGTATGTTCGCGTGTGTGTATTTGATTGTATGGAGAAAGGGTCGACCATGTCCAGGGCAACTTCAAGGCCGCAGGAAGAAAGCCCTTCAAGTTGGGGGAGCTGCAGGCTACATCCCTCCCTTTCAATTTTCTTACTGCTGATTGTGATGCACATGCAATTTTAATATAAGACCAGGTGAATATTTAAATTCACCATTTGAACTTAAATTGTCCCCTCTCCTGTTTTTCTCCCCATCACTACTTTCTTTGTAACGATGGGCTGCATTTATGTCAAATGAAATAGGCATACTTTGACATTTAGCCAAGAGTATTACCAGATGTCCCCCCCACCCCCCCCCCCCCACCCCTCCCCCAGTGAATCAAATATACATTTTCGCGTAAATATAATATGTTGGAACCTATTAGTAAGTGCCTGCATCCCAACAAACTGCAAACAGCGAGCGCCTTTCTCCCCAAATAATTATAGGCTTATAGTTGGATGTACACATTCAAATAACCTGAGTCTTTAACTACAATTCAATATTCCAAACACCAGACATGCATAATTGGCACAAGGCATAACACATGAGTTGCAGTGGCATAGCCAGACGGGGCTTAGGGAGCTTGGGGTAGGTTGAGGTAGAAGCTTGCTTCCCTTAAATTGTCGCCGTCCCCAAAACGTTGGCCCAATCTGACTTTGACTTTACATATAGACCACTAAAATTGTCACCTATATAGAGATACACACGCTATAGATACCCTGGATTTGCTCTTCGAGCTCTGAATTTTGAAAATGTTCTAGGACCCGCTCTGAGGCCATCACCCCCTTCTCTCATTTCCATTCAAAGTGAGGAAAGAGGGCGCGACAACTGGAGGCCCTAGTTTTGTTTTTTATGACTCACGTTTGTAACATCAGCCGTGATTGGTTAATTTGACACCTTCTAAAAGTCATAGTACTGGAGTTTGGGGGAAAAACACGGGTACTATCGGAACGTTCTTCCCTGGAGACATGCGAACAAAGAAAATGTAAGCTCCACTGCCATTGATCAGCGTCGATTACGCACGCTCTGGTTGGAATTTCTCAACACCAAACGCTGGCGCTGTGTCTGATTAACTTTTTTCGTCACCGAAAGACACAAACTTACCAACAAATATATCATCTTCAGTGGGTGTGTTTTCAATTTTAACTGCAAACAATAAATTCAAAAGAATCAGAAATATTAAAAACTCACGTGTTGTTCACCACTTCAGTGAATCCTGAATAAGAGTTATGACTTCAATCAATTACATTTCCACAAGTTGAGTACTTCTCGACCTCACTGAGCCTCCGCCTCAAGTTCAAAATAAATTGTTTCACTCCGCTTAATTCTAACAACTGTCGTCGTCCAAGAAACTTGAATTTATATTCCATTAATTTATACCACTTATCACACAAGCATTAACAATGAATTATAACATGAACAGCGTGATGCAGTTGTAAACTCTGGCATTGCTGATAGCGAAACTCCCAAAGCGACGGTACTTGCGACAAATCGTATTTTTACTTTCGAGGAACAACATTTGTAATTTTTTTACGACAGTTATGAACGTCGTCCGTTCTGACTTAGTAGTTACAATTTAGCCGCATATCTGTGTCAGAATCTGGGTGGCCACTCTTTTCAAGACATTCACACAAAAGTATAACATTGGGTACCGATGTCAAGAAATTGCATTTCGGGGAGCATATTATTTAAAAATGTTTTCAAACAAGGCGAAACATAGTCATGTGGTTTGATATCTCGGTTTAAATATAATCAATATAGAACAAATTCCCAAGGCAATCGCAAGGGGGGAGGAAGTACACATTAAATAGACCCGATGCTGCTGAGGGGGGGGGGGGGGGGTATTTTGAAAAAGATGAGGAATGCAAATTTGACCTACAGTGAAATTTACCCATGCCTGTCCCTCATTAACTATACAAACACCCTTTTCTGCATGAAAAGACCGTTTAAAACACATTTAGTTTCAAGTGAAAGGTAGGAACCGAGTCCATGTGGAATATATGTCAGCAACAAATTGATTGTATAAGGTTGTTTACATCCATATAGACAAACACCTAAAGTATTTTGGATAGATGTAGTGCAAAAATCTTAAGTATGTTGTCTCAAAACTATTCTATGGTGAAGTAAGTGCTTGACCACCGACAGAAACAGAACTTTCATGGTTTTAATTTCAATTTTAAGCCCTTTTGATTTTTACTGATTTCTTTGATTTTACTGAAAGAAAAATTATGTGTTTTTTTCCAAACATTGGAAGAAACGATTTATCGAAGGCCCTCCTACACATTTTTCTAGTATTTTGCTCAGTCATGGACATATATAAGTTTAGCTGTGTTAAGCTTTTTGCCTTCGAGTAAACACTCTAAATGTCCCAAAAACTCACCCAAAACACCCAAACTTTCATTGACAATATCTCCTCGTTGGAATGGGCTAATGACCTGAAATTTTCCCAGATTTGTCAAAAATACACGTTCCCGTAGCCAACTTGTAACGACAGTTTACCAAAATAATTTTTTTTCTGCCAAAAGTTTCCCAAATATTAAAAATATGCATGTAAATCGAACATTTTGGCCTACAGTCTCGGCACTGTAAATTAGCAGAACACCAGTAAGGGACTGAATAGTAAGAATGTAATGTATCATTATCATAAATGCTAAATAAATTTTAATTTTATCCAGAATGTGTCCAAAATGGCCGCCAAACGTGGAAAACAACGCCGAAGTTTTCATTGAGCAATATCGCGTGGTCGGAGTGGGCTAATGACCTGAAATTTTCACAGATTTGTCACAAATAATTTCCATAACAAACAGGTAACAAAAGTTTACAAAAATTATTTTTTCTGCCAAAATGTTCCAAAACATGAACATAGGCCTGTAAATCGGACATTTTGGACTACGATCTCGGCACTGTGAATTACCAGAACACTAGAACTGGACCGAATAATAAGAATGTGATGTATCATTATCTTAAATGCAAAGGAAATTTCGATTTTAACCACTATGTGTCCAAAATGGAGGGAAATTATTTTGAAACCCTAGATCTCATAACTGACAAATGGTGGGTTAACATATGTTACATCACTGCACTCAGTAATCAAATATGCTAGGCTACCCCCCGTTTAGGACAGTTTAAGGCGTAGAGACATGACTTGGGGGACTTTGTCATACTGCCGCAGGCCTGGAAATCTAGTGCGGACGATTTTATCGCTCGAGTGTCGCCCGAACAATTCCTATCTGGCACGTGCGATTTATTGCCCGTGCATTCAAAAGTCAGACTTGACAATTAGTTGAGCGAACAAACGAAGGCCCCGTTGTATGGTGCTCTGAAAAAGAGACTCTCCCTCTCCCATATGCACCTGTGGGTAATGCAAAGTGCCATTCCAACTGCAACCAAAGATTGTAGGAAATGGTCATTCTTTGTTAACACCATAAAGGACTAGAACAACCTGCCATCTGATATCGCCACAGCCAAGTAAATCGAGATATTTGAATCCCAAGTGAACAAACTCCTGGAGTAGGCTTAATGTACACGCATTTTATCCAGATTTTAACCATGCGTACGCCTGGCAGAATATTTAATATGTGGAATGTGGACAGTATACGGGAGAAGAATAGTCTCAGTAAGCAGTACATTTATGCTTACTGTGTCTATTTGGAATATAATTACTTCCAGACACGTAGCCTCTAATGTGCATTAGAGGGAACACATGTATGGATTTTTTTGGGGGGTGTGGGGGGGGTGGGGAGGTGCTGCACAGGCACATGCATGCATAAAAACAATGAAAGAGTGTCTCGTGTTGGGAAAAAGTATCAAGGTGGTAGTGTCCCTCTCGCATTGAGGCTCGATATCATCCAAAGCATTGTATGTCGTCAGTAATCCCATTAGATGATGCCAAATGCAAATCTTATAATTCCAAATTTTAAATGTGGGGATGAGCGTTAAGGCATGGTTCATCCAGGCCCCCTTTGGCTACGCCACTGATTGCCTCCACTTTCTTGAATAAAATAAATTCAGCTCCGTGTTGATTAGTTTTCAGGCTATATATTTTATTAACGAAGTAAAGAACACCCGGGGTGCGTTGGCTCAGTAGGTAGAGGTGCAGTCTGCAAGCCGAGAGGTCCTCAGTTCGAATCCTACTTGTGTCCTTGGGCAATACACTTCTCCTCCATTGCCCACGTGGATGCACAATGGTGTTGTGTGCTGAGGTGTATTGTACGTCGATGGTGCGCTTGTCTTCATCCAACGTTAGCCCTGCTTGTGTAGAGTTAGTATGTTGGGGAGCCTACAGTTGCTCACAGTTGCTCGCAGTTGCTCGGTGGTTTCTCCGGATACTCCAACTTCCTCCACCCGTACAAACTGTTAGACACGAGGTGACTCTGGCTGTCGAAAGTGTCATTAATCCCCAATAAATAAATAAATTGACAATTTTCTCTTCACTTACAGTCACAGACACGAGTTGTACGTGCTTGCCTCGGAAATTTGGGTCAGTCGCCCTCTCGAGTTTGACGTAATTCTCTTTGAAGTCGCCAGATGCCATGCAGCCCTGTCAGTCATTCTGACATTATAAGTAATACTGTGTGAATTCATTCAAAGTTTTCAAACGACCGGGCTAGCATGGACATGTTAAGAGGGAGCAGAGTAAAACCCTCAGCTTTTCAAAAAATGCAGTCTGTGTATTCTGTGTTTGAAACGCAACACTCGACTCAGATCAAGTCTTCACGGCATAACAGCGAAATACCTTGATAATGACTCATGGAGAATAAACAATAGTTAAGACGTGAGTACGCATTGTAAACAGTGTCAATTTATTATTCATATTTCTGAAATAAGAAACTGACAATTCATCAATTAACACACAAAATTATCCCTCATCATTTTTGCTCCCAGAGTACAATGACTAGTTTATGTTACTCTGAGATAATAGATTGAACCAGAGAGAGATAAAATCGTAATTGCCCCTGCGAGAGCTTTTGGACCCAGCAAAGCAGTCTGGCAAGAGCGATTTTTAGCCCTCGCAATTTTTTCAGAACGCCACAACTGCTACCCCCATTTTTCGGGGATTCTAATCAGCAATCAGAGGATTCTCTGTTGCTGTTCGTAAGTTTCTGTATTCAATTTCCGTCTTTTTCTCCCAGCGGATACGGTCGCAGAGACGACTTCCAGTCCCCGGAGTAAGACAACCTCAACCTCTTTGCATTTATCATATAGCGGGGTTATCGACATGGGCTCAGTTCTCAGTTCATCTGAGAGAGACGTAAGTTATGATTTATGTCTGGTGGTGGACGTGAATTTTTCTAACAAAACTGTTTTTCATATCATCAACAGCCGCAATATTCTGCACAAGATAAAACTACGCTCCCCGCCCGAACCAAATGTTTTTTGTTTTTTTTTTTTTCGGGTGGGGTGGACTGGAGCATTGCCCCTCACCATCATCCCTATATCTACGCCACTGGGAAATTGTATGGAAGGGGGTGGGGGCTTTCCAGAGGAGAAATTATTTTGAAAATAGCCCTTGCAGTGAATCGAGCTGGGGCAACCTGGTATCAGGGATTGTCACATTTTGCATGCGGGAAATGTGAATTACATAAACGTCCTGTAACAATATAATAAATAAATGGAATATAAACTGACCCCAGAGAGGTCTCCCGCTTTTGCATCCGTTCTACCTGACAATTCCTTCGTTCATGCAGTTAAAAAAAAATGTTGCTCAAAACAGCCCGGGCGTTCCTTTTCCAAATCCGGTGACAGAACAAACTGCATGAGGAATATGAACAGCGGTATGATAAAAAGCTATTGGCTACCGCACAAATTTTCTTCATGTGGGTTAACCCTTTACCTAACATGAAAAGCAGACGACACTTGCAAAAATAATTCTTGAATAACTAATTTTTTTCATTTGTAGTCTCAAAAACATAGGTTATGACCCCTCGATGGAACGAGCTCGTCGAGCTCGTTCCAAAGAGGGGTCATAACCTATGTTTTTGAGCAAACATAGGTTATGACCCCTCATTGGAACGAGCTCGACGAGCTCGTTCCAATGACGTGTCATAACCTATGTTTTTGAGACAAAAAATGAAAAAAATAATGAAAATTAATTGGCGATTTTTGAGAATAGCGCTGGCCGGTTTTGGCCGTTACGTTGGGTAAAGGGTTAACCTAATACTCAGTTGAATAGTATTGCATTATTGGTCTATTTTAAAAACCTAATCATTGGTATGAAGGAGGTGTTCAATGCGGCAGTTATGTAAATTTCAGAATTGGTTGCTAATTGGAAATGTTGACATGTCCATATGACTGGCGTTGTTATTAAGGGGTCTGGTCACAGGAAAATTATCATAGATATTTGACGAAAAAAGGGACTCAGAAAAATATATCCCCTCCCTACATATTAAATATACACGTATAGGGAAGGGACATGTTTTTTCTGAGCATTTCATTTCGTCAAATGTCAGGGAGCAGGTGCCTTTGGTCTGGTCTATTTCTTTGTCCATTGTTTTTGTTTTGTTTTGTTTTGTTTTTTGTGTTTTTTAAAGGGGGGGGGGGGTGGGGGTGGGTCGGGGGAAGGAGGGTGTTCATTTGGTAAGATGGGCTCCCACGCACTCCAAACCAAGATCGGCTACGCCACTGCTTGCACATGTAAGCTGTAAACGTGACAGGATACTAGCAACCAACATCATGCGGGTTGTTTCTGTTCTCTTCACACTACTAGTGTGAGTTTCTTTTCTCATCCCTTTTATGCTGTATGGCTATTGCCAAAGAGACCCCATTAGATGTACAAGCGTGCACTTGTCAGCTCACGGTGATTGTTTCAAACAAACATCCTCCTGCGATTCATTGCCCTCATGGTAGTTTCCGACAGTGACAGCGCAGAAATGTGAGTACAGTCCATTACTGACGAATCTTCCAGAGTGATAACGTTACTCTGAGAATTGTCCAAAATGCCTCTTTGTCAGTGCTTGGATGAAAAGAATGAAAGGAACCTATAACCAACCCGTCATACACAAATAAGGTATATTTCACACCGAAGAGTTTCCAAGCAGTAGACTATTATTCCCACAATTCTTTCAAGGGGATAAAATGTTTTGCACTCCAGGGAAAGTCCGCGATTCTTACATAATCACACCATCTAGTTCTTTTCCTTTTTTCATCCGTTTAAATTTCCCCTCGTACACTCAAAATCCTGTTTCATGTTAAACCATGTCTAGAGTGGAATTCTGTTTTTATTTTTAAAATTTTTGTCTTCGATACCGACTATGAGAAAATAGTATCCGGAGAAAACCAACGATCAGCGGCGAGTAACACTGAAATTCCCCAACTCATATCAGGATTTGCAATGGTTGAAGGTAAGTTCCCCTTCGACAGCCAATACGTCTCAGCACACACGCGGGTAATCGGGATTAAGTTTCTTGCCCAATGACACAACACAGTTACAGCGTTTCGGAACTGTCGGTTGCAAGCCCAGTGTCTTAACCACTGAGGCACCGCTCTACCAGATCCCACATTTCACAGCTTGCCTACTAGCAACCCTTTGATCATTCGTTACAAATAATGGGAGGCAATTTAAAATAACTGACCTGTAAAAAGTACAGCTTAACGCAGCCTTTCAGAGTGACGAGTAAATTTGATTCAGTATATACACTTGAGATTGGAAGACGATCCGATGTATAGATATCGTATTACTAATACGCCAGACAATTGACTAGTTAGACGCAATATGCAGGAAAGAAAAAATATAGTCGGTTTTATACGAATATTGCCGTTGTATCCATTTCATCACAGATGTTCACCCTGTCGGACCTCTTCGGATATGAGAATGGCAGACGAGATTATATCCTCTTTCAAAGATTGAACGTTGCACTGTATGAAAACAAATAGTACTATATGACTACCACAAACAGTCCTGAATACTACTGTAGTTTGCCCATCAAATCTAACCCTCCGGAAAACAAGAGTATCAAGTTTTCCAGATCGTTACCATGCCTGTCTCAAACGAGGCGCCCGTGAACAGACTATTTCTACCAGTGACCTATAAATAAATACAGAACATAAGCACAGAACATGAACACGGGTGTCTCCTCAAACATTCCAGTCGAGGTCTATTTAAAAATGCCGTGCTGAATAATAGCAAAATAACAATTAACAATTATTTTTAAGATGCGAATCCAACAAAACGTAGGATAATCTGTGTTATCGAAAGCGATTCCGATTGAAATCAGGTCTTCCCTCCGTTGTTTTGATCTGTTTCAGAAGAGGTTTCGGGCATCGGTCACTGGTTAACGCACCTCTGTATAGCTGCACAAAATTGGTGTCTGGGTACATCATGGAACTGAAGTTAACACGAGCAGGAGAAAGTAAGTGATTAGGACTCTACAGTGGCCATGGTATGAAATCAAGTCTCGTCGCTGCACACAGAAGGGTATGAGGATACAAAAGTGATATGAAAACGAGATCGTCAGGAAATCGTTCGGAGAGGGTCGACCATTTACTCTAATCTACTCAACTGTGCACTTGGTGTAGCAATTTAAATTCCATTATTTTTAAAGTACAGCATATGATTATTGGAAAGAGCTTGTCCAGATTCTATCACA
Organism: Pictodentalium vernedei; assembly: GCA_031216915.1. Classification (NCBI taxonomy): domain Eukaryota; kingdom Metazoa; phylum Mollusca; class Scaphopoda; order Dentaliida; family Dentaliidae; genus Pictodentalium; species Pictodentalium vernedei. Next base: position 392,555,370 of record CM062297.1, read on the forward strand.
AGGGCCATGACTACTACTGTTTGTTAGCGGAAAACAGTAAACTGAAAAAAAGTTTGCAATTTTATCAGAAATTGCAAGCCTGGGCAATTTTCAGTATTGCTATGTGTGTCCCAGAAAGATAAGATGCGTGCGTCAAAATAACATTGGACAATCTACAATAATTGGCAACAAAATTTTGGACAAAGAAAGCTAGAAAAACGTTGGTCGCACGTCAAAACCATAAACATTTAGAAAGGTTTGCTTAAATGCTCGAGGTCATTTTACTTTAATCGTAATAAAATTAAAACTGTCTTCAGGTTTATGTAACTGACACTTAGTCAGTCATACTCAGCATTTAGCAATTAGGGTGTCAATCAGTGTATTTCTGATGTGTATGTTTGTATATAAAGATGTTCGGCGATGATATCAATATTCATGGGTGACGATTTTCGTCATATTCTAGAATGGATATATAGGAAAGATGACTCCTCTTAATTTGTTAAACCTGTTACAAAATTGAACACAACGGTACGGGAATTTCATATAAAAATTGTAATTTAGACATGCTAGCGAATTTGTACCATCGATGAACCCATCATCTCACAAACTTCAGGCATTTTCCTGTAGAGCAGTATAAAATACAGGGGCTGGCTTTTTATAATTTTTCTCAAAGAATCTGAACATTTGACTATTATTCTCTGTTGAAACCTCTTTTAAAAAATAAGAAAACGGCTTTTTCACCATCTTTTGATGTTCTGTAACTTTTTTCTGAGCATTACATCAACAGCGTTTGCATCGTTACGTATAATCCAGACACTGTCCTGCCCATTGATACAAAAGTCTATGAGGTGAGGTTTGCTCATTTGTTTCCTGGGAAGAATAAAAGCCTGCATATTACTGTAAAAAACACACTCGCTAAAAGAAGAAGAGCCAAAATGGACATTTAATGTTGGAGGTATGATACTGATAGATATTTTTAACCGTTTACCTAACATGAAAAGCAGACGACACTTGCAAAAAACATCTTGAATAACACATTTGTTTCATTTTTTGTCTCAAAAACATAGGGTATAATCCCTCATTGGGACGAGCTCGACGAGCTCGTTCCAATGAGGGGTCATAACCTATGTTTTTGAGACAAAAATGACAAAAATAAGGAAAATTAATTGGCGATTTTTGAGATTAGCGCTGGCCAGTTTTGGCCGTTGCGTTGGGTAGAGGGTTAAAAACAGATTATCTGTGAACGGGTTGCTTCTAATAAGCTTGCAATAAAAAGCCAAGGTTTACTTTGGTTACTTTTAATAATAAAAAACAGCTCTGTTGCTTTCATTTCTTTTAAAGTAACAAAAGGAAACTTGGCTTTATTGCTGTTTATGCTATGGGTGTTTTGTCAATATTTACTTGCTTCCTAATTAAACATCCTCGCTTGTCTAATAATATGAAGGGAGATAACTTTATCGAAAATCAATTTAATGACGAAAAAAGACAGGGATGAAAGCACTAAGTTGTCTTTATGTCTGTAAAAGCAGTGTAACAACTTGAAGTAAACTGATGATGTAATTCGAATGCAGAGTAAGATGTAAACAACAGCTCATCTTCATTTGTTCACCATTTCATTCGTCAACATTTTTCATTTTAATAACTTTTTCGCGGGTTGCCTCCCATCTACAGACGAATGGAGTTCTAGAAAGAGGGATGAAATCACTTCGCGATCTTATTACCCCTTTACGCGAATTCACACGGACGACCGTTGCTTATGGGTTTGAGCATTGGATTTGAGATCAAAGGGCCGATGTCTCAATCCTGAATCGGGTAATCCGCATTGTGCCCTTAGGTAAGAGGCTTCAACTAAGCTGACTATGTTGAAGTAAAGTTGTGCTGTATAGAAAGGCGAAGAGCATGACGACGGTACACCTGCATTCAAATTATGCAAACCCTACTCATGCTGGTGTAGTAATAGGGAGCGTCCTGCTAGGTACTCGCCGCTGCCGGTGATTTTTGTTCCGTGAAATCCGTTTTTAAAATTGTCAAATACGATATTTCCCTCGTTGTTGAAAGTGTCGTTAAGCGCCAATAAACAAACAAAGAAACAGAGAAACCTAACGGCGTAGCCATAACCAACCATGCAGTGCTATTCACGTAGCGGCAAGTCAATATCAATTACCCTTTTCAAGTTTTGATTCAAAAACATACCTTATGACGCCCATTTGTAATGAGCTCGCCTCAATCGTTCCAATGAGGGTTACATAAGCTTTACGTTTAGAAAACAAAATGCAAATTTTTAATTATTACAGAATTTGTTTGGTGAGTGTTGTTCTCTAATCGTATTATGGAAAGGGTTCACCAGGAACGTGGCAAGAGGGTTCCGATTGGAGGAGTGTAGGGTAGTGAATTTCCAACTGGGGGGGGGGGGGGGGGAGGGGGAACCTCTCTCCCAGTCCTTCCCCATAGTTGGAAATTCACTACCAAGAAGTATTTTGAAAATGAAGCCATGAAAGGGGGCATAAAATTGATTCTAGTAACTGAAATGACGTCACATTTATGATAGAATTATCAGGTTATTATTATTTGGTATTATTCCGTGAACTGAGTATGTGCTAAACAAATGCTCAAGCTTAGAACTTTGAGCAATTCACACTATTCTAACATTAAATCACATCTTATGCAGAATGATCAATTTTCGATGTTTCATCATTTTGTAACTGTGAATGATGGAATTAACTAAGGATAACGATTTTGTACATGATGCGATTTTCTTGAAGTGCGTTTCGAGTTTTTTTTTTCATTACAATAAGTAAACGTACTATAGCAATCTGGTACCGACTGACATCGTGCATACTTATGAAGCTCGAAATTGCGTACACTATAGTTGTAAATAGTAACACCTGGACAGTTTGCCGATCTGAAACCGAGATGGAACCGAGATGAAATTGAAGGAGACATCAGCATCACCAAAGAAGCTCTAAAATCCAGATAGATGGAATTTTCAACTACTCATGACTTGCCCTCCGAATTTCCAACTACAGGAAATTTTGGCCAGGATTGGGGGTGGGTGAGAAACCCCCACCCCCTCTCACCAAGTCCTTGGGGTTAACATTATAACGAAACGCGTTCTCTGAACACATTTACTGCCAAGGGAAACCCATCAGCCCCACTGCGAAGTAGGATATCACCCATCTCCATACTCTACTAAAGCGACAGATAATTCATTTTATCTTACAATCAACATGTATTTTGTCTGTATTAACTCCGCAACTGTCGTGTATCCGACCCCCTGATACAGATGTTTGTATCAGGGGCTCGGATACAAGCACGTTTCTTTCTCGAGAGTTCCATTTTTTTTTTCTTTTTGTTCATCCGTACGAATAAATAGTTCGTTATATATTCGTCTACATTCTTGACTTATCCCCAATATATTGTAAGATAAAATGATTATTACCATTTTGTGGATGTACCAAATATGTATCCGAGTCTCGCTCTTCGACTCGTCGTGATCTGCCCTTAGAACCCGGAGCTCGACTCGGATACATATTTTGTATATCCACATAATGGTAATAATCTCTATTTATTATACGCTAAACGATAGATTATCGAAGAAATTGCAGAAAGATAGAAATCGTATCCCCCACTGTGAAGATATAGAAATTTTCACTTTCACGGTATCAATCAAAATGGCGGCTTGCAAAGCACTTCAAGGTGAATACGAGTCAAATTATCACTGAAAATGATAATTTGTTTCTAAAAGCGTATAATGAAAAGTAAATTTAGTGTTTTGAGTGGATACCAATCATTTCCAGCAATAATACAACACGTATTCACCTGGAATTGATGAATGAAACCCGCTAGTTCAAACATGACCCGAAAGTCCGTAATATAAGTTTTTGGTTTGGTACGTCCTTTCAAACGACGTACCAAACCAAAAACTTATATTACGGACTTTCAGGCCAAGTTTGGACTAGAAAGCCGCCAGCTAAATCAGATTGCATGACGCTATCTGTTCGAGTATCGATCAAATCACTTCCGCGTATCAATGATTCAATGCGCTGTTTACTTTCATGCATCAATTCAAGGATGAAACGAGTGAAATTATCAGATTCTTATAAAAAGCGTTTTATAAAAAGAAAATCTAGTGCTTTTGAGTGGCTATCGAAAATTATCTCACTTGTGACCGAGAGTAAGGGGAGTTTTCGCTCGCGCAAGCGCTCCCGAAAAATAAACATTTGTCTCGGTCACTCATGAGATAATTTTCGGTATCCACTCAAAAACACTAGATATCCTCTATGTAATTCTTATATAAACCGCGAAAGAGTAAGACAGTCACGGCCAACAGAACTGTGCCTTTTTTGAATTACCACAAATATATCATAAAGGTATTTTCCATGGCTCACAATTTTTGTAACTAGAAGAGATTTACAGGAAAGTTAGCTCCCCTTAATTTTTTAAAGCTGTCAGAAGTTTTATCATCAATGTGCGCATCATTTCACAATTGTAAGATAACGTCCCGTAGACATGTATAAAATACTGAATCTCGCTTTTCCAATTTTTCCGCAATCAGTTTGAACGTTTGACTATTATTCTCTGTTGAAACCCATTCAAAATAAGAACACGGCGCTTCCACCATCTTTGGTGTTTTGAAAGTTTTGTCTGTTCATTATATCAACGGCGTGCGCATGGTAACATACAATACAGACACTTTTCTGTCCACTAATAGGACACTTATTTAGTATAGGGAGGTGTGATACCGAGATATATTCTACAATTGAGAATCAAGAAAGTGGACCGAGAACTGTCTCTTGTTTTCGTTCATTACAAGTTACAAAAGGAAACGTGTTTTATTTTCGACTGACGTCCTTGGTGTTTTCTCAATAATTACTTGCTTCTAAAGTGGACCACCCTCGGTCGTCTAATAATTTCAAGGGAGATAATTTTACCGAAAGTCGATTTAGTGACGATATTAGTCATCAAAGATGAAATATGGTTTGGCGAACATGCTAAACCTATTTAAACGTCTTTTCCCTACAAAAACATTCAATTCTAGGGAAAATCACTGAAAAGAATGCGGGTGCCGGGTGATGGTAAGGTGTGAAGTACACAAGGATTGAAATTAATGTTTCAGGTTGTGGTACAATAACGGCATATGAAAACCAACTCCTTGATAAGTGGTAGGTCCATTTAAAGCCTATACTCACCAACGAAGTGTGAATTGGCAACGTTACCTGGAGACTTCTATTCTCCTCACGTGTAAACTTACTGTTCCACGAGCAGTCGGTCAGAATACAGGATGGTCTAGGGGCTGCAGAATCTCTTCTGAGATTCACGAGTTATTATCTACCTAACAAGTAGATACATAGACAAATATCCAGCCATCAGATGACCAATTATTCGCTCTCTCCTTGCCAACAGCATTGTGGGTCCGGCGAACGTTCGAGATTCTATTCGCTTTCGAATCTTTTCACCAATGCGATTCGATTCGATTTGAAACCATCTCTATTATTCGACAAAAATTTGAATCTTGGGGAGTTTTAGTATCATAGAGTTCTTTTTTTGTCGAAATTCTGAAGATGACAGCCCATCCTGAAGTTTTCTGAAGAACTGGATTGACTTTATCCAGCCAACTGGATAGTACACATTTAGTGGGAAATTCCTAAAAAGATCACTCATGTCTGCTTTGCACATATATCTACCGTTGAGAGTAACAGTGCAACATCTGCAATGCTTTACTGCAATGCTAAAGCATTGCAGATGGCACCTTGTTCCGCGCAAGGGGTGGTATATGGGTTTTCGTTGTTCACCAAGGTGATAAAGCTTTTCAATCCTCATTTCAGTCTAGTTACACTGCTAAGATAACTGCTAACTACGAGTTTTAAGATTTTTGTATTCTTAATGTTCTAGTTAGTAACTAGAACATTAAGAACACACAATCTTAAAACTCGTTTTGGTAGTGATACATTCATAGCGATAGCTTCCAGTAGTTAGAATGCCAACGCGTCAGAACCACGTCCTATACGATTCTAATTTTAGTGAAAATGGGTTGCAGACTAGTTCTTGCACTGGTCCCTGCCAAAATTCCCGCACGAACTACTTTTGGCTGTCATGTGAATAAATTGCTTTATTTATCATCACATGATATGGTTTTGTTGAACCTTTTTTGAAAATAATACTTTTTCAACTGCTGAATTTGCATATTACGTGGGCGGATGCGGTAGATTCGTTAGGTAAAGGGTTAACCTCTCAGAAACAAGTGATAGGTCCATCTACCTCTACTAGCGATTGGATGGTACAGAATAGTCGAAGAAGGAAGCATATAGATAGTGGGTTCACATGGAAGATAGGCAGCACACGTAAGAGAGTCGTTCCATGGTAACAAGTGGAAAGTGGATTTGATTCGAGATTCGATTCGGTTTTGAAAACTTTTGCTTAATTCGATTCGTGATTCGATTCGAGCGAAAATTTGTGATGAACCGGGCCGTACTGCACTGCTGAATCTAAGCATACAGATACACCCTTCACCTAACCAATCTAACAAATACGCCTCCACGTCGAGAGTTATGGACGAAAACACCAGTCTTATTTGTTTTTCATGTTACACACCTAAATTACGATCCTTCATTAGAACGAGATTAGCTCACGCAAAGTAGATCTGTTGCTTCTCAGGCCATTATTTGTAACATTGCATGCGGGCGAGCTTTTTTTAATTTTATTTTTTATTTCTGTAATTATTTATTTGCCTTTAAAGGTTCGTGTTCTTGTTTTTATGTTTTAGGCCTCAAAATCTACGGAATCGCATGAGTGGTGGTGTATTTCGTTCCTTGCAAAGCCTTCTTGCACTCAATCGACAAATTTATGATTTTTTTTTAACGTGGGTAAAATATCACACATAAACCATTTTATTTTTTTATTTTTTTATGTTTACATTAGTTGTAAAAAAAGAGCATGCGGCAGCCAAAAGGACCAAGCGGGTGGGCCTGAGAAACAGATTTTAATTTTTTTAGGCCTTACGAGATCTTTTCAATAATAGGTCATGCGTGATATTCTCAGAAGGAGAAAAGAATTTTATTTTTTAAAAATACAAATGTTGCACTTTTGGCTTTGAAATATCGATTTCCGAAGGATTAACGTTTCAAAGGCAAACTGCATTGATAGACCTCGCAGTAGAATACCACCTCACGCAAATCCACGAGGAAGCCACGAGAGAAAACAACAACTTACTAGATCTGGTCATGACAACAAACCCATTACTTGTAAAAAACTCAACAAACATTCCAGGAATTTCAGATCACGCCATGGTGGTCACTGATATCGACACGAAACCGCACTACCAAAAAACGCAGCCAAGAAAGTGCTACACCTATAGTAGAGCAAACTGGGATTCAATCAGATCGGAAGCACAACATCTATCGGAAATGGTCACAGAAAAACTAGGAGAAGGCAAAAATGTCCAAAACCTTTGGGAGACATTCAAAATCGGAATCCACGATTGCATGGAAAAGAACATCCCATCCAAACTGATAAAATCCAACAACAAACTACCGTGGATGACCTACCAGCTTAAAAAAATGCTGAAGAGGAAGCAACGCCAGTACAACAAGGCTAAGAAAACTGGAAATTGGCAAAATTATAAACAGACCCAAAAAGAATGTAAAAAACTCTTCAAGCAAACAGAATGGAATTATATAAACGAAACAATAAAAGAAGGCCTGGAAAATAGAAACTGCAAACCATTCTGGAAATACATAAAATCAAAAAAACAAGACAGCATCGGAGTAGCACCACTCAAGGATGGCAATCAACTCGTAAGTACAAGTAGGGAAAAAGCAGAAATACTGGTACAACAATTCAAGTCAGTTTTTACAACAGACACCAATCCAATCAAACCGAAACCTCTAAAAGCCAACATCAGTAACCTACCAGACATCAAAATTGATGAAAAAGGGGTTAAAAAATTACTGAAAAACCTGAACGTCAACAAATCCTCAGGTCCGGATAACATCCCGAACCGCATGTTAAAAGAGTGTGCCGAAGAACTAGCACCGGGATTAGCAGCAATATTCCAACTGTCACTTGACACCGGAGACCTAGCAACAGACTGGCTGGAAGCAAATATATCATGCATATACAAAAAGGGGGACAAGCACAAAGCCGAAAACTATCGCCCAGTCTCCCTGACATCAGTCTGCTGCAAATTACTCGAACACATCATCTGTAAAAATCTCATGGGGCACCTAGAAGAAAACAAAATCTTAACATCACTGAACCATGGATTCAGATCTGGCTACTCATGCGAAACCCAACTTGTCCTAACAATTGATGACCTCCTTAAATCATCCGATGCTGGAAAACAAGTCGACATGGCCATCCTCGACTTCTCAAAAGCCTTCGATACCGTCTCACATGGTAAGCTCTTACATAAACTAGACCGATATGGAATCAAAGGCGCAACGCATACCTGGCTAACAAATTTCCTAACAAAAAGGAAAATGAAGGTAGTCCTCGACGGCGAAGCCTCAACAGAAGTAACAGTGGATTCAGGAGTACCACAAGGAACTGTTCTCGGCCCCATCTTATTCCTGTGCCACATAAATGACCTACCAGAAGTAACAAGATCCCAAGTAAGATTATTTGCTGACGACTGCTTGCTCTACAGAGAAATAAAAAACTACAACGACCACAGCACTCTCCAGAAAGATCTGGAAAATTTGGAAATTTGGGCAAAAGACTGGGGAATGAAATTTAACGCAAAGAAATGCTACATCCTAAGCATAAAAAAGAAAACTTCAAAATTCTATACACTTGATGGCCATATTCTAGAAGAAGTCCAATCGAATCCATACTTGGGGCTACAAATATCACAAGACCTACAGTGGCAAACCCATATCAGCAACACCACTAAAAAAGCGAGCTCAACACTTGGCTTCCTGAAGAGAAACTTAAAGCACTGCCCTATAGAATGCCGCAAACTAGCCTACATCTCGCTAATAAGATCAACCCTAGAATACGGCTCAATAATCTGGGACCCACATCTAAAACAGGACATAAACAAAATAGAGAAAATACAGAGACAGGCAGTCCGTTACATCACCCAAAACTACAAAACCAGAGAAGAAGGCTACATCAAATCTGCAATGGAAGACCTGAAATTAACAGCCCTAGAAGACAGAAGACGACAAAATCGACTGATCTTCTTCTACAAAGTGGTTGAGGGGTCAGTACCAGGACTACCCCCTGACAAATTACTCAAGCCAACAACCAACAAAAGACGCATAAGACCAACAACATACAAGGACTGTGAGACAAAAAATGCCATATTAAACCAAGCTAGAGTAAATCAAAGAACATTCCAAGTCCCATATTGCAAAACAATAATCTACAGAAATTCCTTCTTCCCCAAGACAACAACAGACTGGAACCAGCTGGAAGATAATGTTGTCTCGGCACCAACGCTGGAGCTATTCAAGAAGGCCATCCAAAAGAAACCGTAAGCGTTCTCTTCAACCCGTAGCATTAAAGCCTAAATAGGTTAATGCTATGTATAAATACAGATACAGATACAGAAAGGCGATGTGCATACACTTTAGCATGTAGGAAAGTTAGGCAGACCATATAATGTATTCTCTGTTACCGAGGAAGATCAGTAAATTTCGTGGTTGTATGATTACGTATTACAGCCTTTGAAGCGATAACACGTCATACAACTTATAGCTTAGGGTTTGATGCTGAGAACTACAGTTTGTTGTTGATGTCCAAAACCACAGGGTTTTAAGTATAAGTATTAATCACATAAACCATATCGTACAATCCTGCACAGAGGAGACCCGATGATAAAAGAAGAGTTCGAGGAGATTTCACTTCCGAAACCACATTGACTCCGCCCTGATGTTTTCCACGTTTTTGATTAACTTACCTAAACAGACGAGTCGCCATTGAATGTAGACTGGAATAAAGTACTTGAATGGAGACTGGAAATATTGACGGCTATAAGAAGCTGCAATATTTGAAATTTGAGAATCGTGAGAATTGATTCGAGATTCGGTTCTTTTCGAAATCCTCTGCCTGTTTCGATTCGATCCGAACTGTGAGACTCGCAGGGTTCAAGTTGGACAGTTATGCACATTCGCTCTTGAAAACTGGATGGTGCCACAATATAGTTCCCACACTGTTCGCAAGAACTCCGTACTCCACTACGAACAAAATACATTTTATTACACCTCCATTCATCTTAAACCCTTCTATTTAACGGAATAGCAGCTATGACATAAATGATTCTGTATTCAATGGGTGATGTACAAACCGGAACTTTTTTCCAAACATCATTCATACTGGTTCTTTTCCCATCGAGTCATTAGTTACGCTTCGAAAAGTTTCCAAATTTCGTTATACCATTATCGACAGTCTGCCGCATAGTGTGGAAATTAAAACCTCCAAAGCAAAATAACGTCGGTTCACGAAAAATTAGTTAAGCTAAAACGAGATAATATTTAAAAAAAAAACAACAATCAATTCCAACCAGAACATTAACCCAGTCCCGTGGCCGTCTCGTTTTGTGGAACCGTAAAATCTAAATTGATCAACTTTATTTCGGTAAATCTTCGTACATCTTGACATGCTTCGAACTTCTTTTAAAAATGATTCTCCTGGGTGTTTTGCAATCTGCACAAATTTGGACTTATAGTTTTGCTAACAGTAATATCCACCAAATGGTTAGGCGTGAATGGGCACCAGCCGAAGAGAAACAACGATACGGATTTCAACAAACACTGGTTCCGAAAAGGTTGTTTTGATTTTTTATCGATCCATTTGATCAGTACAGCTTCAGTCAGAACAAACATACTCTTCACCTTTGTTTTGGTTTAAACATCGGAATTAAAATTTGTTTATTTAAATGAATTGTTAATGCATGGGTTGTTTAATAAACAAAGAACGCAATGTGTGTTTGATTCGTTGGAATGGCGTAATCATATTTCGCTCGAGCCTACGGCTCTCGCGAAATATGACTACGCCATTCCAACTCGTTATGTAAAACACACACTGATTCAAACACACATCGCGTTCTGTCAGTTTATTTATATGGGTTTGTTTTATTACAATATTTTGAACAGCCCTGTTAGGTTTCCTCCAATACATTATTAAAACCCTTTTACTCAGCGCAGACGAAATTAAAATTTATTATTTTAAATACCATTTTTTTAAATTTTTCAAAAAAATTCAACAAAACCGTATCATGTGACCATTCACTGGAACGAGCCTTACGAGCGCGTTCCAAAGAGAGGCCTCATGATATGATTTTGTTGAATGTTTTTGAAAAATAGTATTTTTTCAGCTGCTGAATTAGCATTATTCGCGGGCGGATGTGGCCGATTCGTTGGGTAAAGGGTTAAAATGATCACCGTAGAGCCTGTCAAGCTTCAAAATTCGATTCGATTCTGGTCGCTTGCCGGGGGGGGGGGGTGTATATTTCTACAGACGCAATAATATTAGATTCCAACCACTCATTATAGGAATAATCATCAAAAACTTTATTAATGATGCACCGGGCGACTTTTTGTTTTGTGAAACGTTCAAAATGAAAAAGGCATTTTCATCAGTTATACACTGTGGTAATTTTAATGGAAGTAGAACCTTTCAATGACAATAGAATAATGTAATAATATTTAAAAATGATAATCATTGAAATATCATCGCCATGAAAAAATGTGACGAATTTTACCGATATATATTATTTTTTTTAAATTAAAACTACAATTCTTTATCCGTAAATACTAAAATAATCAGTGAATTAGAAGCGAAGAGCTTTTAAAAGTTGAAGATATATTTTAAGCAATACAAGTTTCCAGATGAGTGGAGTGTACGTTTAAAAAATAATGAGATAATTATTAGTTTTTTTATCAAAAAAAATGTAATGTGGATTAATATTATTAAAAAGTCAAGAAGTTGTTGATTACTGATTGTTGAAGTCGAGATTACTTTTTATGCACATGAGCAAAATTTATAGGAACCCCAAGCGGGCCGTAGGCCCGCAAAGGGTTCCACATACCCAGTCAAATAAATGTGTTCCAGAACAGAATTCTCTATAGCCGTCAATGTGATTTTTGAAGTGGACAGTAAATTTCAGTGAAAAATCCACGTAACTTCTGGTGTCGAATTGCCCATGCAATTGCAATTGGCCTGTCCCCCTCTGGGAATCAAATGTATTTTTGTTGCAAACTAATTCGCCTCTAAGCTTTGCGTGATACATTGGCCTACATATCTAGACTTCAGGGCTAACCAGGCCTTCTCATTCGAGAACCGCGACAAATCAGCGGCCGGCCAAAGTGTTATTATTATTACTCGAGTTCTGTCCTTCTAGAGGTTTGTCAATATGCTCAGCTGATGATCTCGTCATTTCAGATCGAACTCTCAGTCCTGATTTCGTTGCAGCTTGTCTGCCAGTGATATTATAACCTCAATCGAAAAAAACGTACATATAACCGATAATATAACTGATAATTGTTGTTATATTGGTGCGATTGTATATAGACATGCATTGACACGTATCTCGTGAAATATCAAGACGAACAGAAACTCAGTTTTTGAATTATCCGAATGTTAAGCCTTAAGGTGTTTTAAAAGTAAGGACAAGTTTGCTTGATTAAGTGTATACGGACGTTTCGTCCGCAAGCCGAGTCGCCCGCTTGTCAAAATATTGTCTGCACATTTCTACATTTCGAACAAGACACCCACCCCCTACTAACGTGTGACACCTTCCCAGATTAAGCCCAATATTCTTACATATAAAGCCTCCTGATGTTGCATTTATGTTAAGAGTGTGATGTACAACATCATCTTTAAGGTTTGAAACACAAGTGATGTCATATATTGGCTGATATATTGACATGTTTTTAAAAAATTCAAAAAATTGCACAAGTTGGAAATGCACATTTTTGGTGCACTCAAGAGACCCACCCACCCACCCCCACATCACGTCTTGCAAATTTTTGGTGCCCCCACCCCCAGCCCCCCCCCCCCCCCCTCCCTCTGGAATAATTGCAAAATTTTAAGATTTTGTTACGGAACTTATTATAACAAGTTTTGATGCATTTTTTAATATAATAACACGTTTTGATGCGTTTCTTAATATTATTAATTCCTATAATACATTTGCTAATAATTTTGTGATTATTCATTGTAAAGCGCCGGTGGGGAGCGCGGTGGCTCAGTAGGTAGAGGTGCAGGCTGCAAGCCGAGAGGTCCTCGGTTCGAATCCCACCTGCGGCAACCGAATTGTGTCCTTGGGCAAGACACTTCATCTCCATTGCCCGCGTGGGGGCACGATGACGCCGTGTACTACTTAAGGCGTACTGCACGTCGATGATGCGCATGTCTTCAACCAAGCTAACCCTGCCTGTGCTGCAGTGCGGAGTTACGATGTTGGGGAGTTGGCAGCTGCTCGTCGTTGCTCGGTGGTTCTCTCCGGGTACTCTGGCTTCCTCCACCCGTAAAACTGTCACAGTCATGATTAGCCATTGTGCATAAATATGTGATCTTAAACTTAAATAAATATAAATAATGCGCCGGTGATGCTCTTCCAAGAATAATTGCAAAATTATAAGATTATGTTGCAGAATTTAATAAACCATAAATTTTGATGCGTTTCTTAATATAATTAATTCTTATAATACATTTGCTAATAATTTTGCTATTATTCATTGTAAAACGACGATGCGCCTCGATGAATAATTGCAAACTTATAAGATTATGTTGCAGAACTTAATATAACAAATTTTGTTGCATTTCTTAATATAATTAATTCTTATAATACTTCTGCTAATAATTTTGCAATTATTCACTGTAAGGTGCCGGTGGAGCTATTCAATGAAAAATTGCAAAATTATAAGATTATGTTGTGGAACTTAATATACCATACATATACTTTAAGAATTTTTACTGTAATAATATAATTATTATAGGTAATCCATTGAATAAACAGTAATCAAAATTTATTAGATGGCTGGGTAGTTTATTTTGTTCAGACATTTCTGTTTTCAGAATTTCGTACACGTACAGTTGAAACTAGAAGTCCTGTCATAAAATGCTCACAAATAGCACGTTGATCTGAGCGTTAATGTATGCGTTGTGGCCATAGTAAAGCCATCAAATTATGTACATATGGCCTGTGCACAAGCAATGTTTCAGCCATTGGACCTCCGGGTAACCCGGAGGTCCATTGGCAGAAACATTGCATGTGTTTGCTATGAGTAACCAGGAGAACTTGCCGTGCTTTGGATGCCATTCGATATGGCACTTAAGTGCAATTCCAACGCGCAATTAAGCCTAGATAAGCGCACTATTCGTGACAGGACTTCTAGTTTTAACTGAATATGATATTTAATGCAAGGAGGTACATTAAGATATATTATAATAGGTAATATACAGTAAAGTATACAATAAAATTATTATATAAATAAATAAAAAATGATTCAAAATACAATACTTGAATACTTTCCCCCAGCGAACGAGTTTTGGACGTGTTGGGGAGAATTGTAGAGGACGACTTGGGTAAAATTGCAGCGGACGATTTGGTTAGCAGATGAAATGGGTGTAATTCGAAAAAGTGGTACTGACAGGTTGCTTTCAGTCCCGTTAGAAACCAAAACAAAGTAATAATGTGTTACTTTTTGGTGCCATCTGTATTTCTGAACAGTGCTTCATAGTTTCAAACACTAAAAAAATGGAAAATAATAACCCTTTTGGATATTTACCGCCATTGAAAATGGCATGTCATCTTTTTTCGGGAACTGGGGGAATCTTCGGCCTGGGGAGAACTAGGCCCAGGGAAGAATCATCCAAAAGAAAAGCAGTACACATCTGTTAGGATATTTTAGATACGCTACGATATTCGTTTTAACTCCTGAAAATAATTCTTAAAAAAATATTAATAGATTGTTCGATATTTACTTAAAAAATATTAATATAATATATATCGTCGAGCAATTATCTCTGCAGTAAATTCACATTTGATGTGTTCTGTAATAATTACCATCTCTCATCTGTTAGAAAGGTATCCAATCACTTCGGCTCCAATTCATTTCGTCCTCTGGTCACTTCGACCTCAAAGTCATCTCTGCCCTAGTCACTTCGGTCCCTTGGTCATTTCGGTACCATTTTAAGTGTAGAGATCTATAAAGATCAGTGCATAGTTCATGTTTACAGTTAAAACTAGAAGTCCTGTCATGAAATGCGCTCAAATAACACGTTGATCTGCGCGTTAATGTACGCGTTATGGCCCTAGTAAAGCTATCAAATTCTGTACATATGGCCTGTGCACAAGCAATGTTTCAGCCAATGGACCTCCGGGTAACCCGGAGGTCCATTGGCAGAAACATTGCATGTGTTTGCTATGAGTAACCAGGAGAACCTGCCGTGCTTTGAATGCCATTCGATATGGCAATTGCGCGCATTTCCAACGCGCAATTAAGCCTAGAGAAGCGCACTATTCATGACAGGACTTCTAGTTTTAACTGTAGAAATAATGGGTAATTACCTTTATTAAGTAATGTTCAGTTATTTGTATTTACAGAGTGTACAGAAAAGTTATACATGACATTAAAAATTATCCATGTGTTCAATTTTACATACATTTAAGATGCTCTCTGAATAAGTAAGAGCATTTATTTTACTTTGAAATTTTGCAAAGTATATGCAGTCATTCATTCATATTGTTATGCACAATTCCTAGTCACCTTCCAGTTTGAGGTTCACAGGGTTTCTTTTTCTTTTCTTTTTTCTGAAACAACCACCAAACTGCAATTTTGATACTACCATAAATACGTCCACGTTTTCTAAAGCACAGAGCAGAATCCTTGTAGTTATGCGCAATTCCTAGTCCACTTCCAGTTTGATGCCCACGGGGGTCTGACCCCAGTACTCCACTTCCAAGGCATACACTCAAACCAAATAACATTACTGACCCTCGCTTCCGGCTCTCGTCGATTCATTAGCAAATAAAATTATTCAGGTCACAAGGGATTTCAAATCCCACATAATAGTCCATGTGAATCTTCGACGTGCTGAAACTTTCCTTTTATTTATTCATCATGAAAGAAAATCTACTAGACATATATCATATGTATACCTGAATATCTAATTGAGATATAAATGTTAAAAAAAAATTAAACAGAAACATGTTAAAATTCAAACAATATTTGAAAATATTTATAGAGGCCGAAATGCCCTGTATATTGGGGCTGAATTGACCTGAGGCCGTAATGACTGGGGCCGAAATGACTTGGGGCCAAAGTGACTAGAATGGGTGAGAATTGCATCCAAACTGTCCTCCAACAATTTGACCCAAACTGGATACTAATCTAACCCAAACCATCCTTTGGCAATTTGCTCCAAACTGTTCTCCAGAATAGGGGCACATGATTATTATTGATTTATTTATTGGGGTTTAATCACACTTCGATAGCCAGGGTCACTTCATGTCGGACAGTTTTACAGGTGGGAAAAGCCAGAGAGAACCACCAAGTAATTACAAACATCTAACTTACAAACAGCAAACAAGCTGGGTTAGCATTGCTTGAAGACAAGTGTACGATTGACATGCAGTATGCCTTGGTATGCAATGGCACTACGCGGGCAATGGGAATGAAGTGTATTGCCCAAGGAAACAAAGTGGTAGCCACAGGTGGGATTTGATAGAGGACCCTTTGGCTTGCAGCCTACACCTCTAACTACTGAGCCCTTTAACCTTCAAAACTGTATAGTACCAGCTAAAACATGTTGTAGAATGACCACGTGAAAATTTCACAAGTACATAGTTTCATTATCATTTTGTGATATTTGTTTTTGCTGTACAGTGGAACCCTGTTATTTGAAGAGGCACTTTGCCAATAAAATTATTCAATTAGCAGGAGTATTCAATTAACAGGGATTGTGTCACTTTCCTGTATTCCAGAGATAAACTTAGCATTTATTCTATTATATTTTGTTTGGCTGCATTTATGAACTGACCTTCATGAAACTTCTTGGGTACCTTTGTTATCACCTTGGGACAAGAATGAGTGTTTTTGGGTGCGGTCCAAAATACAAGATGGCTACCAGTGGCCTTTTTGTACCGAAATTAGGTACAATCAGTTTTTTGTTCAGAACTTCTATACAGCTTGGGCTTGAGGCCGTATTTATGAACCGATCTTTACAAAAGTTCTTGGGTACCTTTGTTATCACCATGGGGTGAGAATGTGTGTATTTGGGGGGAGTCCAAAATTCTAGATGGCCGCCGGCAGCTATTTTGTACTGAAATTACTGCAATCAGTTTTTTGTACAGAACTTCTGTTTGAAATTTCTGATTTGAATAAATTTGTGTATGGTTGTTTAGTAACATGGAATACATCACTTGTAATACAGGTTTTTTTCTCGTACAGAAATTATGCAAATTAGATGAACTTTGATTTATTCAGTGCTACTTACACACAGTAAGTGCACATGTCAACACGGCGCGGGCTAGGGTCTGTATTTATGAACCGATCTTCACGAAGCTTCTTGGGTACCTTTGTTATCACCTAGGGACGAGAAGGAGTGTTTTGGGGTGCAATCCAAAATTCAAGATGGCTGCCAGTGGCTATTTTGTACCAAAATTAAGTCCAATCAGTTTTTTGTACACAATTTCTATAAGGCTCAGACTAGAGGCCGTATTTATGAACCGATCTTTATGAAACGTCTTGGGTACCTTTGTTACCACCGTGGGACGAGATCAAGTGTTTTTGAGTGCAGTTCGAAATTCATTATGGCCACCAGCAGCCATTTTGTACCAAAATTAGTGCAATCAGTTTTATGTACAGAACTTCTGTATGAAAGTTCTGATTTGAATAAATTTTTGTATGAATGTTTAGTGACATGGAACACATCACAAAAATACTGTTTAATACAGGTTTTTTTCTTATGCAGACATTATGCAAATTAAATGACCTTTGATTTATTCAGTGCTACTTATACACTGTAAGTGCATATGTCAATACGGCTAGTGCTGGAGGCTGTATTTATGAACCGATCTTCATGAAACTTCTTGGGTACCTTTGTTATCACCTTGGGATGAGAACGAGTGTTTTTGGGTGCGGCCCGATATTAAAGATGGCTGCCGGTATTCACACTGTTGCTTACTGTGGTGAAGTCTCTTTATCATTACCAAGCTACCTACTACAGTTAAAACTAAAAGTCCTGTCATGAAATGCGCACAAATAGCACTTCGATATGCGCGTTAATGTACGCGTTATGGCCCAAGTAAAGCTATCACATTCTGTACATATGACCAGTGCACAAGCAATGTTTCAGCCAATGGACCTCCGGTTAACCCAGAGGTCCATTGGCAGAAACATTGCATGTGTTTGCTATGAGTAACCAGGAGAACCTGACGTGCTTTGGGTGCCATTCGATATGGAAATTGCGCGCAATTCCAACGCACAATTAAGCCTAGATAAGCACACTTTTGGTGACAGGACTTCTAGTTTTAACTGTAAATACCAAAGGGAAGATTTTTCAGCGCATTCTTATTACTTCAGCACCCATAATTCTCAATTATGGCATTAAAACCACGCACATACTGCTTAAATCTATTTACATAATCAGAATACTCCACCAGGGGTGCAGTGGCTCAGTAGGTAGAGGTGCAGGCTGCAAGCCGAGAGATCCTCGGTTCGAATCCCACCTGCAGCGACAGCTTTGTGTCCTTGGGCAAGACACTTCACCCCCACTACCCATGTGGGGGCAAGGTATGCTGTGTACTAAGGCATACAGCATGTTCTTGGTGAACCTGTCTTCAAACAAGGCTAACCCTTGTTGTGTAGTATGATGGGGAGCTCACTGTTGCTTTCCATTGCTCAGTGGTTCTCCTGGGGTACTCTAGTTTCCTCCATCTGTAAAACTGCCATGGTCACAATAAGCTGTTGTGCAGATAAATATGACCTCAAACACCAATAAATAAATAATAAAAAGAACACACACCTCATATCCGTTTCTCTCCTGTTTTCATTCACCTTGGTATCCCTCGGTTTGCCTCGGTGTTAAGTATGCCCGCCAGAAAAGGAGTGATTTCTTTTTCTAAAAGAGCAAAACAAGAAACAGTAATTTTTAACAGGTAGTAACAAAATAATTTTCATGAAGCGCACAATTTTATGTTAGTTAATAGCTGAAAAAACGCAGGGTGGTATTTGCAAATCTTACTTTATTACTGGCACCAGGTACTGGTAATGAACATTGTTGTTTGTCATCAATACTTGATCAAGTTTCTGACAAAGCACATTATCCTATTCCAATATGTTAGCTACTGTACATAAGCACACACTTTGATGTTAGTTTACCATTATACTGGTGCTTAGCCAGGATATCTAAGTTACATGTAGGGGCAAGAGTAGACATGTATCTAATGGGAGTGGGGCCGGGTCATAAAGAATATGATGCACAGAATCACCTGTGCCACATAGCAGTGAGATAGGGGTGAGGACAAGAGGGTGTGTGACCTTCTCATCAGTGGAGGGGTTGGGTGCACCCCCCCCTCCAAAAAAAAAAAATTGAAATTCAAGACAGTAAAACACAGTTACCTTGACTCTGTGTCCATTTGTGTCCATAGTAAGTTGCGAACAAGCATAAATATCTAGATATTAAAATGTCTTTTAAGATTTCATTATGTGGGTTAACAGGAGAGAGGGGTGGGGGCATGAATGAAATGGGGAGGGCATGTGCCCCCTCCAGCCCCCAGCCTACAGTGTGGCCGCCATGGACTGGTCACTTTCCATGGGTAGGCAGGATTTCTGCGGATGGAAGGATATTAATTTTCAAACACTGTTTACAGCAATAATCATCAAAAATTTAATTAATGAACCACAGGATACAATTCGGTGCTTCATTAATTAAAATTTTATTGATGATGATTTTCTATTACATGGAAAAAGCATGCATGGACATCATACACTGCCCATGCAAGGATTATGACCAGCAACTGTACTGTATGTCTGTGTCACTGCTATGAGCAGGGACTAATCTAAATGGGTGGGTGTGTTTACAAATATTAATATTTTTTTAACACCTGATAACAAAATAATATAAGTTGATAAACACCCACACAACTGACTTTTAGTTACAATACTCCTAATTCCTATTAAACATATATGAATGTTTATTAATTTTGTGGAATTTTTACTTGGGCCTGTATGTTTGTTAAAATTGCCCTTCCACTACGGAGGACTTTTTGAAATCAGTCTATACTGGATTGTGTGATATTCCTTTGTGTAAGAGAGTGTATTCATTGTAATAATATTCATGCATAAGTTCATGTTCTTGGTTTGTTTTAGGCCTCATAATCTACAGAATAGCATGGGTGGCGGTGTATTCCATCTCTTGAGTGCAAGAAGGCTTTGCAATGCTATATCATAAGCCTTGTTGCACTCCAGGGACAAATTTATCAATTATAATAACATGGGTAAAATATCGGACATGAACCATTTAATTTTTCTTTTTTTAGCTCACTTCGACAAAGTCAAGCAGGGCTTATCTCATCACTCTCCGTCCATTGTCCATCCATCTGTCATCCATCAACACCATGTTTTGGTCAATTCAAGTTAAAGTTTGTGTGAGTAATGGTACCAAAGGGGTATTACATTTTTGTTTAACTCAACATGCCCAGCCCCATAGGTAGGGGGTGGGGTAAAATGCTCCCAAAATATTTTTAAAATCTTATGAACCAACGTGTACAGTGGCTTGATATTCGTTATGGAGCTACCTTTTGAGGTGTAGAATCACGTCTGTTCAAACGTACTTTGTGAAGCAATATTTGGCTTTGTAATGGCAGGGGTTAGATTTTTGGTACCACCCAAAATTTCTGTTTTTCGAACCGATGGTCCGATTTGAATGAAATTCAGTATGTGGCAATATTGGGTCATAAGTACTTGCCTCATGCAAAAAAATCCTGCATCCCCATGGAAACCCCAGAAGCAATTTTCTTTAAAAATCTTCTTCAGAACCACGAGTCAGAATTTTTTAATGTTTGGTACCCTCATTGTTATGATGGTCAGATTCAAGACTGTTCAAACCAAGTCCCTATGTTAATATTTGGGCTTCCTTTGGTAGCCCAAATTTTAACTTAGGGCTCTATGGGGAAGTTTTTTTAAAAAAAATCTTTTTCTTCAGATCCACCAGTCAGAATGCTTTCGTATTTGGTATACAGCATCTCTAAGGGGGTGGAGGGTGGAGGTGGGGTGGGGGTGAGATTTAAGTTTGTTCAAATCGGGTCTGTAGGTTAAAGTTTGGGCTCGCTATGGTAGCCCAAAGTTTAACTTAGTGCAATATGAGGAAACTTCTTTAAAATTTTGTTCTTCAGATCCACCAGTCAGAATGCTTTCATATTTGGTATACAGCATCTCAAAGGAGATCAGATTCAACTTTGTTTAAATCGAGTGCCTGGGTTGATATTTGGGCTCCCTATGGGAGCCGGAATTGGCCAAGTAGCTGAAGAATTAGACATTTTTTATTCAGTACCCTCTAGAGGTGAAGAGTAATCTACATAGGTTGTATCAATGGGCTTGAGAGGGGAGCTCCACATTTTAAATCATGATCAACTAAAGAAAAGGCATGATGCTTGGACTGTTTTTCCCACTCCTAACGGGCTCAAAGATTTGAAGTGTATCCTATGGTGATGGATTGCTTAATGTAGATTCGTTCTTGGACTCTCATATCATGTTCTGTTCTCTGTTTATATCGTGTTCTGTTCAAGGTGAGCGCTTCAGGCCCTGTGGGGCCTCTTGTTTATATATTTATTGGGTTTTAACAACACTTTCTAAAGCCAGCAGCTATAAGTTTCTTCTCTCCTTGAACCAAGCTTCTTGCCCAACTGCAGTACTCATGGTTCACTGAGCTTTTAGCTCACCTGACTTTCAGTCGGGGTGAGGCATAGTGATCACTCGCCGTCCGTCGTCCATGAACATGGTGTTTGCGTTTTCTCCTCCAAAACTGCTGAACCGATTTAACCCTTTACCCAACGAATCGCCCGCATCCGCCCGCGTAATATGCAAATTCAGCAGTTGATAAAATATTATTTTTCAAAATATTTCGACAAAACCATATCATGTGACTCCTCGTTGGAACGAGCTCGTCGAGCTCATTCCAACGAGGGGTCACATGATATGGTTTTGTTGAAATTTTTTGAAAAATTTGAAAAAATGGTATTTAAAAATATAAATTTTGATATCGTCTGCGTTGGGTAAAGGGTTAAGTGAAAATTGAGATGCTTGTTTGTTATGACATTGCATTTTGATTTTGTTTAAATCAAGTTGCCCTCCCCCTCAGTAGGGCCATGCCCAAAAATTTTGCCTAAATCTTAAAAAATCTTCTCATGAACCAGGAGTAGCAGAGATTTGATATGTGGTGTGCTGCTTCCTTTTGAGGTGTAGACTCAGTTTTGTTCAAGAGAAGTTTGTGGGTCTCTATTTCGCTTCATTATTGGAGGGCAAGTATTTTTGCCCCGCCCAAAATTTCTGTTTTTCGAACCAAGAGGCTGATGTGAACCAAATTTAATTTGTGGGTTTATTTGGTCATAAGTAATTAATTTATGCCCCAAAATATTTTCCCATCCCCCCTTGGGAACCGCAGGAGCTAAAAATAGAACAAAATTCAAAACGCACATATCTCCAAAACTACATGGCACTGAGAATTCTTATTTGGTGTGAAGCTTCCTGGGGACCACCAGAATGGAATGGTCTAAACAAATTTCTGTCAGTTCTATCATGGCGTACTTTTTCGGGACTTTGAAAAAATGCTTAGTCAGCGTTCTGTAACAATGTGGGTAATGGAGAAAGCATTTAAGACTCTTCTTCACCCAATTCACTCCCCCAAAACCTTTCAAATTTCACATATACCATCTTTGGAAGATTTTTGTTTACACGTTCATTGAAATCAAATCCCTGGGTCCATATTTGGGCTCTCTATGGGAGTCCAAATGTTGAAATTAGTGCGGTATGAGGAATTTTCTTTAAAAATCTTTTTCTTTAGACCCACCAATCAGAATCTTTTGATATTTGCTATGCACCATCATTAGGCGGGTGAGATTTAAGTTTGTTTAAGCCAAGCCTATATTTTGGCTCACCAGGGTTTCGCAAATTGCGAGAACGGTGATTTCATTCCTGTTATGTTCTTGCAAATGCTTGTTAAGAAGATCCATATTTACCATTCCCGCAAAAATATAAGCATTTTTTGATCAGATAAAATTTAATAAAATTAAATTAATTTTAGAGCTGAAACGATTAAATGGTTTTCGTGATTGATTAATCGCATGGATTAACCTTGGTTAACCGATTAATCACTTGCACCAATAGGTAGCTGAATAATTGCTGTACCGTTGACCATTTACATGTATATAATTAAAACTTTACTCAGCATAATGGACAAAACCGGTCAGCGCCATATACAAACATGTCCATTCAAATTTTATTATATTTTCAATTTTTGTCTCAAAACATAGCTTATGACACATCATTGGAACAAGCTCATTGAGCTTGTTCCAATAGGGGGGGGGGGGGGTCATAAGCTATGTTTTTGAGACAAACATTGAAAATCTTCAGTAATTCAAGAATTTCTTGTGCAAGTATCGTCTTCTACCTGCATTTGGTGAAGGGTTGAGAATGACTGTTTTCAGCTACTGATACAGTATAATGATCATGCAAGTGAACAAGTATTTTGGCACGTAACTGGCATGCATTTCTCTGTCTCATGCAATTGATGTGAGCCAGTGTGACAATATTTGCCTGTTTTGGAGCAAGTTTGTTCCATAGTTAACCCATACAGGGTATTTTTTGTTTTTAAAAATTTGATTAGCAGTTTCCATCTTGGTTTCAAAAAGTGATGATAAATAGTGAATATAAGTTTACCCAATATGAAAGGAAAATGGTAAGCAATTGGACATTTTTGTATAGCATTTTGCGATGTGAATCCAGCCGTCAAATACCCTGCCATATAATGTAACACCGTACTTCAAAGGTAACGGTTAACCGATCAATTACTTTTTTTATCAATCAAGATATTGATCGTTGGTTAGTCGATTAATCGGTTAACCGTATCAGATCTAATTAATTTCTATAAACATGATTACTGCAATAGCCTTTGATGTGGTGGTTCAACAATCTAACAATCTGTGTATTTGAAGATAAATAAGCATAATTCATGTGATTAAGACACATGTTGGAAATGGATCCCACAAAAAATATATTTGTGAAACCCTGGCTCACTGTGGGAGCCTGAATTATAACTTACATGTAGTTCGAAATGAGGAATTTTCTTTAAAAGACTTTTTTTCAGATCCGGCAGTCAGAAAGATTTGATGTTTGGTGTTGCAGCATCCTTACAGGGGGAGGGGTGGGGGGGAGGGGAGGAGATTTAAGTTTGTTTACGCCAAGTCCCTGTGTTTATATTTGGGCTCACTGTGGGAGCCTGAATTATAACTTAGTTCAAAATGAGGAATATTCTTCAAAAGTATTCTTCACATTTAGCAGTCAGAATGTTTTGATATATACAGCATCCTTGTGGAGGTGAGATATAAGTTTGTTAAAGCCAAGTCCCTGTGTTCATACTTGGGCTTCCTGTAGGAGCCCGAATTGTACCAAATTTCTATTTTCCAAATTGAGAGGCTGATTTGAAGCAAATTTGATATGATGGGCTTATTGGGTCGTAAGTACCTAATTTATGCCAAAACATTTTCCTGTTGCCCTGTGGGAACTGCAGGATCTAAATATAGAAAAAATTTAAACCGCCCATATCTTCAAAACTACATGGCACTGAGAATTTTTATTGTGTGTGACGCTTCCTTTCGCACCGCCGAAAAGAATGGTAAAAACAAATTGCCATCAGTATCATCATACAGTTAAAACTAAAAGTCCTGTCATGAAATGCGCACAAATAGCACGTTGATCTGCACGTTAATGTACGCGTAAAGGCCATAGTAAAGCTATCAAATTCTGTACATATGGCCTGTGCACAAACAATGTTTCAGCCAATGGACCTCCGGGTAACCCGGAAGTCCATTGGCAGAAACATTGCATGTGTTTGCCATGAGTAACAAGGAGAACCTGCTGTGATTTGGATGCCATTCGATATGGAAATTGCGCACAATTCCAACGTGCAATTAAGCCTAGATAAGTGCACTATTCATGACAGGACTTCTAGTTTTAACTGTAGGGAAGTTTTCAAGGACTTGTGAGGAGTCATCATTTTAGTAATGGGAAAAACATTAAAGAATCTTCTTCTCACATACCACTGCTCCAAAGGTTTTCATATTTCGCATATAACATCTTTGGAAGATTTATTCACATGTTTGTTGAAATCAAATCCCCGGGTCCATATCTGGTCTCTCTATGATTAGATCAGTGCAATATGAGGAATATTTTTTTTAAAAATCTTCTTCTGATCCACTCTTCAGAATATTTTGATATTTGGGATGCTGCATCCTTAGAGGGGTGAGATTCAAGTTTGTTCAAGCCAAGTCCCTGGGTTCATATTTGGGCTCCCTGTGAGAGCCCAAATTACAACTTAGTTCAATAAGAGGAATATTCTTTAAAATCCAGTAGTCAGAATCTTCTGATATTGGTATATAGCATCCTTAGGGATGTGAGATTCAAATTTGTTCAAGCCAAGTCCCTGGGTTCATATTTGGGATCTCTGTGGGAGCCTGAATTATAACTTAGTTCAATATGAGGAATATTCTTTGAAAATCCTTTTTTTGAGATCCACCGGTCAGAATCTTGGGATATTTTGTAAAAACTTTTCTTATGAGGGGCAGATGCAACTAAATGTTCAAATAAATTCCCAGGGTTGATTTTTAGGTTACCATGTCAGGTGAATACCATCAGGCCCTCTAGGGGCTCTTGTTTGTTTTCTGTTTGACAACATTGCCCTGGCTCTTCTATCTATATTTTTCATTTTAAGTTTGTCACTACTTTTATGTAGGCTTCCAAAATGTGTTACTGCATGTCTCAGTCTGTCTTCAGATGAAATGTTTCTTTGCTTTTCATTTGCGTGGCTCAACATTTTAAATAATTTGCAGCTATCTTTCGCCCTCCAACCCCTCCCCCTACCCCCTACCCCTCTACCCCCCCCCCCCCCCCCCACACACACACACACATATATACAAAAGTCTGGGCTGGCAAGTATTGAGTTGTTTATCAAAGAAGTGGTACTCGAGTACTACGAGTACTGAGTACTTTGGACCCAGCCTATCACAAATATATTAAACATCAAGGAGTATATTATATACTTGAAACAAATACAGCACAGTGGCTGTGTACTGCTCACATTCCATGGATGGGCAATATTTCCACGGATACAATAATATTTGATGTCAAACACTAACTATAGGTATAATCATCAAAACCCGGTGCTTCATCAGTTAAAATTTTGTAGATGGTGATTTTTATTGACTGGTAAACGCATGAGTGGACATCACTGCCCGCGCGTGTATTACAACCCGTCCACAGCGACTGTACTGTAACTTGTCCTCTTTGTGAACATATTTTTTACAATTTCACTCATTTTGACAGAATGCATGCCTGTGGGGATTACAACCAAAATAGTGAAAGTGCACTTGTGGATATTTGCAGCACAAGCACAGCACTAATGAATCAATATTTGATGATTTTAGGAATTTTAACAGTGTCATGAGACACCACAGTAGCAATTACTGGTCATTCTGTTGGAAAAAAATCACTGTTTTATGACTCGAGGTGCCTTAACTGAGAAAACTTAGGCTTTTTCTTACAGAGATTGCAAAATATCAAACACAATGTGAAATGTGTTCAGAAGCAAGAATGTGACTAAAAAACAATGGAAATTCATGTCACCATCAATTTATTTATAAATTAATATAGTTTTTTAGCTCACCTGAGCGAAGCTCAGTGGGAGCTTTACTGATCACATTCTGTCCGCCGTCCGTCCGGCGTTAACTTTACATTATTAAAATGTTGGGTAAATGTTTATTACCTAATGCCAATTCAGATTTGTTCAAATGAAGTTGCCCCCTTCTCTTGGGTATTGCCAGTCCCCAAGGGGCACCAAAATCTTCTTCTCGTGAACCAGCAGTAGCAGAGAATTGATATATGGTATGCAGCTTCCTTTTAAGGTGTAGACTTGGATTTCTTTAAGAGAAGTTTGATGGGCTATATTTGGCATCGTTATGGGAGGGGCAAAATTTTTGGCCCCACCCAAAATTTCTATTTTCCGACCCGAGAGGCTGATTTGAACCAAATTTTATGTGAGGGCTTATTGGGTCATAAGTACCTAATTTATGTATTTTCTTTTTCTGTTGACCCGTGGAAACCGCTAAAAATAGAAAAAATGTAAAATGCCATATCTCCAAAACTGCACGGCACTGAGAATTTTTATTTGGTGTGAAGCTTCCTTAGGACCAACAGAAAGGATTGGTCCAAAATATTTCCCATCGGTTTTATCATAGGGTACAGTTTCGGGACTTTGAAAACACTTTTTAACACTGTAGGCAATGGGAAAAACATTAAAAAAATTTCTTCTCTAGATCCTGCAGGCAGAATCTTTTGATATTTGGTATGCAACATTTTAAGATGGATCTGATTCGAGTTTGTTCAAATCGGCCCCCCTGGGTTTATATTTGGGCTCAGTATAGGAGCACGAATTCACACTTAGTGCATTTCAGGCAAATTTCTTAAAAAATCTTCTTCACAAGATTCAGCTGGTAGAATCTTTTGATATTTGGTATGCAACATTGTGGGGTGGATCTGATTCAAGTTTGTTCAAATCAGCCCCCTGGATTCATATTTGGGCTCACTATAGAAGCATTTCAGGCAAATTTTTTAAAAATCTTCTTCTCCAGATCCAGCTGGCAGAAGCTTTTGATATTTGGTATGCAACATTGTGGGGTGGATCTGATTCAAGTTTGTTCAAATCGGCCCCCTGGAATCATATTTTGGATCACTATAGAAGCCCGAATTCGAACTTTGTTCATTTCAGGCAAATTTCTTAAAAAAATCTTCTTCTTCAGATCCAGCAGGCAGAATCTTTTGATATTTGATATGCAGCGTCCTTAGGAGGGTGAGATTCAAGTTTGTTCAAATCGGCCTCCTGGGTTCATATTTGGGCTCAGAATAGGAGCCCAAAATTTGAACTTGGTGCATTTCAGGCAAATTTCTTTGAAAATCTTCTTCTCAAGATCCAGCAGCAGAATCTTTTGATATTGGGTATGCAGCATGCTTAGGGAGATTCAGGTTTGTTCAAGCCAAGTCCCCGGGTTCATATTTGGGCTCACTGTGGTAACCCAAATTACAACTTAGTTCAAAATGAGGAATTTTCTTTAAAAATCTTTTTTCAGATCCAGCAGTTGGAATGTTTCAATATTTGGTATGCAGCATCCTTAGGGGGTGAGATTCAAGTTTGTTCAAGCCATGTCCCTAGGTCAATATTTGGGCTCACTGTGGGAGCCTGAATGATAACTTAGTTCAAAATGAGGAATTTTCTTTAAAAATCTTCTTCTTCAGATCCAGCAGTCAGAATGTTTTGATATTTGGTATGCAGCGTCCTTAGGAGGGTGAGATTCAAGTTTGTTCAAGCCATGTCCCTAGGTCCATATTTGGGCTCACTGTGGGAGCTCGAATTGTAACTTAGTTCAAAATGAGGAATTTTCTTTAAAAATCTTCTTCTTCAGATCCAACAATTAGAATGTTTTGATATTTGGTGTGCGGCATCCTTAGGGGGGTGAGATTCAAGTTTGTTAAAGTCAAGTCCCTGCGGTCCTATATGGGCTCCCTGTGGGAGCCCGAATTATAACTTAGTTCAATGTGAGGAATATTCCTTAAAAATCATTTTTTTATATCCACTTGTCAGAATCTTTGGATATTTGGTATAAGTTTTCTTAGGAGGAGTAGATGAAACTTGTTGAAATCAATTCTCTGGGTTGATATTTAGGCTACCATGTCAGGTGGGAGTCCTCAGGCCCCCTGGGGCCTCTTGTTTTAAGAAAAAATGCATACTGGGATGTTGGGGGGGGGGGGCACATCCAGGGCTATAATTTACCCCATCACTAGGTAAAAGAATATTTGACATCATTTGTTGAGATAAAATGGCACCTTCTATTGATAGCCTCAGCCCGGGCTCATAAGAATCTGAGAATCGATTCCCGTAGAGATCCGTGCAACAAAACCAGTGCGAAACAATGTAGCTTCTCGTAACATTGCTGCTAGGATTCACATGAAAAGAACTGAGTCAGTTTAACCCTTTACCTAACACACAGGCAGCAAATTAACCAATACAACACTAACATAACCTGAAATATTGTGACACTGGCAATAACATTTGTACAAATATGGCTCTCATTGGAACCGGCTCTCATCAGCCTGTTCCAGTAACACCAATAATTATCATGCTAGATGAATATTGTTTATTTTTAGCTCACCTGACTGTAAGTCGGGGGCGCTTAAATGATGACTTTCTGTCTGTCGACCATCCGTCCGTCCTGTCCAGCGTGAACTTTCTCCTCATAAACAACTGAGCCGAATTGAACCAAATTTGATATTCATGTTCCTTATCATATATGAATTCCAGTTTGTTCAAATAAAATTGCCACACCCGCAGGGGGCCCCAAGCTTTTCTCTGATTGCATGCATAAATTGTTTTCCAAAATTGAAAAAAAATCTTCTCCAGAACCATGTATAAGAATCTTTTTATACTTGGTATACAGCATCTCTAGGGGTGGGGGGAGGGGGGATAGGTTCAGGTTTGTTCATATCAAGTCCCTGAGTTATTATTTGGGCTCCCTATGGGCACCCAAATATCAACAGTGCAACATGAGGAAATTTCTTTGAAAACCTCCTTCAGATGCACCAGTCAGAATGCTTTCATATTTGGAATGCAACATCTCTAGTGGGGGGGGGGGGGGGGGAGGATTGAAGTTTGTTTGAATCGGGTCTCTGGGTTAATATGTGGTCTATCTATTGAAGCCCAAAGTTTAACTTAGTGCAGTGAGGAAATTTCTTTAAAACTCAGAATCCTTTCATATTTGGCTTACAGCATCTCTAAGGGGGTCAGATTCATGTTTGTTCAAGCCAGATCTGGGTTAATATTTCAGCTCATTATGGGAGTGCAAGCAACATGAGAAAATTTCTTTAAAAATCTTTTTCTTCAGACCCACTAGTTAGAATGCTTTAATATTTGACGTACAACATCTCTGGGGAGGTCAGATGTAAATATGTTCCAGTTTGGTTCCTGCCAGTCAGAACCCTTTCATATTTGGTATCGCAGGAAGGGGGGGGGGGGCAGATTTGAGTTTGTTCATTTTGGGTCCGTGGCTTAATATTTGGGCAGGGGTGGGTTAGGTTCGAGGTTGTTGATAAATGTTCAAATCCATTCCTTAGAGCTTTTCCATAAAATTTGCCTTTTAAGCTGCAGTGACACAACAAACCTTGGAAGTTCGGCAGTATTTTTTGTCTACAGCTGTCAGAATTGGAAGCAATCAGGAAGACCTATGCTAATAATCATCTGACATGGACACTAGAATTATGAATAATTTCATAACATTATTCCTATGTAGTGTCCATGAACCTTGACTAACTGAATCTGACCCAAAATACTTCTCTGAACCACCTCACCAGGTGAGCGATTAAAGCCCCTGGGGGAGGGGGAGGGGGTAAAAATCAGTAGTTGGTGTTGTAAAAATAAAAAGCTGTATTGGGAAAAGGGTTAACATGTATTATCAGGATGCAACAGGGGTTCAATCATACTGACCTAATAGGATTCTGGCCCATAGCAGATTTCCGCAAGATTCCAAATGGATTCTCCCAAATTTAGAGGAACTATAAGCCCTGCACAACCCCAATTTTGAAACAAAATTGACATATTGTTTTATGGTGGTGGGGCATTATTTATCTTGCTGTATAATTAATTAAAACAGATTTTGTGAAAAGGTTTTGTATGCTGATGCAGATTTTAGCTTTATTTTGGGATTTGGGTAGTTTCAAAGAAAGCTGTGAATTCTTATCCCTACCCCTCCCCCCCCCCCCCCCAACTTATTAGGTAACAGAGTAGAAATTCTGTCGGTTAATACCAGTTTTTAAGCCCATTTCACACAGATTGGACAGTTCTCTTCAAAAGAACAAATTTCCCAAGTTTTGGACTAGACAGAAGCCAAAAGTTGAATTCTATTGCAGAAATGACTCTTTCATTACATGAAAGAGGTAAATGTATCTTTGGTAGGGTTGGGTTTGCTCATGGGTATAAATAACTGTTGTAAATATTTTAATTAGATTTACCTGCCTCGAAAAGTTGCGCTCGGAAACTATGTAATTCCCAAAAAACTAAGCAGTCTTGGGAAAATAAATTGTTTCAATAAACATTTGAAGAAGTCTGCTGACATTTTGCATTACTGTTGAATGTTCCAGATGAATAAAGAGGATGATTTGAGGACTTTTAGAACCTAAAAATCTGTTTGACTATTGATGTGTTTTGTTTGGGAATTCCCTGAGAAATATGAACATGTGACCAGCACTTCCCTTTCTGTTAGTTTTTCTTTTAATTGTTGCATGGCCTCCTGATTTAAAATCAGAAAAAGGTTGTCTGAAGGGCTATACTTGACAAAAAATATGTGAATGCCAAATTTAAAATGATGCGACCATATTTTTTTTTCGCCTGAACGTAATGCTCGCCTATGGGAAAATATTTAGTACTGTGAAACGTATTCATGTTTGGCTGAAATTAAACAATTGCAGGAATTCGATTGAATAAACCAAAATGTTTTTGGAGTAATGGTTGCGGAATGAAATAGTTCAATATGTTGGATACTTTGGGGTTCCTTCTTACGCCTTGCGTACTGTCATATTATTTTTTTTATCAATTCTACGTGTTAATGAGAATTTGGAGAAGAAAATGCATGACAATGAAGTACAGGCTAGCGAATAACCGGGCGATTTTCCTTTGAGTGTTATTATTGTTCATGATGAACGTATATGTCGCTTGTGGGGATATTAAATTCCCACTACTTGGTTGTGTAGGTTAGAGCAGGCTGCTAACCGTGTCGTTTAGGCATGCTACTTGTATTTGTGTGTGGTTTTGGCATGTTTGGCGTGTTTGTTGTATGTGAACTTTGAGTTGTGGCAACTACAGTAACCGTTACTACAGCGGCTGTTATGTTAACCCTTTGAACACGAAAGACCGTTTTTATAGGTCCAGGATCATAATACGACCTGAATTCATAGATAAATAGATAATGGTTCAACGAATTTGTGTGGTAGCCAATCAGGATTTTCAATGTGGAGACCAAATGCTGCACGTTGAAAATATTGATTGGTCTTCCATAATTAACGGATACAGGCTCTACCAGTTGACTGCTCTGAACTGGTATGCAATATACCATCAGGACCCAAAGGGTTGAGAAAACTTCTCTCATATAGAGGTCTAGAAGGACGGATTGGGATGCATGGTCAAGAGTCCGTTATGATGGGTATATCACTACATTGCTCAGCATAAATAGCTTGTGATGCGTCAGCCGTGTCTTCCTTGTGAAGTTTCTGTCAGGTGATTTTGTATCACTCAGCATGTGGTCCAGGTTACTTACGAGAGTCGAGAAAGATCTGAGATACACATGTTAACCATATGTCAGGTGTTGGGTTAAAGAGACATGGGGCGGTCAAAGGATATCAGGGAACCGTCCACAATCACCCATTAATGTTCCCTGTCAGAATTAATGTGTCAGTCCTCGTTCGTTGAGAAATTTGTCATTGTGTGTTTGTTATTTTTGCGCCGATTTTTTGTCAGACATCTTGTGGTGTGCCTTGGAAAACTATCTGTGAATAAATATGTTATTTGACTGGAGACGTCATGGCCGTGAAGACGATGTGTTGTGTGGTGTGGTGAACGTCGGTACGTCGTTTTTGTTGCAGATGTCATTGGTTTTTGTACCGGGACATTTACTGTCGGATGTGCTAAGGAGAGCTTGTTGGCCGGTTGCGTGTGTATAGGCATTTCGTGTGTTGAATGTATCTAAGCAGTTTGAACAGTATGGATTGGTGTCTTTATCCAACTGCTGTAATAGTGTGGGCGAACCAGGTTGCTTTGTGTTCTAGGAACTGTTGGGTACACCGTCGACGGCGTACGTGGCTGAGGCAGGTGCTGGTATAAGGCGATTCCTTTTATATTTTGATGTTAGTAGAGCAGTGCCCCATTAGAGAGAAACCGTGTGTCGTTTGTGGCCACATAATTCTTATACCGGTTTAGTACGTTGGAGAGTATGTAAGCTGTTATCCGCTGCTTAGTGGTTCCCTCTGGGTACAGCCGGCTTCATCCATCTGTAAACCTGTCCGACACGGTGTGATCCTGGCTGTTTGAAGTGTCGTTACACCCAAATAAATAACCAAACAATCAGTATGTACACTGTCCCTGTTAGGTTTACAGGCCTGTTAGGGATACCCCCACTGATAGACGCAAAGTTGAGTTGTATGCTCTGGTAGAGGTGCATGTACAGATAAAGGAGAGTTTGCTCAACGTGGTGGCTTTTCGTCCGGGTCGGTGAATAAAGAAGTGAAGGAGATGAATTGTCGGATTGTGTTGTATTGATTTTCTGTGGGGAGGATAATTTGTGTGATTCGAGTGGGAATGTTCCCCCTCGGCGGTGAGTGGCATAGTACGGACACGATGCCGGTCGTAAAGTGTCAGTTCCATCCGGTCATTTGTGAACGTAGGCAGTAGCTACGAGGGGTCAGATGCTTCCGTGCTCGAGAGCTTGCGTTCTGCATGGGTGCAATTATCTTTGAATAAATGATAATATTGAACATGAACAATTTCCCGCGTTTATGTCCGAGCGTGTGTGTGGGGGTGGGGGTGGGGTGGTGTTGAACTCCAGCGTCGACAGATGATGCCGACCGACCAGGTGAGAATGTTCCCCCTCAGCGGTGAGTGGCATAGTATGGTCACGATGCCGGTCGTAAAGTGTCAGTTCCATCCGGTCATTTGTGAACGTAGGCAGTAGCTACGAGGGGTCAGATGCTTCCGTGCTCGAGAGCTTGCGTTCTGCATGGGTGCAATTATCTTTGAATAAATGATAATATTGAACACGTACAATTTCCCGCGTTCATGTCCGAGCGTGTGTGTGGGGGTGGGGGTGGGGTGGTGTTGAACTCCAGCGTCGACAGATGATGCCCGTCCGACCAGGTGAGACTGTGGGAGGTGAGCGACGTTTTGACTAAGGTCTGTTTGATATGCAGAAGAACAGTGAGGTTGAGTTGATGTTTGGACTTCGTTTGTGGTAAGAAACGTACGTCAGTCATAAACTCTCTCGGAAGTTTACTGTTATTGATTCTATATTTGGCTGCGTTAGGGGACTTGAATCTTGATAGTGTTTCATGGAAAGTAGCCGGCATAATTAAGCCCTCGTCTTCGTTGGGCAGAGAATAATATATATTGTCAGATATGACATATCTGACAATATATATTATTCACTACCCAACGAAGACGAGGGCTTAATTATGCGGGATACTTTCCATGAAACACTAGCAAGATTGTGTTGGACAGACAATATGATAGATAA
Source organism: Pictodentalium vernedei (assembly GCA_031216915.1). Classification (NCBI taxonomy): domain Eukaryota; kingdom Metazoa; phylum Mollusca; class Scaphopoda; order Dentaliida; family Dentaliidae; genus Pictodentalium; species Pictodentalium vernedei. Next base: position 392,589,898 of record CM062297.1, read on the forward strand.
CCCACTTGTCTATTTGGCGTGACGAGCTAGATATCTTATGTTAGATGCTTCAGCTGCTTATATATGAGCCTGGGCGCTTCGTTGTACTCGATATCATGTCACATTTTACTCGAGACCATGTAAACATGGAAGTCCGACATTGTGGGAAAACGGGAGATCGGGGTCTGATTCCTGAGATGTACCTGTATTGGAGTGTAATGTGAAGCAGTGTCCGAAACTGGAGGTGTAAAAATAATTCTAAGTAGACTCACAGGTGCATCACGACGAGAACTATGGTATTAGATGGCGGGTAGAATGAATGTGAAATTCAAACTGGAGTATTTATTTATTTATTGGGATTTAACAAAACTTTCGACAGCAAGGGTCATCTCGTGTCGGACTGTTTTAAGGGTGAAGGAAGCCGGAGTACCCGGAGAGAACCACCGAACAACGGCGAGCAACTGTCAGACTCCTCAACATACCAACTCCACACAAGCAGGGTTAGCATTGGTTGAAGGCAAGTGCACCATCGACGCGCAGTATACCTCAGTACACAGCGTCACCGTGCCCCCTCGTTGGCAATGGGGGTGAAGTGTCTTGCCCAAGGTCATAACGCGGTTGCCTTCAAACTGGTATAAACATTAGAGCTATTGAACTAATTCACTAACTAGTGATCATTTGTGCTTTAAAATACAGAAAACAGTTTTTAATTGATATCCACATAAGAGAAAAATATCCTATCCGTTGGCTTTCTGAAAAAATATTTTTCGGTATTTTCACCCTTTTTACCCCCCCCCCCCCCCCCCCCCCCCCAAAAAAAAAACAAAAAAAAAAAACAAAAAAAACAACATTTAATCAGGGCTCTTGACGTTTGAATTGTGTTAATATTTAATGATAACTTCCCATAAAAAATACAGATGTATGTTGTGAACTCCTCTAATGAATACTTATCTGAAATTTTATAGTTATAATTTAATTATTCTGGTCATTTTAAATTATAAGTAAAGAAATCTATCCAAAAAACATTAATATCTAACAACAAAGCTTCAAACGCGGCTTTACAATGCGATTTATGTGCTTTAGTATCAGTATGATGCTATTAATTAATTCCGAGAGAGCCTTCTTTCGTCTAATTAAAATGATATCCTGAGTATGCTGTATATTCCTTTACAAAAGACGTTTTGGTGAAAACACTCTTACTGTTTATTGTTTTGATATGGAGTTGTATCCCCTCATAATGGAATGGCCAGTATGTTTTGTTTTTGTGGGGTTTTCTTGCACTGTTCTTTCAATATATTATAGTTAATCTCTCCTGTAACGGTGTGGAGCCAAACTTACGAGCTCCAATAGGTCATCAAAGATAGTCGAAGGAATAACGTATTTACTCTTTTATCTTACGAATAGACAGTATTCGGCCTCGTAATATACAAACAGATTGAGATGTTGAAAAAAATCTTTTTCTAAACATTCAGCAAACCCATATCACGTGATCCATCATTGGGACGAGCTCGCCAAGCTCGTCCCAATGAGGATTCCATGATATAGTTTTGTTGAATTTTTGTTGAAAAATTAAAAAAAAACAATATTTGAAATAATATATTTTGATTTTTGTCTGCTTTGAGTAAAGGGTTAAGGCGGTATACATATACTTCTGCGTGTAAGAAAACTGGGTAGTTATTGATGAGGCAACGTGATGATTCTATATTCCTGACGGGGGGGGGGGGGGGGGAGAGTTAGTGGTTACGGCATTGTACGTCAATCCGAAAGTTTCACGGATCGATCCCTCCTGGGATAACTTTGTTGTGTCCTTGGGCAAGACACTTCATCTCCATTGCCCACGTGACGGCACGGCGGCGATGCGTACTAAGGCGTACAGCACGTCGATGGTGCGCTTGCCTTCAGCCAATGCTAACCCTACTTGTGTGTGGTTAGCAGGTTTGGGTGTCTGGCAGTTGTTCACCGCAGCTCGGAGGTTTTCTCCGGGTACTCCGGCTTCCCCAAATTGTGAAACTGCCCGGAACGAGTTGATCCTGACTGTCGAAAGAGCCGTTACTCCTCAGTGAAAATATTACTGAGGGAGATCAGTATACGAATTGGGGGTTGTATAATTATGTCATTACCTAGTCGGCATTGGAATACAAAACGGATTCAAACCAATGTTACAACTTGAAGAGCTGTGAGGTAGGATTCGATATGCAATTGATTATTATTGATTAAGAAAAAACTACAAGCAGAAGAAAATTCCATGAGATATCCTCAAAGTCATCCCCTTTTAGCATGCTTCAATACAGATCGGATCCTCGTTTCACGTCGATATGGCTTGACGATGGTATTAGTTGGGTTTTGAAAAATAAGCTAGCCGAAATCAGTTTAGGATTAAACAATGAGATATTGATAAATTATCGGGAATTGCGTGGAAAAATCATTACAAGAAGTGACCTGAACAATACTTTATCGTTTTATTTTGCGAAATTCCCACATATGTCCATCACTATGGGCGATCTACGTTAAATTCTCCGATATCAACCTCTTGGAGATTTTTTTCCAAAAAATAACCTTCAGATACAGTGCTGTGTATAATTTTGAAAATTTGTACGGAAGGAGCCGTTATTTTATATTTTAACAACATCGTATTTGAATGTTGGTTTAGCATAGTTTAATGGAGGCGTGGTGCGTGTGATATGGGCTAAAAACTTAATGATACATCATGTTTATTTATTTTCTTCCCAAAAATGATTAACAGATCATCATGTATATTACAGGCCTTCACACACATGGCCGCTAATAATATAAACGATTGTGTTGAATAGTGCGATATTCATGAGCCTTCTAATAAATCTGTTCGGAAGCCCTCCTACATTTATCAGTTTGATTTGGGACAGGCTCTAGTTTTGGCTCAAAAGTGTGGATCAGTCTCAAACTATTTAAAAGCACGTTTTCTCGTCAGTAGTTTCAATAAGGTTTCTCCTTCCTGAACAATTCAGATGAAGACTGCAGGTCTAATAAGACATTATGATAAAATACATAAACCAATACGTCTGTATTCACAATCGTCCCTGACTGGCCCGGTCACGAAAATCGACTTTCAATAAATTTATCTCCCCAGAGATGATCAGAGGAAGGTCTAGCCAAGGAGCATGTAATTGTTGAGAAGAAGAAGAAAGTAAATCAAAGTTTCCTTTTGTCGCTTTTGATAAATTAAAACAGCAGACAGCTCTCGGAGCTGTCTGTTGTTTACGTTTATTAAAAGTTAAAAAAGAAAGTTGCTTTTGTAACAAGCTAATTAGAAGCAACTATTTATTTATATATTGGTGTTTAAGGTCACACACTTATGCACAATGGCTAATCGTGACCGTGGCAGTTTTACGTGTGGAGGAAGCCGGAGTACCCGGAGAGAATCACCGAGCAACTGTCACCTCCTCAACATTCTAACTCTGTTCAAGCTCCGCTCAAGCAGGGTTACAGCGGTTGAAGACATGTGCGCCATCCGCGTGCAGTACGCCTTAGTGCACGGCGTCATCTTTCCCCCATGTAGGCAACTGGGATAAAGTGCCTTGCCGAAGGACACAACGCTGGTTGTTCCGGACGGGGATTGAACTCGGGATCTCAAGCATAGAAGTCCAACAGTCTACCACTGAGCCACAGCGCTCCCATTAGAAGCAACTAAGTAACTGTTCTCTTTGGCTTTCTGTTCGGTGAATGTGTTTTTACACTAATTTGCAAGTGCAAGTTTTTATTCTTTCCAGTAACAAAATTAGTAAATCTTACCTCCCAGACTATTACATCAATAGAATATTGTCCGTATTATATGTCACGATGCTGAAACTGTTGATATAATGGTCAAATCCACACAATTTATAGTAGATTTACGTGTAAGAATTGAAATGAATTATCTGTCACTTTATCGGGGATGAATGTAGAGTGGGCGTGTCAAATCATGTGCTCCCTTCCCATAGCTTCATGATAAGTGGGAAGCTGCCAAGCTGTCCTTGTCTCCAAAGTGATTTGTTTTGTTTCTCGGATCATCTAAAGGCTCTTAACCTCCCTTGCTACTCTAAAAGACGAGATCGCGTCATAATATCGAAGACATTTTATTTTCCGAAAATGTCGAAGTAATTTTTCGCAAGTCCACAAATGTTTCAACAGTGCAAGCTTTGCGATATATCCCTTGTTTATTCGACAAAAATGATTTGGTTCAGGTTAGCAAAGGAAAGATATTTTAGTATTATATTTTCTCATACAGCTCCTTAATCCTTTAACCAGCGCCACGGACAAACGGCCAGTGCTATCTATAAAAATCGACATTCAAGTTCTGTTATATCTTCTTTTTTTTGTGTCTCAAACCATAGCTTATGACACCTCATTGGAGCTATGTTTTGGAAGCACTTCTTATTCAAGAAATATTTCTATCAAATGTCATCTCTTCTTCGGATTAGGTGAATGGTTAAAATGTATTGTCTATATTCGCGGTGTACATTTATTTGACGCCAGGCCTATAAGTATCTTCAAATATCGTTTTAAATAGATTTATCCCATACATGGTTGTTTATTCGAACAATTAATACGCTGGATAATTTTTTTGCATTATTCACCTGGTAGGGTGATCAATTTTTCCCACAGGTTTAACACTGATAAAATGGATCCCTATAGAAGAGACGGACTTGTTGATCTCTGACCTCTACTGTGTAGTAGAATTAAATAAAAAAAATGGTCAATCTCAGAATCACCCAGATTAAAAACATATGGTGTGTTCAAATTCGTCTTCAAAACTGAAAATTATTTGTCGGTTATCAAACCGTTATCACCAATCGGCGCTTTTAAGATTTAGAGTTTCAGCACATAGTTTACGAATTGAAACTGGCAGATGTGACAGGATTTGCAGGGAGAATAGACCATTCATGTTATGCAATACAACACAGGTAGAATCTGAATATCATTTGTATGTCCATCCTTTATAGATTTACGTCGGCAAGTACTCCCAAGTTATTATTGTCGCTGGCCCTCTTTTCATAAGTTCAAGACATTAATGCGCTCCGAATCACTCAGTTCCCTGCAAATGTTATCACCATGTATTTATTTTACCTTTACGCAACGTGCAGTGACTCATACATAACATGAATACCTGATAAGTAGTCATTCCCCTATATTAGATTCGTGCCGAGTAGTCCGACCGCACTCAGTGATATTCCATACTTTTTTTTTCTTAATCTTTCATAGTTTCTCTGGAGGAAAACCATGTCTGCACCATTATTAAACTAGCTATAAACATGTTTGTATGTTTTTGCTTAATAAAGTATTAATATTAATAAACAGTTCAATTGTTGTTTTCTTTAAACCTTTTTGAAAGTATTACACAATGCCAGTAGAAAATACTACACATTGTTCATTTAATAAAGTATTTTTGCAAGTTTAGCTCAAGTTTGTAGGGGAATTATTTTTAGACAGTAATGTATCACTGCGCCTTTTTTATTTTTGGATTTTTGGCAATAATGTTTGTCATCGAATTGGACCTATGTTCTCCTCGCCATTATCATCATAGCACCTTTATTAAGTATATCTTGTGTGTATGTGTGCATGGGCCCGAACCTTGGGAAATGGGTTTCAGATGAACCCTTACAAATTTATTCAGTTTTATGCCATGTTGTTTTGTCGTAACCACCGTTAGTATAAACGTCTTGTTTTGTTTATAAGTTAGCTAGGGATTAAATGACGATGTCTTACAATAAAACGGAATGATGAATTCCGTTTTCTGTGGAATATCTGTGTTTACTTCTCTCTCTACCCTCTTGTTGAACCCTTACAATTTTTTTCACAACATGTTTGCTGTGTGCTGATAAATTGTGTATTATATTATCTAACTGATCCACTGACTGTCTACTTAGACAGATTAGTTTGACAGTCCATTATCATCATAGCACGTTTATTAAATATATCTTGTGTGTATGTGTGCATGGGCCCGAACCCGGGGAAAGGGGTTTCAGATGAACACTTGCAAATTTATTCAGTTTTATGCCATGTTGTTTTGTCGTAACCACCGTTAGTATAAACGACTTGTTTTGTTTATAAGTTAGCTAGGGACTAAATGACGACGCCTTACAATAAAATGGAATGATGAATTCCGTTTTCTGTGAAATATCTTTGTTTACTTCTCTCTCTACCCTCTTTTTGATCACATTAAACCAATGTAATGAGAAAGATTATCTTCATTTACACACTTTATATTACTCGGTTATAACTCATGTTGATGGTTCTTTCCAGCCACAAAATGAATTGTCTATATTATTTATGAATCTTCAGGTCTCCTTCATGCACCTGTGCTTTGGTGTTGCTGATGGAATGTTTGTAAATCATGGCGGGTAGTATTAATTTGGACGGGATACAGACTGATTCAAACTTCGACTTTAATTATCTCATGAACGAGATGGCCAACATGTCCAACACAGCTGGTGATTGCCCATCTATATACAACGTTACCGATCGTAAATATCTCCTTCCTAGTAAGTTGCAATCAGAGCTCAGGGACATGGACGGATCTTTCTCTGCATTTCATATCAATTGTCAAAGCCTTAATGCCCATTGGGATCCTCTAAAACACCTGCTATCTGAACTAAACAGTAATGAAAATACATTCGACGTCATTGGTCTCACGGAGGTCTTTCAGATCCCCTCTAATATATCTTATACACTAGAAGGATATCACCCTTTATTAAAACATACCAGACCCTTGGCTGACGATGGTCGAGGTGGAGTAGGACTATTTATAAAAAAGTGACACTAACTTCATTGTCTGACAAGATCTTTCTATTTTCATTCCACATGTGACTGAGTCAATGTTCCTAGAACTAAAGGATAAGAATCTGTCGAGAATTATTGGTGTAATATATCGTCCAAACACGGCCCCCAAAGCGGATATAGACCTTTTTCAACCAAAGGTCAATAACGTAACTGACATACTCAACAAGGAAAAGAAAACAACCTTAATCATGGGCGACTTTAATATTGACCTTCTGAAAGTAGCTTGCCACTCGAAAACAGATAGGTTTACAGATTTAATGTTTAGTGAGGGATTTATGCCTGTCATCACCAAACCAATCAGAGTGAGATCATTCTGCGACGCTCATAGACACTATCTTTTCAAATAATCTAATTAACTCTTTCAAATCTGGTATAATTCTCACTGATGTATCCGACCATTTTGGAATCTTTTACGCTCAATCAGCAAATATGTCACTTGAGAATACAATGCCAACTCTATCTAGGAAAATAAACACTAGCAGTATCGAATATTTCAAGGTATTATTGTCCCAGTGTGATTTTGCTCCAGTTATGGAATCCAACTGGCCCAATGCTGCCTATGAACACATTTTAAATATTTTTCTGAATGTATTTGAATCGGCATTTCCTTTGCAATGTCAAAAACGGAATAACAAATACATAAAGCGACAGCTTGGATGACGAAAGGTCTTCTAATCTCAGCCAATAACAAGAATAAGTTTTTCATGAAAAAATTAAGAAGTCCAACAGAATTTAATGTCAGAAATTACAAAAATTACTGCCGGGTGTTCAACAGAATTAGAAAACAGAGTAAAGCAATGCATTACGAAAACGTCCTCTTGGAAAATAAAAGTAATATGCGTAAAACGTGGCAAATTCTAAATAACGCTCTAAATAGAAACAAAAACAAAAGCAATTTACCTTCCGGTTTAATCTGGGTGAAAAAAGATAAATACACCGAACGAAATCGCTCACGAATTCAATAATTTCTTTGCAAATATAGGAAAGGAGACCTCAAAACAAATATCGAATCCACGCAAATCTTTCTCCGAATTCATGAAATACCCACTTCCAGATAATATGTTTATTTTACCAACGTCGTCCCTGGAAATTATCAATATTGTAACTAAAATGAAGCCTAAAGCAAGTCAGGATTGTGAAAATATTTCATCCAGTATCCTTAAACATTCGATAGATTCGGTTGCCAACCCCCTTGCCCATGTCATGAACATTTCATTCAGTCAGGGAATAGTTCCTGACAGAATGAAAATTGCAAAAGTAATCCCAATCTTTAAATCAGGTGATGAAAATAACTTCACAAACTATAGACCAATAAGTATTCTCCCTGTCTTTTCAATGATTTTAGAAAAACTGATGTTTGTTAGACTGATAAAATTTCTCAACAAATTCGATATTCTCTATCACCACCAATATGGTTTTAGGAAGCAGCATAGCACACTACATCCAGTTATGCAACTGTTAAAACATGTTGCTGTAGAAAATAACAAAGTCAGTAAGGACACCACTTCAGCTATTTTTCTTGACCTTTCCAAAGCCTTTGATACAATAAGCCACGACATCCTTCTTCAAAACTCGAACACTATGGAATAAGAGGTATCGCTTTAAGTTGATTCAAAAGCTATCTGAAGAACAGGAATCAGTATGTATCGTTTGGTGATAGCAACTCTAATCAAACTGAACTGACATGTGGAGTTCCACAAGGTTCTATATTGGGTGCTATTTTATTTCTAATATACATCAATGACATAAGTAATTCAACTACATTAAATGTCTTGTCGTTTGCCGATGACACAGAAGCATACAAGTCTGGAGCGGAGATAACTGCCCTAGTCTCAGATTTTAATGAGGAATTAAAAATATATATTTGACTGGTGCACAGCCAACCACCTAGTCCTGAACGAAAAGAAAACGAAATACATATTACTTAATCCAAGTCACAGAGGTAGGAATGTTACTCATCAGAATGTCTATATAAACAACCGGGTAATCTGCAAGGTTGGTAGTGGAGAAAATGAGAAATCCTTAAAGTTTCTTGGTATAAATATTGATGACAACTTATCGTACAACGCCCACATATCTCAACTCTGCACAAAATGTTGGACTTGCCAAATTCGTTCTAGATAAAGTTAAAAAGTTTCTCCCTCATACTGTTATGAAAACGTTATATTTCACTCTGATACAGAGCCATTTCATCTATGGAATTCCGTTATGGGGTGCGTCAAAAGCCTGTGATCGTCTTAAAAAACTGCAGAAACGAGCACCACGAATAATAAATAATAAGAAATGCAATGCCCACACTGACCCCCTATTTATCAAAGATAGTATATTGAAGTTAAAAGATTTATACAAATTACACGCCTTATTATTTATGTTTGATTGGCATAACGGAAACCTCTCAGTTTCATTTGCAAACTTCTTCTCAATTGTGAATAACCAACCCAACATAATTACTGGCCAGGCTGGTCTCTTACGCACTCACAAAACCAGAACCAAAACTCTGGATAAATTACCCGTCTTTGCGCTACCAAAGCTATGGAATGAGTTAGAAAGAGATATCAGAAATACAGAGAATAGGAAAGAATTCAAGAAAAAGTTAACAACAATATTTTTCTCCTTTTACTCCGAAAACAGTTCCTGTTCGAACCCTTATTGTCCGGATTGTATAAACTAAAATGTATCCCTTTTCCAACGTGGATAGCCGAGACATTTGTCATAAGAAAATTCTTGAATAACTAACTAATCTTATTTTTTCGAGTGTCTTCATTCAAGGGAGGATCGTGGGCTGTGGTTTTGAAACAAGGTGTGAAAACAAAATAAAATTTGAATAACGACTTCTATGAATGGCTGTGGGTGGTTTCGACGGTTATGTTAGTAAAGGGTTAACTATAAAATCACGTGTTGTATTTGACAGTAATCGTTGTCTGGTATTCTCGTTCATGTCGCCTCACATTCTGCTCCCACAAACCATTTCGTAGATCTACTCATACTATTACTACCTCCAAGCTAATGGGAGGAATGGTGTCAGCAGAATCAAGGGAGCGACATTTCGCAGTTGATCATCAGCGACACTACGCACGCATGCTGGAATGAGACCAAATCAAGACATAATAACTGGAATCCACAATGTTGCAGTGTAATACCAGTTTCTTTCTCTTTCTTTTGCTGATCTTTCTTTTTCTTTTTCTTCTATATCTCTCAGGGAAAGGCAGGAAGACAGCCAATCTGGCTATACCTTCCCCTGCCAGTATACAATGCTTTAATTATTGGGGTTTTGTATTTATATGTACGAAGAAATATATTTTTTTGTTGAAATTTCAATATGTTAACTCCATGTACTATATGTATACATTGTTATATTTTAGTATACTGGCAAATAAAATATCAATATCAATATCACTTTTCACTGTGTTTTGAAGCGAGTAACAGCACGATTTCGTCTCAACTGCGCAGTAAAAGATTTATGGGATAACCAAAATAAACGTAGAGTCTTTTCAAGTAAAAAAAAATATTCTACTCTTAGAATTAAGAATGCAACCGTCTCGCCAGAAGCTCATCGGTTTCATTCTTAATCCTACTCGTAGATTACTCTTTTACATGAAAACACTATACGTTTTTTCTATATATATCTTTCTTTGCAATGAGCTGATAAAAGGGTTAGGACCGAGTTTGAAAATTATGATCGGTCGGGAAACAGGAACCATTTCCTTACTTCTCTGAGCCTTAAAAGAATGTATTCCCGATTAACTGGTTGAGGGCAAGATTATTTTTGGTGGTCTTAAATTGTTATTTAGAATTTGTTTTATTACAAATTATTGGAGCGTGATCACAGGCATTCTTCAATAATTTGTAATAAAACAAACTTACATAAACAAAATTATTTGCATTTGGCCGAATATGAAACTGGAGCCAGGAAGATGTTGACTTTTGCTCTGGTAACCTCATTTTTTCTGAAATCCCTCATAGTGGCTTCTAGCACTCAACCAGTTAAACGATCAATGCTCTGCAAACCGGTGACGCTGTCAACGGGGAATTGAACGCCAATGTTGCAGTGACGGTACGATAAACATTTGCATTTATGATGTATTTTGTGTTTTTTATTGTCATAAATGACATTGTGCTAAATTATGCAGTTTGTTTGATCATAACATTATGTCATTCCCTTGTCATGAAACCATAGACTGAAAAGAGAAATGACAAATTTCAAATTTATTTATAAAGTGATTCCCCAGAGAGAACCGTCGAGCCGCGACGAATAATGTCAGACGCATCAACGTACCCACTCCGCACAAGCAAGGGCAGCATTGGCTGAAGCCAAGTGAACCAGCAGCAAGCAGTACGCCTATGTACACAGCGCAACCGCGCCCTCCAGTCGAGGCGCAGTTGCCCTCTGGCGAGGGTCGAACAGCGGACCTTGAAGTCCAATGCCGTAACCACTGAGCCACCGCGCTCCAAGAAACGATAAAGGTTTACCTAACGAATCCACAAATGCAATACACAAAATGTCGCCACCCCATTCTTACCGTTTGTACAAACTGTACAGTATTGTGAAAACACAGGTGGATAGAGAATTCCATCCGGATCGCGTCCTTGTATATGACATATTTCGTTTCTTGTGTATATTTATCGACCCGAGAGGGAGAAATAAATGTATGTTCTTTATTTTAACTATTTAATCTAAAATATCGACGAAATTCAGAATGTAACAAGTGCAAAAATAGCCAAACATGTTTACAATCTTAGTTTCCTTCAAAATACTTGTTTGGTCGAATCAGTTGCTGAGTTTTAAACTTTGAGAGAAAAATAGAATGCTGTTTTTACTCAAGATCCGACATTTGCGTAGAAATACACTCCAATAAAATCTGGTGGGTTAAAAATTAACCTAAATTAGCTGGGTTGATTGAATAACTGGGTTCCCATTCAGTCCACACAGTTGATTTAGATTAATTTTAACCCAACTGATTTTCGAGTGTAGGTTGGATTTGGGGAAGGGGTGGGTGTTTTCGCAGCCCTAGAAATTCGGCACACCATTGCCTTATTAACACTGTGTCCCAATCACACTGAAATACTTTCAATCTGTTGATTAAAGTTAAGGGGGGTCGTCTACTTATGAGTATCAACTCGAACAATAACGTGGAATCAACCAGCACAGCGCTCTACACTAGCTCGTGTCGTGTCGAGTGAAGATGTCATGTAGAGCTGGGCGGTCCTTTTTGTATTCCGGTTCGGTTCCGGTTTTTGCGGCAAGCCTGAAAACCGAACCGCAACACCCAGCAAAAAACGACCGAACGGTTTTGCTGAGTTTGTGCATAAACTGATCAAACTCTTTTACAAGGATGGAACCGGGCTCGAGACCCCATGGATTCTCATCACTTAGTCCATCCGGTAAGGGGCAAATGCTTCGTGTTCTCATTGCTACATTTTCTCCCTTATTGACTCGTCCACAGGGCGAGTCAATAAGGCAGAAACTGTGACAATGCGAACACAATATAGACAAGAAGTTTATCCATTTCTTACCCTATTTTTTTTATTTTCTCTGACTCATAGGCTTAAAAGCTGATCATGCGGTACCCCGAAGAATGATCAAAGGGATGTTAGGCTGAACCCAGTGAAGATACTTACAGATAGGGGCTTTTTGTGACGAGTGGTGTCGTACAAACTATTGCGGGTTCTTTTTTCAAGACAAGGAGCCTGAAGTATTATTCACCATATTTTCTTAACACACACACAAACTTAACCGAAACCTAGGTTTTCCCCTGAAACCGAACCATAGCGTTATCTAAAAAATCAAAACCTCCTAGCTCTAATGTTAAATAATGGTGCTGCCTTTCTCTGTGATATTCACTTCACTACTTACCCCACGCAACTAACAATGACACTTGAGAAAAGACATCCACTGAACAACTAAAGCGCTCATATTTTGTCTTAAAATAATAATAATTAATAATAATAATTTTAAGGCCTAGAATCCACACACGGTGCTCAATGGCTGTACAATAATTGCATACATACATATACACGCATACACATACATTCTCTCACAGATACATTGATACATGGATCACTAGTATCATTTATTGGTGCCCAACGCCACATCAGCTACCAAGGCTACATCGTGTCGATTAAAACAACAATATGCGATGTTTTAGAGTTAACAATTAGACAGATAATAAAAATTGACAAGCTTTTTTGTAAACAGTGCTGGTTGTGTCTGGCCGTCACGATAGATAAATGTTTATTTTTTTTATTAGGGTTTAACGACACACTAACAGCCAAGGTCATATCGTGGCGGTGACAGTTTTACGGTTGGAGGAAGCCGGAGTACCCGGAGAGAACCACCGAGCAACGAAGAGCAGCTGCCAGATAAATGTTTGAAACAATACGATACGGCGTGAAAAGTACATAAAAACTGGTTGTCAAGTGGGGGTACATGCCCTAAACATTTTTTATAAATAGTTGCGAAGGAGAGATAGTCTAACGCAGTATTATCTTTACTAATATATGTTTCAAACCATAATACCACAACCAGAGAATTAGAGGGTGGGGGTGGGGAGGTGGCCACTCACAACTCAAAAGAAAGTCACTCGAAACTCTCATTTCTCTGTCTTATTGGACATTACAATGTAGAAGGAAGGGGTGCCCAAAATCTTTACATTTGATATATATGACGAAAGATTCCCTCGTATGTGTTTCTTGTACGGTCTATTATCTTTAAAGTGGGGAAAAGTTCACATTTTTTGCTCCAGTGTCAACAACCCCCTCACCCACCCCTCCCAATGTTTCAGAGCCAAACATATCTTTTTCTTAGCGTAGAGGTGCATTATTCGCAGACATAACTTTATGCATTGTGTTCCTACCATACCAATAAGTCAACTCGACCACCACTGATGTATTATCAGCGCATGGGTTCCCTTGTATGACCGTGTGCCACACCAAAGACACCACCCACCTCACCCCCGTTAGTTCCGATATGCTCCCTACACCCCTGGCAGTGAGTTATAAATGGCTATCTCGCAAAACACAATAGGAACGCAGAAATAGGTATACCATTATTTGAACTTTAAGGCAACATTTGTTTCTCGACCGAAAGTATCCGAGCTCATCCGGAAGCAACATCAACAAATTGATCACCCGTGGGGAAGGTAATCGCTAGGGGGCACAGGAGGCAGGTGCTGCTACCTATTTTGCAACGTGATCAAACGATGAGTTTAAAAATCTGAGAGCACACTCTAAAATAAGTTGCTTAAAAATCAACCCAAATCAACTGCGTTTAATGAATGTAAACCCATCTGGGTTCATATTCACTCAAATCACTGATTTGGGTTGATTTTTAACCCAATTCGATCTTAGAGTGCATGCAAATATGTCAATACACGGGTGTTACCGTAATATATTATCAGCAAATGAAAATAATCTTTGACCGCGAGAGCAAATTCATTCTACATTTATCCGGTTCGGTTTATCTTACACTTCAAACATCTTCCAACAACTCTTGATTTGTTATGAAATGTTTTGTAGGTCTATTAGTAATTAAACAACACCATTCCAGATGAAGGGCTTTTTTATTACACGTTTGTTTTATTTTCATTTATTTTTTTAACAAATTAGTTTAATTTTACATTATCGCATTATTATAAAAGACGAAGGCGCCGGAGGCGACCGAGTTGAGACTGAGGCGAAGCAGACGTCGAAACTCGTGAGTCCTTTATACTAATTTCACACTTTTTTAACGTAGGAAGTAGTTAACGAGATGAGACTTCACGAGAATGACTCTGACTGATTAAACTTTTAGGGATTTTTCCCAAAGGAACCGAGGAAAAAATGAGGTTACATTTTTTCAAAGATATTCGGACGCTAGAACAAGTGATGGCTCTCCACCATTGCTTTCATCCTCATTGGGTCAAGGGATCCTTAATATATTGGGTGGGGGAGGGGGGAGAGGAGGCTAATGGGTCACTGATTATGTCACGTGACGTCCATAGCAATTAAAGCACGCCCCTAGCAACGGGCAAACTACTGGGCCAATTTTGACCAAATTTGATACATGGACCCAACATGAATAGCAAACGAAAAGAGACAGGTCAATGTGACTTCCCTAGCAACCAGAGCGTCCCCTTAGCAACGAGCTAACTACTGGGCCGATTTTGACCAAATTCGGTATACGGACCCAAAATGCATTGCAAATAAAAACAGACATATGAATGTTGACGTCTCGTGACTTCCCTAGCAACCAGAGCTCGCCCTTAGCAACGGGCTAACTACTGAGATAAATTGTAAAAAATAAATAAAAAAAAAATATTTTCATTGTTTTCCACAATATATTGACCGAGCACCAAATATATTTTGATTTGTTTTCAAATTGATCTGTTTATGTTTAAATTAATTATTCCTCAGATTTTTCCTCAACATAACGTTTTACATGAAACTACGTTTGTGATACTCAGTCTTATTATTTTAAAGATTGTCTTTTCAGTAAAACTGCATTGACATGTTATCATCGTCCTTTTTTTGCACAGCACTGCTGTATTTTCTTGTTTTCATTAATAAAATATAAACAACTGAAAGCTATACATGTGTTCCCTTTGTGTCCACGTGTCGTCTGATTTTTATTCGTTTAACCTTTAGTTTAACTACGCCTCTTCCCATCTATGAGATTACTCTGGGCACAAAAAAAGTTTCAAAGAATGATCTTCCAAGTTGTACTCGGAGGACGTCTTGCTGAACTCTGCTTACCGCGTCCACATTGGTGCAAAGGTTGAATTTTATTGGCCGACGAATTGCCAATAAAATGGACTTCATGTAACCACTACTCTGCTCCCGATTAATGTCCTCTGGTGTATGTAAATATATTACTGTATGTTAAACCTCAATTTAATGTTTTGTTGATAGGCGATATCGCAACGCGTAGTTGCTATGCTTATGTGTATATGTGCACATGTATGTATGCAAGTGTGTGTGTATATATATGTATATGTGTGGTTGTACGTATATATATATATATATATTCATGTAAACGACATTTGGACAACCGAAAGTTGTCCAAATGTCGGTTTTTTGCGTGGTAAAACATTTGGGCAACCTGTTTCACGTTGCCCAAATGTTCAGTGCCTCCGCGCTAAAGAACAAGAGATGTGTGCAGAAACCCCCATATGCAGAAGTGTTAAGTTTTGCACGCTAAATAACGAGAACAAATCTGTTTTTAATTTAAAACAACATCTTTCGAGATATTCCATGCTAAAAAACTCAAACTTGGAAAACCGTATATATTTGCGGGCGATTTTTGACGCGCCTGTAATTCATGTTTTTAAAGCGTATGTTTTGTCATACTACGGTTTTTCGTCATTATATTCACACTTGAAGTAATTTCAGACAAGTTTACCAAACATATACGCTTTTTTAAAGAAATTAGGAATATCCATATATTTTATGGTTTGCAAAGATCACTTTTTCATTTTACGGAGTTTCGGAGGCTTCTCAAATTCTCGCGTGAATAACGTGCACCGGATGTTGATGTAGGCCTACTTTCGTGTTGAATGAAGCTTACAATAAGCATGACCGTATAATTTCAGTCACAAATAAATTAGTGGGTCTTTATATGACTTGAGTACTTGTAAAATAAATATTGAACTACAGACGCCATTATTTCTTTGGTGAGGAGCTCTGATGAAGACCGTCAATCACATTTACAACTTGCCGAATGCCGTTTCACCAAATTTCGGCATACTCCAATTGAAATAAAACTTGAAAGCCAAGTGGGTCTGGGTGGCTGATTTTTATAATCGATCATTTTTGTCGGAGAGAGAAGGAGCCATAAATATCGAAATCATAAAATAAGCTCTTTCTGGCCTGAACATTTCCAACAGCTGGTTACAGAATTACACCCAAACCGTCCTCTGGCCAAACCGTCCTCTGCAATTTGACCCAAACCGTCCGCTACATTGTGACCCAAACCGTCCGCTAATACACCCAAACCCTCCTCCAGTGAAAATAAGTAGAAAATGCAAAAAAAATTGAATGTTTCTATAATTTTTTTGGCATGTTCAATAATGAAACTATTATTGTGAGAACATGTTTTTTTTAGTTTACATTTGATTATATTTTAGTAGAAGTTCTTTTTGATTGTGAAAACACAAGTTGAGTTCAGTTAATCAAGGGTCACTCACTGTTTGTAACTTTAATTATTACTAATTATAGTAATTACAAAGATTGTACCGGTGTTGTTGTTGTTTTTAGGCAATGTCTTCTTCTGGCCTTAGACAATAACTGATAACTAAACAGTGAAATGGCAACCAACTCCACCACTGAACCCACTTTGGGAGTGGATTTAACATCGATGTTGTCTGGTTTTCAAAAAGAGATAGCCAGATTGAACGACAGTATTGAGGGTTTGCGCTCGGATCTTAGGGTCCAAAAAGAACAGTTCGAGAAAGAAAAATTGGAGTTAATAAAACCGTCGGAGGAATCAAAAAGGTAAAATAAGTCGGCAAATGGAAATAAAGGGAAAAAGTAGACATAAAACAGGTTTACAAAAAATTATATTTGTAAACAGACCCCCCCCCCCAACCCATAAAGAAACAATGCCTGTTTAAAAATATTATTTTCTGTTATCATGCATTGAAAATCACTGCCAGTTATTTTCAGTGCATGATAACAAAAAAATGATATTTGTGAACAGCCTCCCCCCCCCTCTCCGAAAAGAAATAATGCCTGGTTAAGACTGAAAATCACTCGTAAACGCCCCCCCCCCCCCCCCCCCAAAAAAAGAAAGAAAGAATAGAAAGTAGCTCATCACCTCTAAGTAATCACAAATCGTGTTTGTTCACTATTATTATTATCACAAATATTGTTTTTTTTTATCGTGTATTTGTGTACTATAATCATTATTATGTTTTGTAAAAAAAACGTTTGAACCGTAGTTGAAAATGAAAAAATAAATAAAATCAATAAATAAACAACCAGTTTTATATTATTATTCTACCACTCTTCTCTCTCATTTGCTCTTTCCCTGGAGGACGGTTCGGGTCAAATTGCTCAGAGGACGGTTCGGTCGCTGTGGAGGACGGTTCGGGTTAGATTGGAGGACGGTTTGGGTCAAATTGCTAGAGGACGGTTCGGCCAGAGGACGGTTTGGGTGTATTCGTTCGACCACCCGAATAGTGGGGACTCCGTAGCTGGAATTCCAGCGGAGAATAGCTTTGATATTTACGACTTAAATTACGTGCTATTCTTGTTTGCAAATTGCAGCAATAAATATCCGATTTGAAATATAAACTGCAAACAAAGCACAGAAGTTGAGCTGAGTGACTCCGAAATTTTAAGGGGCTATATAAGTAATGAAATTGTGTTTATTTTGAAAATTCTCACCTCTGATATTCCTTCATTTCAAATATACACAAAATGTACATCAAAATGAAGATTGAGATGTATATAGAACAGGAAACACGTGTGTAATCAACTCATAGCGTTGACCTAGGCACCACTGGTTCCTGGAAGTCTACTACCGTATTCGTACCAGAAATGATAATTTAATAATATTTCACGAGAACAACTTGTGGCCAAATGTGCTGTACATATCCAAGAACAAAGCTAGGGTATCAAAATTCTTGGGGTGGGTGGGGTCTCATGGTTACGGGACATTTCATCCCCAAACCGGTTCATCCCAGGATGTTTCGTCCCAAAGTGGCAACCAGGACGATTCATTCCAACATTTTTTTCAGAGTATCGAGTTCATTCGTCCCAAATGAATTTGTTTTTTGTTTTTTTTCACATCAGGACGATTCCAATCATTCGTCCCAACATTTCAAATCATTGTATCGGTGCAAATCACCTTGGACACAATTTTGTTTTCAGCAAATTATACTTTGCGAGACATGTGTGGGATGGGTGGGTCTCATGGTTAAGTGACGTTTCATCCCAAACCCTGTTCAACCTGGGATCTTTCACCCAGCATGGCAGGATGTTTCGTCCCAAAGTGACAACCGTAGCGATTCATGCTAACAATTTTTTTTCAGAGTATCAAGTCAATTCGTCCCAAATGATTTTGTTTTTTTATCATCAGGACGATTCGTCTCAACATTTAAAATCATCGTATTGGAGCAAGTCGCCCTATATGGATTTTTTTTCAACAAATTATACTTTGATTTACATGTATAGTAAAGCAAAATATTTTAATGTTCCAAATTTATTATTTGGTTATTGTTTACTTATGTAAGAAAATAGAAGTATCAACTTGTAAGATTTAATTCCCCACTAGGGAGTGCAGTATCTCAGTGGTAGACAGTTAGACTTCTATGCTAGAGGCACAGGCACTCGACGTATTATCAGGTTTTATCAATTTTAATACAGTATATATTATATTTTCAATACTAAAAAAAGTAAAGGTATGACACTCTCCAGATCAAATTTTGTAACAATCTCTAAAATATGAATCGAGAGAGTCAACTAATCATGCCAGCTGTTATCTGGTAACCGAACAATGAGTGCCACGCTACGGGTTCCTTGGCCGTCTATCTATAGAAACAATTGCGTGCATTTCAAAAGTCTTTATTCTTCACTAAATACACAACAACAACTTAACTTCAATAAAAACATTTTAATCTCTCAAAAAATGATGTCAAAAGCATCAAAGATATTGTCATGGTAACATGTCTGATTGTCATATACAGATATTTAAAATTAACATTACTAGTCATGCTATTGATATTTTAACTGCAAGTTTGTTGGGAGGGAGGGGGTGGGCGTGTGTCATCCACATGCGAACTACAAAAAATTCTCAAGTTAATCTGATACCACGAATCAGAAATTCATTTAGTTTCTTAGGTCATAGTTGCTATCATTACACCATAAATACATGTAGATTACGTGGGAAGAAACATTTAGAGGGGGCAGCCGGCGTGGATAGCCTACTCTCTCGATTCAGTTGATAAAAAGTGAAAAAGATGCGAATAAAAGTCAAATTTCCGTCAATCTTGGGCTCAAACTCTCAGGGGCTCTGCGAATTACACAATATTTTGTTGTTTAAATGAGGGAGGTCGATGAGGTATTCGCTATTTTAGAAATTGTTGAAAATTTTGATCTGGGAAGTGTCATATCTTTACCTTTTTGGTAATGATAATATAAATATACATGTCATTAAAATTGATTAAATCTGATAATACGTTGAGTGCCTGTGTGCTAGAGGACCCAAGTTCAATCCATGTCCGGAATGGCCCATGTTGTGTCCTTGGGCAAGGCACTTTGTCCCGGTTGCCTACATGGGGGCACGTTGAAGCCGTGTACTATGGCGTACTGCACGTTGATGGCGCACATGTCATCAACCGCTGTAACCCTGCTTGGATAAATTTGGGTTAGCATTTCCTATTATTTACATGATTTTTCTTTTGAAATTGATTAGCTATAGTTAAAAATTGATTAGAAATCTGCTATGTGAATCCATTTTAATCGAGCCCTGCACGACATAGACAACAGTAATATTTGATGAAAATAGTACATGTACTCTCATCAGCTTTTATCCGGTCTTTGGACCAGCTTTTAAATTGTTTTGCTATTATTGTCTTTATGCCATTATTGCTAGTAGTCTTTTGTGGCGTACTGTGATAAGAATCAGTACACCTGAAGCTGCAGGTTGTATTTAGTATATGTATATATTCAGTACATTTTTTAGCCATTCTGACTCGGGGTCAACAGCATTAATATAGCCTTGGGTTTTTAGTTGACCCTTTTTGTTTTTGAAGTTTTCACCCTCATTACCCATCTGTCGAGAAACAGACATGTATGTTGAAGTTTCGAGACATCCAAGACATTTTAGATCGTAGTTATAATCAGATATGCATGTATGATCAGACCCATGCACTGAATGAATAAAAGTTTCAGCACGCCAAAGTTGCACAGGGTCCAGGGACACTGTGGGATTTGAAATATCTTGTGACCCAGTCCAACAAATAGCAGTCTGGTACACAGCTAGGTGGTCCATTTGTTTCCAAGTGGACTAGTCCAGGGCAGTGCAGTGTCCATTACATTGCTTCCAGTTTAACTAGAATGTAGGGTATTAATTTGGTGTAAATATAGAATGTTAAGTGCCGTGCCGGTTTTTACAGTCAGTACCTAGCTACCACTGTATGAGGTAGTGGGGTTAGACTCGTGACAACACTAAACACATCCCCACAAGCACATACACCCCAAAGACATAGACACAGACACTAAAGCCCTTAAACATGGGTCTTATATCTGTATTAATCTCTCTATTTATTTAATATGTATGCTGGTCCTAACCAGACAAGCTTGTTTCATGTCCACTGAAGAAGATGTTGGAACACTGTTTCAATATTTTGTAAGAGACTTCGTCTTCGGTGGACATTTTGTAATTATACCCATGACCTCATCGAGGCTTATTGGTTCACTTAATTTATGATATTCCCCATATCCAGGCCTTTGTTTGAAGTTTATTTCATTGAAAATTGAGTTGTTGTCTTGGACAGATTTATTCACTTTTCCTTTGAAATTGTTGTCAAATTTGTGCCGTTCTTGTGCACGATGGGCCTTTTTTTAGAAATTTAACAGAAGCGCTAGGGCAGCACGATATTCAAAATTAAATACCAGTATCGGTATTAATAAAAATACTGAGGTATGCCAGTGTATTGAAAGACTGTTCAGATAACTGAACATACAGTACGTGGAGCGTGGGTTGTGATTAAATCATTGGCAGAGTGGAGTTATTACCCAAAGTATAACTTTCAAATTCTGTACATATGGACAAAAAACAAACTGTTTCAGCAGGTGTGCATCCAGGTTTAACCCGGAGGTTCATTGGCTGGAGTTTTGCTTGTGCTTGTGATGCAATGCAACAAATTAGCAATTATTGTTTGGGTGGAATCTCCATTCTATGGCTGATTTAGTGATAAAACACTATCTGCATTCTGTTTGTCCAATAATCTGGACTTGAGCCATCATTGTTGGAATGAATCAGCATGCCTTGATGATTCAGTTTGAATTGCCTTGTACCCAATGCTGACAATATCACAATTTTTAGCTCAACTTTGGCGAAGCCAAATTTGAGCTAATGCCATGGCCAGTCGTCTGTCTGTCTGTCAACAATTCAATACGGCTCGGACTAGAGGCCGTATTTATGAACCGATCTTTACGAAACTTCTTGGGTATCTTTGTTATGACCGTGGGACGAGAGCAAGTGTTTTGGGGGCCGATCCAAAATTCAAGATTGCTGCCAGCCGCCATTTTGTACCGACGATGCAGAAATCTGTTTTTTGTACAGAACTTCCATACGAAAGCTCTGATTTGAATATTTTTTTGTATGGATGTTTAGTACCATGAGATACATCACATATAATACAGGTTTTTTTCTCGTACGTAAATTATGCAAATTAGACTAACTTTGATGTATTTAGTGTTACTTTCAGCACTGTAAGTGCAAATGCCAATACGGCTCGGGCTAGAGGCCGTATTTATAAACCGATCTTTACGAAACTTCTTGGGTACCTTTGGTATCACCGTGGGACGAGAACGAGTGTTTTGGGGTGCGGTCCGAAATTCAAGATGGCCGATGGCAGCCATTTTGTACAAAATTAGGTGCAATCAGATTTTTGCACAGAACTTCCATATGAAAGTGCTGATTTGAAATTTTTTGGTGCGAATGTTTAGTACCATGGGATACATCACATGTAATACAGGTTTTTTTCTCGTGCAGAAATTATGCAAATTAGATGAACTTTGATTTTTTCAGTGCTACTTACACACAGTAAATACACATGTCAATACGGCTCTGGCTAGAGGCTGTATTTATAAACCGATCTTCACGAAACGTCTTGGGTACCTCTGTTATCACCTTGGGACGAGAACGAGTATTTCTGAGTGCGGTCCAAAATTCAAGATGGCTGCCAGTGGCCATTTTGTACCGAAGTTAGGTCTAATCAGTTTTTTGTACACAACTTCTATACGGCTCAGGCTGGAGGCCTTATTTATGAACCGATCTTTACGAAACTTCTTGGGTACCTTTGTTATCACCGTGGGATGAGAACGGGTGTTTTGGGGTGTGGTCCGAAATTCAAGATGGCCACCAGCAGCCATTTGTACCAAAATTAGTGCAATCAGTCTTTTGTACAGAACTTCTGTATGAAAGTTCTAATATGAATACATTTTTGTATGAATGTTTAGTAACATGGAATACATCACATATAGTACAGGTTTTTTTCTCGTGCAGAAATATGCAAATTAGATGAATTTTGATTTATTTAGTGCTACTTATACACTGGAAGTGCACATGTCAATACGGCTCGGGGTAGAGGCTGTATTTATCAACCGATCTTCACGAAACTTCTTGGGTACCTTTGTTATCACCTTGGGACGAGAACGAGTGTTACTGAGTGCGGTACAAAATTCAAGATGGCGGCCAGTGGCCATTTTGTACCGAAATTAGGTCCAATCAGTTTTTTAGCTCAACTTCTATACAGCTCGTATTTATGAACTGATCTTCACGAAACTTCTTGGATACCTTTATTTTCAGCTTGGGACAGGAATGAGTGTGTTTTGGGGTGACATTGTTATCACTGTGCTATGAGAACAAATATTTTGGGGTTCAGTCAGACCCACTCTGGGACTCAAAGATTTCTTTTCTAGTTTAGCATCTGACTGTCACCCACCTTTACAATACTTTACCTATACATTTGGTACAGGCTACGGCCAGTATTTATGTACAGACCGTTACAATACTTTATATGTACCTTTGTTATCAGGTCATTACCTAGATGTTTGTCATTGCTGTGTCACATACTATACATGTACATGTCTTGACAAGTTGAGCTACAGTGTCATTGACACTTTCATTTTCAGAAGGCTTTCTCAAAACAAATTTGCACAAAAATTGTCCCATTTGTAAACTGCAAATTGTCAGGTCCCAGACAGGTCTGGGTTTCTCATTTAACACTTCCATCTGACTTTGACCCCCAATTGAAATGCACTTGACAATACACAGTTTGAATCAAGACCATCAACAGATTATTTTGGCCATATCACCATTAATGAGAATTATTTACTAAATCCACACCACCATAAACTAAAACTATAGTTCAAAATAGCCATTTGCCTGAAGATATCCAATAACCTCGGAAATGGCCTTTTAATAGGAAACGAGACCTCACCTTCCGCAGCCCTTTGCTTTCGACGTCTCCCGCTAGATTTCCTCAGCAGATCCTACCCGAGATCCACCACAAGCGGAACTCTCACACCATGATATACTACCGTGGTCAAATCATGTTTTAACAAGTAAACTCTCTTGTCATGACAATCAGCTGTCTTGTTATAACAACTTCACATTCTTGTTACAACAACTTCACTATATCTTATTACAATAATTTAGTTGTTATGTTATAACAACTTCACTGTATTGTTACAACAACTTAACGATCTTACTGCAACAATTTAGCTGTTTTGTTATAACAACTTGGTTATCTTTTTATAACAACTTGGCTATCTTCGTGTAACAACTTATCTGATTTGCTGCTATCGTGTTTTTAGTTGGTTATATTGTTATAACAACTTGACTATCTTCTTAGAACGAATTAACCCTTTACCCAATGTAACAGCCAAAACCGCCATCGCTGTTCTCAAAAATCGCAATTAATTTTCATTATTTTTTTTTCATTTTTTGTCTCAAAAACATAGGCTATGAGCCCTCATTGGAACGAGCTCGTTCCAATGAGGGGTCATAATCTATGTTTTTGAGACAAAAAATGAAAAAAAATAGTTATTCAGGAATTTGTTCTGTTAGTAAGTGTCGTCTTTTTTTCATGTGAGATAAAGGGTTAATATACATTTTCGTGTGAAGCCAATAACCCGAATGCGCTGTCGTATAAGTGAGAGCTTCAAGCCGTGTTTAATAGAAGGCACTTTAGCGGGGGAGGAATTCGTCACATACAGGTGAATTGTGCACTTGGTGATACCTTCTTGAAATTTGGCACACTGTTAGTGTAGGCTATGAGGTTCTCAAAAACGATCGGCTACAAGTTGACACCGACCGGTGGCGACCAGTAGCGGCACAATCCAAAATGGCCGCCAGCGGCTGAAGGGAACCTCCTTTTCGACGGTCTACCGACTATACATCCGATTGTAAGGGCGCGAAAGTGAACTCTGATCCACGCACGTGTTGGAAACAGACGTGGGAGATGATGTAGAATAAAACGAGATTCTCTATACGGACGCATCAATTTCTTGGAACTTGAAAAGAGCGTTGTTTCTCCGGGATCAGCGTCATTCAGGCAAACCTGAATGACGCTGATCCCGGAGAAACAACGCTCTTTATGAAGCAGTCTCTTTGCCATACAATCTCTTGTTTGGCGTAATTCCGCAAGCAATTCTGATTTGTCTGTCGAAATTAATTCGAGAACGCGATTGTTCACAAAAATCATTCACAGAATGAGTGAGAATCCTCTTCGTGTACGGACTAGTACTGACTGGGAACGTTGTTGCTTTTGCCAGCAAGACAGTTCCAAGAAATTGATGCGTCCGTATAGAGAATCTCGTTTTCATGACGCCTATAAAGCTATTGAGGAAGACATAACGCGCTTCCTAGATAATGGCGTTGAGCTTCCATATAATTTGACCATTGATTGTTTGATGAGAGAGAGTGATGAGTGTATGTCGATGTCACTGTTGACGAATAAGGCAATATATCATAAGACATGCCGTGACAGTATTCGGACTCACATCGTACAGCGCGTGCTACACAAGCGAGAGCGAAATGAGGCAGTGGCATCCTGCTCCACGCTGAGTCCTAAAAGAACACGGACAAGTTTTGAATCTGGCTGTGACAGGAAACTGCCCCAGTGTGTTTATTGTCACAAACGCGAAGGTGACAGCAGTGAGCCTATTTGCAGATCAATGTCTGATAACAATAAACTCAAAATTATGGCAAAGGAAGCCGAGAACTGGGTTGTTTTTTCTCGGGTCAATGCAGCATTTGATTCCGCTGCTAGTGATCTTTACTATCACAAAACCTGTTATTGTAAGCTTGCCAATGAAGCACGAGCGGCTAAATCTAAAAAGTCGAAGAACGCCGAACATTCCGCGTCAGGCCTGCCCTATGACCCTCTCGTTATGGCAGAGCTCATAACATTTGTTGAACACAACGATTCCGCGATGAAGCTTGTCGATCTCAAGAATCTGTACAGTCGGAGGTTGAAGCAAGTCGGTTCTGATTGGCTTAGTGAAGAAATACATTCCACTCGATTCAAAGAACATTTGTTGCAGAAATTGGGCGATGGCTGGGACGCCTTCACACAGGGTAGAGATGTGTTTATTTCAAGTAGGTTTCGAGTTGGCTCCTTGTTGTCCGAATCTTTAACTCGTATAGTGTCTGAGGAAGAGGCAAAAAAGATAGTTGATGTGGGTCTTCTTCTGCGTAAACACATACTCATATCTCAAGCTCCTTTCACGGGATCATTTTCATCTTATTGCTTGAGCGAGCCTGTACCCAACTCACTCCTGACTCTTCTTAGAGTTCTACTTGAGGGCACATGTAGTATACAGAACTTAGGCGATGATGAGACTGTTAATGCCAAGACTCGAGTGGCTTGTACTATTTCACAGATGTTGATCAGCAATTCAGCGAAACGCTCCGAACATGCACAAAATGTTCACCAGAGACGTGACAGAGAAACTCCAATGCCTCTTTATGTGGGTTTGAAGTTGCATGCCCATGATCGTATGAAAAATCTTATCAGAGATTTTCATCAAATGGGACTCTCTGTCTCTTATGATCGCGTAATGGATGTTCGCAGGAGTTTCGCGAGAGCTGTTTCACTGCGGTTCAAGAACGAAGGTGTTGTAGTCCCAGCTAACTGCAAACGTAATGTTTTCTCGATAGGAACCACTGATAACATTGATGTATCTGGTAGATCTGATATGCATGGTACGTCCATCACACTCATTGGTCAACTGAGCAGGGACAATGTGGGTACTGATCCCCCACCACTGAGTTTAGATGTTCCAGAAGACACACAAATTGAACTCCCAGACGACTATGCATTTGTTCCTTTCGTTGAAGACTTTGGTGGGGACATCAGGCTTGAATCTCCAGATGAATGTAATGTACGGCCCAATGAATATGCAGATTTGAACGTGGGAGAGAATGACTGGTTGTCTCATGTGTCACAGATCAGCAATAAAGGGAAGGTTGATGGCAGCTGGCAGCTTGATGAAGTCCCTGTGACCTTTTCAGGCTTCTTTTCAAAACATGAAGATCAAGACAATGTCAAACCTCGTGCAGTTATTGGGGTATTCCCTGTTTTCAGTGAGCAGAAAGCGGACTCACTCAGTATGCAGAAGCATGCTATGTATGTGGTCAGGGAAGCTACTGCTTTCGTAAACCCCGGCCAGATACCTGTCATTGAAGGTGACTGTCCGTTGTATGCCAGGCAGAAAAAATGTCAATGGCTGTTCCCAGAGGAGATAGGTGAGGATCGAATGGTGTGTATGATTGGATTCCTGCATCTTGAAATGTGCACCCAAGAAGCTGGTGGTAAGCTTATGGGTGGTTCTGGTTGGGAGCGAATGTTTCACCTCGCAAAGATATTCACACCCGGTGTAGCATCATCCCTACTTGGTGGGAAACATGTCAAGAGGACGCGACAGGCATATCTTCTCACTCTAGCTTGGCTTGAGATCCTCAGAAAGAATGCTTATGAGATTTACTGTCAGCAGACTGGGCCCCATGAGTCATTTGAAATGTGGGAACAGAGGATTCTTTCACAATCTCCAACTGCGCGCTATTGGGGTGAAATCGTTCGGAACTTTCTCTTGACAAGCTGTCAATTCGTTCGGAACCAACGAATCGGTAACTGGCCTGGTACACTGTGTTCTATCGATGAGTTGTGCAGTTACTTTTTTGCCCTAGGACATACAAATTATTGTCGGTGGGTCCCCGTATTTCTGAGAGACATGTCTCAGCTACCCAGGCGGCATCCTTCAATCCACAACAAATTCATGGAAGGCCATTTTGTGGTCCAGCGTAGTGAGAGGAAGTTCAGTATGATGGGTTTAGATCAGAGCCAAGAACATAGTATCCAACTACTCAAAGAAGACAGTGGTCCAAAAGGTCTCTATGGCCAGGCTGAAGAGAAAGTCGTTATTGAGCTTTCAAGGTCAGAAGTTCTGCGTGTTATAGATGAGTATGAATATGCAAGTTTCCACACAACATCATCAGATAACACGGAACACCCGGAAAGTTCGGTATCAGAGCAGAAAAAATGTCTGAATCAATTGAAATCTCTCCTCGATCTGGTGAATCAGGGACTCATTATCAACCCTTATGATGAAACTAGTGGTCAGCTGGTGACATTAGATACTGGTGAATATATGGACCCCGAAGTTAGTAAGAGTTTACGGTCATTACCCGAAAGGGGCAAGCATTTATATTCCACTTTCTTGAAGGAAAGGCTTGTGGAATGCACCGTACCCCTGAATGATGTTATTCCCAAGGCAAATATATATACCTTCCTTAACCCACCCCCAGCCAACCTGGACAAAGGCCGAGACAAACTCATGTCAAGTAAAGCAACTGCCGCAATAGTTACCCAGATGTTCGTTTCACTGCAAGCCCGGCCTGATTCAAACATGGATGAGTTTTTCATGCACGAGAATGCACGTGATCCGCCAGCATTATCCGATAGAGGTAAGCTACGGAGTGGGACAAAATCTCAAATTCTCAATTGTTTACCAGCTATTCCTGCACAAGGGAAGAATTCAGCAGCTAGACAAGCTTCAGTTGTCATCTTGGATATGCCTGCTGTAGTCCATGTAATCAAACCACAGAAAGCGGATCTGTTTGGAGAATATGCTCGATTGCAATTATTGCCATACATCGAATCTCTGATTAACACGAACACCACAAGGGTTGATGCGATCTATGACTGTTACCCCGAAGGCAGTTTGAAGAATCAGACGCGAGCAAAACGCCTCGGTGAGACAGCAGTTAGGTTGATACGGGTGTCCGAGAACGTCCCTTTACCTAAAGGGAAGAATTGGCAGGCATTCTTGAAAGTTAGTGAGAATAAAGACGAATTTTTCAAGTTCCTGTCTGCTGAACTGCTGAAATTAACATCAACATCCGAGTACCAGTTGTTAACGACATCAGGAGAATATGTACTATGCAATAAGGATGTTAGCTTATGTGACATATCTCCATCGAACCACGAGGAAGCAGACACGCGCATGATGCTTCATCTCAACCATGCAGTCTCACAAGGTCACAAAATAGCTTTTCTTCGCACGGTTGATTCTGATGTCGTCATTCTGTCTTTGCACCATTTCGCAACATTCCGTGACCTTGGACTCAGTGAGCTGTGGATTGGGTTTGGAATTGGAAAGGCATATAAAGATATGCCAATTCATGAGATAGCTTCACAACTTGGACCTGATTACTGTAAGGCCCTGACTTTCTTCCACGCCTTCACAGGTTGTGATGTAACATCCAGCATGCTCGGCATTGGGAAGAAGACAGGATGGAATGCATGGATGAATTTTCCCGCATCAACTGAAATGATGATAGAATTGACTGAGAATCCGCAAGTCTTTTCAGAGGATTCCCCTCATATGCAGCATATCGAAAAACTCACCATACAGATGTACAGTAACAGTTGTGTCAGTACACG
The DNA here is from genome assembly GCA_031216915.1 of Pictodentalium vernedei. NCBI lineage: Eukaryota > Metazoa > Mollusca > Scaphopoda > Dentaliida > Dentaliidae > Pictodentalium > Pictodentalium vernedei. The sequence goes on from CM062297.1 coordinate 392,619,327, forward strand.
TGTCAATGATGCGAGACGGCATATGTTCACACATGGCCTTAAGTCTATGGAAAACATCCCGCCCACCAAAGCAGCTCTGTATCAACATGTAAAAAGGGTAATTCTTGTGTCATCTTTCATTTGGCATCGTGCTCTGCAGAAACACTTATGTGTGCCAGACCCATCACAGTACGGATGGGAGTGGAATCCACGTCTCAATATTCTGGTCCCATTTTGGACTCACCTAGGAGACGCAAGTGCTGCATGTGCACTGATGCTCCACTGTAGTTGTGCCAAGGCCTGCAAGGGCAATTGCAAATGCTTGAAAGCTGGATTAAGGTGCACACCTTTGTGTAAGTGTGAAGGTGGCTGTTGTAACAATATTGAGTAGTATACTGTCATGTTAGGACCAGTCATCTCCTATTCTGGTATTTTTTTTTCCATTTTCGGCCAGTTAACACATGTCATGTTTCTAGTTGAGTTGATTTTGCTAACAAATGTTCATCCCATGTGGCTTGCTACATTGTCCGGGGTATAGGAATACAGTTTTAGATTTCGGAAAATAGTCTGTTATTTACTGCACAAGACGGTGTTAATTCATGCATAGCATGATACAATATCCCCAACTATTTTGCCTCTGTACAACAGTTGATACCTTCGTTCACCCGTGTGTTCATCTATGGTATCCTTGTCTTTCTCTGGCCATAGGCCACATGTGACTAGTCAGTTCCTACTCCATAGCAAATCAACTTGGAAATCCTTCATCTTGTAGCGCACTCATGTCTCAATGAATCCATACCTGAGTTGATCTAATAAATCTAACGTAAGGTATCAAATTGCCATACCGGATCATATTTCGATAAGTTATTCGCTAAAACATTTCGACCACTCATCGACATCAAAGGTCATGTTTTGGCTCCCAGTGGTGGCTATATCTCTATATCCCTGGTAAAGTAGCATACCATGAGGGATGGGCATTAAGTGTCGGCAACATTAATCCTGACTTGGAACACACCACATCTTAACTGGCCGAAAATGAAGAATACTACTTGTAGTCAAAAAATATTCCTGTACCTCGAATGACTGCAAACATACACTCACCCCTTCTAGTCCCATTTTGCCAATGTTCTATACTGGCAAGATAACATTGTATAATTAACAACAGGAACTAATGCATCCCGAGTTCATTCCAGCACTGCCCTTGCTGGCAGACGTGTCGCTATGGTGTTGAGATTGAACCAGAACTCCTCTAGAAATTTGATAGTTTTATTTTCTTAGAAAATAAATCTATCGAAAATGCCGGAAGTTGAGAATAGACTGTCACTTTAATTGGATTATCAAATGTCCAAGTATCCCCACTGCTGCATACTATCGAGTACCCTTGTTCATGTGTTGACAGGAATCTCTCATACCATGTTCATTTGACCATTGCATTCCCGAGAAACATTCAACACTAATTTATCTACGGACGGACGATCATACTGACAGTCAGACACACAGACGCACACATCGACGGAAATTCTGATCCCATTATCCATTAATCTTCCCCCCAACTTGTTCCAAGGGCTTCACTCCATCATTCACATCAATTACAGCACATGTATGGTGTTAGGTTTGGAGCTTCAGTTGTGCGATCGGCGAAAATAGCTTTTTTTCGATCCGCTTGGCGGCCATTTTGGATTTCGCTGCTAGTGGTGGCTAGAGGATGGTGCCAACTTGTAGCCGATCGATTTTGAAATCTCTGATGCCTACCCTTACATCATGCCAAATTTCAGGAAGGTATCACCAAGTGCACAATTCTAGCGAATTCCTCCCCCGCTACTTTGACACGGGCAGCTTCTGCATTTCTCTGTTTTATTTTTCCCGATTAGATTCAAAGAGACAACTGTGCTGAATTTGGTGAAATTAAACCTTTCAGCAACCATTGTGTTCCTGTATTCATTTTTGTTCGTCAAGAGTTTACATTTTTTGTTTGTTTTTTGTACGTGAATAAGAAAAAATAAAACTTTCATTTCGATTCACTTCACCTAGTTTGTTTTTATGTGTATTGTGAGGAGACAAACGGATGTTTATGGTTCGTAAATAGACTTCCCCTGAAAGGCAACAGATACAATGCGGCCGAGGCAGTTAAAAACGCTAATAGACGAAACAATAAACCAGGATTAGGGGGAAGGAAAGCAGAGTAGCAGTAACCAGAATGATCAAGTTTCAATGGTGTAACCCTATCCCTCCCCCTTCCCCATCCAAAATAATAATAATAAAAAATTAGCTGGGTTAAAAAATTAACCCAAATAAGCTGGGTTGAGTGAATATGAAACGAACTGGGTTTAATTGGGTTCATATTCACTCAACCATGCTGATTTAGATTAATTTTTACCCCAACTGATTTCAGAGTATGAAAGATGATGTTTCCTTCGACATGTTATTAGTTTGATGTTTGGGACAACTTGACGGAGCTATGTGCCACTACTGGGTCATACGGGGTAGGCAAGTGACCGAATTGTCTGCATGACGGGAACTCTGGTTCTATTTTTGGTCCGATGAAACATGGAATGGGGCCGTTTTCAACCTAAATTTGGGTGGGTCGGTTGCAATTAAATCAGGCCGACTGGCCCAGTGTGAGGGTGAGCCGGACAGTTTTTAGAGTGGTCCGGCCCAAGATTGAGGGGGCGGTCTATGGATGATGGCAGGCCGGCCCAAAGTTGTAGGTTGGCCGGCCAGTGGCTAGAAGTGAGCTGGATGGTCAGACATTTCCCAGTGCCACTCCGTGTGCTGTGAGTGGGTGGGGCAGTACACTCCAGGCAGGTTCACCCCAGAATCTGCCAAAGAATATTCCACTTTTTTTCAAAACAACGCTTTTATCCATTCTTTGGTCAGCACCCCAAATAAAGTGCGTAAACTGGACTCCCAGAATTTACATTCAGATGGTGTGGGGAGCAGATCGAACCTATTGAAGTTTGAATTTATTGGCCAAAGGCGACAAAATTTGTTTATATTCGCAGTTAATATATCACATGAATAACACAGGCGCGTAGCTGGGAGGGGGGGGGGGGGGGTACGATGGGTGTGAACTCACCTGCTCACAAAATTGGAGTTCCACTTGAGGGACACTCTCCCATTTGTGATTTGAAAATTTTGATAAAATGGGGCGACCTCACTTACCCCGTCACATCGTACTCTCTGTGGCTTAGCCACAGAGAGTACGATGTATCGGTGTAAGTGAGGTCGCCCCATTTTATAAAAACTTTTGCCACGGAGAGAACGGCGCATCGGGGTAGGTTGTTTCAAAACAGAAATGTTCTCCTTTGCATGTAGGTTCTGTGACACCTAGGCACTACTTTGATCATTTTAATAGCCCCTGCTAGGGGAACTCGGTGGCTCAGTGGTAGACCGTTGCACTTCTATGCTAGAGATCCCGAGTTCGATCCCGTCTGGGCGATCCGCGTTGTGTCCTTGGGCAAGGCACTTTATCCCGGTTGCCTACACGGGGGCACGATGACGCCGTGTACTAAGGCGTACTGCACGTCGATGGTGCACATGTCTTCAACCGCTGTAACCCTGCTTGAGCGGAGCTTAAACAGAGTTAGAATGTTGAGGAGCTGACAGTTGCTCGTCGATGCTCGGTGGTTCTCTCCGGGTACTCCGGCTTCCTCCACCCGTAAAACTGTCACGGTCACGATTAACCATTGTGTATAAGTATGTGACCTTAAACATCAATAAATAAAAAAAATAGCCCCGGCTATAAAAAAAAAGTATCAAAAGGCCTAAGCGTTTCATGGAAAGTTGTTGCATAGTCCAGATGTTAAGGCCTTATATATTACACCGAGCTTATCGTTGGTCGGCCAGAATAACATATGAACAGAATTACACATTGTCCCTTGAGTGCAACAATATGTCATCTGAAATGCACTCTGCCCTCTGCTCCCCGGGTACGATACATTGGTATAATATATATTTGGAAGATAAAATATGCTTATCACTTTATCGATCTATTTTGTATGTATTTTTTTTCATATACAGTAGTACAGAAGTGCTTGAATTTTAGATCCAAGATTTCACATATTTTCCCAGATGCTACCACAGGACCCCAATTGATTCTCATTCTCCAGTAATCGTGGATCGGCCCTGCGCACATCCACAACAAGATTTCTGGCTACGCACCTGTAACAGGGTTCCTACGGGACCTTGGATCCAAGGAATGGCCTTTAATCTGGCTATGGGCTGTTCAAGGCTTTGGAATTCTGGAAAATGAAAAGCCTTGAATGTTCACGAAATAAAATCGCCGACGAAGCAGGTATCCATAATTATAAATATTTATATGCCATGGATCGTGAAGTCGCAGTCTTGTTGGGAAGCGAGAGGAGGGAGTACTGATCGGAGGGTCTAGGTAAGACTAGTGAAGGAGGGGTAGTGAAAATCTTTAAATTTGACTATTATAGGGTCTTGAAAATGCTGGAAATGTGGAGAAACGGTCTTACATAGCCTTGAATTTTGTATTCGTGGTACCCTGTAGATTTATTTATTTATTATTTATTGGTGTTTAAGGTCACATACTTATGCACAATGGCTAATCGTGACCGTGACAGTTTCACGGGTGGAGGAAGCCGGAGTACCCGGAGAGAACCACCGAGCAACGACGAGCAGCTGTCAGCTCTCCAACATCGTAACTCTGAACTCTGCACCACAGCACAGGCAGGGTTAGATTGGTTGAAGACATGCGCACCATCGACGTGCAGTACGCCACAGTACACAGCGTCATCGTGCCCCCATGTAGGCAATCGGGGTGAAGTGTCTTGCCCAAGGACACAACGCGGTTGCCGCAGGTGGGATTCGAACCGAGGACCTCTCGGCTTGCAGCCTGCACCTCTACCAACTGAGCCACCGCGCCCCCTGGTACCCTGTAGAAACACTGTATAAGTTACAGTAAGTTTAGTTGGCGGAACATGAGGCGCAGCGAGAAGAATATTAGGCGAGGCTTTAACCGAGCCTAACATTGTTCTCGCTTGATCTCATTTGACACCTTATCCGCCAACTAAACGTTCTATCTGCAAATCTTTTTTCTCTGAAATTTCTTCATAAGTTGTCTTTGTAAACCGTTTCATATTTTTGTCAAATTTTCCTACCGGCATTCAATTGTTTACAACAGCAGACGACGAGTAGCGATGCATTGCAAGGGGAGTAACCCAACATCTCATTGACATTAATATACCACCAGTGTCGGTATATTGAATTAATACGGGGTCACTGTTGACCATTATTGTCGGGGTATTCCTCAGTCCTCAGACATTAATGACCGTTGGTTGGTTAATCTACCCAGCTGGCGTAATAATGATGCATTTGTGTGCTAAATATTTAAACTTATTAACGGTGTTATGATACAGCATGTAGACTTGTGGAAAAAATTGTGGGGGTCGGATAGGGGAGACTGTTCCCCGTGCATCTCGCCAGGTTCCGCCTCCTCCGGGGAGGCAATACTGTAAGAATATGGTACCGTAGGTGAGATCTAACTTTCCTTTAGGAAGTTTAGCGAACATTTTTCTCTGAATATCAGTGACAGATGCTGTTATACGCGAAATACTTTTTTTCATTTTTTGTCTCAAAAACATTGCTTACGATCCCCTCAGTGGAACGAGCTCGTTCTAATAAGGGGCCATAAGATGTGCTGTGTTTTAGGCAAAAAGGGCAAATGTTCGGTTATTCGAGATTTTAGGATTTTTGCAATTGCCGTTTGCCATTCTTGATTTCATTAACCCTTTACATAACGTAACCACCAAAACCGGCCAACGCTATTCTAAAAAAAATCGCCAATTAATTTTCATTATTTTTTCATTTTTTGTCTCTAAAACATAGGTTATGACCTCTCATTGGAACGAGCTCGTTCCAATGAGGGGTCATAACCTATGTTTTTGAGACAAAAAATGAAAATAATAGTTATTCAAGAATATTTTTTTGCAAGTGTCGTCTGCTTTTCATGTTAGGTAAAGGGTTAAATCATATTTATGGTCAGTGACTTAGAACTTATATCGAAACACGGGGATGCATGAAGAGTTAGAATGGTCCACCCTTGTAACCAGGTTTTGGCCTGTGGGAAAATAGATCCATTCAAGCTTGGACCCCAAGGCGCAAACAAAACAAACAGTATTAATGATTGGCAAATTAGAATTTATGCTAGAGTTTATCGCCCCCCCCCCCCCCCCCCCCCCCCCCCTCCCCAGGGCGGCATCTGCAATGCAGAAACACAGCAGATGCTGCGGAGCTTAATGGATGCTGTAAAGCTCATTTCAGGCCATGATATATTGAATCCTTTCCTATTTTTCATTATAAACTGAAGACTCGTTTGACGTCCACTCAACATTGCATGTCACCAAAGCACTGGAATAGCTACACGCAAACCCACTCGGTTGGCTCGAATATAATCTGATTCGGAATATTATCTCGGTAATACTCTTTCGCGTATATTCAATATCCTATTACGGGGTTTTACTCCGCAGCGTTAATTAGACAATCAGGCAGTTGTACAGGCATGGTGACGGTAAAATGCAATTTAACTTCTCAACGTGGCCTTTTTTGTGTCGAGACCTTTCCGAAATGCACACGGGGAACAACGAGACGAGGGGCAGTTTTGTTCACTTTGGTAGAGGCGTTCTTTTCTAATAATTTAGTAGGACCCAGTAGGTATCACGGAACTAAATATTTTCCCATGGGCGACCATTATAACGTTCAGGCAAAAACAATATAATCGCATTACTTTAATTGTGGCATTCAAATATATTAGTCAAGTATAGCCCTTCAGACAACTTTGTCTGATCCCAAAACAGGGGGTCATGCAACAAATAAGAGAACAAAATTGACTGCAAGGGAAGTACCGCTCACGTGCACATATTTTTCAGGGAATTCCCTACAAAACCACCCCAAATGTAAATTGTATTTTTTAGGTCCAAAAGTTATCAATTCACCCTCTTTTTTATCTGGAATATTCATCAACAATGCAAGATGTCAATAAATTGCCTCAAACGTTTATTGAAACAATTTATTTTCCCAAGGCTGTTTATTTTTAGAGATTGCATCACTTCCGAGTGCAGGCGGGTATTTCTAATTCAAATATTTAGTTCAGTGATACCAGTAATCAGTCCATTGTGTGTGAATCCTTTAAAGTGGTCGACATAATTTTGAACAACTGGCTAAACTTGGCTTTATATAGACCTGGGAAAAGAATCGCTATCTGTCCCAAAATTATGTTGCTGGCGATAGACCCCTGTTATGGATGAACCCCGGGAAGTGAGCCGTGCTTGTTTAATGTGGTAAACAAATTCCGTTTTACTGTAAAATATGACCCTGTAACTGACGCCTGGAATGGAACTCATTTAAGAATTGAATGCAATTTTTATAATCTTTATTGGAGTATGAAGGTGTGGGAATGGGTACAAATTATGTATGAATCCCTTCGGGATTCATACATAATTTGTACCCATTCCCACACGTTCATACTCCAATAAAGATTATAAAAAATTGCATTCAATTCTTATAATTACATTCCGTAACTGTTTAAACTACTTTTTACCAAACAACAAAGCAGAAAGACGAAATAAAACATGTACGACAAACGAGGAGAAAAACCACCCTCACACAAAATACAAAGCGCACAACTCTGAGTTGAGCGCCGTTTTTCGGCATTGACCCAAATTTTTCAAATTGCCGTCTTTCGCAACGAAACTTGTAATGTCCAAACAATTTATTTAACATATCAGTAAACTATAATCACTGATCACTGCGAGAGGCGCTAAAAGTTACAAACCCGCCCAAACACCGCCCGAATTACATTCTGTCAACTGCACTCTACCGTAAATGCGGGTCAAAGTTCGACCAAATGTATTCATTGGAAAATGAATTACATTTGGTCATGACGTTTTCACCCAGCTGACCAATAGGAATTGAGTATTTGGACCCAAAACATATAACTACATTAACAATGTAATTATTTAAAAGTGTCCAGCAGCGGACACAGGTATAAACGATGGCTAAAATTTGCCTTTTACCTAGTGTATGTGGAAGCTCGGTGGCTCAGTAGTTACGACACTGGCCTTCAAACCGAATGGTCCACGGTTCGATACCCACGATGGGTAACTTTTGTATCCTTGTGCAAAGCACTTTACCTCGATTGTCCACGGGTGTGTGTGATGGGGGGGGGGGGGGTGGGGGTGGGTGGGGGGGCTGTGTTCTTAGGCGCACTACACGTCAATGGCGCACTTGTTTTCATGCAATGCTAACCCTGCTTGTGCGGAGTTAGAACGCTTGGGAGTCTGACATTTGCCCGCCGGTTCTCAGTGGTTCTCTATGGGTACTCCGATTTCCTCCGTGAAACTGCCGACCCCAATAATAATGATAATACTAATATCTATTTTGTGGCTATTATATAATAGCCATAAATGCCGAAAGTGACCTTAAACGCCAGTATATAAACTAGAGAATTGTAATTTGTTGGACAAATTACGGGCTTTCCCAACTTTCCAATGTGAAAATGCAGACTACATATAGCAAAGCAAAGTGTTTGAAATTAACCATTTCCAAAATGTAGACAAAAAGCATCCAAAATTTTTTCTCTTATTCACGCCCTCATTTTGCTTGGGGTTTAAATCTTGAGATTAAAGACTAAACAGTAACTTTCTTCTACAATCATTGTTGCATCTAACCATACCAAATAATTGCTACAACAACCTTGCAGTTAGAGGAAATGAGTACAGATGTTTGCAAAATTCACTGAAAATCAATTTTTTTTCTGACAGTACTATTCTTTACATGGTCAAAGCTTATATTGTGTTAAGCCCCAAAGCATAACTTACAGCAGAAGATTTCTTCATTAGGCATCTCCACCTATAGCAAAACAAAGTGTTTAGAATTAACCATTTCCAAAATGAAGGAAGATGCAACCACAGGTAGCTAATTTTGGCATTTTCGGATGGTACTCTTACCCTCATGTGCTTGAAAGTTAAAGACGAGATTAAAAACTAAACAGTAACCTTCTTCTGAAATCAGTGTTGCACCTATGCATACAAAAATAATTGTTATAACAACCTCGTAATTAAGAGAAATTTGCCCTTGAAGTTAGTAAATCTTGAAGATAAAATAATATATTCATATCATTTGTGGCCAATGGGGATTAATTTTGAAATATTTGTGTGGTGATTTTAGTGCATCATATTATGTTCTTAATGTGTGAACAACAACCACAGACTGAGTGTCTGAAAAGAGACATGGACTAATCTTGAATCTTGGTATTTGAATGAACATGTACAAGTTGAGGGTACTCCAATTCAAGGCCTGACAATTGGGTGAGGGTTAAAACTTGGAATAAAACATATAACAGCAAAATTATTCTTGAATGAATGCCCTATCTTCCCATGGAAAAAGGTTTGAGACAATATGGCTCCAGTGCTGAGAAATTGCATGTAAAAGTAAAGTTGGCGAAAATAACAATTATTCCGACAGTACCCTTATGGGAAGCCTCAAATCTGCCAAGGGTTAAATTTTTTTTAATAATAATATATAAAACAAAATTTGTCATACTTTGACTGCTGCATGCAGCTATAGAAAACATTCAGAGCTCAATCAATTAAAAATGGAGTAAATCGTCACCTAAACATACCAAATTCTGAAAAAAATTGGAGTTTTTTTATGCAACCAGAATGGGATAGGGTTAAACTTTACAACCAAACTTACAACAGCAAATATGCTCGGTAGTCAATTGTGAATACGTGCATGAAAAGTTTTTGAAATTAAGCCTTTCCAAAATGATAGAAAATGCAACCAAAGTTGGCCAATTTTGGAATTTTCAAACGGTACTCTTATTCTCGCCCTCATTGTGCTTGAGGATTAAATCTGAGATTAAAAAGTAAACAGTAACTTTCTTCCACAATCATTGTTGCATCTATCAATACCAAAATAATTGTTACAAAACCTTATAATTCGAGAAATTTGCCCTTGAGGTTGGTTAATTTTGAAGAAAAAAGCTATATTAATGTCATTTTTGGCCAATGGGGGTTAATATTGAAAGATTTGAATGGTGATTGTGGTGTATGCTCTAAATGTGTGGAAAATTTGAGCTAAATAGCTGTAAACAGTTTTGAGACTTTCGAAAAATGTTGAAATTTTGAAAGTTTTGGTAGAATATTTTGAAAATACGCGTTTTCACAGACATGACGATACCGCATTTCACTAGATTTTATGACATTACAGAAGTATGCCAAATTTGGTTAAAATTGTACAGCTTGTTTTTGAGCAGTTCAACAGACAAAATTCACGGAGGAAAAAAAATAAAAAAATAGAGAAGAAAAATTTTGAAAAAGAAGAATAAGAGTCTTTTCCAAACTGGGTTTGGGAAAGCCTTATAAAATAAATAAATAGGGATGGTTTGGACAACTTATTGTTAATCTTCCCTAGAGGTACACCAGGCTGCGTCCGTTTCGACCGAGTAATTCTGCAAGGTCGATTTTCACCGCAAGCCGATTATTTTCGCAAAATCCTAGCCGATTGAGTCTACGGGCAAAATGGAGGCCAGTCACGCTCACAAAGCGCGAGCCGATGGGCTCGCGCTTTACGTGCGTAATTGGCCAATCGGCATATTTGACCCAAAGACATGTTCGAGAGTTTCACCATCAGTGCAAAAGAAATGCTACCCATAGACCTGCTTACCTTCAGATGTTAGGGAAATCGAGTATTATGAATTAATCATGTCAATGTGGCATATGAAAATTTAGACGCTCTCTCTCCTCCTCTCTCTCTCTCTCTCTCTCTCTCTCTCTCTCTCTCTCTCTCTCAGAAAAAAAAACGAACGAAAAGAAAAAAAAATGAATCCGCCGCCACTTTTCAGAAGCAGAAATAAGGCGGATCGTTGAAACATATGTTTTTTTTGTTTTTTTTTTTTTGCTTTTGGGGTTAACGACATTTTCAGCAGCCAATGTCATACCATGTCGAACAGTTTTACGGGTGTAAGAAACCTGGGTACCTGGAGAGAACCGCCGATTAGCGGCGAGCAACTGTCAAACTTCCCACTTTACTTACACTTACCCGGCACAAGCAGTTATCGACGGTTGAAGGCAAGTGTACCATCAACGTGCGGTGCGCCTTAGTACACACCAACACCATACCCCCACGATCATTGGAATTAAGAAAACCGGTATTTCTACCCGATGATTCAGGAACTGAACACAGATTTTGTACGCACTTCGGACGAAGGTAACCAGAACTTTCAAGCTCTTTCCGGGAGCTTCATCTAAATTTATATACTCATCTCTGAATGTTTACAAGCTAATAGGGGCCTTCGTCTGTTGAGAGAAAAGTGTTTTGTATGTAACCCTTTACCTAACACGAAAGGCAGACGACACTTGAAAACAAAATTCTTGAATATTTTTTTCCCTTTTTTGCGTCAAAAAAAGCCTTTAAACCCCCATTGGAACAGGCTCAACGAGCTTGTTCCAATGAGGGGTTAGAAGCTATGTTTTTGAGACAAAAAAATGAACAGATAATGAAAACTGAATGATGATTTTTGTGAATAGCGTTGGCCGGGTTTTCCCGTTACGTTGGGTAAAGGATCAAATGTTGTGAATTTTTTCGGTGGAAAGCCTCCAAACTCCTATCAGCGGGAGAGTAGGCGTACTACCCATTCTCAAAAGCATAGCTTATGACCCCTCATTGGTTTGAGCTGAACGAGCTCGTTCCAATGCGGGTTTATCAGCAGTGTTTTTGAGATAAAAAAAGAGAAGTAAAGGATTAACTGTTGGGGATTTTTTCCGGGGATAGCCTCCAAACTCCTATTAACGGGAGGGTAGGCGTACTGTCAGTTTTAAAAAAACATAGCTTTTGACACCTCCCTCATTGGAAGAAGTTCAAACATCCTCAAAAACATAGCTTATGACCCCTCATTGGAACGAACTCGTTCCAATGAGCGATTATAAGCTATGTTTTTAGGATACAAAATGAAAAGATAATGAAAACTGAATGGTGATTTTGGTCGGGTTTTCCGTTGCGTTGGGTAAAGGATTAACTGTTGGGAATTTTTTCGAGGGTAGGCGTATTACTCATTCTCACTCAGCTCTTTGTTTGTCGAGAGTGGAGTGGGCCAGGTTTTCCCGGCTGACTGTAAGATCCCTGGGAGTCGTACCCATATCAGTCCATCATATAACGTTCCTCATTAAACACTGGCTTGAGTTATCGTGATGGTGCTGATTTTAGCAGGAGAAGCCAAATAATTAATTTACAGCCTGTGCAAGATAATCCGTTTATTTCATTTTGTTTGGAATGAAAGTTATGCAATTCCGACATCATGAAATAATCATTTTCGTAACCATAGATACAATTTAGTCCTTGTTTGTTTGGATTTTTTGTAGGTTGTCGTTTCATATCAGTAAAATTTGATGTCCATTGTCTTCTGGAACCCCATCAGTATCACATCTCAATCTAGAAGTCAGTTTGGGCAGTAAAAATAAGATGAACGACAGCTCATGGTATGAACCCGACAGCAATGGCAATAGTACAGAAGATAAGAGAGGATGGGCATACAATGCTCTTGGAACGTATCTAACACTAGTTGGTAAGATTAATGTATAAAGAAACTTTGGACTGCTCCGAAAAAAATGGGACCGACATGACAAGTAAATAATAGAGCCAGAATATGATCGATATCTTTTCAAATGTTGGCCTACCATTTATATTTTCTGTGCGACGCATGCAAAAAAGGGACGTCGTTAGAGATGTTCGGGGTGCATAAAAATAAAAGAGTTTGTTGTTGATTATTATTATTATTATTATTATTATTATTATTATTATTATTATTATTATTATTATTATTATTGGGGCGGGAGGGATCGTAGTGGCTCAGTGGTTAGGAATTGGATTTCAAACCGAAAGGTCCACGGTTCAATCCCCGCCAGGTGTAACTGCATTTTCGTACACGCCTGTTCTACGAAATCCCCATATACAGCAACACTAAACCATGCGAAAAATGAAAATCTGTTCCGCACATATGTGCCGAACGGAGATCGTTGACGGTCTAATTTTATAAAGAAGCGAAATTTCACTGGAATTTTCAACAAATCGTGCATTGCAATTACTATCTGAATCGCTAGCGATAGCCAAAAAATCGTCCCTAAGTTCCTACACACCAAAAACTAAAGTGTTAAAACTGACACTTTCAAGGTGTTAAACCCATTCTAACTCTTAGAGGTTGATTTTAACATTCAAAGTGCAATGCTTTAAACACTTAGACATTACAATCGTCAGACATCTGAAACTTGAATGGATGGCACTTCCCATGTGTCTAGCATTGGTGGTTCTCCCAGAATCGTCCATAATTTGATTTGCGCTTGGTGGGTACATAATTAAAAAGGCACAACGCAGATGGCGCGGATCAGGCTCGATAGTTCGAGCCTGATCCGCGTCATCTGCGTTGTTTCCTTTTAAGTGTCGCGACAGTACACCTGTCAAGTGGTATTATTGTAACACCTGTCAAGTTCTGGGATATCTACACTTGAACAAAGTGCTAGTTCAGCACTTAGTAAGTGTTAAATACAGCACACTAAGTGTAGTTTTTAACACTTTAGTTTTTAGCGTGCATATACAGCAACACTAAACCATGCGAAAAATGAAAATCTGTGCGGAACGGAAATCGTTGAGGGACTATTTTTATAAAGAAGCGAAATTTCACTGCAATTTTCAACAAATCGTGCACTGCAATTACTATTTGATTCGCTAGTGATCGCTACAAATCGTCCCTAAGTTCCTATGTGTTCTATGTGCCACCAGACACATAAAACACATTAGAACTCGGGAGACGAAATAATAACACAGGTTCCCCTCGCAAATTTGGTTGGCGATAAAATGTGTTCTTTTTGTTGATAGTCGTCAAATGAATTGCTGAGTGTCCTTTTAATAATTGCTTTTATAGACGTGAAGGCGTGTAATAAACACTGAACGACACTTGTGTGTGAATGGGTTAATCGATATGGCACTTGTGCCATCGCAGAAGGATAAAACTCGAGGACCGTGGCCTCTCGTTTTATCCTTCCGTGCTGGCACCCGAACCATACCGATTAAGCCATTCACACACGCGTGTCGTTCTGTGTATATATGTGTCCTTGGACAAGGCAATTACTCCCGATGGGGGCGCGGTGGCGTTGCGGTAACCGATTCTCGTCAGATCACCGAAATTAAGCAACGTCGAGCCCGGTTAGTCCTGGGATGTGTGACCGTCTGAGCGATCGATTCGGACTCCCGCGTTGTGTCCTTGAGCAAGGCACTTAACCCTTATTGTCCACATGGGGGCACGATGACGCCGTGTACTAAGGCGTACTGCACGTCGATGATGCGCATGTCTTCAACCAATCTAACCCTACTTGTGTTGCAGTGCGTTGTTACGATGTTGGGGAGCTGGCAGCTGCTCGTCGTTGCTCTGTGGTTCTCTCCAGGTACCCCGGCTTCCTCCACCCGTAAAACTGTCACTGTCATGATTGGCCATTGTGCATAAGTATGTGGCCTTAAACGCCAATAAATAATTATAGTAATTACTCACGATTGATAGATCTAGTGGTTCTCTGAGATATGACATTACAGTTTATCTAACGAATCCGCCGCATCTAAACCCGTAGTTTACAAATAGAGCATTTAACCCTTTACCTGGCGTAACGGCCAAAACCGGCCAGCGCTATTCTCAAAAATCGCCAATTAATTTTCATTATTTTTAGTTCAACTTTAGCGAAGCCAGATTTGAGCTTTTGTCATGGCCCATTGTCCGTCTGTCCGTACGTCAACAATTGGATACGGCTCGGGCTAGATGCCGTATTTATGAACCGATCTTTACGAAACTTCTTGGGTACTTTTGTTATGACCGTGGGAGGAGAACGAGTGTTTTGGGGTGCGGTCCGAAATTCAAGATGGCTGCCAGCCGCCATTTTGTACCGACGATGCAGAAATCTGTTTTTTGTACAGAACTTCCATATGAAAGCTCTGATTTGAATAATTTTTTGTATGAATGTTTAGTACCATGGGATACATCACATATAATACGGGTTTTTTTCTCGTGCTTAAATTGTGCAAATTAGACTAATTTTGATGTTGTTTGGTGTTACTTCCAGCACTGTAAGTGCAAATGCCAATACGGCTCGGCCTAGAGGCCGTATTTATGAACCGATCTTTACGAAACCTCTTGGGTACCTTTGGTATCACCGTGGAACGAGTGTTTTTGGGTCCGGTCCGAAATTCAAGATGGCCGATGGCAGCCATTTTGTACAAAATTAGGTGCAGTCAGATTTCTTGTACAGAACTTCCATATGAAAGCGTTGATTTGAATAATTTTTTGTGTGAATGTTTAGTACCATGGGATACATCACATATAATACGGGTTTTTTTTTTCTCGTGCAGAAATTATGCAAATTAGATGAACTTTGATTTTTTCAGTGCGACTTACACACAGTAAGTACACATGTCAATATGGCTCGGGCTAGAGTCTGTATTTATGAACTGATCTTCACGAAATGTCTTGGGTAGCTTTGTTATCACCTTGGGACGAGAACGAGTGATTCTGGGTGCGGTTTAAAATTCAAGATGGCTGCCAGTGGCCATTTTGTACCGAAGTTAGGTCTAATCAGTTTGTTGTACACAACTTCTATACGGCTCAGACTAGAGGCCATATTTATGAACCAATCTTTACGAAACTTCTTGGGCTCCTTTGTTATCACCATGGGATGAGAGCGAGTGTTTTGGGGTGTGGTCCGAAATTCAAGATGGCCACCATCATCTATTTTGTAGCAAAATTAGTGCAATCAGTCTTTTGTACAGGACTTCTGTATGAAAGTTCTGATTTGAATAAATTTTTGTATGAATGTTTAGTAAAAAGAATACATCACATATAGTACGGGTTTTTTTCTCGTGCAGAAATTATGCAAATTAGATGAATTTTTATTTATTTAGTGCTACTTATACACTGTAAGTGCACATGTCAATACAGCTCGGGCTAGAGGCTGTATTTATCAGCCGATCTTCACGAAACTTCTTGGGTACCTTTGTTATCAACTTGGGACGAGAACGAGGGTTTCTGAGTGTGGTCCAAAAGTCAAGATGGCTGCTAGTGGCCATTTTATACCGAAATTAGATCAAATCAGTTTTTTGTCAGAACTTCTATACAGCTTGTATTTATGAACTGATCTTCACGAGACTTCTTGAGTACCTTTGTTTTCACCTTGGGACAGGAATGAGTGTGTTTTGGGGTGCCTTTGTTATCACTGTGCTATGAGAACAAATATTTTGAGGTTCAGTCAGACCCACTCTGGGACTCAAAGATTTCTTTTCTAGTTTAGCATCTGACTGTCACCCGCCTTTACAATACTTTACCTATACATTTGTTACAGGCTACGGTCAGGATTTGTGTACAGACCATTACAATACTTTATATGTACCTTTGTTATCAGGTCATTACCTAGATGTTTGTCATTGCTGTGTCACATACTATACATGTGCGTGTCTTGACAAGTTGAGCTGCAGTGTCATTGACACTTTCATTTTCATTTTTGGTCTCAAAAACATATGTTATGACCCCTCGTTGGAACGAGCTCGGCGAGCTCGTTCCAATGAGGGATCATAACCTATGTTTTTGAAACAAAAAATGAAAAAAATTAGTTATTCAAAAATTATTTTTGCAAGTGTCGTCTGCTTTTCAGGTTAGGTAAAGGGTTAAAAAAAAATTCCTAAAAAAATTCAATAGTATCATGTTTCCCCTCACTGGAACAAGCTCGTTCCAATGAGGGGGTGACTTGATATAGTTTTCTTGATTTTTTATGTGAAAAATTCAGAAATAAAGAATTGAAATAACAAATGTTGAAGTCATGTGTGTTGGGTAAAGAGTTATTTATTTACTGGGGTGTAACGAAACTTTCGACAGCCAGGGTAACTTCGTGTTGGAAAGTTTTACGGGTGGGAGAAGCCGGAATAACCGGTGCGAACCACCAATCAGCTGCGAGCAACTGTTAGACTCACCAAACTGTCAGACTCCACAATTTACTAACTCCGCACAAGCAGGGTTAGCATTGGCTGAAGACAAGTGCACTATCGACGTGCAGTATGCTTTAGTTCATATTGCCACCGTTGTGTCCCCACGTGGACAATTTGGATTAACCCTTTACCTAACGAAGCGCCCGCAACTGGCCATGTGATATGCAAACTGAGAAGTTGAAAAAATTAACTTTTTCAAAATATTTCAACAAAACCATATCATGTGATCCCTCATTGGAGCGAGCTCATTGAGCTCGTTCCAATGAGGGGTCACATAATATGGTTTTGTTGAAATTGTTTGAAAAAAATTAAAAAATTATATTTAAAATAATAAATTTTCATATCGTCTGCGCTGGGTAAAGGGTTAAGTGCTTTGCCCAAAGACACAACGCAGTTACCCCTGGTTGGGATCGAACCGTGGACCTTTCGATTTGAAGGCCAATGACGTAACCTCTGAACCATAGCGTCCCCGTGTAAAGGGTTAAAATGAAATGAAATGGTTTTCAAGGAAAACCAAGTGTCTTTTAACCACAGAAACATTTCAAACACGTTTCAATTAAGGTGCAAACGTTTGTGAACTTTTCATTTTCGATTAATTCGTATCGCTTTTTGCTAATGTTCCTGATATTGGACATCGCCAAACAGGAAATGTGCATCGAAAAATGCGATGCCATATCAATTAATTTTTTATCCGGAGGCCTTAGCATGATAGTCGCGATGTGAGCGTCTCGACCGATAAAGCAATAAAGAATGACTTCATCGCAACCTGAAGTCTAGCGTCCAGTTTATGGTGTATTGAAACCTCAAAACGGTGTCGCGTTGTAGAAGTTTGTACAGAGTTATCTCTCGTACACCGCGAACAAACAAAATGTATTGCTTCACCACAGCATGAAGGATGGTATCATCGATGGGGTAAATTCGTTAAAAATGGCACACTCAGCCTTGGTTCCTAATTTACTAGCACGGGATTGTACTGACAGAGTTGAATTATTTCAGTCTTCGGCTGCTCCTCTCCCCAGGAATAAATTGTACTGACCACGTATCACTCCTTCCAGATCGAGACCATGCAACTAATATCAGGCCCGTGCATGGGCGTATTATTTATTATTTATTGGGGTTTAACGATTCTTTCGGCAGCCAGGTTCATCTCGTATCGGGCAGTTTTACAGCAGAGGAAGCAGGAGCACCAAGAGAGAAACCACCGATTAGCGACGAGCAACTGTCAGGCTGTCAACCTACTAACTCCACAGAATCAGGGTTAGCATTGGTTGAAAATACACCAAAGACGTGCAGTACGTATTATTTTAGAGCGCCACTGAACCCCCACGGTTAACGTACAAAGTCTTCTCATTTACCAGCATGGCGTGGTACATTATAAGTTTTCGGGCTTTCAGGGGGCGGATATGGTGTGATATAAAGCGAAGTGAGATCAATATTAGGCGAGGCCTTCGGCCTCGCCTAATATTGATCTCGCTGAGCCTTATATCACACCATATCCGCCCCTGAAAGCCCCATCACGTATTTATTATGCCAGACCATTGAACGAGACAACCATAAGTGTAATTTATGTTCGATATCGATCAACCTTCAAGTTCAATCATTCAAATCGAAACAAAACAGACGATAAAATTTACAGTCCAGGGGGAGTAACTCGAAACTATTTGCCTGAACTGAAGGGCAGATTATTCTGGTGAGGATTCTTGCTTGTGTTCGTCTCAGACATTGCCAGTTGGCTTCTATACATGTCGTTTTAGTGGTTTATTTATTGTATTTATTTACATTTGTTTATTAAAATTGGAAGAAACGTATTATAGTTGTACGTTGCACAACAGACACGCACGCGAAATTATTTGTTGTTCGTTGAACACGCGAAATGGATGTCAAAAACAAAATGTCGGAACTGACAGTATATAAGCTCTATAATCGGTCAGCTCGATGATACACAGTCTCATATACGGTCACTAGATATTGAAGCTGATTGGTCAATAACAACTTCTGGCATAATAAATACAATTGAATTGTACCAATATTCAGCTATCCCTCGCCCCAGGTGTAAATTATACCTGACCACGCATCATACGGTACCGGTCGATGCCATGTAACTGATATCAGGCCTACGTACAATAGAGATAAGTGGACGAGGGAGAACATGAGGGACAGGGGCAATATTGTAAGTGGGGAAATTCAGAAGTCTCCAGCGGGGTAATTATAAAACATACTGTTTAAATGCTGGTAGATTAGTATGGAAGGTGCGTAAAGAATGTCCCGGGCCGGGTGGGAGGAGGTATGGTTGATGTAGCCATCCTCTTTAGAAGAGTAGGGAGCTGGTGGCCACAGTTTTATTGTTATTATTAGAGAAGATAAATTCGTTGCCTGAGAGCTAGAATGTTCTATGCCAGTAGTATGTCTCGCACGTTTCACCCCACATTTGGGGGATCTCATCGTGGGGTCTCATGTGACATCATAGTCACGTGACCCAGTGGCGCCATGTTGTGTTGCCATGGTAACACGCGTGAGCGGCCATGTTGTGACGTCATCTCCATAGTGATACGTGATGTGGGTGCGCATGCGCAGCGCGTGTTGTTAGGGTGATACATGTTTCCGTCGTCCATTTTGTATACTGGAGGCCGCCATCTTGGTTTCTATGGTAGCACGTGGTTGCTATGTTACCCAATTTTTCTGCAATAGGACGGGGTATGTTCGGAGGGTATGTTCCTTTGTAGAAGGGTACATCTAATTACCACAAACAACCCGACAATCCCTCCAAATCACCAAAATCCACCCAACTTTTACTATTTCGAATTCTTTCAGAATTCTCTGCTTCTATCTATATATGCAATAGTTTTCGTCTATCTGGCCATGTTCCTTTGTTCTGGAGTATACTCCAGTTGAGTTGCGTAGAAGTTAAAAATTATACCTCATTGAGGGATTTTTAATGGTCAATTCAATTCACTTTTCAATTCACTTTATTTCACAGAATACAAATACAATACGTTTTTAAGAGAAAATGATGTTACATGATTTGAGAAATGAGTAGATGTATACTGTGGGGAATGACATAGTCTTGCGACTATCTTCCTGTCATCCCCTCGAAAAAAATAGAAAAAAACCCAGAAAAAACATGGCATATAAAACAAAATTCAACAAAATATAAATGTTCTCATAACCTCAAAATTCAATGAGGCTATGAGGCACAATATATGAGGACTCGTTGAGGGATTTTACATAGCCCTCAAGGCCTAATACGACAAAAAAGGGAATCCATAGACACAATAAGGGATTCCATGGGATATGGCCATTGGATATAGAGGTGATGAGAATCGGACAGGACTTCATTGTAATAAGGGGAGATAATTCTGCATACAGATTATGGGAAATCAAGAAATCTGAATGGTTATAAATGGTCTAGATATATGAAACAACAAGAGTACTTGAAATACGGTCAGAACTAACAAGAATAGACCAGAAATTGCTAAATATAGTAATAATAATGTAAACTGTTCCAACTAATATGCTCTTCTACGCTACTGGAGTATACTCCAGAACTAAGGAACAAGGCCAGATAGATGAAAACTATTGCATATATAGATAGAAGCAGAGAATTCTGAAAGAATTCGAAATAGTAAAAGTTGGGTGGATTTTGGTGATTTGGAGGGATTGTCGGGTTGTTTGTGGTAATGAGATTTACTTTTCTACAAAGGTGGTTACCCTCCGAACATACCCCGTCCTATTGCAGAATAATTGGGTAACATAGCAACCACGTGCTACCATAGAAACCAAGATGGCGGCCTCCAGTATACAACATGGCCGACGGAAACACGCATCACCCTAACAACACGCGATTGCGCACTCACACCACGTATCACTATGGAGATGACGTCACAACATGGCCGCTCACGTGGGTTACCATGACAACACAACATGGCGCCACTGTGTTACGTGACTATAACGTCACATGAGATCCCCCGATGAGATTCCCCAAATGTGGGGTGAAACGTGCGAGACATACTACTTATGTCCCATAGGGGACATAGAATATTCTAGCACCCAGGCGGCGAATTGTTGGCGTCTTCTGTGTTCCAGACACTTGGTTAAAATGAGCTGTTCCTACTTGATTTAACCCTTTATATACCCAACGAACCGATCACATTCACCCGCGTAATTTACAAAACGAGCGGTTGGAAAACCTATATTTTTCCAAAAGATGCAACAAAATCCTATCATATGACCCCTCATTGGAACGAGCTCTTTCCAATACAGGGTCATATGACAGGGTTTTGTTGAAATATTTGGATAAATCTGAAAAAAATAATATTTAAAAT
Source organism: Pictodentalium vernedei (assembly GCA_031216915.1). Lineage (NCBI taxonomy): Eukaryota > Metazoa > Mollusca > Scaphopoda > Dentaliida > Dentaliidae > Pictodentalium > Pictodentalium vernedei. The sequence continues at coordinate 392,640,665 of CM062297.1, forward strand.
AATAAATTTTGATATCGTCTGCGTTAGGAAAAGGGTTAACCCTTTACCCAACGAATCGCTCACATCCGCCAGCGTAATATGCAAATTCAGCATTTGAAAAAATATTATTTTTTCAAAAAATTTCAACAAACCATATCATATAACCCATCGTTGGAATGGTGAAGCATTACATTTCAACGAGCTCGTTGAAAAATTTAAAAAAAATAATATTTAAAATAATAAATTTTGATATCGTCTGAGTTGTGTAATGGATTAAAACAAGAACGGCTAATCATTCAACAACGTATTTGGACTGGTACTTACTTAAGTAAAGCCTTTTAACCCTTTACCCATGGCAGACGATATCAAAATTTATTATTTTAAATACCATTTTTCAAAATTTTTCAAAATAATTCAACAAAACCATATCATGTGACCCCCTCATTGGAACGAGCTCAATGAGCTCGTTCCAATGAGGGGTCACATGATATGGTTTTGTTGAAATATTTTGAAAAAATTATTTTTTTCAACTGCTCAATTTGTATTTTACGCGGGCGGATGCGTGCGATACGTTGGGCAAAGGGTTAAACAATTATTGAAAATTAAACATACACTTTTTTTCAGAGTGCAGTCGCTTTGGGTGAAGTTCTTCATAGTTACTGATATTTCAAATTATCAGATCCTGGATGGTTTCATAAAATATAGCTCTGTTGTCTGCAAATGGGCTAATATTACCTCTTTAAACTCTAAGTGGGTCAGTTAACTCTGCAGGGGGGGATTGACGGATGTCTGGTCCCATAGTCTCGTGAGGCTGTTGGCTGACCGATTGTTGCCTTCCAAACTGACCTACGGAGATGGATCGCTTGGCGAAATCGGCATTGATCCGAACACCCCCACCCCCGCAGCCCATTGGCTGTAGCATCGCACCAACGACGTTTTTAGCCTGTGCTGCTATGGATCGGGTCACTAATCCGCGTTCTACCCATGTTCCGTCTGAAATCCAGATGTAGTGTTTAGCCACAGCCACTGGGTACGTCTGCGTTTTAGCATTGATACTGCTGCTTTCATTCTGGATTTTAGATCTCCTCTTCCAGGGCTTAAATTTCACGCGAGAATCAGAATCGATGATTCGCGCAAGTGATTCTCGCAATGATTACAATCAGAACAGCTTTGATTCTTGCAAAATGTTCATTTGATTTTTGTCATAGATTCTGAAAGTGTCCTTAATCCTTTACCCAACGTAACGGCCAAAACCGGCCAGCGCTATTCTCAAAAATCGCCAATTAATTTTCATTATTTTTTCATTTTTTGTCTCAAAAACATAGGTTATGGCCCCTCGTTTGAACGAGCTCGTCGATTTCGTTCCAACGAGGTGTCATAATCTATGTTTTTGAGACAAAAAATGAAAGCAACAGTTATTCAAGATTTTTTTTTCTTTTTGCGAGTGTCGTCTGCTTTTCATGTTAGGTAAAGGGTTAAAAAGCTAGAATTCTTTTTTTTTTGCTCCCTCATAAAAGGGTAACACACGTGACTTACAAGTGGCAGTGGTATGTGTCGAAACCTATATAGTTTGCAGTATGACGCGAAATGATAGAATTCTTCATTGTTTAACGTGAAATGGTTATCGTCTGCTGATATTTCGAAAGATGAATAAACAAAAAGGCAACCACTCTGAATGTTAATTATAGATTGTGATTTCCTGCTATAGTTGACATACAGCTTGCATGTGATGTTTTATTTATTTATTGGTGTTTAAGGTAACATGCTTATGAACAATGGCTAATCGTGACAGTTTTACGGGTGGGGAAAGCCGGAGTAATGTTGTGTTTTAAAACCAATGAAATGCACGGAAACCAGCAGGAAGTGAGAAATAGTGTAAAATCGTTTGGGATACCACTAGATTTTAAAAAGGTCAGAATATCACCAACGTGGTATATATCATCGCGAACAATGTTGTGAGAAGCATTATATTAGATAACAGCATAATCCCGCATCAGCCCCTGTGACGTAGTCAAGGGCGGCGACCTCAATGGGGACATCCTAGCCTAGACTTGAAGATGTATTGAATGAAGTACTATCTGACAGTCTGGTTTAAAACGTTGCATAAAGTAATCGTGGGAGACAACAGGAAGACAGCAAATCTGGCTATGTTGTCTCCCTGCGGTTTACAACTAACACGCTATGTTGAACATGGAGGTAGTACTGAAGCCAAATATCTTCCTTTCGTGCCAAAATTATTTTGATTAACATTAATGTACTACTATTTGCATCTATACTTGTATACTGCTAAATAAAAATCAATCAATCAATCCCCCCAACACACCCACTCCAAACAAATAATGCAAGTTCATAGAGATCCGAAATGGCATCCGATATGGGGCAACTGACGATATCAATGACCCAGAGTCGCTCTTAAAGCCCTGTATTTTGTAAAATTTTCTTTGGGAACACTAACTAGGAGCTCCGGTCGTTACACCTCCTCCCACTTCCCGGAAGGGAAGTGGGAGGAGGGGTAACAACCAGAGGGTCCATGATAGGACTAGGGAGGCCCGGACCACCCAAAACGGCCTTCCTAATTAATATCATCCCCCCCCCCCCCAAAAAAAAAAAACAAAAAAAAACAATCCTAGATACGCACCTGCTCAGGCCTACCTACGCCTTCTAGAAAAACTTTATAGGCTATTAGTGCTTTAAATTTGTCGTGGTATCGCGAACGATGTTGCACTTGATGCGACCTGTAAACGGAAAAATCCCTTTAGTTTAATCTTTGGAAGATGCATCGGGTAATCGGTTGATCTATAGAAGCTGCTGTTTTTAAGCCCTCCTTAAATGCAAGCTAATGTTTTCAAGTCATCACAACATTGTTTTTTTTCTTCTTCAGGTGTCACAGCTCTTATTGGAAATGTACTGATGCTGTTTGTTTTTATAAAATATAGAATGTACCACCAAACCATTAATATTCTCATTTTGAATGTTATTGTTGCTGATATGTTACACGCCATCCTTGGCATTCCCTTTGCCGCTGTATCAACTTTTAGCAGAAGGTAAGACTTTATATTTTACTCATCCAAACAATGTCAAAGTTCAAAAGATTTGGAAGGGCGAAAACTACGGAAACCCATTGGGGGCCAACATGTGTGGCGGGGAGATCGGGCCTTGCAAACATTCGAAATGCATGGCGATTATTCGCAGTACATTGCGAATATTCGCAATGCATTGCAGTTATTCGCAATGCATTGTAAGTATTCGCAATGCATTGCGAAGATTCGCATTCAACCTTGTGAATATTCGCAGTGGATTGCGAATATTCGCATTCAATATTGCGAGTATTCGCATTTAACATTACGAATTCTGCATTGCGAATATTCGCATTCAGCTTTGCGAATATTCGCATTCAACGTTGCGAATATTCGCATTCAATTGCGAATATTCGCAATGCTTTGCGAATATTCACAATTGAATGCGAATATTCGCAAAGTTGAATGCGAATATTCGCAATGCTCCCACTACACATTTTGGCCCCAAAGGGTTGAATCCGAATGTTCGTAATGTCGAATGCGAATATGCGCAATGTTGAATGCGAATATTCGCAATGTGAATGCAAATATTCGCAATTTGAATGCGAAGATTCGCAATGCTCGCATGTTGGCCACAATGAGCTTCCGTAGAAAACAAACTCCAATCAGTTGTCTCCCTTCGTAAGCAAGGGGAATCTCTCCAAAGTTAAAGCAATGTTGTTTCACCCTCGCTACGCTAGATTCACCATTGCCACAAATTGTTCAAACTGTAAGTTTCTCGCAGTTTGTACATCGTACTGTAGAGGTTCTCGAGTTAACATTGAGCACATTTTAAATCCCTCTCATGAAATTACACGAGTAAGAATTTTCAAAAATACTTCTTGAATCAATGCGAAATCGAAGAAAATGAAATGAATACATTTCGTTTGTGAAGACACCCGTGTTTATGTGCCAGTTGTAAATAAATAATAGCACATTTTATTTCTGTCATGAACGATATGGAGTTTGTCGAAGCATTAAAACATTGTGTACACAATTTATACTCTGACTGGGGTGGGGGTGATATTTGAAAGGCCGTTATGGGACGTTTCGAGGCCTCCCATACTCCGACTAGGAGCCTCCGGTCGTTACCCCTCGAAGGGGGCAACGACCGGAGGCTCCTAGTTAGAACTAGCGCCCTACACCCCCGAGAATTGTTTTCAAAACTTAATGTAATACGAGCGAATCTGAAGCGTGTGTAGTCCCTATTCTGGCAACCATTTTGGGTCTCTGTGTTGTGTGAAACTTGCATTGGACCAGTATTTTAGGGGGGGGGGGGGCAGTGAAAATTTACGGGGCCATTCTCTCCCCGAGCTACGCCACTACATTGATGGCTAGTATTTCAAGTTAGTGGTCTAACCGTTATTAACTCGCTTTCAGACAGAATTCTTTGTTGTGAATCAGATAATGCCCAGTTTTAATTTATTTTGTTGTTTTGTTCTATTATCCTGTGTTACCTATAGTTTTTTTTATTATTATTAATTATGATTAATTAAAATCCTTTCATCATGGCTCCAACATCACTTAAAATACTGAAGATAAGTAATTAGCGAAATTAATGACTGCTGTTCTTTTTGTGGTTGATAGTCTCCATCTCGAACATTGGTGAGGTCTGTGTCTCGGAAAATCAAAATGTTCGGGTTGGATCAAGGTTGTATTCTCAAGCCTAAAACCAAGCCAGAACCAATTTTGAAGATCACTGTGTCATATTTTCGTGGTTTAATAGTATTTCTAACTTGAAAAAAAATTATTAACAAAAATAAATTCAGGGGAAGATTTATCGAATTATGACTGGTTACCTTGCGGGGATAGTACTAACAGCTATGTTCGGGTCTTTGTCGAGGTGTATAAAGGCCCTGGGAACGCAGTGGGTCATTGGTTAGAGCACTGTACTTGAGATTGGAAGGTCGCTGGTTTGATCCTGATCCGCGTCTTCTGCGTTGTGTCCTTGGAAAGACATCTCATACCGATTACCTACGCGGGGACAAGGTGGCGCTGTGTATTAAGGCGGCGACTAAATTTGTTCGTGCCGGCTTAGTAAGTAAGAGAGTCCGACAGTTAATAACCATTGCTGAGTGGGTTTCCCTGTGTGCACCGGCTTCCCATACAAGTAAAATTGTCTGACACGATATCACCTTAGCTGTTGAAAGTGTCGTTAAATCCCAATAAACAGGATAAACGCCCAACTTCAATCAGTTGTCTCCCTTCGTAAACGCGATAACTTGTTTTAATGAGATCGCAAAAGCTTTTCTGCATGATATAATTCGTTATCCATCTCGTTAGGAATGCCTTGAAGAGCAAACTAGGATATAGCACCTCATTTTTAAGTCCCTTTCATTAACCCTTTACCCAACGTAACGGCCAAAATCGGCCAGTGCTATTCTCAAAAATCGTCAATTAATTTAAATTATTTTTTTTCATTTTTTGTCTCAAAACATAGGTTAGGACCCCTCGTTGGAACGCGCTCGTTGAGCTCGTTCCAACGAGGGGTCATAACCTATGTTTTTGAGACAAAAAATGAAACAAATTGGTTATTCGAGATTTTTTTTGCAAGTGTCGTCTGCTAGTAGTAGGAGAGGGATGAAACGGGGCTCATTGGATGGACCCCGGGATGGACTCTGGAAGTGATGTCATGTCACGTGACCTGGTGGCGTCATGTTTGGTTGTCATGGTAACCCGCGTAAGCGGCCATATTGTGACGTTATCCCCATAGTGATACGTGGACCTAGTGCGCATGCGCAGCGCGTCTTGTTAGGGTGATACGTGTTTCCGTCGTCCATGTTGTATACTGGAGGCCGCCATCTTGGTTTCTATGGTAGCACGTGGTTGCTATGTGACCCAAAACCTTCTAACAAGACAGGGGTATATTCGGAGGATGTGTTCCTTTGTAGAAGAGTAAATTTCCGATTTGCAGAATTACCACAAACAACCCGACAACCCCTCCAAATCACCAAAAACGACTTTATTTACTACGGATTCCCCAATTTATCGGTGTAGCACGTAGTGCTATAGCACCAAGGGGTACAAGGGGGTGTGTTCATTTGTAGACGAGTATACTCCAGTAGCGTAGAAGAGCCTATTAATTGGAACAGTTTACCTTATTATTACTATATTTAGCAATTTCTGGTCTATTCTTGTTAGTTCTGACCCTATTCCAAGTACTCTTGTTGTTTCATATATCTAGATCATTTATAACCAGTCAGATTGCTTGATTTCCCATAATCTGTATGCAGAGTTATCTCCCCTTATTACGATGAAGTCCTATCCGATTCTCATCACCTCTATATCCAATGGCCATATCCCATGGCATCACTTATTGTGAAACACCCGTGGCTATGGAACATGACTGTTGTAGAAGCTAATGATAGGACAGATAGACCATAGACCTGTAGTGGTCTTGGAGCTTTGGCGACAAGATGGAAACGGAATCCTGGTTTCTACAACAGGTATCCTCCCACAATACCAGGCCATAGGTATCCTCAATTTAGTATCCTCAAAAGGTATCCTCAACTGATACGTAGCCATGTCATAGGTATCCTCAAATACTGAAATGAGTCGTCGAGTCGTTCGAGGAGTCACTCGATCGCGCAATTGCTCCAAGGCTCATTTGCTCGATGGGATTCGAGTCATTCGAGCAATGACTTTTCAGTAACTGCTCGATAGCTTATAAGGGATATCTGGGATAGGTATGTCGTGTGGTACAGGTAATAGTATCCTCAGATAAGTATCCTCGATAGGTAGCCTCGATAGGTATCCTCAAATAATCCAATACCGGGCCATAGGTATCCTCAAATACTGAAATGAGGGTAAGAGTCGTAGTAAATTATACCTCATTGAGGGATTTTTAATGGTCCTCATAACCTCAAAATTCAATGAGGCTATGAGGCATAATAAATGAGGACTCATTGAGGGCTTTTACATAGCCCTCATGGCCTCATACGACAAAAATGGGATTCTCCAAAAGGTATCCTCGATAGGTATCCTCGAATAATACAATACCAGGCCATAGGTATCCTCAAATACTGAAATGAGGCTAAAACCCCATTCACATGGCGAGATTTACATACGTGTGTAACGATACACACGTGTGTAAATTTACTCACTTATGCGAACATGGTCATGTGAACGGGTCTGCACACGTGTGTAAAGATACACACGGTGCAAAAAATACATCTGGGTGGACCAGATGTAAATCCGAAATTGCACATGCGTATTGTTTACACATGTGTAATTATGGCCATGTGAATGCAAAAAGTGAATTGCAAATTGTGCATACCCATTCTGAGACAGGGAACATCGAAGGGTTAATACATTGCGTCATGCTTATTTTGAGATTTGTTTCAACCGCGCGCCAAATTTCCAAGAATTTCAATCGTTTCCTGTCATATATGTTTGCCGCGTTATAGTGTGCGTTTGAAAAAAAACTATGCCACCGAAAGAAACCAAGTCGCTACAACCGGCAGCCAATCTTCGTCGTCGAATTCACGGAATACTACGTCCTCCCACCATGCACTACTTCTTGGTTTTGACCAAAATCGTTTCTCCTGAGTCACACCCATAACCAGAGCGGTACTGACCAAATATGACACAATTCGCCTTCGTCTTGTTCTTGTTGCAGATATTAGTCTGTCCATTGTGAATGTTTGGAAGAGACTGTGGGCCCGATGGAATAACCGGCCTTTATATTATAAGCGACTTGTAAATACCACGCAAATACTCAGCATTTTTAAAATACATATGAACGCGTTGCAAATTTTACTATTGCATACCCTGGTAAAAATTGCGCATGTGTGTCTTTGCATACTATGTAAATGTTGGTCATGTGAATGAGGCTTAAGAGTCGTAGTAAATTATACCCCATTGAGGGATTTTTAATGGTCCTCATAACCTCAAAATTCAATGAGGCTATGAGGCATAATATATGAGGACTCATTGATGGCTTTTACATAGCCCTCATGGCCTCATACGACAAAAAAGGGATTCCATAGCCACGGGTGTTTCACAATAAGGGATTCCATGGGATATGGCCATTGGATATAGAGGATGAGAATCGGATAGGACTTCATTGTAATAAGCGGAGATAACTCTGCATACAGATTATGGGAAATCAAGCAATCTGACTGGTTATAAATGATCTAGATATATGAAACAACAAGAGTACTTGGAATATGGTCAGAACTAACAACAATAGACCAGAAATTGCTAAATATAGTAATAATAAGGTAAACTGTTCCAACTAATAGGCTCTTTTACGCTACTGGAGTATACTCTTCTACAAAGGAACACACCCATTGTACCCCTTGGTGCTATAGCACTACGTGCTATACCGATAAATTGGGGAATCCGTAGTAAATAAAATCGTTTTTGGTGATTTGGAGGGGTTGTCGGGTTGTTTGTGGTAATTCTATAAATCTGGAATTTACTCTTCTACAAAGGAACACATCCTCCGAATATACCCCTGTCTTGTTAGAAGGTTTTGGGTCACATAGCAACCACGTGCTACCATAGAAACCAAGCTGGCGGCCTCCAGTATACAAAATGGACGACGGAAACACGTATCACCCTAACAACACACGCTGCACATGCGCACTAGGACCACGTATCATTATGGGGATGACGTCACAATATGGCCGCTCACGCGGGTTACCATGACAACCAAACATGGCGCTACCAGGTCACGTGACATGACGTCACTTCCGGGGTCCAGCCCGGGGTCCATCCAATGAGCCCCGTTTCATCCCTCTCCTACTACTTCTGCTTTTCATGTTAGGTAAAGGGTTAATTTTGTCAACGTACATGTAATCCTGTGATATAATGCACCCATGGAATGACCACAACTTTTCATTCATCGCCACGCATCACTGTTTTCACTTTCAGATGGGTATTTGACAACTGGGGCTGTTCTATGTATGGTTTTGTGTGTTATCTCAGCATTTTATCCACGATGGGCACATATGTCGCTATAAGTATGTACAGATATGCAGTCATGTGCAAACCTTCATTTGGTAAGTTCCATTTTGTCATCTTAGAAAAAATAAAATATGTTTCATTGGTTAAAAGTAGTGTATCACCATTAGGTCTGGCCTCATCAGCATGACACCGGAAGTCATCTCGCGGCGAATTGTGTGTGTGTGTGGCATGTGTTGTCATGGTAGCCCACTCGAGCGACCATATTGTCACGTCATTGCCACACGTGATATTACTGATCATATACGTGTTTCCTTCGTCCATTTTGTATAACAGTGCCGCCATCTTAGTTTCTATAGTGGCAAGTGCCTACAATGGGTTCAAAGGCCCGTGACAGTGTGGTGGTGTGCTCGAGGAGACGTTCGATTCTATGGGAATATAGCAATCACAGCAAACTACCCGATAATGACTAACACTACCAAAAAAGAACCCAAACTTTCACGAAACCTATCTGGTACCTCATGTTGGGTAGCACTTATTGCTATAAGACCTTAACTAGTATGTGGATGTCCCTCGACTGAATGGGGTGGCTATTTCTTTCAGAATCGTCGTTCTCTCTACCTATTCCAGTCCCTGTTCTGGTTAGGGCCTCTCTAGCATTTGTCTAGTTCTAGCTACAATTCGTTATTTCTTATCCTGTCCCGACCTCCAACCTCGATCAAAGTTTATCAGATTCACTCAGATTCCTATATTCATCTATTTGCCCGTATCTGCCTACTAGTAGTTTTCAACTTATCCCTGTCCCGTTGGAGGCGAATCATCTATGATACGTGATTGTGTGCTGGCGCACAATGTGTGCACAAGACATGAACACACGTTTCCTTAATCCTTAAGTAACCAACAGCTACAAACTCCCCCACGTTCATATTGCTTGGAAAAGTTTCCCAAGAATATTCTCCCTTGAAAATTCTACCAGTAGGCTGCATTTATCCTGGCAATGTTTTTACGTACTTTTTTGGTTGCCTTGCAGCAGCCAACAATGATGTAGGAACACTAGTTTAGTCATCTGCAGCTGTGTTCATGTATATATTAATATAAGGTAGACGTTATCGTAAATATTAATCTGAAGATATAACGATTAACAGCCAATCACAACAGTTGGTCATATTGTGGTGACAGTTGACCATGGGACAATTATCGTCGCCGAAGGAACAGCACTCTCAGTCTAGGTGGTGTTGGTAACAATATTTGCCGATAACACTGCTATAATTTATACCTGGCTGTCGCTGCTATTTGGTCTAGTTGGCCAACCCGAACATACAGTGACTTGTTCATGGCAGTCGTGAACGTAGAACCGGGGCACGCGCCCACTCCATAACCTTTTCCAGAAATACTTGATGAGAGAGAGAGTTTAGGCCAACATTAGAGAGAGAGAGATGGACAGAGAGACAGGGACAGAGAGAGAGAGGGAGAGAGAGAGTTTAGGCCAACATCATTTTTAAATACTGACCCGTCATTGCACAGGTAAGGAATGCACAGACTCTTTACGCTTAAGATGCGACCAGAGATTCCCTCATTTGATTTGTCTCTACAACGGACGTTAATTTTGTTTCCATATTTAACAAATGATTCGACCTTGGGGGGGGGGGGGGGGGTGGGAATTGTTAAATGGAAATATGGAGACTAAAAGGTGATTTTTTCTCAATGTAGAGGTGAGTGAATCCCAAACATAGCTCTCTATATTATATACTTAACATGCCACTAAGGCACATGTACCACAGCTGATATTATATATATTTCGGATGGTGGTTTTCGCAAGAATATAGGGGTGGGGGGGGGGGGGGAGGGGGGGGGGTACACGTTGCACAAGTACTGAGACACACTACACGCAGTTATCTCCCTGCATATGACCCGCGAGATCTCTCGAGCATAGGAAGGGAAAACAACTGCTTGGAGTTTGGAACTAAAGTTGCGCCATAATTTAATCCCCAAAACCTACAAGAAAACATTTCTTCAAGGACAAGCGTGCGAGAACTGTCCCATGAAACACTTTTACTTTGCACATATATCATGCAATCTCTTCAAATTAGAACATAAACAAGAAACATTCTGTGAACAAACTTGAATCTCTCTCACTAAAAGAAGGAGAACACCACAAACCAAAGCATTGTGATTGGTAGTTCACAAGAAATTACTTTTAAAAGGATTCCAAACTGTGAGGGCTAATGCCTTCGTTCGAAAACACTTGAAAGGGGCACCCCCCCCCCCCCCAAAAAAAAAAAGAAAAAAAAAAGAAGAAAAAAAAAACAACAACAAACAAACAAACAAAAGCAAAGAAACAAACAAAAAATAAATGAATAAATATAAAATAAACAAGCAAAAACCCCAGCTTTTTGGACGAATCGTTCCAGTGCGAAACTCGACGGATGGAACGCCCGTGTCGAGCTGGTTTTAAGAGGAAATATCCCGGTACCATCTCAAAGTATTGTCAGTTGTGGTTCACGAAATTCTTTTTAAATAAGATTTGTACCGAAGTCAAAGACTTTTTCCAGTGCAGTATCTATCAACCTATTGTCCGCAAAGATTTAATCTCTTGGCATAATCAAGCAAAAAGTTTCCACATTGTCAAAATTGGATTTTCACAGCAAAAATTCCTCCGAGGTTATATTTGCTTTTTAATCAATCGGTCGAGCTCCAAGTCTCATTTATGAAATTTGACTATCATGGTTTGAAATAGAAATCATATGTTCAATATTAAAAAGAAAACCTGTAAAATATACACCACCATGTGGGGGTAACGGTGGTTACATCACAGAATATGCCAATTTGAATTTTTGGCGAACGGGCCAAGTTATTGTGCCAAATAAATTGTTTTCATCTGTTCTACTTCTGAATCCTGCATTTTTTTTTGTGAGAGAACCGTGACTTGGCAAAAGGAAACAATCCAAGCTACACCGCTTTGTCTTCCAAAAAGTCGATGGTATTTCTGGACGAATGTTTTGCAGACATGGTTTCCAAACACTGAAGTACACCATAAATTCAGAAATATGTATGCTAGCTTATTATGATTGCGCAATGTAGAAACAGTTTATGTTAAAAAAATATAATAGTAAAAATGAAAAAGGAGAAGTAATAACAAATTCCGTATATTAATGGATCCGGTATATATAGTGTTCCACTTTTTTGTTTCCTAAGTCGATTGAATCTTCCTGGGAACTGAATGCAGCAATAATTGTGTCAATAATTGCCCATAGTTGTACGCCCGCATGCGCGCTAAAAACGAACGTGACAACCGTAACTTATTCCCGGTTCCTTATTCGACATTCGACACCAACCGATTTTCGCCAAATAAACTGCATTGTGGGGTGGAACAAATAGATTCATGAAGATTGCCACCAAAATTAGGTACCTCACCCTCCCAAAATTGGGCACCCTAGGAGCCCAAAAGTGCTGAGTTGCTCAAAATCGCATTTATCAACCGATTTTCGCCAAATAAACTGCATTGTGGGGTGGCATAAATAGATTCATGAAGATTGCCGCCAAAATTAGGTACCTTACCCTCCCAAAATTGGGCACCCTAGGAGCCCAAAAGTGCTGAGTTGGTCAAAATCACATTTATCAACCGATTTTCGCCAAATAAACTGCATTATGGGGCGGCACAAATAGATTCATGAAGGTTGCCACCAAAATTAGGTATCTCACCCTCCCAAAATTAGGCACTCTAGGAGACCAAAGTGCTGAGTTGCTCCAAATCGCATTTATCAACCGATTTTCGCCAAATAAACTGCATTGTGGGGTGGCATAAATAGATTCATGAAGATTGCCGCCAAAATTAGGTACCTTACCCTCCCAAAATTGGGCACCCTAGGAGCCCAAAAGTGCTGAGTTGGTCAAAATCACATTTATCAACCGATTTTCGCCAAATAAACTGCATTATGGGGCGGCACAAATAGATTCATGAAGGTTGCCACCAAAATTAGGTATCTCACCCTCCCAAAATTAGGCACTCTAGGAGACCAAAGTGCTGAGTTGCTCCAAATCGCATTTATCAACCGATTTTCGCCAAAAAAACTGCATTGTGGGGTGGCACAAATAGATTCATGAAGAGTGCCACCAAAATTAGATACCTCACCGTCCCAAAATGGGGCACTCCAGGAGCCCAAAAGTGCTGAGTTGCTCCAAATCGCATTTATCAACCGATTTTCGCCAAATAAACTGCATTGTGGGGTGGCACAAATAGATTCATGAAGATTGGCACCAAAATGACGCTCCTCACCCTCCCAAAATAGGGCACCCTAGGAGCCCAAACGTGCTGAGTTGCTCCAAATCGTATTTATCAACCGATTTTCGCCAAATAAACTGCATTGTGGGGTGGCGCAAATAGATTCATAAAAATTACCACCAAAATTAGGTTCCTCGCCCTCCCAAAATTGGGCACCCCAGAAGCTCAAAAGTGCAGAGTTGCTCAAAATCGTACTTATCAACCGATTTTCGCCAAATGAACTGCATTGTGGGGTGACACAAATAGATTCAAGAAGATTGCCACCAAAAATAGGTACCTCACCCTCCCAAAACTGGGCACCCTAGGAGCCCAAACGTGCTGAGTTGTTCCAATTCGTATTTATCAACCGATTTTCGCCAAATAAACTGCATTGTGGGGTGGCACAAATAGATTCCTCAAATAAACTGCATTGTGGGGTGGCACAAATAGATTCATGAACATTGCCACCAAAATTAGGTATCTCACCCTCCCAAGATTGGGCGCCCTAGGAGTCCAAAAGTGCTGAGTTGCTCCAAATCGCATTTATCAACCGATTTTCGCCAAATAAACTGAATTGTAGGGTGGCACAAATAGATTCATGAAGATTGCCACCAAAATTAGGTACCTCACCCTCCCAAAATTGGGCACCCTAGGAGCCCAAAAGTGCTGAGTTGCTCGAAATCGCATTTATCAACCGATTTTCGCCAAATAAACTGCATTGTGGGGTGGCACAAATAGATTCATGAAAATTACCACCAAAATTAGGTTCCTCACCCTCCCAAAATTGGGCACCCTAGGAGCCCAAAAGTGCTGAGTTGCTCCAAATCGCATTTATCAACCGATTTTCGCCAAATAAACTGAATTGTAGGGTGGCACAAATAGATTCATGAAGATTGCCACCAAAATTAGGTACCTCACCCTCCCAAAATTGGGCACGCTAGGAGCCCAAAAGTGCTGAGTTGCTCAAAATCGCATTTATCAACCGATTTTCGCCAAATAAACTGCATTGTGGGGTGGCACAAATAGATTCATGAACATTGCCACCAAAATTAGGTACCTCACCCTCCCTAAATTGGGCACCCTAGGAGCCCAAAGGTGCTGAGTTGCTCCAAATCGTATTTATCAACCGATTTTCGCCAAATAAACTGCATTGTGGGGTGGCACAAATAGATTCATGAAGATTGCCACCAAAATTAGACTCCTCACCCTCCCAAAATTGGGCTCCCTAGCAGCACAAAAGTGCTGAGTTGCTCTAAATCGTATTTATCAACCGATTTTCGCCAAATAAACTGCATTGTGGGGTGGCACAAATAGATTCATGAAGATTGCCATCAAAATTAGACTCCTCACCCTCCCAAAATTGGGCTCCCTAGCAGCACAAAAGTGCTGAGTTGCTCTAAATCGTATTTTTCAACCGATTTTCGCCAAATAAACTACATTGTGGGGTGGCCCAAATAGATTCATGAAGATTGCCATCAAAATTAGGCTCCTCACCCTCCCAAAATTGGGCACCCTAGGAGCGCAAAGTGCTTAGTTGCTCTAAATCGTATTTATCAACCGATTTTCGCCAAATAAACAGCATTGTGGGGTGGCACAAATAGATTCATAAAGATTGCCACCAAATTTAGGCTCCTCACCCTCCCAAAATTGGGCACCCTAGGAGCCCAAAAGTGCTGAGTTGCTCTAAATCGTATTTATCAACCGATTTTCGCCAAATAAACTGCATTGTGGGGTGGCACAAATAGATTCATGAAGATTGCCATCAAAATTAGACTCCTCACCCTCCCAAAATTGGGCTCCCTAGCAGCACAAAAGTGCTGAGTTGCTCTAAATCGTATTTTTCAACCGATTTTCGCCAAATAAACTGCATTGTGGGGTGGCACAAATAGATTCATGAAGATTGCCATCAAAATTAGGTACCTCACCCTCCCAAAATTGGGCACACTAGGAGCCCAAAAGAGCTGAGTTGCTCAAAATCGCATTTATCAACCGATTTTCGCGAAATAAACTGCATTGTGGGGTGGCACAAATAGATTCATGAAGATTGTCACCAAAATTAGGTACCTCACCCTCCCTAAATTGGGCACCCTAGGAGCCCAAAGTGCTGAGTTGCTCAAAATCGCATTTATCAACCGATTTTCGCCAAATAAACCGCATTGTGCGGTGGCACAAATAGATTCATGAAGATTGCCACCAAAATTAGGTACATCACCCTCCCAAAATTGGCCCCCTAGGAGCCCAAACATGCTGAGTTGCTCCAAATCGTATTTATCAACCGATTTTCGCCAAATAAACTGCATTGTGGGGTGGCACAAATAGATTCATCAAATAAACTGCATTGTGGGGTGGCACAAATAGATTCATGAAGATTGCCACCAAAATTAGGTACCTCACCCTCCCAAAGTTGGGTACCCTAGGAGCCCAAAAGTGCTGAGTTGCTCAAAATCGCATTTATCAACCGAATTTCGCCAAATAAACTGCAGTGTGGGGTGGCACAAATGGATTCATGAAAATTACCACCAAAATTAGGTACCTCAACCTTCCAAAATTTGTCACCCTAGGAGCCCAAAAGTGCTGAGTTGCTCAAAATCGCATTTATCAACCGATTTTCGCCAAATAAACTGCATTGTGGGGTGGCACAAATAGATTCATGAAAATTACCACCAAAATTAGGTTCCTCAACCTCCCAAAATTGGGCACCCTAGGAGCCCAAAGTGCTCAGTTGCTCCAAATCGCATTTATCAACAGATTTTCGCCAAATAAACTGAATTGTAGGGTGGCACAAATAGATTCATGATGATTGCCACCAAAATTAGGTACCTCACCCTCCCAAAATTGGGCACACTAGGAGCCCAAAAGAGCTGAGTTGCTCAAAATCGCATTTATCAACCGATTTTCGCCAAATAAACTGCATTGTGGGGTGGCACAAATAGATTCATGAAGATTGTCACCAAAATTAGGTACCTCACCCTCCCTAAATTGGGCACCCTAGGAGCCCAAAGTGCTGAGTTGCTCTAAATCGTATTTATCAACCGATTTTCGCCAAATAAACTACATTGTGGGGTGGCACAAATAGATTCTGGAAGATTGCCACCAAAATTAGGCTCCTCACCCTCCCAAAATTGGGCACCCTAGGAGCCCAAAAGTGCTGAGTTGCTCCAAATCGTATTTATCAACCGATTTTCGCCAAATAAACTTCATTGTGGGGTGGCAAAAATAGATTCATGAAGATTGCCCCCAAAATTAGGTTCCTCACCCTCCCAAAATTGGGCACCCTAGGAGCCCAAATGTGCTGAGTTGCTCAAAATCGCATTTATCAACCGATTTTCGCCAAATAAACTGCATTGTGGGGTGGCACAAATAGATTCATGAAGGTTGCCACCAAAATTAGGTACCTCAACCTGCCAAAATTGTGCACCCTAGGAGCCCAAATGTGCTGAGTTGCTCCAAATCGCATTTATCAACCGATTTTCGCCAAATAAACTGCATTGTCGGGTGGCACAAATAGATTCATGAAGATTGCCACCAAAATTAGGTACTTCACCCTCCCAAAATTGGGCCCCCCTAGGAGCCCAAACGAGCTGAGTTGCTCCAAATCGTATTTATCAACCGATTTTCGCCAAATAAACTGCATTGTGGGGTGGCACAAATAGATTCATCAAATAAACTGCATTGTGGGGTGGCACAAATAGATTCATGAAAATTACCACCAAATTTAGGTTCCTCGCCCTCCCAAAATTGGGCAGCCTAGGAGCCCAAATGTGCTGAATTGCTCCAAATAGTATTTATCAACCGATTTTCGCCAAATAAACTATTTTGTGGGGTGGCACAAATAGATTCATGAAGATTGCCACCAAAATTAGGCTCCTCACCCTCCCAAAATTGGGCTCCCTAGCAGCCCAAATTGCTGATTTGCTCTAAATCGTATTTATCAACCGATTTTCGCCAAATAATCTGCATTATCGGCTGGCCCAAATAGATTCATGAAGATTGCCACCAAAATTAGGCTCCTTTCACTCCCAAAATTGGGCACCCTAGGAGCCCAAAGTGCTGAGTTGCTCTGAATCGTATTTATCAACCGATTTTCGCCAAATAAACTGCATTGTGGGTGGCACAAATACATTCATGAAGGTTGCCCCCAAAATTATGTTCCTCGCCCTCCCAGAATTGGGCACCCCAGGAGCCCAAAGTGCTGAGTTTCTCCAAATCGTATTTATCAACCGATTTTCGCCACATAAACTGCATTGTGGGGTGGCACAAACAGATTCATGAAGATTGCCACCAAAATTAGGTACCTCACCCTCCCAAAATTGGGCACCCTAGGAGCCCAAAAGTGCTGATTTGCTCCAAATCGTATTTATCGACCGATTTTCGCCAAATAAACAGCATTGTGGGGTGGCACAAATAGATTCATGAAGATTGCCACCAAAATTAGTCTCCTCACCCTCCCAAAATTGGGCTCCCTAGCAGCCCAAAAGTGCTGAGTTGCTCTAAATCGTATTTATCAACCGATATCCGCGGAATAAACTGCATTGTGGGGTGGCGCAAATAGATTCATGAAGATTGCCACCAAAATTAGGTTCCTCGCCCTCCCAAAATTGGGCACCCCAGGAGCCCAAAAGGGCTGAGTTGTTTCAAATCGTTTTTATCAACCGATTTTCGCCAAATAAACTGCATTGTGGGATGGCACAAATAGATTCATGAGGATTGCCTCCAAAATTAGGTACCTCACCCTCCCAAAATTGGGCACCCTAGGAGCCCAAATGTGCTGAGTTGCTCCAAATCGCATTTATCAACCGATTTTCGCCAAATAAACTGCATTATGGGGTGGCACAAATAGATTCATGAAGATTGTCACCAAAATTAGGCTCCTCACCCTCCCAAAATTGGGCACCCTAGGAGCCCAAATGTGCTGAGTTGCTCCAAATCGTATTTATCAACCGATTTTCGCCAAATAAACTGCATTGTGGGGTGGCACAAATAGATTCATGAAGATTACCACCCAAATTAGGTTCCTCGCCCTCCCAAAATTGGGCACCCCAGGAGCCCAAAAGTGCTGAGTTGTTCCAAATCGTTTTTATCAACCGATTTTCGCCAAATAAACTGCATTGTGGGGTGGCACAAATAGATTCATGAGGATTGCCTCCAAAATTAGGTACCTCACCCTCCCAAAATTGGGCACCCTAGGAGCCCAAATGTGCTTAGTTGCTCCAAATCGTATTTATCAACCGATTTTCGCCAGATAAACTGTAATTTTGGGGTGGCACAAATAGATTCATGAAGATTACCACCAAAATTAGGTACATGACCCTCCAAAAATTGGACACCCTAGGAGCCCAAAAATGCTGTGTTGCTCCAAATGACATTTAGCAACTGATTTTCGCCAAATAAACTGCTTTGTGGGGTGGCACAAATAGATTCATGAGGATTGCCACCAAAATTAAGTACCTGACCCTCCAAAAATTGAGCACTCTAGAAGCCCAAAAGTGCTGAGTTGTTCCAAACCGCATTTATCTACCGATCTTCGCCAAATAAACTGCATAACTTACCCATCTTAAACTTCCCCAAAATATGGAACGAGCTGGAATCTGAACTACGTAACATTAATAATTGGATCAAGTTTTGAAGAAAAATTAATATCAAAGCTTTCATCTTCATTTCCAGTTAATGTCCAATGCAACAATCCATATTGCCCATATTGTCAGAATGGAACCTACTGAGGTGATTGTCTTGTTGACCTAATGTCTATCAGTGGGTTGACTAGACCATCGCCTCAGTAGCCACCTGCTTTGTTCACTACTCTACTCTATGGATTGAGTTGACAAACAATGTACGGGATAAAGTTCGCCAAATGTGGGCAGCTTAGATATATAATTAGCCAGCTATACTTGACCTTATCCTTATGCTACTAATGTGAAATTCCAGGGGATACAAGAAATGATCCCAAATGTAATGTAATAACGTGTATTGCGATACCCGTGATATGATACGCATAGATAACAAATTTAGGCCTTGTGAGCACCTTAGATTACTTTCGTTATCTTGTCTGGTTATCTCGTCCACAAATGAGTTTGGCTTACTGCCAACTCTGCAGACGCACGAAAGTACAGATTTCCACCAAACACATCAACCTTCTCACCACCAACCCCACCTTCCCCCACCATTGTTACTTCACGTGAAAGAAAAACACTAAAATCTCTAAATGAACATTTACAGTCGGTTGCAGCGATGAAATATTTTTGAAACGGGAGATAACAGGTAGACAGCCATCCTGGCTATGTTATTTCCTGCGGTACATATTCGTGTGTCACTGTGATTGGAAATATATTACAATTGTAATGCTTTATATACCGTAAATACACAAACAATATCAATGCTAGTTGATGGAGTGATTCTTGTAACACAGGTATGACGTACGGACAGGCTCATAAATCCATGAATTAGGCATACTGTTAGATAATATAGCACGATGCTCAAAGAATGTAGCATGATGTCTAAATAATATAGCATGATGGTTAATTATTTAAGCATCGTTCTTAATTATTCAGACATTATGCTTAATTATTTAGGCAGCATTCATGAAATCATACCAAACAATATAGCATAATGCTTAATTATTAGAGTATCATGCTAAAATAAAATGTATGACCCTCCAGTACGCGGACTTGATTTCAGCATCATGCTATGTTATTTATGTAGCATTCGTGAAATCATACCAAATAGTACAGCATCATGCTTAAATAATTGGTCATCATGCTCAATTAAAGTGCATGATCCTCCCGCAATTCAGCATCATGCAAAAATAATTCAGGATCATGCTATATTGTTTATGCAGCATTCGTTAAATTGCGCAAAATAATATAGCATGATACTTAAATAATTTGGCATCATGCTCAATTAAAGTGCATGATCCTCCCGTAATTCAGCATCACGCTATAAGTAGGTATAAATTGAGAGTACACGACCACTTGTACATGTACGTGTACAAAATACGCACACGATGCGTTCACCAACGTGGAATTCGGTGTTAAATCACACGCTTGTTCACAAAACTGTACATTGGTCTTGAACTCCCCTATGTACATTTTTGTGTGAACAAGCGTGTGATTTAACACTGAAACACTCGTGGTGAACGCATCGTGTGCGTGTGTTGTACATCTTCGGTTGTATCGTGTACGTGATTTTTGGTCTACGTTCGCATCGCAGATCAGACCCATCGATCCATCGTCGGCGAACGCGAGCGAAGGCAAAAGATTCTGGGTGATCATCAAAAAACAGCTTTTGCAGTTCTAGACCAGTGGTCTATAACTCCCAATTGCGTTGGCACAGATGGTTCAGATGGTCCAGAACTCTCCCTCGTTTTTGAGGTGGTGGGTTTTTGATTGATATAAATATAGGGGAGAAAAAAAAATATAAATAAATAGTTATTTAGAAAAATAAATATATCAAATCGAATAGATAATAAAAAAAAATACGTAAATCATGAGTGCTTCTCAGATGATTAGAGCGAGGTTTCTTTTAAACATGCTGATGAGAGCATACGCAATCTGCGTGAACGAACAACTACGTCCCATCTTGTTAGAACGATGCGTCGGATGTCGGGATCATCTAGACTTCGATCACGAGGATCATTCGTGTCTGACGATGGAAAGGGAAGATATGGTCGTCATGTATTTCAAACCAGCGTTCGAACGCGTTAAATTCGACGATGTGATCACGTTTTGGAAGAGATTAGTCTACTGTAAGAATCGAGACAGACCCACATATTCGGAAGAACTGAAATTGGCGCGTAGAAGTTTGACTTTAGAAGACAAGGGATGCATCAAGAAATTATTGCTGAACGAAGCATACGTCTAAGTTTTGTTTTTTGTTGATATAAAAAATAAGGGAGAGTAGAAAATAAAAAAAAATAAATAGACACATAAAATTTTTTATCTAATATTAGAAAGAAAGAAAAAACACAACAAAAAAATGAGAACCAGAAATAAATTGTATCCGACGTTAGTGGACGACGAGGACGAGAAGCCGAACGGCGTCTTGCCGACGGCGCCGTCGCTAGAAGAAAGAGAAAGAGGAGAGAGGTATCGCATCGATCAAATCAATAGAATCCAAGAGTATCTGACTCGAGAGAGAGATTCTCGTCGTTCCCTCAAGAAGAAGTATTCGCGTTTCGTGAAATTCGTCAACGGGATCGACACGACACTCATCACGATTTCCATGGGTTTACACGCGGCCGGCATCGGATTGTTGTCGACCGCGGTTGCCATTCCGATCGTGTTGACCGTGGAAGGAGTGGTCCTCGCTGCCGGATTGTTCAGCACGGTCGGAAACTTTTTGAGTAGGAAATTATATCTGAAGGCTAGGAAACACGACAAGATTAGCGTCTTGGCCGACTCCAAGATCGACACGATATCCGAAATGATCTCTATGGCGTTGAAAGACGGTAGGATATCGGACGGAGAATACTTCGCGATATTGAGCGAGAAAACGAAATACGATGCCATGAAAGAAACCGTGAGAATCAAGACTCGTCAGATCATCAAGGAAGAGTTGAAGGATTCTCTCGTGGAAAAGGGTAGGAAAGAGGCCAGGGAGGAATTCAGTAAGATGATAGAACTCAAGGGGCAGTGATTGAAAAAAAAAAATATATATATATATAATAAGAACAGAATTTTAAAAAAAAATATTAAATTCATATATAAAATAAAAAAAAACGAAATTAATTTAAATTAACTCTTCAAAAAAAATGTATTGCGTAAAGTGTAAGAGAGTTACCGAGACGAGTAATTCTAGAGAAGTGCGAACTAAAAACGACAGACGGATGCTTCGCGGAATTTGCGACGTGTGTGGTTCTATCAAGACTAGATTCGTCAAACAAAAGAACGCGAGCAAAGGCAAAGGCATCTTGAATAAAATAATCAACAATCTACCTTTCGAAATGCATCTGCCCGGTCACAGTTTCACGGGACCAGGAACGAAATTGAACAAGAGACTCAACGCCGATCTGACTCCCAAATCTTGGAGCAAACCCGTGAATAGGGTGGAAAGGCCGCGTACGATCACGATCTGTGCTACGCCGGTCATCCCGACACCAAGACTCGCAACAACGTCTGTGACAAAAACATGTTGACGAGATTGAGAGGCATATCGAATCCGACCAGGAGAGAGAAGATGGAACGTTCGCTGGTCGGCAATCTGATCGGTGCGAAACATCGATTCGGATGGGGCGTTCAAAAAAAAAAAGCGCATCTGAAAAAGAGAAGAAGAAGAAACGATTATTGACGAGCGAATTGGCCCGGCAGTTACACAAACCCATAGTGTGTAAATTTCGAAAGAGAAGGGTGTTCGTGAAGGGTCTGGACGATATTTGGTCCGCCGACTTGGTCGACATGAGATCGTTTTCGAGGTGGAACGAGGGTGTCAAATATCTTTTGACGGTCATCGACGTGTTTTCCAAATACGGTTGGATCAGACCTTTGAAGAATAAATCGGGATCTTGCGTCGCCGAGGCTCTGAAGAGTGTGTTCGACTCGTCCTCTCGAAAACCGAGTAAATTGTGGGTGGACAAGGGAAAGGAATTCTACAACAAGGACGTTCGTCGATTGGTAGACCTCTACACGATCGAAAATGAAGAGAAAGCCAGCGTGGTGGAACGTTGGAATCGAACGATGAAGGAGAAGATGTACAGATACTTCACGGCGAATTCGACTAAGAAATACATATATGCTCCTAACGGTCTGGTGAAAGATTACAACGACACGCGACACAGATCGATCAAGATGACTCCCGCGGAAGCTAGCGATCCTCAAAACGAAAAACGGGTCTACGCAAATGCAAATCCCGAGAGATCTAAGATCGGGAAGAAGAAGTCTAGAACGCCGAAATTTGCGGTCGGCGATCGAGTGAGAATCTACGCTTATAAGAAGCACTTCGAAAAGGGTTATACTCCTCGATGGACCTCGGAAATCTTCGTAATCATCAAAATATTTCACACCGATCCGGTGACTTACGAAATCGAAGCTTTGGATGGAGAAGAGATCATCGGAAAGTTTTACGAACAACAATTACAGAAGACGAAGTTTTGATGAAGAACGCAAAAATTGTTTTTTTATTTACTCTCTTTGACATTTTGCTTGTTTACACACATATATATAAGAGAGAAAAAAAATAAATAATAATAAAAAATAATTAAAAACTATTTTTTTTAGATAAAGAAAAGCAAGTGAATTAATAAACAAAAAAAAAACTAAAAATGTTTTAAAATGACAAATATACTAGATATAACACAAAGCATAGTGAAAGATGAAAGTATTCAAGAATATGAGGTTCACGAATACGAACCGGTAACTGGAACGAGTTTGAACAATGCGGGAGAGATAAGAATCAACGTCGAAACTCAAGATCTATTCGTACATCCTTGCGAGAGTTGCATAGTGGTGCAGGGACGTCTCACCAAGGAAGATGGGAGCGACTACGCCGACGACGACACGGTTACTCTTGCCAATAATGGCATCATGCATCTATTCAGTAACATAAAATACATGCTATCCGGACAAGAGATAGAATCTGTTTTTCATCCCGGTCAAGCCACCACGATGTTCGGACTCTTGACATATCCTGATGATTTTTCGAAATCCAGAGGACTTAATCAGTTGTGGGTGAAAGACACCGTAGGTCCTGCTAGCGCCGGCGCCGCCGCGATATTCAACTACGTCGTCAAGACGTCCAGACCTAAAGGAACGTTTTCGTTCAGGATACCTTTGAAACACATCTTTGGATTCGCGGACGATTACAACAAGGTCATGTACGGATTCAAACACAATCTGACGTTGATTCGAAAAGGAAACGACAATGCAATAGTGAGACTCACTGCGACCGATGCGGGTAAGATAACCCTACACAAGATATCGTGGTTCGTTCCGCACGTGGAGCCTTCGATGAATGAGAAAACGAATCTCTACAAGATCATACAATCCAAGAGTAAATTACCCGTGGGATTTAGAATGAGACAGTGCGACACGGCTAGCATTCCTCCCTCCATGAATCACTTCGATTGGAGATTGACGGTGAAATCCGCTTCCGAGAGACCGCGTTTCATCGTGATCGCGTTTCAGACCGATAGGGACGGGTCTCAGGAAAAGAATGCATTGCTGTTTGATCACTGCAATTTGAGAAACATGCAAGTGTTTCTGAACGCCACGAGATATCCGGCAATCAATTACAATGCATCGTTCGACAAGAACGATTTCTGCAGGCTGTATGGCGACGCCGCCGATTTTAGAAAGAAGTATCATGGTCTAGACGAATTGATGAGCAATCCCAACATATCTCCCGGCGAATACAAGTCGATGTATCCTTTGTTCGTGTTCGACGTCAGTAAACAGAGCGAACGAATCAAGAGTAGCGTGTTAGACATTCAGATCAAGATGCAATTCGATAGGAACGTGCTGAGAAAAACCGAAGCCTTTGCCCTGGTCCTGTCGGACAGAGAATTACAGTTCGAATCGGACGGAAATAAGATGTCGATCATTCGATGAGAGACGAGTGTGTGAAAAAAAATAAATAAAAAACCAAAAAAAAAAAAATGAAAAGTAATGTGTGATTATTAAAAAAAAACAACAAAAAAAATAAAGTAATGTGATATAGAGAGATTGAACACCTCTCTATACCTCATTACTTTTTTTTTGTTGTTGTTTTTAATAATCACACATTATTTTTTTCTTTAATTCGTTATTTTTTCCATGCATTCACTGTTTGTTCAAAGGATCCAGTTCGATCAGTAGACTCACCACGGAAGTGGCGACTTCAGGATTATTGGTTTTCGTGACGAAATTAATCCTGTCTCCGGCGTTCACTTTGAGAGGCATGCCGAACGTGCTGACATTCGTGTGTTGATTCTCGGTCTTTTCGACGCTGTTTCTCTTATCGCTCTCCACACCATTCACCATGAGATTGACGACCGCTCTGTTATTCAAATCCGAGGAAGCCAGACTCATTCGAAGGATTTCACCTCCCAGCGGCATGGGATATCCCACCTGACCGTGTTTCGATCCGCTACCTCCATTTCCGAAAGACCACTCGGCTTTTCTAAGGCGTTGGACTCTTCGGCCCACACGGTGATCAATTGTCTGGCATATTTCACTTTCTCCACCACCGAAATCAGGGTGCAGGCGTCCGCCATGTGCACAGGTTCCGGTAGATTCGTGAGCGCGTGTCCGCCCATGTCTAGTTTACCTTCCATGATGTCGCCCTTTCTCCAGACCAAGTTGTCATCCACGTACTTTCTGCTTACCGCGCTGGAATCGAATTCGGGATCGTGATCGAGACCGAATAAATTGTGACCGTTCATGTTGATGCCACCCTCCATGGTTCCGCCAGATTCTTTGTTCAGGTAGAGATCGTCCACTTGCAATTCTAGGTATTCTTGCGATTGTATCACGGAAGAATCCACGTAGCCCTTGTTGACCGCGGTTGAGTCCGCATCCGTGTTGTCAATCTTCTACAGATTCAATATCTTGTGGAATCCCGCATTCAGATCCGATTTCTTTTCACGTCCATCAGACTTTCTCTGTTCCATATCTACGTAGTGTTTGGTCGCCACATCCTTGGGATTCATGGGAGCGGCCACGTTCGTTATCTTGTAAGAATTGGCATTCAATTCCGAGTGCATCGTTTTCGTGACGTATTTTTTTCTCAGGTGTTCACTGAATCTCGCGTGAGAGTCGTCCGTGTATCTCTTGGTCGCGGCATCGGTGGGATCTACAAGATTCGCGACGTTCACCAAACGTTTGGATTTCAGATCCAGATCGTCGGTCATGGTTTTATCCACGTAATTATCCAGCAGGATTCGTTCAAAATCGGCGTTCCCCCTGTCGACGTATTTTTCAGTCGCGGCATCTGCGAGATCTATCGGCTCAGGAAGATTGTAGAGCTTCTTATCGTTCATGTTCAGAGGTTCTTCTCCGAACGTAACGCTCGTCTAAGTTGGCAACGTCGTAACCATCGTCGACTTCGAACGTCTTCCTCTTCTTTCTCGGGTTGACTTTTTCATCGTCACTTCTTCCAAATTTATCGACTGTCATGTTGTTGTGGGATTTTTTTTTTTGTTTTTTTTAGAAAAAATATCTTCAAACGCAGTTTTTTAAAAATGAACTATGTTATTTTATTTTTCCTTTTTTATTCGATTAAAATTTTTTTTAAATAATTTTTTATCTTTATATAATGTAAGTCATTGAGAATGTCTTGAAATTCATCTCCTTCAGACCATCTCTTGAGAACGTAGAGACACAGGTGACCGCAAAACACTTGATCTGGCGATTGCACTTGATCCGTGTTGTAAAGAACCATCGATTTGTTGAAATAGTTCTTTATTTCTTTTGGCGGCGAGATTCCGAAGCTGTCGAAATAATAATTCTTCTTCTTCTTCCCATTCTTGAACCACGCCACCCAGTGAGTGCCTTCACCCGATGAATCGTCTAGATTTAAAATTCCGCATTCCAATTGTCGAGGTCTTCTCTTCAGCAAGGCATCTCTGGAAAACACTCCTAGAAAATCTTCGATTTTCAAATCTTTTGCCGCATTCAACAGATCGATGTTGGATAGGGGTTCGTTGGGTAAGACGACACCTTCTACGGATATCTTTATTTTCTTATTCATAGATGAGTATATATTTTTTTTTTATTTATTTTATTATAATTCACTAAAAATGACGTTATTTTTTTCTATTTTTTTTCTTTTTCTTTTTAAACTAACTCTATCGACTTCTACAATCTTGAATCCGTTGAATTCCTTGACTTCTATAATCTTGGATCCATCTAATTCTTCTTTTAAACTAACTTTCTCGATGTCACTATCAATTTCCATAATTTTGTGTTCATCTAATTCCTCTTGATTTTTTGGAATCCTATCATCCACAATCATATCTGGAATCTTATCATCTACAATCATATCTGGAATCCAATCATCCACATTCATATCGTCTCTAATTAGATCCACAGTCCAATGTCCGAGTGCCAAAGTGCTTATTTTATCGTCTAACACGAATCTCTTGTCGTCGTCGGCCGTCAGCGAAATCTTGTTGACTATTTCGGTATACAGGTCGTGATTTTCGCTTCAAATCGATTTCATAGTCTTATACACCAGACCACTTCCTAACAGACAATCTTTATACTCTTGGAAAGAGATGTTTTTCTTCACCATGCACGCTTTAACTCCTTTGCACTTCTTGATCTCTTCATCATCTTTTAGACGATAAGCATAGAGTTTAGGTCTCAAGCCCACGAATTCGACGATCTGTTTACCGCCACTCTCGTCCTTAAATTTACCCAACACCTTCTTGTTGTCGTTCGATTGAATGTTGGACGGGTGATCGATGGGATAATTGCTCATGTCGAACCACTCGGCCACGTCCGGAGATATGTCTCGGTAGACGTCTTTCGTCTCTATCTCGTAAACTAAACTGTCTGTGTCGGTGAACAGTAGTTTGGCTTTGTCGCCAAATTTTCGTTTGACGTAATCGTAGTGAAACTCGTACATCAATCGCTTGCTGACATCTAAGATGATCGGTCCGAGATAATACGGTTTGTCGAACTTCAGGTGCGCCTTTTGCATGTGAATGGCCACTAGATTTTCGCCGAATATGGTTCGGTGTTTGTAATTGGGTTTCGCCACTAATTTTTTTGCTTTTTTCTCAGACGTGACGAGTCGAACGTCGGTTCTCTTCCTGATGTTTTCCATCGATTTGCCGTACACGCAGTTGTTCATGAGTTTGAAGAAATCTTTTTCGAAATCGTTCTTGGCTCGAGTTCTGAGATTTGTGTTGAGATCGATGTATTTTTTCATCCAAGGCTCTTCGTCGAATCGAATGACGCGATGTATGTCAACTAATTTCATCCCATAATCGACGTACTGTTTCAAATTCTCGCTGTAGACGACGTAGTTACGTTTGTTAAATAAATTTGGAATGAGTTTTTCATCGTCTCCTTCATTCGGTTCCATTCGTTCGGGAGCCAGTGGATAATCATTGTGCGAATTGTGTAATTCTTCCGGATAGTTCAAATCGACTTCTAAAATGCAAGGATAGTCTCTCCATTTTTGCATCTCTTCCGGTTCCTTCACCCATTCGAAATTTCCAATCAGTAAAGGATGACTCATGGCCCAACCGTACAGATTATTAGCGTCCCAATACTGTATGTATTTAGTCGACCATTTCGAATCGAAACCTTCTTTCATGTAGGGATTGTTAGCCTCGGAATGTCTGTGAGAGATCATCGAGATGCCACCTCTCGCAGCCCTTTCGAACATGAGCAACATGTCCATGTCGGATAATAATTCCAATTGAACTTCGGTGGTCTTCAACAGAGCGTCCCACGCCAGACCGGGTGCGGTGAAATACCAAGCGGGATCCAGATCGTAATTTCGACGACAGACGTCTCGAAAATTTTCGAACACGTCTGCCAAGAGCAGAACGTCGGTCTTCAGATAGAGATCGTGATAATCTCTCATGGTTTTCATATCTAATGATTTCCACACGTTTTTGGCGTGTTCGTAATTCTCGTCGGAAATGTTGGATTCGTATAATTTCGAATAAAAATCATCTTTCGAAGGTAGTGCGGTGTCTTCGAATCTCTTTAGATCATTCATGTAATTGTAAGGATAGACTCCTTTCCTCAACATGGCGTCTACTCATTCTCCGAAATGTTCGCTCATGATTTTAAATTTATACTTGCTCATGTTATCGACTAATTTTTCCAGAGCGGTCGACATGAATTTAAAAGTGTCGATGAAACGTATGCATCTACGAATGGATTTCGTTTTTTCTTTTGACGTATTTTCGTCGATTACTCTTTCCCTCTCCATGAGCTTCCATTTCGTGAAGGAAATGTATCTTTCTTCGCTGTTCGCGATGCAATTTAATTCTTCGTGCGAGGTGCCGAGATTTTTCACGAACAGATGACTGTCGTAACCCGAGAGATTGTGAAACATCACCGGATAGAAAGCGGCGTCTCGATCTTTTAAATTACA
Organism: Pictodentalium vernedei; assembly: GCA_031216915.1. NCBI lineage: Eukaryota > Metazoa > Mollusca > Scaphopoda > Dentaliida > Dentaliidae > Pictodentalium > Pictodentalium vernedei. Next base: position 392,669,891 of record CM062297.1, read on the forward strand.
CTTGCTGTGAGCCGGACCGCAATACAGACCCGTGTAATGATCATGGTCTCTAACCTTCCTATTTTCCTCCTAATTCTCGTCGAACGATTGTCTGCATATGTGACATTCGGTGGCTCTGTTATTTTCGTCCTGCTGCTCTCACGTGATGATCATTTTCGCCGTAGTTTTGAATTTGTCGTATAAAATTTGAATTTTCGATTCTAACTCTTCCACGAACCTTTGAGCCACGTCGTCGTCTTCGCGTTGTTTCGTGTAGGTGAAGGGACCCATGTCGTGTTGCGAGTCGAAAGCGCATTTCACGTAAATGCAATAGCCCGAAGGTATGTGTTTTTGATATCTTTCGACGTAACTTTGAAGAGCGTTGGCTTGACAGGAACTCATTTTCGCGGTGAAACATTCGAAATCGGCGCACACGATGAATGGTACTTTTAACCTTCTGTTGTGATTTTCAAACTTCACGATGGTGTTGGGTTTGGGCATTTCGACGGCGATACCTTGATTTTCGTTGCAATATTCCTGATGTTTCGCCAACGAGTTTTCGCTGTGAAACACGTTCATGCAGTTGCAACATAAAGATATCTTTCCGTTATGATTATTATTTTGTCTCGACAGTAATCGGCTTGGATGTTTAACCCAACAATAATGACGATTGTCACCATTCGAAATCGATAATAAAATAATCGTCTTTTCTCTTCCGCGATACGAAGTCCGTCTGATAGGATAGATCTTTCGATTTTCGTCGTCGTATCCCAGGACGTTCACCGCTATGGTGGGATTTTGAACCTCGAAACGTTCGATGTGTTTTAACTTTGTTGGAAAAGTCACTCTGGTCCAATCGAGATTTTTAGAAGTTTCCTCGTAACGAGAAACTCTATCGGAGTGTATTTCGACAGGGTATAAAGTGGAGGTGACTGTCCATTTAAAACACTGATCATCTTTATTTCTCATGTTGACCACGATGCGTTTCTTAGCCAAGAAATACAGTAATTCCAAGTAGGAAGATCCTTTCAACGGTTCGTTTTTAGTGATGTGAATTTCGAGTTTCAACACCTCGTCGAATGTCCAATTACTACCTTCATTTTGATAATTCGTGAGAGACGTCAACATCTTGTCTTTCATCTTTTCGAAAATGTCCGATAGATCTGAACCTCAAAATACGGGTTCGATGTTAGATCTGAAATATGCATTTTTCACGATGCTCTCACTGGACTTCACGTCGATTTTATTCGTTATGCAATGGAGTATCATCTTAATTTTTAATCCCAAGTTCGTGTATTCACAAAACAAATCCAATACTTTTTTCTTCACCCGTTCCATGAACAATTTCGGATCGACTTTCTTCGACGAGGGAAACACGTCGAAAGTTTTAAAAATGTCTTCAATCGCACTCTCCCGTTCTACGCGTTTTGATTGGAATAGTTCTGCAATGAGTCATCTTACATATTCTTCTCCTTTCTCTTCATCGATTGCTCGTTGAATTTCGCTCGATATATCTCGTTTGTCTCGAATCTGAAGTGCATCACTCGTTTTCGTTTTAGTTTTTCTTTTCTTTTCTTTGGAAACTTGATGTTTTTCAACGGCTTTTCGTTTAGTCGTCTTCTTATTTTTCACAACTGACACATCTTTTGACGCCGATGCTATCGACATTTCGTTTGCCTTTCTAGCATTTCGCAAATATTCTTGTATGACTTCAATTTTTTTTGCTTTAGTTCTATGCTTTCTGAAATTTGTAATAGACTACAAATCTCGTTTAACTGAGGTACGGTTTTCTCATTTAAATTTACCATTGTTTTATCTGTTTGCTTCATTTGTAAGAATATTTTTTTTTTTTGAATTTTGTATTAAATAATTTGTTAAAAAAGTTTTGTTTTTTTACTCTATATATATAATAGAAAAAAAAAAGTTAAATTTTAAAATTCAATTTTTTTTCTTTAATGTGTTTTTATTCAAAAACAATTTAAGACCGCTTTTATTTCTCGCTCGCAAACTGAACACGTTTTCTCATCTTAGGAATGACATTCTCTACAGTAAAGCAGGTGTGCGCACGGTAGAAACAAGACGTTTGTGACACCTTCGCAGACCAGACACTTGGTGGTGAATGTTTTACTCGGTTTGTTTTCGACGAGTGATGATAACTCGTCCGCTTCCGCCATGAATTTGATGAGATGTTCTAAAGTTATGAATTGAGACAGGGTCTTGTTCGAGATGTTTAACGCATCGTACAATTGTTCCTTGGTGTATCTGAGTTGTAACATATCCATTAATAATTTTTGTTTTTTATCTCTATCTCTCTCTTCGTCTTGGATTTTGATCAATCCTAATGTTAGGATCTTGTTTAAATAATCACAGTCGCCTTTTTTCATATTATTTATGTGTTCTAGTAAAGGTACGTCGTGAGGTTCCCAATTCATCAAATGTATGTCACAACAAAAACATTTGACTTTGTCACCTCTACCCACGTAAACGAAACCCGCGGCGGCTAAATCTTCGGGTTTTTGAGCGAGATGCAATGACCAATTTTTAAACGTTTGAAGTCTTGCACGTTCTACACTATAATTCAGATGTTTGGACTTGATCATTGTTTTTACCTCAAAATTGAGTTTGTAAGAATTTTTTTTTTTAACTTTTTATTTATATATAAAGAGAAATAAAGAGAAACTTTCTTTTAACAAATTATTATTTAAATACAAAATTTAAAATAAACATTATTTGTAAGAATTCATAAAAAACCAAATAATCGATCATGACAACAACAACACCTAAAAGATGCGGATTGAAATTGAAACGAGACGAAGGGTATGAGAAATACAGTTTTAATATCTATACATTACAACCACACGATCCCATCGAATTGAATGAGGTCGAGATGGTGGACTTAGAGCGCTACTACCACAAATATCGAATGTGTTTGAAAGTGGATGAAGCCGCGCTCGATTTGTTTTACGAGTACCAAAGCAAACTGTTGATTAATATCATCGTCGCCGAAGAGAGAGAATTCGACAGGGGTGATTTATTGTTGTCCTATGGAAGTTACATATATCCAATAATCTCACCCGAACTCGTGAAGAAATCGGGTGGTGAGAGCGCATTCGCCTATGAAAAAAAACTCAAAAGAGTAAAGATGCACATTCACACCATTTTCGTATGTGGAAAAATGACGAATGTTAACTTGCTAATAACGGACTTGGAAATATAAACAATAGAGAGATTGAAATTAAAAAAAATTAAACTTTTTATATATATAAAGAGAAAAAAATCTTTTACTAAAAAAATTTTACATTAAAGAAAATTAAAAAAACAACTTTTTTATATATATAAAGAGCAAAAAAAAATAACAAACTTTTTTTTAACAAATTATTATTTAAATACAAAATTTAAAATATACATTATTGCAAGAATTCGTAAAAACAAAAAAAACAAATAATCGATCATGAAGACAACAACACCTAAAAGCATGAAGACAACAACACCTAAAAGATGCGAATTGAAATTGAAACGAGTCGAAACGTATAAGAAATTCGGTCATAAAATCTATAGATTACAACGACACGATCCCATCGAATTGAACGATGTCGAGACGAAGGGCTTAGAGCATAAATACGAGAAATATAAGATGCCTCTGAAATTGGACGAAGCCACGCTCGATTTGATTTACGAGTACCAAAGCGATCTGCAGAACATCGTCATTGCCGAAGATAGAGAATTCGACAAGGACGATTTGTCGTTGCCCTATGAAAATTACATATTTCCAAACATCTCATTCGAACTCGTGAAGAAATTGGGTGGTGAGAGCGAGTTGACCGATGTTAGAAAACTCAAAAGAGTAAAGATAAACATTCAACACGTTTTCGAAAAAGGAGTAGACACGAGCGTCAACATGCTAATAACGGACTTGGAAATATAAACAATAGAGCGATTGATTTTTAGTGAAGAAAAAAAAAATGAAAAAAAAAAAAAAAAGTAAATGAGATCTCATTTACTTTTTTTTTTTTTTTTTTTTTTGTTTTCCTTCTTCTTCACTATCATCATAATATATTATAATAACGTTTCCTTTTCTCTCAAATTTCTGCGTCAATTCTTCTTCTTTTTTTTTTTTTCTTTTTCTCTGTGATGTGATACGTTTATGGTAACATTTTTGTTTATCCGAATCATAATTATGAACGAATGTTGTGCATCTCTTGGTAACACTAGCATCATTACCATTCACTTCAGAAGGTAGTGGTGACTGTGGAAAGCATCGTCTCATTCCCAACCGTATATCCAGCGCTTTATCTATCTCTTTCCTTAGATATCCATCATTAGCGTCTAACCATTTTTTTATTTCTTCGCTCTCTGGCTCGCGATGTTCGTCATTATCATCAAATTGTTTCTCTACCTTTTCATCCAGGTGATAAATTTGTTTCTCCACCTCTTCACCCATTTTAAAAATATAATATTTTATACTTTCTATGATTTTATATATTTTATATAATTTTTATATTTATAATAACATACTCAAAATCGGTATGTTCTTAAATGGCGAATTGTCACCGAGCAACAAACCCTTGCCGATTCGCTTGACGTTCCGTTCACTCTTCAGAAAGAGACCGTTTCCTCTCAGAGAGTTGCCACCTCTAACGGGTTCTAGATACAATCCTTTACTGCTGTCGTCTACGTGAGACACACGGCTCCTCCTTTCTTCAAAAAGAGTCTGTTGCCACCCATTAATTTCTCAACTCCCGAACTAGCGAGTCCCGTGAGAGCTCCCACGCCGAGAGTCTTTCCGAGAAAGGGTAGCACCTTTGCGGCGAAGGGTAATGCTTTTGCGGTGATTCCTGCCAATAGCAGTAGGAAACCGCCTTTCATTCTCAAATTGTATCTCAATTGAGCGGGACTCAATCTCACCGCCAACCCTCTTCCATCGCAAATCGCTTTCTCCATCCTTTTGATTTGACGTCTGGTCCAGGCGATCGAATCCTGTCCGCCTTTCGTCAGATCTTCGTGAGTGAATTTGAATCTCACCGCCTCGCCTCGAGTTGTTAAAGCTCTCTTAAGTTTCTTCTTCTGACCTGCGGATATGTTTACGTTTTTAACCACGTATTGTGCCATAATTCTGTTTTGTTTTGTTTTTTTTTAAATATATTTTACTTCAATTGTTTCTTGTTTAATAATTATTTTAAAATAATTTTGTAAAAAAAATTAATATTACCGTTTATTTTATTTTTGTTATCTATATATATATAATATTTTTTTTTTTTTGCTTTTTATATTTCTCTTATGTGAAATCGTATCGTCACTCTCTCTCCGCGAAAATCTAACAGTTCACCATTTTGATCCGTCAACGTGGTTTTGAGACTATACAACGTGTCTAAAATCACTGGTAGATAAACTAAATTTCGAGGTCGCTCCACGATCTTATAACCCGGCGACACGTTTGGAAAGAAGGAATAGATCGTCGGCTGAGCGCAACCATTCACGTAGCTTCTGGCAATCACGACCACGTTCACCAGAATGCTATTGACAGCGAGAATGTCGACCGTATTTTCAGATGCCGCGTGGCCTCGATACATCTTTCGATCGAATCACAACATCTTGCCTATAGAATCGTCCGTGTTGAAATCCACACGAAAATTATCTTCCAAATCCAACATCGTCTGTAAAACAATAATATAATATCTGAAGAAAAATCACATCTCAAACTCGCTGTGTTAATTGAAGTTAAAAAAAAAAAACGTTTTAAACAGTACATGACAAACTGTTTTTCTGATGTAACGCATTTTGACAGCGGTGTTTACATTTTGTTAAAAGATTTCATTCATTCACACATCAATTCATCGAGTGTCAAATTAAGAGAAAATCCTTTTTTGATGACTGTTAGACAGTTTTAACACACACAATGGAAAACTGATTTAACAAATCTCTCTCCGATTGCTATCGTGAATATATTAAAAAATTTACCACTCGAAACCTGACTGAGCGGAAAATGCTTTTTAAACATTCTGATAAGTGTTTCTTAACTTTTATTCAAGGAACGCTTAACAGTCAACCTCATTTCTCATAGTGGAGGAAATTCTCCAAAAAAGCCCAAATCTCAATTTTTATCCATACCATCACCGGAAAACATCAATGTCTATAATACAGGCTATATATTCCCAATCGACTCTGTTTGAACAAAACACCTCAATTACGATAACGTGTGTTAGTTTGCTTACTTCAGGAAAGACGTGACTGGGTTTGCAAATTTCCAAACACACAGACACTGTTCGTTCAAATCGAGTTTTTATTACGAGATTCGATCGCTCGATCAGCTGAGTGGTTTTTTTTTGAGAATTTTCTCATAGTGGAGGAATTCACCAAAAACCCCAAAACTCAATTTTTATCCATCCCATCACCGGAAAACATCAATGTCTATAATACAGGCTATATATTCACAATCGACTCTGTTTGAACAAAACACCTCAATTACGATAACGTGTGTTAGTTTGCTTACTTCAGGAAAGACGTGACTGGGTTTGCAAATTTCCAAACACACAGACACTCTTCGTTCAGATCGAGTTTTTATTACGAGATTCGATCGCTCGATCAGCTGAATGGTTTTATTTTTGAGAATTTTCTCATAGTGGAGGAATTCACCAAAAAACCTCAAAACTCAATTTTTATCCATCCCATCACCGGAAAACATCAATGTCTATAATACAGGCTATATATTCACAATCGACTCTGTTTGAACAAAACACCTCAATTACGATAACGTGTGTTAGTTTGCTTACTTCAGGAAAGACGTGACTGGGTTTGCAAATTTCCAAACACACAGACACTCTTCGTTCAGATCGAGTTTTTATTACGAGATTCGATCGCTCGATCAGCTGAATGTTTTTTTTTGAGAATTTTCTCATAGTGGAGGAATTCACCAAAAAACCTCAAAACTCAATTTTTATCCATCCCATCACCGGAAAACATCAATGTCTATAATACAGGCTATATATTCACAATCGACTCTGTTTGAACAAAAAAAAACCACCACCTCAAAAACTAGGGAGAGTTCTGGACCACCTGTACCAACGCAATTGAGAGTTCTAGACCACTGGTCTAGAACTGCAAAAGCTGTTTTTTGATGATCACCCAGAATCTTTTGCCTTCGCTCGCGTTCGTCGACGATGGATCGATGGGTCTGATCTGCGATGCGAACGTAGACCAAAAATCACGTACACGATACAACCGAAGATGTACAACACACGCACACGATGCGTTCACCACGAGTGTTTCAGTGTTAAATCACACGCTTGTTCACACAAAAATGTACATAGGAGAGTTCAAGACCAATGTACAGTTTTGTGAACAAGCGTGTGATTTAACACCGAATTCCACGTTGGTGAACGCATCGTGTGCGTATTTTGTACACGTACATGTACAAGAGGTCGTGTACTCTCAATTTATACCTACTGCTATATTATTTATGCAGCATTCGTTAAATCGCGCAAAATAAAATAGCATGATGCTTAAATAATTAAGCACCATGCTAACTTAATATGCCCGATCCTCCCGTAATTCAGCATCATGCGAAATTAATTCAGCATCGTGCTATATTATTTCTGCAGTATTCATAAAATAGTGAAAAATAAGAAAACATCAAGCTCAAATAGTTAAGCATCATGCCGAATTAAAATGCATGAACCTCTCGTAATTCAGGATCATGCTTAATTAATCCGGCTTCATTGTGTATTATTTATGTAGCATTCGTGAAATCGTGCAAAATAATTTAGCATTTTGCTTAATTAATTCACATCATGCTCAAATAATTAAGCATGGTGTTAAATTAATTCAACATCATGCTAAAATAATTCAGCATCATGCTAAATTAATTCAGCATCCTGCTGAAATCCTGTCAATCAACACATTCCGCTAACCAATCAGTGGCGCCGATACATACGCGCTGGGTGACTGGTCGGATCGGAATAATGGAGCATGACCAAAAAACAATTATATGTTACGAATCGTTTCACTGGATTCTCTTTTAATGATACAAAATAAATTAGAAATTAAACCCCGAGAATTTGAGCAGTTCTTGTTTACGTTTGTAAACAAGTTCCGTTTTACTGTTGAAATATGACTCGTTAATTGAAGTCTGGGGAGTGTGTGCTCTAAGTGAGAATGAAAGGTAAGAATTGTTTGATAAACTTGACATTGCACCTGCGTGGTGACCATGGCATAGTCACAGAGACTGAAATCACCTTTATAGACCAATAAATAAATGTAAATCTGAAAATCCACAGGCATCAGAAACCATCGTCAAACACCGATTTTTTTTGTATAGCCCCCTCACTCGCTATCTTAGCCACTTATGAGTTTTGTTACCCGCAAGGATGAAGGTCCACTTTACACAACCAGCAGTAAAGCACGTGTGAATCATGCTCGGCCACCCGGAGCTTTGTCGGAACAGCTAGAGTTAAATCACCATAGGAACCGGAGCTTTTGGCGGAGCAACTCTTTCCTGTGCCCTATCCGTCTTTATCCTGCAATTGGTGTACGTCCTGCACATATAGTATGCTAAGGTATGCATAGTGATGCAAATACACGCAGGTCTGTGGGTATATAGTATGACTATGTGATGGAATATCGATGGGGGAAGGCGAGTTTTCTTGAAAGTTTTCCCCGTGAAACGGTTGATGTTGCTATTGACGTCGCGACGCCACGATGCGCTCGCGACTTCATAGAAACGTTGACCGCTTTTTACTTCGAGTCAGGGGATGTCAGGTTTCTCGAACTGGCCTGATCTGGCAGTAGCCGTATATGCCCCATGCAGATCCCCTTTTAGCCCTTGGTACTACTAATTGATCAAATGCTTTGACCTGTATAGGCAGTACGTTATGCTAGTCCAGGTGGTATCGTGGGGTGGGTGAAGGTAATGCATGGTCGTCCAGTGTGGTATGGCGAGGTTGTCCTTGGTTGTTTAGAACTGTAGTGTAGTCTGGATGCTATATACCGATGTTAATCCTTGGTACAACTTATCGACCTAATGCTTCGTATATTTCTGTAGCTGGTAGTCCATAATGCGAGCCTAGGCAGTATTGTGATGGGGGTAATGCATGATTGTCTAGTGTGGAAGTACAGGTTGTGCGGTTTGCATCGCTACTGATTCAATTTTAGCCTTTCGTTCCATTATTTATCTAGGGTGGTCTCCTGGTCCACAGAGTGTTTAGGTAGTACGTTTTGCAAAGCCAAGCGATATTGTGACGTGAGGTGGGGTAATGCAGGGTGGTTGTCTAGTATGGTGGTATAGGATGCACGGTCTATATCACTGTTGGTCTACTATTAGTCCTTAATACCACTATCTATCTAAGGCTTTATATTATCCTTCAACTGGTAGGGGTAGTGTCTAATGCAAGGTCAAGCAGTATTGTGGGGAGGGTTGGGGGTGTGGGGGGGGGGGGGGGGTGGGTAATGCATGGTTGTATAAAGTAGTAGTATATGATGCAGGGTTGGGGCGAATACATTGTAAATGTATTGAATACGAATACGAATACTTTGAAATTTTATGAATACGAATACGAATACACAAATTTCAAATGTATTTGAATGCGAATACGAATACTTTACAATGTATCATGAATACAAATATGAATACTTGAATACTTTTTAAAATTATTTCTTGTAAATGGATTATAATTTGATCATTCTTATTGGGATTAAGGGTATAAGGGATTATAGGTGAAGAATTAGTTTTTCAACACTTCTATGTAAAAATTACAGAACAAGAATACCAATTTTTACCATTTTTCTACATGACATTTTAACTTTTTGTCTGAAAAACATAGTTTATGACCCCTCATTGGAATGAGCTCGTTTTAAATATATATATATATATCGCCATATACATACTATCAACGCCAATTCTTTTTCTATTTTTTCAGGACTTTTTTTCTTCTAAACTGCATCTTATGACCCCAAAGTAGGGTCATAAGATGCAGTTTGGAAGGAAAAAATGAATAAATAAAATCATTAAATAGGGAACTGTGAGAAATTAACACAATTTTGGGGGTATTTTTTAAAGTTTTTTTCTTCTAAACTGCATTTTATGACCCCCAATAATGTCTATTAATCGTGGCTAATTGTGGCCTCTTTGCTTCATGCTTTTTATTAATATTTAAACATACATTGCTGGTGAGAATAAAAAAAACTGGCCAGTGCTATTCACAAAAATCAATTAAGCAATTACTGCACTATTGGAAAAATGTGGTAATTCAAGCACAATAATTTTATTGATCTATCAGTCTACACCTTATTTCTACTATTACTGCAGAAAAATATTAGATTAGTATTAATTGGTTAATGGAGTTGTTTAGGGATTAAAAATCAATACTTTGGCCAGACCGATATCCTTTGTCCTAAGAATAATCTGTACAATTACAATGTTCAGTTTACAGTGAAACAAACAAGCTATTTGAAACAGCCATTAAAGTGAATTAGCCTGTTGCTGTTAAAACGCACTTCAAAAGTATTAGTTTAATTCTTTACTACTTTCTAATAGAGATAATCACAATATTTTTTTTTACAAATACTGTATACGTGTGTATTAAAAACAAGAAAAGTATTCAAAAAGTATTCAAAAAGTATTCATGAATACACCTCAAATTTGACTGTATTCGAATACGAATACGAATACTTTAAAATTGCATGAATACTGAATACATTCGAATACTTGAAAAAATGTATCGAATACGACTGAATACCGAATACGAATACGAATACCCCAACCCTGATATGATGTAAGGTCTGTATTCCCGCGGGTTCAGTGGTAGCCCACAGTACTATTGATCCACCTACTCGTTATACTGTCCTAAGTAAGTACGGATACTACGTAATGCTAAGACACGCAGTGTTATGCTTGTTTGTCTGGTAGAGTAGTATAGGAGAAACTCTTTGTACCCCATATGCCTATTGTTAGCCCTTAGTACAAATATCTATCTTAGGTGTTCTAGTGCTGGCCCACAGTTGGCACAAGTAGTTTACTAGTGCTAGGCCCAGGGGTATTGTTGGGGTTATGGGTAAAGCTTGGATTCTGGACCTTTACATCTCTAAGATCATTACTGTTGACTTACCAAAAGTCACCGTGATCTGTCCTATGATCGACTTTATTTACCGGACACTATAGTTTTCTGCCGCGCCTACTGAAAAATAGGAAAGACGTGATAGTTACATCAGATCGCTCGAGCGACTCAAATCTCATCGAGCCAATGAAATATAGAGCAATTGCTCGAACGAGTAACTCTACTTACTGCTCTACGACTCATCTCGGTATTTGAGGACACATAGTATTGTACTATTTGAGGATAACTTTTGAAGATACTTTTTGAAGATACCTGTTGACGATACCCTTTATAGGATACTTTTTGCAGGATATCTATCTGATGATAGTTATGGTTTCTAGTACCTGTTCGATCCGTCTTTCTAGACCACCCACACCTGTCCAAGCTCCAAGGCCACCCATTGTCCATGGTCACCTCCACCTGTCGTGAGTAGTAAGAGATGTTATTTTCGACCCCTATCAGGTGGACCCTGGCTGGTGGATCCTGGATGTGACGTCATACCGCAATGTATTATGAGTAACACGTGGTTGTCATGGTAGCCCCGGTGAGCAGCCATGGTTTGACGTCATTGTCATGCAGGTGGGTGATGTGAGTGCGCATGTTTGTGGGGGTGATACTTGTTTCCGTCGACCATTTTGTATGCAGGAGGCTGCCATCTTTGATTCTATGATGACACGTGGTTGCTATGTTACCCAAAAGCGTCTTATAGGATACGGGTATGTTCGAAGGGTATGTTCGATTGCACAAGAGTAATATCCCGATTCACAGAATTACCCAAAATGAGCCCGAGAATGCCCGTAAATCACCGGAAAGTACCCTTTTTAACCGAAACGCACCTGTTTAGACTAGCACGTAGGGCTATAGACCTTTTAAAGGTCGTGTTCGATTCAACTGGAGTATTGTTTTTGAAATGACTTCCTTAATAATTACCCAAATAAACCTGACAATCCCTCCAAAGCACCAAAATCCACCGCAAACTACCGAAACCGACTTAGTAAAGCTTCATTTTGGACAGGGATATTTTATGTAGGCTCGAATTTTGTTATTCCGGGTCCAAATCCTCGTTTCCCCGACCTGCTTCCATAGAGTGCTTTTCCGGTCTTCTGGAGTATGACTTGCTCTTTTCCGTCCGTTTTGTTACTACTTCTGATAAAATAACCAATCAGATCACGTCCATCATCTTCTTCGTTCCAACGATTATGATCTACGTACACAATGTACGAATAGCACATGCAGCACATCAGCACATGCGAAATGTGCCAATATCTGGTTGTGTACAAGAGCACAATGTGCGCACAAGACATACAGCACACGCGCATATACGGGTATTTGTGGACCAATGGGGGCCAGTGTTTGGGGACTAGTGAGGACCAGGCTTTGGGACTAATGGGGACCAGGCTTTGGGAACTAGTGTGGGACCAAGGTTTGAGGACCAGTGTCAGACATTTTGTCTGACCACCGTCTTAACTCAGTACTAAAGTTTCTGCTACCAACAGCGTTACCGTTTGCAACCAAGGTCTTGACTTATTCCGCCACTCTGCTAAATCCACCACTACTACTATGAGATGTGATTGTACACAATGTGCAAATAGCACATGTACCACATCAGCACATGCAAAGTGTACCAATATGTGCCTGTGTGCAAGTGCACAATGTGCTCTCAAAATATGTAGCACATGCGCACATACAAGTATTTGAGGACCATGAAAAGCGAGGACCAGGCTTTGGCGACTTGTGGGGACCAAGGCGTGGGAACAAAGGTTTGAGGGCCAGAGTCAGAAATAGTCCTCAGCCACTGGTCCTCACTAGTCCTCAAACACTGGTCCTCAAATACCCATATGTGCGCATGTGCTGCATGTTTTGTGCGCACATTGTGCACTTGCACACAGGCACATATTGGCAAATTTTGCATGTGCTACGTGTGTTATTTGCACAGTGTGTACAATCACATCTCATAGTAGGCACTAGTCTTCACACTGGTCCTCACTAGTCTCCAAAGCCTGGTCCTCACTAGTCCTCAAACACTGGTTCTCAAATACCAGTATGTGCGCATGTGCTGCATGTTTTGTGCGCACATTGTGTACTTGCACACATGCACATATTGGTACATTTTGCATGTGCTACATGTGCTATTTGCACATTGCGTACAATCACATCTCATAGTAGTCACTAGTCCTCACAATGGTCCTCACTAGTCCCTAAAGCCTAGTCCTCACTAGTCCCTAAACACTGGTCCTCACTGGTCCTCAAATACCCGTATGTGCGCATGTGCTGCATGTTTTGTGAGCACATTGCGCACTTGCACACAGGCACATATTGGAACATTTTGCATGTGTTGATGCGCCGCTACATATGCTATTTGCACATTGTGTACAAGCACATCTCATACTAGTAGTGATGGATTCAGCAGAGTGGTGGAATAAGCCAAGACCTTGGTTGCAAACGGTAACACTATTGGTAGGATAAACTTTAGTACTGAGTTAAGTGACGATGGTTAGACATTATTTCTGACACTGATGCTCAAACCTTGGTACCCATGCCTTGGTCCCCAAAGTCTGGTCCTCACTAGTCCCCAAAGCCTGGTCCTCACTAGTCCCCAAACACTGGCCTTTGCTGGTCCTCGAATACTCGTATGTGCGTGTGTGCTGCATGCTTTGAGAGCACACTGTGCACTTGAATACAGGCTCATATTGGTACATTTTGCATGTGCTGGTGTGCTACCTGTGCTATTTGCACATTGTGTACACTCACATTTGATAGTAGTAGTGATGGATTTAGCAGAGTGGCAGAATAAGTCAAGACCTTGGTTACAACGGTAACACTGTTGGTAGCAGAAACTTTGGTACTGGATCAAGACGGTGGTTAGACAATTTTTCTGACACTGGTCCTCAAACCTTGGTACCCATTCCTTGGTCCCCAAAGCCTGGTCCCCACTAATCCCCAAAGCCTGGTCCTCGCTAGTTCCCAAACACTTGTCCCCACTAGTCCACAAATACCCGTATGTGCGCATGTGCTGCATGTCTTGTGCGCACATTGTGCACTTGCACACAGCCACATATTGGCACATTTAGCATGTGCTGCATGTGCTATTCGCACATTGTGTACGTAGATCACAATCGTTGGAACGAAGAAGATGATGGACGGGAGCTAAGGTTAATAGAGCAATTTGATTGGTTGTTTAATCCTGGAGAAGTAATCTGATTGGTTCCTTTATCAGAAGTTGTAACAAAACAGACGGACGAAAGCGAGTCATACTCCAGAAGAACGGAATAGTACTCTATGGAAGCAGGTCGGAGAAACGAGGATTTTGACCCGGAATAACAAAATTCGAGCCTTCATAAAATATCCCTGTCCAAAATGAAGATTTACCAAGTCGGTTTCGGTAGTTTGCGGTGGATTTCGGTGCTTTGGAGGGATTGTCGGGTTTATTTAGGTAATTATTTAAGGAAGTCGTTCCAAAAAATATTCCAGTTGAATGGAACACGACCTTTCAAGGGTCTATAGCACTACGTGTTACCTCAGACCGGTGCGTTTCGGTTAAAAAGGGAACTTTTCGGTGATTTACGGGTATTCTCGGGCTCATTTGGGTAATCTGCAAATTACTCTTGAACAAGCGAACATACCATCCGAACATACCCCTAACCTAAAAGATGCATTTGGGTAACATAGCAACCATGTGCCACCATAGAAACAATGATGGCGGCCTCCTGCGAACAAAATGGACGACGGAAACAAATATCACCCTAACAACACGAGCTGCGCATGCGCACTCACATCATCCGTCACCATGACAATAACGTAACAACATGGCTGCTCACCTGGGCTACCATGACAACGACGTGATACCCATAATACATTGCGGTATGATGTCACTTCCGGGGTCCACCAGCTGGGGTCTACCTGATAGGGGTCGAAAACCACATCTCCTACATCTGTTGTGTGATCCAATACTATTGTATTTGCCCAATACTACAGTCTTCTATCACCCTTGCAGTCTTTTGCCATTACAACCTCGTACAATTGCTATTGACTTGTGGCACTACTACAAGCTTAGTGGCTACCCCCCCCCCCCCCGATTCTGTCTTGATATCTGCCTTTGACCAAATCTAGACTCAATCAGATCACTCCATTTATTCAAGCCTGTATCAGTCTATACAATGGCTTGACCTAGTGCAAGCTAGGGTACCTTGCATACAAGAAACTGTATGATTATCGTATGGAGATGTGCTCGTGTGTTAGTACATGTTGTTTTGAACTCTGTAAAATAGGCCTGCTACAGAGGCGGCGGAAGCTCCAAAAAATTGGGGAGTCAGACCAAAAAGCGGGGGTCACACCATTAGGGTGTAGGCTGAACAATAATTTTTCTTCGGGGCAGGGGGGGGGAGGGTCAATAGTTGCGGGGCGGCTTATTCGTGCAAAATATATAAATTTATATACGTTATCCCTCACCCTTATTCACACCCTATTTAGGACACTAACCTCAGCGACCTCAACCTCAATCTTATTGTTATTATTTTGCGATATTGGATATTGACCGATCCATAGTGAATCATGTGGCATCAGGTGTCTTCGTATTACATCGGCTGTCTTCGGGTGTTACCACAGATTAGGGTAGTGGTGTTGGATTTATCTTTTTTCGTTTTTGATTTAAGAGTAGCATTCGCCTTTATATATCTTACCTTTTGGTACACACTACAACCTATATGGCGCGCCCACGCCCCCCCCCCCCCCCGCCCAATTCGTATACTTTGGATTGAATTGACTTGAACTAGTTCTTTGCCTTTGAATGCAAATTTATATTTTGCAAAATCACAGGGTAAAAGTAAACGAGAAAAGAAATACAGTATATATGAATCGAATGAGAATTGATGAGAGAGAAATGTGTTGTATCTATAGGGGTTATGTACATTATGTCAGAAAATGCCGTTTGTGTACCTATAATTGGTGAAAAAAGTGTGTGGGGGGGGGCGTGCCCCTCCTGCCCCGCTGCCCCTGGCCTGCTATATGATCATCATTAAAACGTGCAAGTTCCCCGCCTTTTTCACAATGTGTTATGTGAAGTGTTATTTACCACTGAATAAAGGTGTGAATCCCGGTCTATGACATCCCCATCCCCATCTCCACCCTACCGACTATCGCTTGAAGAATCTACGAATAAAGGTCTAAATTTCATAACCAAGGTTTTCAGACACCCTTACTGTAAGGACCTCAGTTTTTGGTATTTAAATATCCTGTTCGCTTTCATTCACTGGAATTGAATAACAAGATAAAACAACAGTAAACACGGTAGAATGAGTTTTAATTGTCCCATTTATTCGCTATAACATTGTTACATACGACAGTTTTAAACTTTATTCAAAGTCAAAACACAGCCTTTTAGATTCGTAACAAGGTCGCTGCTCATCATGTGCTTTTAATTGGAGGACAAATCGCCCCTATTACGTTCGGCCCAGACAATCGTTGAGCTAACGCGAAGAACATTCATGTCACTGGTTCGTGCCGATGCGTGTTACTGAAATTCACCTGTTGGAGTTCATATAATTACAGGAGAAGTAGATTACCACTAAACCACTGCGGAAGGGAGCAATTATTTTCAAGTTTAAGGGAGAAGTAGAAGCGCTAGCGGTATTTAAAAAAATGCCAGCGGTACCTTAACTTTTACTTATAAATGTAAGTATATGTTGGGTGTGAAATGCACCCCACAGCCGGTGAAGTAGAAATTTCATGAGGGGGTTAACCTTCCTCACTCCCAATTTTTTTTTTTAAATTCCCAAACCATCTTGTGACTCGCAGCCCCCTTCCCACCCATGCGACGCATGGATGCCCCAACCCAGTGCCCCTTCGTCTTCCTGCCTTAATAACTTACGAGTTTCAGTGCCGAGAGAGAGAGAAGAGAGAGAGAGAGAGAGAGCGAGAGAAAGCGGGAGAGAGAGAGAGTGTGTGTGTGTGTGTGTGTGTGTGTGTGTGTGTGTGTGTGTGTGTTTGAGGTTAAAAAATCGCACTGGCACAGACATTTCCTACTGAAACGTTTTTTTCTTTTAATATGCCGCCGAAAAATTGTTTTCATTTACTGAACCCCGATGGGTTTCAAACATGACAAAAAATTACACAAAATTGATTTAAACTAAGTGATGAGCTTAGGAACTGGTTAAACTGACTGGCAATAATCGATGTTATTCACTGATGGGCTCTAATTTAGTCCTTACAAGGATGTTACGCAAGCTTTTGTTTTTCTTATAGGCGATGACAGGTCGAAGATTCAAAGGTTCCTTTAATTTAGCATTGGTAAAATTGAATTCATCTTTTAACATTTTTGCTATTTCGATATTCATTCTGTTGTACGTTAAAGTGAAAGGAATGATGGACCTCCTTTCGCATTCGCCCTCTGATATGTTCATACCAAATGGCCAGAGGGTTTGAAGCGTATTGATCCAAAAAGCTTCACGTTTTTTTCTAAATTCATCCGTTTCTTCTAATGTGTCTTTAATTGGTGGTTGTTCAATAGGATGGATTTCGAAATCCTCCAAAGAATGGCCAGGAAGGTTAAAATGTTGTGCTACTGGGGCATCAGCATTATGTTTTATATCCTGTTTGTGTCTAGTAGCACGTTCTCGGAAAGGATTTTGACTTTGACCAACATACTGTTTCCGACATCGCTTACAAGTGATAAGGTAAATAATGTTTGGTGAATCACAGTGGAGGGGGTTACGGATCTGATAATGATTTTTCGTTTGTTCGGAGGAAAATTCCTCTTTCTGATCAGGCATAAAAGTATGCAGTCTACAACGAGGCTTTTTGCAATTAAATACCGCGCCACTACTATTCTGCAACGGTCTGTTGTGTTCAATCTTCAGTGGTTCGAAATCGGTAGTTTCAGCTGGACTTTCGAGCTTTTTCAGGGTTTGGGATTTCAGGCTACGCAAAAGGCGCAGCGAGTACCCTCTCGATCTGAGGGCGCCAAATAGAGTAGAACAAGCCTCATTGAAATTTACCTTATCACTTGAATTGCGGTGGAAACGAATGAGCTGTGATTTGATGATACCTTTAAATGTATGTTGAGGATGAAATGATTTTGTGTGCAACAATTGATGTGAATCAGTTGGTTTAAAATATACTTTATAATCTAAATGACCGGACGCCCGAAATTGCTTGCCTTTATACACGGTCACATCGAGAAAATCAACAGAATTTTCACTGATAGTAGCTTTCAATTTAATATTTGGATCGTGATTGTTCAAAATTTCTAAAAATTCATCAAAATCTTCTTTTGAATGTTCCCAAATAATAAAAATGTCATCTAAATATCTGAGATATACGAGAGGATGCTTTGCACATTTGCTTAAGGCATTTTCCTCCCATTCCGCTACATAAATGCTTGCAAAATTAGGACTGAATCTTTTGCCCATAGGACAACCCATTATTTGTAGAAAATATTCTCCATTGAATTGAAAGTCATTACCTTTTAAGCTCAGCTCTAAAAGATCCAAAATTTGTTCATCCGGGCGTTTCGCATCCGGATATTTTTCAAATGCATTTTTAACTGATTTAACACCTTTATCAATATCAATGTTCGTATACATACTGTCGATATCCAAAGTAGCCAGAATTGCATTTTTCGATATTTTCAATTTCGAAATTTTTGACAGGAAATCCTGTGTATTTTTTAGATAGCTCGGATGTCTATTTGCTATAGGTTTCAGATGATAATCAATTAATTCCGAGATCGCATAAGATTCCGAATTACAATCTGATACAATTGGCCTCCCGGGTGGAGTTAAGTCATCCGTCCATGAAGAACGGTCCTTGTGGATCTTTGGTAGGATATAAAATTGTCTTGTTTGAGCACTGAGCTTAGCTGTTAAATATTTCAATTGTTTTTTGGTAATGTGACCTTCGTCGAGGAGAAATTTTAAGATCTTATTGAATTTTTCGATATTACTAGGCCAAATAAGTGAATCTATTTTCTTATAATGTTTAGTATTGCTGAGTTGTCTCATGGCTTCCTTTATATAATTATCCCGAGATAGAACAACTACCGACCCACCTTTGTCGGCTGGTTTAATTACTAATTTCTTATTTTTTCGAAGTTTCGTGAGGGCTCTCCGTTCACCAGCTGTTAAATTGTCTTTATCGGAGAGTATGTTCATGCTGAACACCTTTTGGATGATTCGTTTGCTAGCCTCAATAATTTCGGGATCTACTTCACTATCTGGAGGTGACCAACCAGATGATTCTGTGAAAGGAAGTTTCCGACCGCTGGAGTTTCTAAAGCGGTCAGCTAATTTCATTTGCCTAAGAAAATTACAGTTGTATGATGGTAAATTTGTTTGGTTATCAGTTTTTGGCTTTGGTGCTGGTACAAAAGTTAAACCGCGATCTAAAAGAGATTTCTCTTGGGTTGTTAGGTCATTGGTGCCAGACAGGTTAACCACATTAGTTCCTAATCCCACATCTGTTAGGCGGCTGTTACCTTTGCCTTTACTTAGTTTAAATTTAGGTGGTTCAACCAGTGATCGTACATAATATTGGCGGTTCTCGTGGTCCAATGGATTAAATCCTGAGCAACATCAAACTTCGCGTCATCAATTTTTGGTATCACGTTAACGTCCTTCACTTTCCGAATGGTTTCGTTGATGATGCTCAGGGTTCTCCTCTCAGCCTGAGGGAGTTTTTGCGAAAAGTTTAGTTCAGCAAAATAAATTTTTGCTGATCTAAACTTGACCCTGATATCGCTAAGCATATTCCGCAACTGCTTAACTACGAGATCAGAATTATCGTTTCGAGAATTCACGCCAATATTTAATAATATTTTTTGGGGACTGGACTGGCCCCTGTGCCCTTTAAACATAGAGCGCAGATGATTGAATTTGGCGCCGGGGTAACACTCCACCTGGATGTCCGGATGGGGATTTCGATCAATGCGTCCTAAATTTGAACTTCCAATCATAAGGATGTTTTTACAAACATCGGGGAGGCGCCAATTGCTTTTGTCAAAATTAACTCCGCTTTTATGCCGAAACTGGGAGAATTTAGAATCAAATGAGCGGCCCGAGTTGCGGCTCGGTGATTTGACTTTTTCTGAGTACGATATACCTGGTTGAACCACACTAGAGGCAGGAGAAGGGGGAGAAGAAACAGAAGCAGGAGAGGAAACAGAAGCAGGAGAAGAAACAGAAGGAGGAGGAGGAGTTCTAGTGAGAGCACTAGGAGAACCAGAGAAGAAAGGCTGAGGAGGAGTAGGAGGTAGAGGAGCAAGACGAGGCGAGACAGCGTTACTCAATTTGCGAGCATCTTCAGTCACAATATGGACCGGAGATGTTTGCAAATTGAGGCGCTTACTCTGAGAGAAAGAAGAAGTAGAAGGAAAAGAAGAGGGAGAAGTGCTTTGCCTTGATCTTTTCTTATTTTGCTTTTCGCGTTGGGGTAGAGGGACAACACGGGCCGGAGTTTGCTTGCTCCCTCCCGTATTGTTCCTTACTCCAGACGCTGGGCGAAGTTCCGAAATGTAAGACTCATAGGCCGAACTCGTCTTATCTGTCAACTTATTTTTAAAGTTCTTTTTAGCCCAGATCAAGGCACGCGCCGAAGCGCTGTTGAAGTCTATTTTTTCGAGTCCAGGAGGTGGTCGCATAGCCAAAGTTATCTTAGACTTCAACTGGTTTAAATTTATCTTATAATGCTCAACTAAAGCATATAACGTTTGATTGGCCCATCCCACACTAATCTGTCGAAAAACAGAAAAAATGTGTGGGGTGGGAAGAGCTGGCTTTAGAAAGCCACCTAACTCATCTACTTTCTTCTCCAGCTGTTTCGGGAAATCCTGATTTGCCAAATGGTGCTCTAATAGCCCAATGTGGTGCAAACATTGAAGCACCTGAAACAAAGCCTTGACCAGCCTAGAATAAGCCTGGAACGAAAGTTCCTGGCCAGTTCCGGACTGGGCAACTCTCTGCCTCTGATGCATCTGCCCTTTTCTTGCCATTGTTAAAGAAAGTAGCTGAATTAAGTATAAATAAAATATAAAAGTGATGAAATAAATAAAATTGGAAAATTAGATATTACCTATTAAAGAAGATACCTGGATTGGTTGCAGTCTTCAGCAAAGGTAGAAAATAATCCTTCTGTCTCGACGCGTTTCGCTTGGTTTGGCTTTTTCAAAGAGACTTTGAGGAAAATGATTCCAACTTTGGGAGGGCATGCATGGTATATATCCATATGTGGGCTGGGGGTGTTTTTCACAGCTCAGTACATAATTAAACTCGGTAACAAGCTGACAAATGTCAGTCATCTAATTAATTCTTTTCAATCTGAGATGTCCCAAGTTTGTTTTTCACAACTCAGTTTGTGTCGTCCAAACAGATTAGATGAAGCCCTATTGATTGGTTTCCATTGAATTTTAATCAGTCAGTGAGTGGTTTGCTTTACTGACCCCATGAAGCCCTATTGGTTGGCTTTGATTTAAGTAAAACCAATCGGGAGCGGTTTGCTTTACTGGCTTCAGAAGTATGTGAAAACAATATAAAAAATGGTTTGATAAAATATATTGAGACTAAAGAAATAAATGAAAAAATAACGCCAAAGATCATGATGCCTCACGGATGTTATCAGTTGGAATGAATATCCCCCGACGGAGGTTTATGACGGAAAATATTTTACACCACGTAGAAATTGTGTGTTTTACCTTCTGAACCTCTACATTGTGTGAAAGGTATGAAAAATTAAAAATAAAAATAAAAATTTAAATAAATGAATCAACCAAATAAATAAATAAATAAATAAATAAATAAATAAATAAATAAATAAATAAATAAATAAAAATTAATAAAAAATTAAAAGTAATCAATAAATAAATATATAAATAAATAAATAATAATTTTATTTAGGAAATACATACACATGATTGAAATTAGAACCTATTTTGTTTTTGGGCATATATGAACTCTGGCACTCGCCTGTGTGTGTTTGAGGTTAAAAAATCGCACTGGCACAGACATTTCCTACTGAAACGTTTTTTTCTTTTAATATGCCGCCGAAAAATTGTTTTCATTTACTGAACCCCGATGGGTTTCAAACATGACAAAAAATTACACAAAATTGATTTAAACTAAGTGATGAGCTTAGGAACTGGTTAAACTGACTGGCAATAATCGATGTTATTCACTGATGGGCTCTAATTTAGTCCTTACAAGGATGTTACGCAAGCTTTTGTTTTTCTTATAGGCGATGACAGGTCGAAGATTCAAAGGTTCCTTTAATTTAGCATTGGTAAAATTGAATTCATCTTTTAACATTTTTGCTATTTCGATATTCATTCTGTTGTACGTTAAAGTGAAAGGAATGATGGACCTCCTTTCGCATTCGCCCTCTGATATGTTCATACCAAATGGCCAGAGGGTTTGAAGCGTATTGATCCAAAAAGCTTCACGTTTTTTTCTAAATTCATCCGTTTCTTCTAATGTGTCTTTAATTGGTGGTTGTTCAATAGGATGGATTTCGAAATCCTCCAAAGAATGGCCAGGAAGGTTAAAATGTTGTGCTACTGGGGCATCAGCATTATGTTTTATATCCTGTTTGTGTCTAGTAGCACGTTCTCGGAAAGGATTTTGACTTTGACCAACATACTGTTTCCGACATCGCTTACAAGTGATAAGGTAAATAATGTTTGGTGAATCACAGTGGAGGGGGTTACGGATCTGATAATGATTTTTCGTTTGTTCGGAGGAAAATTCCTCTTTCTGATCAGGCATAAAAGTATGCAGTCTACAACGAGGCTTTTTGCAATTAAATACCGCGCCACTACTATTCTGCAACGGTCTGTTGTGTTCAATCTTCAGTGGTTCGAAATCGGTAGTTTCAGCTGGACTTTCGAGCTTTTTCAGGGTTTGGGATTTCAGGCTACGCAAAAGGCGCAGCGAGTACCCTCTCGATCTGAGGGCGCCAAATAGAGTAGAACAAGCCTCATTGAAATTTACCTTATCACTTGAATTGCGGTGGAAACGAATGAGCTGTGATTTGATGATACCTTTAAATGTATGTTGAGGATGAAATGATTTTGTGTGCAACAATTGATGTGAATCAGTTGGTTTAAAATATACTTTATAATCTAAATGACCGGACGCCCGAAATTGCTTGCCTTTATACACGGTCACATCGAGAAAATCAACAGAATTTTCACTGATAGTAGCTTTCAATTTAATATTTGGATCGTGATTGTTCAAAATTTCTAAAAATTCATCAAAATCTTCTTTTGAATGTTCCCAAATAATAAAAATGTCATCTAAATATCTGAGATATACGAGAGGATGCTTTGCACATTTGCTTAAGGCATTTTCCTCCCATTCCGCTACATAAATGCTTGCAAAATTAGGACTGAATCTTTTGCCCATAGGACAACCCATTATTTGTAGAAAATATTCTCCATTGAATTGAAAGTCATTACCTTTTAAGCTCAGCTCTAAAAGATCCAAAATTTGTTCATCCGGGCGTTTCGCATCCGGATATTTTTCAAATGCATTTTTAACTGATTTAACACCTTTATCAATATCAATGTTCGTATACATACTGTCGATATCCAAAGTAGCCAGAATTGCATTTTTCGATATTTTCAATTTCGAAATTTTTGACAGGAAATCCTGTGTATTTTTTAGATAGCTAGGATGTCTATTTGCTATAGGTTTCAGATGATAATCAATTAATTCCGAGATCGCATAAGATTCCGAATTACAATCTGATACAATTGGCCTCCCGGGTGGAGTTAAGTCATCCGTCCATGAAGAACGGTCCTTGTGGATCTTTGGTAGGATATAAAATTGTCTTGTTTGAGCACTGAGCTTAGCTGTTAAATATTTCAATTGTTTTTTGGTAATGTGACCTTCGTCGAGGAGAAATTTTAAGATCTTATTGAATTTTTCGATATTACTAGGCCAAATAAGTGAATCTATTTTCTTATAATGTTTAGTATTGCTGAGTTGTCTCATGGCTTCCTTTATATAATTATCCCGAGATAGAACAACTACCGACCCACCTTTGTCGGCTGGTTTAATTACTAATTTCTTATTTTTTCGAAGTTTCGTGAGGGCTCTCCGTTCACCAGCTGTTAAATTGTCTTTATCGGAGAGTATGTTCATGCTGAACACCTTTTGGATGATTCGTTTGCTAGCCTCAATAATTTCGGGATCTACTTCACTATCTGGAGGTGACCAACCAGATGATTCTGTGAAAGGAAGTTTCCGACCGCTGGAGTTTCTAAAGCGGTCAGCTAATTTCATTTGCCTAAGAAAATTACAGTTGTATGATGGTAAATTTGTTTGGTTATCAGTTTTTGGCTTTGGTGCTGGTACAAAAGTTAAACCGCGATCTAAAAGAGATTTCTCTTGGGTTGTTAGGTCATTGGTGCCAGACAGGTTAACCACATTAGTTCCTAATCCCACATCTGTTAGGCGGCTGTTACCTTTGCCTTTACTTAGTTTAAATTTAGGTGGTTCAACCAGTGATCGTACATAATATTGGCGGTTCTCGTGGTCCAATGGATTAAATCCTGAGCAACATCAAACTTCGCGTCATCAATTTTTGGTATCACGTTAACGTCCTTCACTTTCCGAATGGTTTCGTTGATGATGCTCAGGGTTCTCCTCTCAGCCTGAGGGAGTTTTTGCGAAAAGTTTAGTTCAGCAAAATAAATTTTTGCTGATCTAAACTTGACCCTGATATCGCTAAGCATATTCCGCAACTGCTTAACTACGAGATCAGAATTATCGTTTCGAGAATTCACGCCAATATTTAATAATATTTTTTGGGGACTGGACTGGCCCCTGTGCCCTTTAAACATAGAGCGCAGATGATTGAATTTGGCGCCGGGGTAACACTCCACCTGGATGTCCGGATGGGGATTTCGATCAATGCGTCCTAAATTTGAACTTCCAATCATAAGGATGTTTTTACAAACATCGGGGAGGCGCCAATTCCTTTTGTCAAAATTAACTCCGCTTTTATGCCGAAACTGGGAGAATTTAGAATCAAATGAGCGGCCCGAGTTGCGGCTCGGTGATTTGACTTTTTCTGAGTACGATATACCTGGTTGAACCACACTAGAGGCAGGAGAAGGGGGAGAAGAAACAGAAGCAGGAGAGGAAACAGAAGCAGGAGAAGAAACAGAAGGAGGAGGAGGAGTTCTAGTGAGAGCACTAGGAGAACCAGAGAAGAAAGGCTGAGGAGGAGTAGGAGGTAGAGGAGCAAGACGAGGCGAGACAGCGTTACTCAATTTGCGAGCATCTTCAGTCACAATATGGACCGGAGATGTTTGCAAATTGAGGCGCTTACTCTGAGAGAAAGAAGAAGTAGAAGGAAAAGAAGAGGGAGAAGTGCTTTGCCTTGATCTTTTCTTATTTTGCTTTTCGCGTTGGGGTAGAGGGACAACACGGGCCGGAGTTTGCTTGCTCCCTCCCGTATTGTTCCTTACTCCAGACGCTGGGCGAAGTTCCGAAATGTAAGACTCATAGGCCGAAATCGTCTTATCTGTCAACTTATTTTTAAAGTTCTTTTTAGCCCAGATCAAGGCACGCGCCGAAGCGCTGTTGAAGTCTATTTTTTCGAGTCCAGGAGGTGGTCGCATAGCCAAAGTTATCTTAGACTTCAACTGGTTTAAATTTATCTTATAATGCTCAACTAAAGCATATAACGTTTGATTGGCCCATCCCACACTAATCTGTCGAAAAACAGAAAAAATGTGTGGGGTGGGAAGAGCTGGCTTTAGAAAGCCACCTAACTCATCTACTTTCTTCTCCAGCTGTTTCGGGAAATCCTGATTTGCCAAATGGTGCTCTAATAGCCCAATGTGGTGCAAACATTGAAGCACCTGAAACAAAGCCTTGACCAGCCTAGAATAAGCCTGGAACGAAAGTTCCTGGCCAGTTCCGGACTGGGCAACTCTCTGCCTCTGATGCATCTGCCCTTTTCTTGCCATTGTTAAAGAAAGTAGCTGAATTAAGTATAAATAAAATATAAAAGTGATGAAATAAATAAAATTGGAAAATTAGATATTACCTATTAAAGAAGATACCTGGATTGGTTGCAGTCTTCAGCAAAGGTAGAAAATAATCCGTCTGTCTCGACGCGTTTCGCTTGGTTTGGCTTTTTCAAAGAGACTTTGAGGAAAATGATTCCAACTTTGGGAGGGCATGCATGGTATATATCCATATGTGGGCTGGGGGTGTTTTTCACAGCTCAGTACATAATTAAACTCGGTAACAAGCTGACAAATGTCAGTCATCTAATTAATTCTTTTCAATCTGAGATGTCCCAAGTTTGTTTTTCACAACTCAGTTTGTGTCGTCCAAACAGATTAGATGAAGCCCTATTGATTGGTTTCCATTGAATTTTAATCAGTCAGTGAGTGGTTTGCTTTACTGACCCCATGAAGCCCTATTGGTTGGCTTTGATTTAAGTAAAACCAATCGGGAGCGGTTTGCTTTACTGGCTTCAGAAGTATGTGAAAACAATATAAAAAATGGTTTGATAAAATATATTGAGACTAAAGAAATAAATGAAAAAATAACGCCAAAGATCATGATGCCTCACGGATGTTATCAGTTGGAATGAATATCCCCCGACGGAGGTTTATGACGGAAAATATTTTACACCACGTAGAAATTGTGTGTTTTACCTTCTGAACCTCTACATTGTGTGAAAGGTATGAAAAATTAAAAATAAAAATAAAAATTTAAATAAATGAATCAACCAAATAAATAAATAAATAAATAAATAAATAAACAAATAAATAAATAAATAAATAAATAAATAAATAAATAAAAATTAATAAAAAATTAAAAGTAATCAATAAATAAATATATAAATAAATAAATAATAATTTTATTTAGGAAATACATACACATGATTGAAATTAGAACCTATTTTGTTTTTGGGCATATATGAACTCTGGCACTCGCCTGTGTGTGTTTGAGGTTAAAAAATCGCACTGGCACAGACATTTCCTACTGAAACGTTTTTTTCTTTTAATATGCCGCCGAAAAATTGTTTTCATTTACTGAACCCCGATGGGTTTCAAACATGACAAAAAATTACACAAAATTGATTTAAACTAAGTGATGAGCTTAGGAACTGGTTAAACTGACTGGCAATAATCGATGTTATTCACTGATGGGCTCTAATTTAGTCCTTACAAGGATGTTACGCAAGCTTTTGTTTTTCTTATAGGCGATGACAGGTCGAAGATTCAAAGGTTCCTTTAATTTAGCATTGGTAAAATTGAATTCATCTTTTAACATTTTTGCTATTTCGATATTCATTCTGTTGTACGTTAAAGTGAAAGGAATGATGGACCTCCTTTCGCATTCGCCCTCTGATATGTTCATACCAAATGGCCAGAGGGTTTGAAGCGTATTGATCCAAAAAGCTTCACGTTTTTTTCTAAATTCATCCGTTTCTTCTAATGTGTCTTTAATTGGTGGTTGTTCAATAGGATGGATTTCGAAATCCTCCAAAGAATGGCCAGGAAGGTTAAAATGTTGTGCTACTGGGGCATCAGCATTATGTTTTATATCCTGTTTGTGTCTAGTAGCACGTTCTCGGAAAGGATTTTGACTTTGACCAACATACTGTTTCCGACATCGCTTACAAGTGATAAGGTAAATAATGTTTGGTGAATCACAGTGGAGGGGGTTACGGATCTGATAATGATTTTTCGTTTGTTCGGAGGAAAATTCCTCTTTCTGATCAGGCATAAAAGTATGCAGTCTACAACGAGGCTTTTTGCAATTAAATACCGCGCCACTACTATTCTGCAACGGTCTGTTGTGTTCAATCTTCAGTGGTTCGAAATCGGTAGTTTCAGCTGGACTTTCGAGCTTTTTCAGGGTTTGGGATTTCAGGCTACGCAAAAGGCGCAGCGAGTACCCTCTCGATCTGAGGGCGCCAAATAGAGTAGAACAAGCCTCATTGAAATTTACCTTATCACTTGAATTGCGGTGGAAACGAATGAGCTGTGATTTGATGATACCTTTAAATGTATGTTGAGGATGAAATGATTTTGTGTGCAACAATTGATGTGAATCAGTTGGTTTAAAATATACTTTATAATCTAAATGACCGGACGCCCGAAATTGCTTGCCTTTATACACGGTCGCATCGAGAAAATCAACAGAATTTTCACTGATAGTAGCTTTCAATTTAATATTTGGATCGTGATTGTTCAAAATTTCTAAAAATTCATCAAAATCTTCTTTTGAATGTTCCCAAATAATAAAAATGTCATCTAAATATCTGAGATATACGAGAGGATGCTTTGCACATTTGCTTAAGGCATTTTCCTCCCATTCCGCTACATAAATGCTTGCAAAATTAGGACTGAATCTTTTGCCCATAGGACAACCCATTATTTGTAGAAAATATTCTCCATTGAATTGAAAGTCATTACCTTTTAAGCTCAGCTCTAAAAGATCCAAAATTTGTTCATCCGGGCGTTTCGCATCCGGATATTTTTCAAATGCATTTTTAACTGATTTAACACCTTTATCAATATCAATGTTCGTATACATACTGTCGATATCCAAAGTAGCCAGAATTGCATTTTTCGATATTTTCAATTTCGAAATTTTTGACAGGAAATCCTGTGTATTTTTTAGATAGCTAGGATGTCTATTTGCTATAGGTTTCAGATGATAATCAATTAATTCCGAGATCGCATAAGATTCCGAATTACAATCTGATACAATTGGCCTCCCGGGTGGAGTTAAGTCATCCGTCCATGAAGAACGGTCCTTGTGGATCTTTGGTAGGATATAAAATTGTCTTGTTTGAGCACTGAGCTTAGCTGTTAAATATTTCAATTGTTTTTTGGTAATGTGACCTTCGTCGAGGAGAAATTTTAAGATCTTATTGAATTTTTCGATATTACTAGGCCAAATAAGTGAATCTATTTTCTTATAATGTTTAGTATTGCTGAGTTGTCTCATGGCTTCCTTTATATAATTATCCCGAGATAGAACAACTACCGACCCACCTTTGTCGGCTGGTTTAATTACTAATTTCTTATTTTTTCGAAGTTTCGTGAGGGCTCTCCGTTCACCAGCTGTTAAATTGTCTTTATCGGAGAGTATGTTCATGCTGAACACCTTTTGGATGATTCGTTTGCTAGCCTCAATAATTTCGGGATCTACTTCACTATCTGGAGGTGACCAACCAGATGATTCTGTGAAAGGAAGTTTCCGACCGCTGGAGTTTCTAAAGCGGTCAGCTAATTTCATTTGCCTAAGAAAATTACAGTTGTATGATGGTAAATTTGTTTGGTTATCAGTTTTTGGCTTTGGTGCTGGTACAAAAGTTAAACCGCGATCTAAAAGAGATTTCTCTTGGGTTGTTAGGTCATTGGTGCCAGACAGGTTAACCACATTAGTTCCTAATCCCACATCTGTTAGGCGGCTGTTACCTTTGCCTTTACTTAGTTTAAATTTAGGTGGTTCAACCAGTGATCGTACATAATATTGGCGGTTCTCGTGGTCCAATGGATTAAATCCTGAGCAACATCAAACTTCGCGTCATCAATTTTTGGTATCACGTTAACGTCCTTCACTTTCCGAATGGTTTCGTTGATGATGCTCAGGGTTCTCCTCTCAGCCTGAGGGAGTTTTTGCGAAAAGTTTAGTTCAGCAAAATAAATTTTTGCTGATCTAAACTTGACCCTGATATCGCTAAGCATATTCCGCAACTGCTTAACTACGAGATCAGAATTATCGTTTCGAGAATTCACGCCAATATTTAATAATATTTTTTGGGGACTGGACTGGCCCCTGTGCCCTTTAAACATAGAGCGCAGATGATTGAATTTGGCGCCGGGGTAACACTCCACCTGGATGTCCGGATGGGGATTTCGATCAATGCGTCCTAAATTTGAACTTCCAATCATAAGGATGTTTTTACAAACATCGGGGAGGCGCCAATTCCTTTTGTCAAAATTAACTCCGCTTTTATGCCGAAACTGGGAGAATTTAGAATCAAATGAGCGGCCCGAGTTGCGGCTCGGTGATTTGACTTTTTCTGAGTACGATATACCTGGTTGAACCACACTAGAGGCAGGAGAAGGGGGAGAAGAAACAGAAGCAGGAGAGGAAACAGAAGCAGGAGAAGAAACAGAAGGAGGAGGAGGAGTTCTAGTGAGAGCACTAGGAGAACCAGAGAAGAAAGGCTGAGGAGGAGTAGGAGGTAGAGGAGCAAGACGAGGCGAGACAGCGTTACTCAATTTGCGAGCATCTTCAGTCACAATATGGACCGGAGATGTTTGCAAATTGAGGCGCTTACTCTGAGAGAAAGAAGAAGTAGAAGGAAAAGAAGAGGGAGAAGTGCTTTGCCTTGATCTTTTCTTATTTTGCTTTTCGCGTTGGGGTAGAGGGACAACACGGGCCGGAGTTTGCTTGCTCCCTCCCGTATTGTTCCTTACTCCAGACGCTGGGCGAAGTTCCGAAATGTAAGACTCATAGGCCGAAATCGTCTTATCTGTCAACTTATTTTTAAAGTTCTTTTTAGCCCAGATCAAGGCACGCGCCGAAGCGCTGTTGAAGTCTATTTTTTCGAGTCCAGGAGGTGGTCGCATAGCCAAAGTTATCTTAGACTTCAACTGGTTTAAATTTATCTTATAATGCTCAACTAAAGCATATAACGTTTGATTGGCCCATCCCACACTAATCTGTCGAAAAACAGAAAAAATGTGTGGGGTGGGAAGAGCTGGCTTTAGAAAGCCACCTAACTCATCTACTTTCTTCTCCAGCTGTTTCGGGAAATCCTGATTTGCCAAATGGTGCTCTAATAGCCCAATGTGGTGCAAACATTGAAGCACCTGAAACAAAGCCTTGACCAGCCTAGAATAAGCCTGGAACGAAAGTTCCTGGCCAGTTCCGGACTGGGCAACTCTCTGCCTCTGATGCATCTGCCCTTTTCTTGCCATTGTTAAAGAAAGTAGCTGAATTAAGTATAAATAAAATATAAAAGTGATGAAATAAATAAAATTGGAAAATTAGATATTACCTATTAAAGAAGATACCTGGATTGGTTGCAGTCTTCAGCAAAGGTAGAAAATAATCCGTCTGTCTCGACGCGTTTCGCTTGGTTTGGCTTTTTCAAAGAGACTTTGAGGAAAATGATTCCAACTTTGGGAGGGCATGCATGGTATATATCCATATGTGGGCTGGGGGTGTTTTTCACAGCTCAGTACATAATTAAACTCGGTAACAAGCTGACAAATGTCAGTCATCTAATTAATTCTTTTCAATCTGAGATGTCCCAAGTTTGTTTTTCACAACTCAGTTTGTGTCGTCCAAACAGATTAGATGAAGCCCTATTGATTGGTTTCCATTGAATTTTAATCAGTCAGTGAGTGGTTTGCTTTACTGACCCCATGAAGCCCTATTGGTTGGCTTTGATTTAAGTAAAACCAATCGGGAGCGGTTTGCTTTACTGGCTTCAGAAGTATGTGAAAACAATATAAAAAATGGTTTGATAAAATATATTGAGACTAAAGAAATAAATGAAAAAATAACGCCAAAGATCATGATGCCTCACGGATGTTATCAGTTGGAATGAATATCCCCCGACGGAGGTTTATGACGGAAAATATTTTACACCACGTAGAAATTGTGTGTTTTACCTTCTGAACCTCTACATTGTGTGAAAGGTATGAAAAATTAAAAATAAAAATAAAAATTTAAATAAATGAATCAACCAAATAAATAAATAAATAAATAAATAAATAAATAAACAAATAAATAAATAAATAAATAAATAAATAAATAAATAAAAATTAATAAAAAATTAAAAGTAATCAATAAATAAATATATAAATAAATAAATAATAATTTTATTTAGGAAATACATACACATGATTGAAATTAGAACCTATTTTGTTTTTGGGCATATATGAACTCTGGCACTCGCCTGTGTGTGTTTGAGGTTAAAAAATCGCACTGGCACAGACATTTCCTACTGAAACGTTTTTTTCTTTTAATATGCCGCCGAAAAATTGTTTTCATTTACTGAACCCCGATGGGTTTCAAACATGACAAAAAATTACACAAAATTGATTTAAACTAAGTGATGAGCTTAGGAACTGGTTAAACTGACTGGCAATAATCGATGTTATTCACTGATGGGCTCTAATTTAGTCCTTACAAGGATGTTACGCAAGCTTTTGTTTTTCTTATAGGCGATGACAGGTCGAAGATTCAAAGGTTCCTTTAATTTAGCATTGGTAAAATTGAATTCATCTTTTAACATTTTTGCTATTTCGATATTCATTCTGTTGTACGTTAAAGTGAAAGGAATGATGGACCTCCTTTCGCATTCGCCCTCTGATATGTTCATACCAAATGGCCAGAGGGTTTGAAGCGTATTGATCCAAAAAGCTTCACGTTTTTTTCTAAATTCATCCGTTTCTTCTAATGTGTCTTTAATTGGTGGTTGTTCAATAGGATGGATTTCGAAATCCTCCAAAGAATGGCCAGAATGGCCAGGAAGGTCACTAGTCCCTAAAGCCTAGTCCTCACTAGTCCCTAAACACTGGTCCTCACTGGTCCTCAAATACCCGTATGTGCGCATGTGCTGCATGTTTTGTGAGCACATTGCGCACTTGCACACAGGCACATATTGGAACATTTTGCATGTGTTGATGCGCCGCTACATATGCTATTTGCACATTGTGTACAAGCACATCTCATACTAGTAGTGATGGATTCAGCAGAGTGGTGGAATAAGCCAAGACCTTGGTTGCAAACGGTAACACTATTGGTAGGATAAACTTTAGTACTGAGTTAAGTGACGATGGTTAGACATTATTTCTGACACTGATGCTCAAACCTTGGTACCCATGCCTTGGTCCCCAAAGTCTGGTCCTCACTAGTCCCCAAAGCCTGGTCCTCACTAGTCCCCAAACACTGGCCTTTGCTGGTCCTCGAATACTCGTATGTGCGTGTGTGCTGCATGCTTTGAGAGCACACTGTGCACTTGAATACAGGCTCATATTGGTACATTTTGCATGTGCTGGTGTGCTACCTGTGCTATTTGCACATTGTGTACACTCACATTTGATAGTAGTAGTGATGGATTTAGCAGAGTGGCAGAATAAGTCAAGACCTTGGTTACAACGGTAACACTGTTGGTAGCAGAAACTTTGGTACTGGATCAAGACGGTGGTTAGACAATATTTCTGACACTGGTCCTCAAACCTTGGTACCCATTCCTTGGTCCCCAAAGCCTGGTCCCCACTAATCCCCAAAGCCTGGTCCTCGCTAGTTCCCAAACACTTGTCCCCACTAGTCCACAAATACCCGTATGTGCGCATGTGCTGCATGTCTTGTGCGCACATTGTGCACTTGCACACAGCCACATATTGGCACATTTAGCATGTGCTGCATGTGCTATTCGCACATTGTGTACGTAGATCACAATCGTTGGAACGAAGAAGATGATGGACGGGAGCTAAGGTTAATAGAGCAATTTGATTGGTTGTTTAATCCTGGAGAAGTAATCTGATTGGTTCCTTTATCAGAAGTTGTAACAAAACAGACGGACGAAAGCGAGTCATACTCCAGAAGAACGGAATAGTACTCTATGGAAGCAGGTCGGAGAAACGAGGATTTTGACCCGGAATAACAAAATTCGAGCCTTCATAAAATATCCCTGTCCAAAATGAAGATTTACCAAGTCGGTTTCGGTAGTTTGCGGTGGATTTCGGTGCTTTGGAGGGATTGTCGGGTTTATTTAGGTAATTATTTAAGGAAGTCGTTCCAAAAAATATTCCAGTTGAATGGAACACGACCTTTCAAGGGTCTATAGCACTACGTGTTACCTCAGACCGGTGCGTTTCGGTTAAAAAGGGAACTTTTCGGTGATTTACGGGTATTCTCGGGCTCATTTGGGTAATTCTCCGAATCTGCAAATTACTCTTGAACAAGCGAACATACCATCCGAACATACCCCTAACCTAAAAGATGCATTTGGGTAACATAGCAACCATGTGCCACCATAGAAACAATGATGGCGGCCTCCTGCGAACAAAATGGACGACGGAAACAAATATCACCCTAACAACACGAGCTGCGCATGCGCACTCACATCATCCGTCACCATGACAATAACGTAACAACATGGCTGCTCACCTGGGCTACCATGACAACGACGTGATACCCATAATACATTGCGGTATGATGTCACTTCCGGGGTCCACCAGCTGGGGTCTACCTGATAGGGGTCGAAAACCACATCTCCTACATCTGTTGTGTGATCCAATACTATTGTATTTGCCCAATACTACAGTCTTCTATCACCCTTGCAGTCTTTTGCCATTACAACCTCGTACAATTGCTATTGACTTGTGGCACTACTACAAGCTTAGTGGCTACCCCCCCCCCCCCCCCGATTCTGTCTTGATATCTGCCTTTGACCAAATCTAGACTCAATCAGATCACTCCATTTATTCAAGCCTGTATCAGTCTATACAATGGCTTGACCTAGTGCAAGCTAGGGTACCTTGCATACAAGAAACTGTATGATTATCGTATGGAGATGTGCTCGTGTGTTAGTACATGTTGTTTTGAACTCTGTAAAATAGGCCTGCTACAGAGGCGGCGGAAGCTCCAAAAAATTGGGGAGTCAGACCAAAAAGCGGGGGTCACACCTTTATAGGTACCATTAGGGTGTAGGCTGAACAATAATTTTTCTTCGGGGCAGGGGGGGGGGGAGGGTCAATAGTTGCGGGGCGGCTTATTCGTGCAAAATATATAAATTTATATACGTTATCCCTCACCCTTATTCACACCCTATTTAGGACACTAACCTCAGCGACCTCAACCTCAATCTTATTGTTATTATTTTGCGATATTGGATATTGACCGATCCATAGTGAATCATGTGGCATCAGGTGTCTTCGTATTACATCGGCTGTCTTCGGGTGTTACCACAGATTAGGGTAGTGGTGTTGGATTTATCTTTTTCGTTTTTGATTTAAGATTAGCATTCGCCTTTATATATCTTACCTTTTGGTACACACTACAACCTATATGGCGCGCCCACGCCCCCCCCCCCCCCCCCCCCCGCCCAATTCGTATACTTTGGATTGAATTGACTTGAACTAGTTCTTTGCCTTTGAATGCAAATTTATATTTTGCAAAATCACAGGGTAAAAGTAAACGAGAAAAGAAATACAGTATATATGAATCGAATGAGAATTGATGAGAGAGAAATGTGTTGTATCTATAGGGGTTATGTACATTATGTCAGAAAATGCCGTTTGTGTACCTATAATTGGTGAAAAAAGTGTGTGGGGGGGGGGGGGCGTGCCCCTCCTGCCCCGCCGCCCCTGGCCTGCTATATGATCATCATTAAAACGTGCAAGTTCCCCGCCTTTTTCACAATGTGTTATGTGAAGTGTTATTTACCACTGAATAAAGGTGTGAATCCCGGTCTATGACATCCCCATCCCCATCTCCACCCTACCGACTATCGCTTGAAGAATCTACGAATAAAGGTCTAAATTTCATAACCAAGGTTTTCAGACACCCTTACTGTAAGGACCTCAGTTTTTGGTATTTAAATATCCTGTTCGCTTTCATTCACTGGAATTGAATAACAAGATAAAACAACAGTAAACACGGTAGAATGAGTTTTAATTGTCCCATTTATTCGCTATAACATTGTTACATACGACAGTTTTAAACTTTATTCAAAGTCAAAACACAGCCTTTTAGATTCGTAACAAGGTCGCTGCTCATCATGTGCTTTTAATTGGAGGACAAATCGCCCCTATTACGTTCGGCCCAGACAATCGTTGAGCTAACGCGAAGAACATTCATGTCACTGGTTCGTGCCGATGCGTGTTACTGAAATTCACCTGTTGGAGTTCATATAATTACAGGAGAAGTAGATTACCACTAAACCACTGCGGAAGGGAGCAATTATTTTCAAGTTTAAGGGAGAAGTAGAAGCGCTAGCGGTATTTAAAAAAATGCCAGCGGTACCTTAACTTTTACTTATAAATGTAAGTATATGTTGGGTGTGAAATGCACCCCACAGCCGGTGAAGTAGAAATTTCATGAGGGGGTTAACCTTCCTCACTCCCAATTTTTTTTTTTAAATTCCCAAACCATCTTGTGACTCGCAGCCCCCTTCCCACCCATGCGACGCATGGATGCCCCAACCCAGTGCCCCTTCGTCTTCCTGCCTTAATAACTTACGAGTTTCAGTGCCGAGAGAGAGAGAGAGAAGAGAGAGAGAGAGAGAGAGCGAGAGAAAGCGGGAGAGAGAGAGAGAGTGTGTGTGTGTGTGTGTGTGTGTGTGTGTGTGTGTGTGTGTGTGTGTGTGTGTGTGTGTGTGTGTGTGTGTGTCTGTCTGTCTGTGTGTGTGGGTTTGTCTTACCAACTTGACGAGGTAACTAGACAAAAGAGTTTGCGTGTTTCGCCTTACCGAGGTACAAAAGACAAAAGAAACCCTTTACCTCGGTTGTTTTCCCAGAACTGTACCGGCAAAACGAGGTAGAAACCGTTAGTCCACACAAAGGACAAACCATGGGGTACCTCGGTATGTAGGGTAAACAAGACTCTGTGTGTGTGTGTGTGTGTGTGTGTGTGTGTGTGTGTGTGTGTGTGTGTGTGTGTGTGTGTGTGTGTGTGTGTGTGTGTGTGTGTGAGAAGATAGAGTGGGAGACAGGCAGACAGACAGACAGACAGACAGACAGACAGACAGACAGACAGACAGACAGACAGACAGACAGACAGACAGACAGACAGACAGACAGACAGACAGACAGACAGTCAGTCAGAGAGAGACAGAGAGGGAGAGACCGAGAGAGAGAGAGAGAGAGAGAGAGAGAGAGAGAGAATGAATGGTAGTTTAAAAAAAAACCTAATTTTCTGTGTCAAATGGGTGAGGTGTTAGGCTATTGACATTGACAATTTATTCTGCTGGAACGATAATTTCAAATTAACACATCCACAATAATCGGCTTCTGAAAACATCAGATTCATACAATGATTGGTATTTGTTTGATTATGTCAATAATACGTTAGTGTTGTGTCTCTTTCATTGCTAGATCATTGCCACTGGTTTAATTGCTGGAAAAAACACTAATCATACAGCTTCTGATTACATATGGGAGCTGCCTTGCTAATTTTTTAATGTTTTTTGCGCTGTTTCACTAAACATAAGCTATTATCTGGGTGAAATTTACACTTGATGGGTGTTTCCAAATTGGTCCGCTATCCATGTACTGTTTCTGTGTTTTGCACCAGGCTACTTGACAACCTCAAGCAAAATATAATTTGCCCACGCATATAAGATCATGTTTGACTCAATTTATTAGAATGGGTCGATATGCATAGGAGCGAAATTTTGGATCAAAATTTATATCCGACTTCCCATGCACATGTCTGAAATTTGTAAAAAAAACTGTGCCATCGTGAAAACGCACACGCTTCCTGACGTATTCTTTCAAACGTTATTGTGGAATAAATAGTTGAAACACATTTTCACTGATCTCTGTTATTTGAGTACGCTTTCCTTTATCATTTTACCACAATAAGTGCAGAATATCGAATCACACAAATGGACGCCCTTCTCCAATGGTGAGCTGATGCATAAACCACAATATTGCCTTTTGACTGCTCCACAGATAAATAGCTTATTTTTGGTATGGTCATGTTTAAACAACAGTACTACATCACTGGTGGAGAAGGCTCTTTATATATTTCTATACTACTCAAAGTTTGCTAAGCACCAAATATTTGACACATCATCGGGGGGGGGGGGGGGGCACCAAAATTTTGTAAGACGTGATGTGGGGGTGGGTGGGTCTCTTTAGTGCGCCAAAAATATGCATTTCCATCTTGTGCAATTTTTTGAATTTTTTAAAAATATATCAATATATCAGCTAATATATACCATCATTTGTGTTTCAAACCTTAAAGATGATGTTGTACATCACACTCTTAACATAAATACGACATCAGGAGACTTCAAATGTAAGAATATTCGGCTTAATCTGGGAAAATGTCACACGTTAGTAGAGGGTGGGTGTCTTGTTCGAAATGTAGAAAATGTGCAGACAATATTTTGGGAAAATTCTCTCTGATGCACTAAATTCAACCCAAGTTATTTATTTATTAATAGAATTTGTATGGATAGAAGAGGAAAGTAGCAAACACCTGAGAATACCGACAGAAAATATTCTCCATTGAATTGAAAGTCATTACCTTTTAAGCTCAGCTCTAAAAGATCCAAAATTTGTTCATCCGGGCGTTTCGCATCCGGATATTTTTCAAATGCATTTTTAACTGATTTAACACCTTTATCAATATCAATGTTCGTATACATACTGTCGATATCCAAAGTAGCCAGAATTGCATTTTTCGATATTTTCAATTTCGAAATTTTTGACAGGAAATCCTGTGTATTTTTTAGATAGCTCGGATGTCTATTTGCTATAGGTTTCAGATGATAATCAATTAATTCCGAGATCGCATAAGATTCCGAATTACAATCTGATACAATTGGCCTCCCGGGTGGAGTTAAGTCATCCGTCCATGAAGAACGGTCCTTGTGGATCTTTGGTAGGATATAAAAGTGTCTTGTTTGAGCACTGAGCTTAGCTGTTAAATATTTCAATTGTTTTTTGGTAATGTGACCTTCGTCGAGGAGAAATTTTAAGATCTTATTGAATTTTTCGATATTACTAGGCCAAATAAGTGAATCTATTTTCTTATAATGTTTAGTATTGCTGAGTTGTCTCATGGCTTCCTTTATATAATTATCCCGAGATAGAACAACTACCGACCCACCTTTGTCGGCTGGTTTAATTACTAATTTCTTATTTTTTCGAAGTTTCGTGAGGGCTCTCCGTTCACCAGCTGTTAAATTGTCTTTATCGGAGAGTATGTTCATGCTGAACACCTTTTGGATGATTCGTTTGCTAGCCTCAATAATTTCGGGATCTACTTCACTATCTGGAGGTGACCAACCAGATGATTCTGTGAAAGGAAGTTTCCGACCGCTGGAGTTTCTAAAGCGGTCAGCTAATTTCATTTGCCTAAGAAAATTACAGTTGTATGATGGTAAATTTGTTTGGTTATCAGTTTTTGGCTTTGGTGCTGGTACAAAAGTTAAACCGCGATCTAAAAGAGATTTCTCTTGGGTTGTTAGGTCATTGGTGCCAGACAGGTTAACCACATTAGTTCCTAATCCCACATCTGTTAGGCGGCTGTTACCTTTGCCTTTACTTAGTTTAAATTTAGGTGGTTCAACCATAATATTGGCGGTTCTCGTGGTCCAATGGATTAAATCCTGAGCAACATCAAACTTCGCGTCATCAATTTTTGGTATCACGTTAACGTCCTTCACTTTCCGAATGGTTTCGTTGATGATGCTCAGGGTTCTCCTCTCAGCCTGAGGGAGTTTTTGCGAAAAGTTTAGTTCAGCAAAATAAATTTTTGCTGATCTAAACTTGACCCTGATATCGCTAAGCATATTCCGCAACTGCTTAACTACGAGATCAGAATTATCGTTTCGAGAATTCACGCCAATATTTAATAATATTTTTTGGGGACTGGACTGGCCCCTGTGCCCTTTAAACATAGAGCGCAGATGATTGAATTTGGCGCCGGGGTAACACTCCACCTGGATGTCCGGATGGGGATTTCGATCAATGCGTCCTAAATTTGAACTTCCAATCATAAGGATGTTTTTACAAACATCGGGGAGGCGCCAATTGCTTTTGTCAAAATTAACTCCGCTTTTATGCCGAAACTGGGAGAATTTAGAATCAAATGAGCGGCCCGAGTTGCGGCTCGGTGATTTGACTTTTTCTGAGTACGATATACCTGGTTGAACCACACTAGAGGCAGGAGAAGGGGGAGAAGAAACAGAAGCAGGAGAGGAAACAGAAGCAGGAGAAGAAACAGAAGGAGGAGGAGGAGTTCTAGTGAGAGCACTAGGAGAACCAGAGAAGAAAGGCTGAGGAGGAGTAGGAGGTAGAGGAGCAAGACGAGGCGAGACAGCGTTACTCAATTTGCGAGCATCTTCAGTCACAATATGGACCGGAGATGTTTGCAAATTGAGGCGCTTACTCTGAGAGAAAGAAGAAGTAGAAGGAAAAGAAGAGGGAGAAGTGCTTTGCCTTGATCTTTTCTTATTTTGCTTTTCGCGTTGGGGTAGAGGGACAACACGGGCCGGAGTTTGCTTGCTCCCTCCCGTATTGTTCCTTACTCCAGACGCTGGGCGAAGTTCCGAAATGTAAGACTCATAGGCCGAACTCGTCTTATCTGTCAACTTATTTTTAAAGTTCTTTTTAGCCCAGATCAAGGCACGCGCCGAAGCGCTGTTGAAGTCTATTTTTTCGAGTCCAGGAGGTGGTCGCATAGCCAAAGTTATCTTAGACTTCAACTGGTTTAAATTTATCTTATAATGCTCAACTAAAGCATATAACGTTTGATTGGCCCATCCCACACTAATCTGTCGAAAAACAGAAAAAATGTGTGGGGTGGGAAGAGCTGGCTTTAGAAAGCCACCTAACTCATCTACTTTCTTCTCCAGCTGTTTCGGGAAATCCTGATTTGCCAAATGGTGCTCTAATAGCCCAATGTGGTGCAAACATTGAAGCACCTGAAACAAAGCCTTGACCAGCCTAGAATAAGCCTGGAACGAAAGTTCCTGGCCAGTTCCGGACTGGGCAACTCTCTGCCTCTGATGCATCTGCCCTTTTCTTGCCATTGTTAAAGAAAGTAGCTGAATTAAGTATAAATAAAATATAAAAGTGATGAAATAAATAAAATTGGAAAATTAGATATTACCTATTAAAGAAGATACCTGGATTGGTTGCAGTCTTCAGCAAAGGTAGAAAATAATCCTTCTGTCTCGACGCGTTTCGCTTGGTTTGGCTTTTTCAAAGAGACTTTGAGGAAAATGATTCCAACTTTGGGAGGGCATGCATGGTATATATCCATATGTGGGCTGGGGGTGTTTTTCACAGCTCAGTACATAATTAAACTCGGTAACAAGCTGACAAATGTCAGTCATCTAATTAATTCTTTTCAATCTGAGATGTCCCAAGTTTGTTTTTCACAACTCAGTTTGTGTCGTCCAAACAGATTAGATGAAGCCCTATTGATTGGTTTCCATTGAATTTTAATCAGTCAGTGAGTGGTTTGCTTTACTGACCCCATGAAGCCCTATTGGTTGGCTTTGATTTAAGTAAAACCAATCGGGAGCGGTTTGCTTTACTGGCTTCAGAAGTATGTGAAAACAATATAAAAAATGGTTTGATAAAATATATTGAGACTAAAGAAATAAATGAAAAAATAACGCCAAAGATCATGATGCCTCACGGATGTTATCAGTTGGAATGAATATCCCCCGACGGAGGTTTATGACGGAAAATATTTTACACCACGTAGAAATTGTGTGTTTTACCTTCTGAACCTCTACATTGTGTGAAAGGTATGAAAAATTAAAAATAAAAATAAAAATTTAAATAAATGAATCAACCAAATAAATAAATAAATAAATAAATAAATAAATAAATAAATAAATAAATAAATAAATAAAAATTAATAAAAAATTAAAAGTAATCAATAAATAAATATATAAATAAATAAATAATAATTTTATTTAGGAAAGCACCTGAAACACATGATTGAAATTAGAACCTATTTTGTTTTTGGGCATATATGAACTCTGGCACTCGCCTGTGTG
This sequence comes from Pictodentalium vernedei, assembly GCA_031216915.1. NCBI lineage: Eukaryota > Metazoa > Mollusca > Scaphopoda > Dentaliida > Dentaliidae > Pictodentalium > Pictodentalium vernedei. Next base: position 392,711,695 of record CM062297.1, read on the forward strand.
TGTTTGAGGTTAAAAAATCGCACTGGCACAGACATTTCCTACTGAAACGTTTTTTTCTTTTAATATGCCGCCGAAAAATTGTTTTCATTTACTGAACCCCGATGGGTTTCAAACATGACAAAAAATTACACAAAATTGATTTAAACTAAGTGATGAGCTTAGGAACTGGTTAAACTGACTGGCAATAATCGATGTTATTCACTGATGGGCTCTAATTTAGTCCTTACAAGGATGTTACGCAAGCTTTTGTTTTTCTTATAGGCGATGACAGGTCGAAGATTCAAAGGTTCCTTTAATTTAGCATTGGTAAAATTGAATTCATCTTTTAACATTTTTGCTATTTCGATATTCATTCTGTTGTACGTTAAAGTGAAAGGAATGATGGACCTCCTTTCGCATTCGCCCTCTGATATGTTCATACCAAATGGCCAGAGGGTTTGAAGCGTATTGATCCAAAAAGCTTCACGTTTTTTTCTAAATTCATCCGTTTCTTCTAATGTGTCTTTAATTGGTGGTTGTTCAATAGGATGGATTTCGAAATCCTCCAAAGAATGGCCAGGAAGGTTAAAATGTTGTGCTACTGGGGCATCAGCATTATGTTTTATATCCTGTTTGTGTCTAGTAGCACGTTCTCGGAAAGGATTTTGACTTTGACCAACATACTGTTTCCGACATCGCTTACAAGTGATAAGGTAAATAATGTTTGGTGAATCACAGTGGAGGGGGTTACGGATCTGATAATGATTTTTCGTTTGTTCGGAGGAAAATTCCTCTTTCTGATCAGGCATAAAAGTATGCAGTCTACAACGAGGCTTTTTGCAATTAAATACCGCGCCACTACTATTCTGCAACGGTCTGTTGTGTTCAATCTTCAGTGGTTCGAAATCGGTAGTTTCAGCTGGACTTTCGAGCTTTTTCAGGGTTTGGGATTTCAGGCTACGCAAAAGGCGCAGCGAGTACCCTCTCGATCTGAGGGCGCCAAATAGAGTAGAACAAGCCTCATTGAAATTTACCTTATCACTTGAATTGCGGTGGAAACGAATGAGCTGTGATTTGATGATACCTTTAAATGTATGTTGAGGATGAAATGATTTTGTGTGCAACAATTGATGTGAATCAGTTGGTTTAAAATATACTTTATAATCTAAATGACCGGACGCCCGAAATTGCTTGCCTTTATACACGGTCACATCGAGAAAATCAACAGAATTTTCACTGATAGTAGCTTTCAATTTAATATTTGGATCGTGATTGTTCAAAATTTCTAAAAATTCATCAAAATCTTCTTTTGAATGTTCCCAAATAATAAAAATGTCATCTAAATATCTGAGATATACGAGAGGATGCTTTGCACATTTGCTTAAGGCATTTTCCTCCCATTCCGCTACATAAATGCTTGCAAAATTAGGACTGAATCTTTTGCCCATAGGACAACCCATTATTTGTAGAAAATATTCTCCATTGAATTGAAAGTCATTACCTTTTAAGCTCAGCTCTAAAAGATCCAAAATTTGTTCATCCGGGCGTTTCGCATCCGGATATTTTTCAAATGCATTTTTAACTGATTTAACACCTTTATCAATATCAATGTTCGTATACATACTGTCGATATCCAAAGTAGCCAGAATTGCATTTTTCGATATTTTCAATTTCGAAATTTTTGACAGGAAATCCTGTGTATTTTTTAGATAGCTAGGATGTCTATTTGCTATAGGTTTCAGATGATAATCAATTAATTCCGAGATCGCATAAGATTCCGAATTACAATCTGATACAATTGGCCTCCCGGGTGGAGTTAAGTCATCCGTCCATGAAGAACGGTCCTTGTGGATCTTTGGTAGGATATAAAATTGTCTTGTTTGAGCACTGAGCTTAGCTGTTAAATATTTCAATTGTTTTTTGGTAATGTGACCTTCGTCGAGGAGAAATTTTAAGATCTTATTGAATTTTTCGATATTACTAGGCCAAATAAGTGAATCTATTTTCTTATAATGTTTAGTATTGCTGAGTTGTCTCATGGCTTCCTTTATATAATTATCCCGAGATAGAACAACTACCGACCCACCTTTGTCGGCTGGTTTAATTACTAATTTCTTATTTTTTCGAAGTTTCGTGAGGGCTCTCCGTTCACCAGCTGTTAAATTGTCTTTATCGGAGAGTATGTTCATGCTGAACACCTTTTGGATGATTCGTTTGCTAGCCTCAATAATTTCGGGATCTACTTCACTATCTGGAGGTGACCAACCAGATGATTCTGTGAAAGGAAGTTTCCGACCGCTGGAGTTTCTAAAGCGGTCAGCTAATTTCATTTGCCTAAGAAAATTACAGTTGTATGATGGTAAATTTGTTTGGTTATCAGTTTTTGGCTTTGGTGCTGGTACAAAAGTTAAACCGCGATCTAAAAGAGATTTCTCTTGGGTTGTTAGGTCATTGGTGCCAGACAGGTTAACCACATTAGTTCCTAATCCCACATCTGTTAGGCGGCTGTTACCTTTGCCTTTACTTAGTTTAAATTTAGGTGGTTCAACCAGTGATCGTACATAATATTGGCGGTTCTCGTGGTCCAATGGATTAAATCCTGAGCAACATCAAACTTCGCGTCATCAATTTTTGGTATCACGTTAACGTCCTTCACTTTCCGAATGGTTTCGTTGATGATGCTCAGGGTTCTCCTCTCAGCCTGAGGGAGTTTTTGCGAAAAGTTTAGTTCAGCAAAATAAATTTTTGCTGATCTAAACTTGACCCTGATATCGCTAAGCATATTCCGCAACTGCTTAACTACGAGATCAGAATTATCGTTTCGAGAATTCACGCCAATATTTAATAATATTTTTTGGGGACTGGACTGGCCCCTGTGCCCTTTAAACATAGAGCGCAGATGATTGAATTTGGCGCCGGGGTAACACTCCACCTGGATGTCCGGATGGGGATTTCGATCAATGCGTCCTAAATTTGAACTTCCAATCATAAGGATGTTTTTACAAACATCGGGGAGGCGCCAATTCCTTTTGTCAAAATTAACTCCGCTTTTATGCCGAAACTGGGAGAATTTAGAATCAAATGAGCGGCCCGAGTTGCGGCTCGGTGATTTGACTTTTTCTGAGTACGATATACCTGGTTGAACCACACTAGAGGCAGGAGAAGGGGGAGAAGAAACAGAAGCAGGAGAGGAAACAGAAGCAGGAGAAGAAACAGAAGGAGGAGGAGGAGTTCTAGTGAGAGCACTAGGAGAACCAGAGAAGAAAGGCTGAGGAGGAGTAGGAGGTAGAGGAGCAAGACGAGGCGAGACAGCGTTACTCAATTTGCGAGCATCTTCAGTCACAATATGGACCGGAGATGTTTGCAAATTGAGGCGCTTACTCTGAGAGAAAGAAGAAGTAGAAGGAAAAGAAGAGGGAGAAGTGCTTTGCCTTGATCTTTTCTTATTTTGCTTTTCGCGTTGGGGTAGAGGGACAACACGGGCCGGAGTTTGCTTGCTCCCTCCCGTATTGTTCCTTACTCCAGACGCTGGGCGAAGTTCCGAAATGTAAGACTCATAGGCCGAAATCGTCTTATCTGTCAACTTATTTTTAAAGTTCTTTTTAGCCCAGATCAAGGCACGCGCCGAAGCGCTGTTGAAGTCTATTTTTTCGAGTCCAGGAGGTGGTCGCATAGCCAAAGTTATCTTAGACTTCAACTGGTTTAAATTTATCTTATAATGCTCAACTAAAGCATATAACGTTTGATTGGCCCATCCCACACTAATCTGTCGAAAAACAGAAAAAATGTGTGGGGTGGGAAGAGCTGGCTTTAGAAAGCCACCTAACTCATCTACTTTCTTCTCCAGCTGTTTCGGGAAATCCTGATTTGCCAAATGGTGCTCTAATAGCCCAATGTGGTGCAAACATTGAAGCACCTGAAACAAAGCCTTGACCAGCCTAGAATAAGCCTGGAACGAAAGTTCCTGGCCAGTTCCGGACTGGGCAACTCTCTGCCTCTGATGCATCTGCCCTTTTCTTGCCATTGTTAAAGAAAGTAGCTGAATTAAGTATAAATAAAATATAAAAGTGATGAAATAAATAAAATTGGAAAATTAGATATTACCTATTAAAGAAGATACCTGGATTGGTTGCAGTCTTCAGCAAAGGTAGAAAATAATCCGTCTGTCTCGACGCGTTTCGCTTGGTTTGGCTTTTTCAAAGAGACTTTGAGGAAAATGATTCCAACTTTGGGAGGGCATGCATGGTATATATCCATATGTGGGCTGGGGGTGTTTTTCACAGCTCAGTACATAATTAAACTCGGTAACAAGCTGACAAATGTCAGTCATCTAATTAATTCTTTTCAGTCTGAGATGTCCCAAGTTTGTTTTTCACAACTCAGTTTGTGTCGTCCAAACAGATTAGATGAAGCCCTATTGATTGGTTTCCATTGAATTTTAATCAGTCAGTGAGTGGTTTGCTTTACTGACCCCATGAAGCCCTATTGGTTGGCTTTGATTTAAGTAAAACCAATCGGGAGCGGTTTGCTTTACTGGCTTCAGAAGTATGTGAAAACAATATAAAAAATGGTTTGATAAAATATATTGAGACTAAAGAAATAAATGAAAAAATAACGCCAAAGATCATGATGCCTCACGGATGTTATCAGTTGGAATGAATATCCCCCGACGGAGGTTTATGACGGAAAATATTTTACACCACGTAGAAATTGTGTGTTTTACCTTCTGAACCTCTACATTGTGTGAAAGGTATGAAAAATTAAAAATAAAAATAAAAATTTAAATAAATGAATCAACCAAATAAATAAATAAATAAATAAATAAATAAATAAACAAATAAATAAATAAATAAATAAATAAATAAATAAATAAATAAATAAATAAAAATTAATAAAAAATTAAAAGTAATCAATAAATAAATATATAAATAAATAAATAATAATTTTATTTAGGAAATACATACACATGATTGAAATTAGAACCTATTTTGTTTTTGGGCATATATGAACTCTGGCACTCGCCTGTGTGTGTTTGAGGTTAAAAAATCGCACTGGCACAGACATTTCCTACTGAAACGTTTTTTTCTTTTAATATGCCGCCGAAAAATTGTTTTCATTTACTGAACCCCGATGGGTTTCAAACATGACAAAAAATTACACAAAATTGATTTAAACTAAGTGATGAGCTTAGGAACTGGTTAAACTGACTGGCAATAATCGATGTTATTCACTGATGGGCTCTAATTTAGTCCTTACAAGGATGTTACGCAAGCTTTTGTTTTTCTTATAGGCGATGACAGGTCGAAGATTCAAAGGTTCCTTTAATTTAGCATTGGTAAAATTGAATTCATCTTTTAACATTTTTGCTATTTCGATATTCATTCTGTTGTACGTTAAAGTGAAAGGAATGATGGACCTCCTTTCGCATTCGCCCTCTGATATGTTCATACCAAATGGCCAGAGGGTTTGAAGCGTATTGATCCAAAAAGCTTCACGTTTTTTTCTAAATTCATCCGTTTCTTCTAATGTGTCTTTAATTGGTGGTTGTTCAATAGGATGGATTTCGAAATCCTCCAAAGAATGGCCAGGAAGGTTAAAATGTTGTGCTACTGGGGCATCAGCATTATGTTTTATATCCTGTTTGTGTCTAGTAGCACGTTCTCGGAAAGGATTTTGACTTTGACCAACATACTGTTTCCGACATCGCTTACAAGTGATAAGGTAAATAATGTTTGGTGAATCACAGTGGAGGGGGTTACGGATCTGATAATGATTTTTCGTTTGTTCGGAGGAAAATTCCTCTTTCTGATCAGGCATAAAAGTATGCAGTCTACAACGAGGCTTTTTGCAATTAAATACCGCGCCACTACTATTCTGCAACGGTCTGTTGTGTTCAATCTTCAGTGGTTCGAAATCGGTAGTTTCAGCTGGACTTTCGAGCTTTTTCAGGGTTTGGGATTTCAGGCTACGCAAAAGGCGCAGCGAGTACCCTCTCGATCTGAGGGCGCCAAATAGAGTAGAACAAGCCTCATTGAAATTTACCTTATCACTTGAATTGCGGTGGAAACGAATGAGCTGTGATTTGATGATACCTTTAAATGTATGTTGAGGATGAAATGATTTTGTGTGCAACAATTGATGTGAATCAGTTGGTTTAAAATATACTTTATAATCTAAATGACCGGACGCCCGAAATTGCTTGCCTTTATACACGGTCGCATCGAGAAAATCAACAGAATTTTCACTGATAGTAGCTTTCAATTTAATATTTGGATCGTGATTGTTCAAAATTTCTAAAAATTCATCAAAATCTTCTTTTGAATGTTCCCAAATAATAAAAATGTCATCTAAATATCTGAGATATACGAGAGGATGCTTTGCACATTTGCTTAAGGCATTTTCCTCCCATTCCGCTACATAAATGCTTGCAAAATTAGGACTGAATCTTTTGCCCATAGGACAACCCATTATTTGTAGAAAATATTCTCCATTGAATTGAAAGTCATTACCTTTTAAGCTCAGCTCTAAAAGATCCAAAATTTGTTCATCCGGGCGTTTCGCATCCGGATATTTTTCAAATGCATTTTTAACTGATTTAACACCTTTATCAATATCAATGTTCGTATACATACTGTCGATATCCAAAGTAGCCAGAATTGCATTTTTCGATATTTTCAATTTCGAAATTTTTGACAGGAAATCCTGTGTATTTTTTAGATAGCTAGGATGTCTATTTGCTATAGGTTTCAGATGATAATCAATTAATTCCGAGATCGCATAAGATTCCGAATTACAATCTGATACAATTGGCCTCCCGGGTGGAGTTAAGTCATCCGTCCATGAAGAACGGTCCTTGTGGATCTTTGGTAGGATATAAAATTGTCTTGTTTGAGCACTGAGCTTAGCTGTTAAATATTTCAATTGTTTTTTGGTAATGTGACCTTCGTCGAGGAGAAATTTTAAGATCTTATTGAATTTTTCGATATTACTAGGCCAAATAAGTGAATCTATTTTCTTATAATGTTTAGTATTGCTGAGTTGTCTCATGGCTTCCTTTATATAATTATCCCGAGATAGAACAACTACCGACCCACCTTTGTCGGCTGGTTTAATTACTAATTTCTTATTTTTTCGAAGTTTCGTGAGGGCTCTCCGTTCACCAGCTGTTAAATTGTCTTTATCGGAGAGTATGTTCATGCTGAACACCTTTTGGATGATTCGTTTGCTAGCCTCAATAATTTCGGGATCTACTTCACTATCTGGAGGTGACCAACCAGATGATTCTGTGAAAGGAAGTTTCCGACCGCTGGAGTTTCTAAAGCGGTCAGCTAATTTCATTTGCCTAAGAAAATTACAGTTGTATGATGGTAAATTTGTTTGGTTATCAGTTTTTGGCTTTGGTGCTGGTACAAAAGTTAAACCGCGATCTAAAAGAGATTTCTCTTGGGTTGTTAGGTCATTGGTGCCAGACAGGTTAACCACATTAGTTCCTAATCCCACATCTGTTAGGCGGCTGTTACCTTTGCCTTTACTTAGTTTAAATTTAGGTGGTTCAACCAGTGATCGTACATAATATTGGCGGTTCTCGTGGTCCAATGGATTAAATCCTGAGCAACATCAAACTTCGCGTCATCAATTTTTGGTATCACGTTAACGTCCTTCACTTTCCGAATGGTTTCGTTGATGATGCTCAGGGTTCTCCTCTCAGCCTGAGGGAGTTTTTGCGAAAAGTTTAGTTCAGCAAAATAAATTTTTGCTGATCTAAACTTGACCCTGATATCGCTAAGCATATTCCGCAACTGCTTAACTACGAGATCAGAATTATCGTTTCGAGAATTCACGCCAATATTTAATAATATTTTTTGGGGACTGGACTGGCCCCTGTGCCCTTTAAACATAGAGCGCAGATGATTGAATTTGGCGCCGGGGTAACACTCCACCTGGATGTCCGGATGGGGATTTCGATCAATGCGTCCTAAATTTGAACTTCCAATCATAAGGATGTTTTTACAAACATCGGGGAGGCGCCAATTCCTTTTGTCAAAATTAACTCCGCTTTTATGCCGAAACTGGGAGAATTTAGAATCAAATGAGCGGCCCGAGTTGCGGCTCGGTGATTTGACTTTTTCTGAGTACGATATACCTGGTTGAACCACACTAGAGGCAGGAGAAGGGGGAGAAGAAACAGAAGCAGGAGAGGAAACAGAAGCAGGAGAAGAAACAGAAGGAGGAGGAGGAGTTCTAGTGAGAGCACTAGGAGAACCAGAGAAGAAAGGCTGAGGAGGAGTAGGAGGTAGAGGAGCAAGACGAGGCGAGACAGCGTTACTCAATTTGCGAGCATCTTCAGTCACAATATGGACCGGAGATGTTTGCAAATTGAGGCGCTTACTCTGAGAGAAAGAAGAAGTAGAAGGAAAAGAAGAGGGAGAAGTGCTTTGCCTTGATCTTTTCTTATTTTGCTTTTCGCGTTGGGGTAGAGGGACAACACGGGCCGGAGTTTGCTTGCTCCCTCCCGTATTGTTCCTTACTCCAGACGCTGGGCGAAGTTCCGAAATGTAAGACTCATAGGCCGAAATCGTCTTATCTGTCAACTTATTTTTAAAGTTCTTTTTAGCCCAGATCAAGGCACGCGCCGAAGCGCTGTTGAAGTCTATTTTTTCGAGTCCAGGAGGTGGTCGCATAGCCAAAGTTATCTTAGACTTCAACTGGTTTAAATTTATCTTATAATGCTCAACTAAAGCATATAACGTTTGATTGGCCCATCCCACACTAATCTGTCGAAAAACAGAAAAAATGTGTGGGGTGGGAAGAGCTGGCTTTAGAAAGCCACCTAACTCATCTACTTTCTTCTCCAGCTGTTTCGGGAAATCCTGATTTGCCAAATGGTGCTCTAATAGCCCAATGTGGTGCAAACATTGAAGCACCTGAAACAAAGCCTTGACCAGCCTAGAATAAGCCTGGAACGAAAGTTCCTGGCCAGTTCCGGACTGGGCAACTCTCTGCCTCTGATGCATCTGCCCTTTTCTTGCCATTGTTAAAGAAAGTAGCTGAATTAAGTATAAATAAAATATAAAAGTGATGAAATAAATAAAATTGGAAAATTAGATATTACCTATTAAAGAAGATACCTGGATTGGTTGCAGTCTTCAGCAAAGGTAGAAAATAATCCGTCTGTCTCGACGCGTTTCGCTTGGTTTGGCTTTTTCAAAGAGACTTTGAGGAAAATGATTCCAACTTTGGGAGGGCATGCATGGTATATATCCATATGTGGGCTGGGGGTGTTTTTCACAGCTCAGTACATAATTAAACTCGGTAACAAGCTGACAAATGTCAGTCATCTAATTAATTCTTTTCAATCTGAGATGTCCCAAGTTTGTTTTTCACAACTCAGTTTGTGTCGTCCAAACAGATTAGATGAAGCCCTATTGATTGGTTTCCATTGAATTTTAATCAGTCAGTGAGTGGTTTGCTTTACTGACCCCATGAAGCCCTATTGGTTGGCTTTGATTTAAGTAAAACCAATCGGGAGCGGTTTGCTTTACTGGCTTCAGAAGTATGTGAAAACAATATAAAAAATGGTTTGATAAAATATATTGAGACTAAAGAAATAAATGAAAAAATAACGCCAAAGATCATGATGCCTCACGGATGTTATCAGTTGGAATGAATATCCCCCGACGGAGGTTTATGACGGAAAATATTTTACACCACGTAGAAATTGTGTGTTTTACCTTCTGAACCTCTACATTGTGTGAAAGGTATGAAAAATTAAAAATAAAAATAAAAATTTAAATAAATGAATCAACCAAATAAATAAATAAATAAATAAATAAATAAACAAATAAATAAATAAATAAATAAATAAATAAATAAATAAATAAATAAAAATTAATAAAAAATTAAAAGTAATCAATAAATAAATATATAAATAAATAAATAATAATTTTATTTAGGAAATACATACACATGATTGAAATTAGAACCTATTTTGTTTTTGGGCATATATGAACTCTGGCACTCGCCTGTGTGTGTTTGAGGTTAAAAAATCGCACTGGCACAGACATTTCCTACTGAAACGTTTTTTTCTTTTAATATGCCGCCGAAAAATTGTTTTCATTTACTGAACCCCGATGGGTTTCAAACATGACAAAAAATTACACAAAATTGATTTAAACTAAGTGATGAGCTTAGGAACTGGTTAAACTGACTGGCAATAATCGATGTTATTCACTGATGGGCTCTAATTTAGTCCTTACAAGGATGTTACGCAAGCTTTTGTTTTTCTTATAGGCGATGACAGGTCGAAGATTCAAAGGTTCCTTTAATTTAGCATTGGTAAAATTGAATTCATCTTTTAACATTTTTGCTATTTCGATATTCATTCTGTTGTACGTTAAAGTGAAAGGAATGATGGACCTCCTTTCGCATTCGCCCTCTGATATGTTCATACCAAATGGCCAGAGGGTTTGAAGCGTATTGATCCAAAAAGCTTCACGTTTTTTTCTAAATTCATCCGTTTCTTCTAATGTGTCTTTAATTGGTGGTTGTTCAATAGGATGGATTTCGAAATCCTCCAAAGAATGGCCAGAATGGCCAGGAAGGTCACTAGTCCCTAAAGCCTAGTCCTCACTAGTCCCTAAACACTGGTCCTCACTGGTCCTCAAATACCCGTATGTGCGCATGTGCTGCATGTTTTGTGAGCACATTGCGCACTTGCACACAGGCACATATTGGAACATTTTGCATGTGTTGATGCGCCGCTACATATGCTATTTGCACATTGTGTACAAGCACATCTCATACTAGTAGTGATGGATTCAGCAGAGTGGTGGAATAAGCCAAGACCTTGGTTGCAAACGGTAACACTATTGGTAGGATAAACTTTAGTACTGAGTTAAGTGACGATGGTTAGACATTATTTCTGACACTGATGCTCAAACCTTGGTACCCATGCCTTGGTCCCCAAAGTCTGGTCCTCACTAGTCCCCAAAGCCTGGTCCTCACTAGTCCCCAAACACTGGCCTTTGCTGGTCCTCGAATACTCGTATGTGCGTGTGTGCTGCATGCTTTGAGAGCACACTGTGCACTTGAATACAGGCTCATATTGGTACATTTTGCATGTGCTGGTGTGCTACCTGTGCTATTTGCACATTGTGTACACTCACATTTGATAGTAGTAGTGATGGATTTAGCAGAGTGGCAGAATAAGTCAAGACCTTGGTTACAACGGTAACACTGTTGGTAGCAGAAACTTTGGTACTGGATCAAGACGGTGGTTAGACAATATTTCTGACACTGGTCCTCAAACCTTGGTACCCATTCCTTGGTCCCCAAAGCCTGGTCCCCACTAATCCCCAAAGCCTGGTCCTCGCTAGTTCCCAAACACTTGTCCCCACTAGTCCACAAATACCCGTATGTGCGCATGTGCTGCATGTCTTGTGCGCACATTGTGCACTTGCACACAGCCACATATTGGCACATTTAGCATGTGCTGCATGTGCTATTCGCACATTGTGTACGTAGATCACAATCGTTGGAACGAAGAAGATGATGGACGGGAGCTAAGGTTAATAGAGCAATTTGATTGGTTGTTTAATCCTGGAGAAGTAATCTGATTGGTTCCTTTATCAGAAGTTGTAACAAAACAGACGGACGAAAGCGAGTCATACTCCAGAAGAACGGAATAGTACTCTATGGAAGCAGGTCGGAGAAACGAGGATTTTGACCCGGAATAACAAAATTCGAGCCTTCATAAAATATCCCTGTCCAAAATGAAGATTTACCAAGTCGGTTTCGGTAGTTTGCGGTGGATTTCGGTGCTTTGGAGGGATTGTCGGGTTTATTTAGGTAATTATTTAAGGAAGTCGTTCCAAAAAATATTCCAGTTGAATGGAACACGACCTTTCAAGGGTCTATAGCACTACGTGTTACCTCAGACCGGTGCGTTTCGGTTAAAAAGGGAACTTTTCGGTGATTTACGGGTATTCTCGGGCTCATTTGGGTAATTCTCCGAATCTGCAAATTACTCTTGAACAAGCGAACATACCATCCGAACATACCCCTAACCTAAAAGATGCATTTGGGTAACATAGCAACCATGTGCCACCATAGAAACAATGATGGCGGCCTCCTGCGAACAAAATGGACGACGGAAACAAATATCACCCTAACAACACGAGCTGCGCATGCGCACTCACATCATCCGTCACCATGACAATAACGTAACAACATGGCTGCTCACCTGGGCTACCATGACAACGACGTGATACCCATAATACATTGCGGTATGATGTCACTTCCGGGGTCCACCAGCTGGGGTCTACCTGATAGGGGTCGAAAACCACATCTCCTACATCTGTTGTGTGATCCAATACTATTGTATTTGCCCAATACTACAGTCTTCTATCACCCTTGCAGTCTTTTGCCATTACAACCTCGTACAATTGCTATTGACTTGTGGCACTACTACAAGCTTAGTGGCTACCCCCCCCCCCCCGATTCTGTCTTGATATCTGCCTTTGACCAAATCTAGACTCAATCAGATCACTCCATTTATTCAAGCCTGTATCAGTCTATACAATGGCTTGACCTAGTGCAAGCTAGGGTACCTTGCATACAAGAAACTGTATGATTATCGTATGGAGATGTGCTCGTGTGTTAGTACATGTTGTTTTGAACTCTGTAAAATAGGCCTGCTACAGAGGCGGCGGAAGCTCCAAAAAATTGGGGAGTCAGACCAAAAAGCGGGGGTCACACCTTTATAGGTACCATTAGGGTGTAGGCTGAACAATAATTTTTCTTCGGGGCAGGGGGGGGGGGAGGGTCAATAGTTGCGGGGCGGCTTATTCGTGCAAAATATATAAATTTATATACGTTATCCCTCACCCTTATTCACACCCTATTTAGGACACTAACCTCAGCGACCTCAACCTCAATCTTATTGTTATTATTTTGCGATATTGGATATTGACCGATCCATAGTGAATCATGTGGCATCAGGTGTCTTCGTATTACATCGGCTGTCTTCGGGTGTTACCACAGATTAGGGTAGTGGTGTTGGATTTATCTTTTTCGTTTTTGATTTAAGATTAGCATTCGCCTTTATATATCTTACCTTTTGGTACACACTACAACCTATATGGCGCGCCCACGCCCCCCCCCCCCCCCGCCCAATTCGTATACTTTGGATTGAATTGACTTGAACTAGTTCTTTGCCTTTGAATGCAAATTTATATTTTGCAAAATCACAGGGTAAAAGTAAACGAGAAAAGAAATACAGTATATATGAATCGAATGAGAATTGATGAGAGAGAAATGTGTTGTATCTATAGGGGTTATGTACATTATGTCAGAAAATGCCGTTTGTGTACCTATAATTGGTGAAAAAAGTGTGTGGGGGGGGGGCGTGCCCCTCCTGCCCCGCCGCCCCTGGCCTGCTATATGATCATCATTAAAACGTGCAAGTTCCCCGCCTTTTTCACAATGTGTTATGTGAAGTGTTATTTACCACTGAATTAAAGGTGTGAATCCCGGTCTATGAACATCCCCATCCCCATCTCCACCCTACCGACTATCGCTTGAAGAATCTACGAATAAAGGTCTAAATTTCATAACCAAGGTTTTCAGACACCCTTACTGTAAGGACCTCAGTTTTTGGTATTTAAATATCCTGTTCGCTTTCATTCACTGGAATTGAATAACAAGATAAAACAACAGTAAACACGGTAGAATGAGTTTTAATTGTCCCATTTATTCGCTATAACATTGTTACATACGACAGTTTTAAACTTTATTCAAAGTCAAAACACAGCCTTTTAGATTCGTAACAAGGTCGCTGCTCATCATGTGCTTTTAATTGGAGGACAAATCGCCCCTATTACGTTCGGCCCAGACAATCGTTGAGCTAACGCGAAGAACATTCATGTCACTGGTTCGTGCCGATGCGTGTTACTGAAATTCACCTGTTGGAGTTCATATAATTACAGGAGAAGTAGATTACCACTAAACCACTGCGGAAGGGAGCAATTATTTTCAAGTTTAAGGGAGAAGTAGAAGCGCTAGCGGTATTTAAAAAAATGCCAGCGGTACCTTAACTTTTACTTATAAATGTAAGTATATGTTGGGTGTGAAATGCACCCCACAGCCGGTGAAGTAGAAATTTCATGAGGGGGTTAACCTTCCTCACTCCCAATTTTTTTTTTTTAAATTCCCAAACCATCTTGTGACTCGCAGCCCCCTTCCCACCCATGCGACGCATGGATGCCCCAACCCAGTGCCCCTTCGTCTTCCTGCCTTAATAACTTACGAGTTTCAGTGCCGAGAGAGAGAGAGAGAAGAGAGAGAGAGAGAGAGAGCGAGAGAAAGCGGGAGAGAGAGAGAGAGTGTGTGTGTGTGTGTGTGTGTGTGTGTGTGTGTGTGTGTGTGTGTGTGTGTGTGTGTGTGTGTGTGTGTGTGTGTGTGTGTGTGTGTGTGTGGGTTTGTCTTACCAACTTGACGAGGTAACTAGACAAAAGAGTTTGCGTGTTTCGCCTTACCGAGGTACAAAAGACAAAAGAAACCCTTTACCTCGGTTGTTTTCCCAGAACTGTACCGGCAAAACGAGGTAGAAACCGTTAGTCCACACAAAGGACAAACCATGGGGTACCTCGGTATGTAGGGTAAACAAGACTCTGTGTGTGTGTGTGTGTGTGTGTGTGTGTGTGTGTGTGTGTGTGTGTGTGTGTGTGTGTGTGTGTGTGTGTGTGTGTGTGAGAAGATAGAGTGGGAGACAGGCAGACAGACAGACAGACAGACAGACAGACAGACAGACAGACAGACAGACAGACAGTCAGTCAGAGAGAGACAGAGAGGGAGAGACCGAGAGAGAGAGAGAGAGAGAGAGAGAGAGAGAGAGAGAGAGAATGAATGGTAGTTTAAAAAAAAAACCTAATTTTCTGTGTCAAATGGGTGAGGTGTTAGGCTATTGACATTGACAATTTATTCTGCTGGAACGATAATTTCAAATTAACACATCCACAATAATCGGCTTCTGAAAACATCAGATTCATACAATGATTGGTATTTGTTTGATTATGTCAATAATACGTTAGTGTTGTGTCTCTTTCATTGCTAGATCATTGCCACTGGTTTAATTGCTGGAAAAAACACTAATCATACAGCTTCTGATTACATATGGGAGCTGCCTTGCTAATTTTTTAATGTTTTTTGCGCTGTTTCACTAAACATAAGCTATTATCTGGGTGAAAATTTACACTTGATGGGTGTTTCCAAATTGGTCCGCTATCCATGTACTGTTTCTGTGTTTTGCACCAGGCTACTTGACAACCTCAAGCAAAATATAATTTGCCCACGCATATAAGATCATGTTTGACTCAATTTATTAGAATGGGTCGATATGCATAGGAGCGAAATTTTGGATCAAAATTTATATCCGACTTCCCATGCACATGTCTGAAATTTGTAAAAAAAACTGTGCCATCGTGAAAACGCACAACGCTTCCTGACGTATTCTTTCAAACGTTATTGTGGAATAAATAGTTGAAACACATTTTCACTGATCTCTGTTATTTGAGTACGCTTTCCTTTATCATTTTACCACAATAAGTGCAGAATATCGAATCACACAAATGGACGCCCTTCTCCAATGGTGAGCTGATGCATAAACCACAATATTGCCTTTTGACTGCTCCACAGATAAATAGCTTATTTTTGGTATGGTCATGTATAAACAACAGTACTACATCACTGGTGGAGAAGGCTCTTTATATATTTCTATACTACTCAAAGTTTGCTAAGCACCAAATATTTGACACATCATCGGGGGGGGGGGGGGGGGGGCACCAAAATTTTGTAAGACGTGATGTGGGGGTGGGTGGGTCTCTTTAGTGCGCCAAAAATATGCATTTCCATCTTGTGCAATTTTTTGAATTTTTTAAAAATATATCAATATATCAGCTAATATATACCATCATTTGTGTTTCAAACCTTAAGATGATGTTGTACATCACACTCTTAACATAAATACGACATCAGGAGACTTCAAATGTAAGAATATTCGGCTTAATCTGGGAAAATGTCACACGTTAGTAGAGGGTGGGTGTCTTGTTCGAAATGTAGAAAATGTGCAGACAATATTTTGGGAAAATTCTCTCTGATGCACTAAATTCAACCCAAGTTATTTATTTATTAATAGAATTTGTATGGATAGAAGAGGAAAGTAGCAAACACCTGAGAATACCGACAGAACAATTCAAATGAAAATTTGTTCCCGTATATGTACACCTGCTCTGGCCAAGCCTGATAATGAACAGCTTGTCATTTGTAGATTGAGGCCCACAGAGGTTTAAATTGGTGGTACCAGTTAAAGAACATTATGACCCCCCCCCCCCCCCCCCCCCCTAAAGACAGCTGTTCCTACTAAGTTTATAAATTTATTTTGGATTTTAATGGGAGAGTTGGGGTGGGTGTCTATTGTGAAATTTGCTTTCGACATATTTGCGATATTTTGGGTGGATATGGTTGAGGAATGTATTGAGATGGTCCCCAGTGTTTTCATAACCTCTCTTTGTCAGGCAAACTTTTTCGTGATAGTCAAGGAAAGCATGTACCCCTTAATTTTCATGATGTTTTCGTGTACTGTCTACATGTAAATGACATGTGTAGTGCATACAACCTTCATTTCAACACAAACCCTTGTGATTTAATGATAGAATATGGCAAATGCAAATGTAAGAAGACATTTGTCTGAAGCAGAAATGTGGCGGGCGGTAGGGATGGTGGAGCAAGGGGCTACCCATCGTCAGGTTGGTGAAGCCCTTGGTGTGCACCATACGGTGATCGGAGCCTGGGCAAGATTTCAGCAGTATGGCACACCAGTAAGACAGCATGGTGGTGGCAGAGACAGGGCAACATCTGCAGCTGAAGACCGGTTTTTGATCATTCTGGCCTGTAGGAACCGTTTTGCCACAGCAACCCAGCTTCGCAGTGACCTTCAGAATGCATCCGGGGTAAATGTTTCGACGCAGACTATCCGGGCAGGGTTGCACGAATGTGGTCTCCGATCGAGAAGACCATGTACTCGCATTCCGCTGTCCCAGAACCACCGCCAGGCACCATATGAAAGGACCATGGACCAAGTTGGATGGGCCAGAGAAGATTGGCGACCTATCCTTTTTACACAGATAGGCGTTCTAGGGTATGGAGAAGACCAGGAGAGTGATTCCTTGCAGCCAACATTGCTGAGCATGACCCCTATGGTGGAGGGCCAATGATGGTCAGGGGCGACGTCAGCAGGGATGGACGTACATACCTCTGTATCCTTGAACGTGGTATATTTGTTGTGAAGTGAGCCCACAGGGGTTAATCAAGCTCGCAAGCTCGGATAAAGAACTCGAGTCCATGAAAGTGTTATGAGGATTTATTTGGTAACATGGATTCAAGTTTTATTAACAGTAATAACATAAATTGAGCATGACAATAAAATACATGGAATTGTATTAAACTTGCAACCAGAGTACAGGCGTTCTTTGTGGGTACACGCCAGATGTTCTGTTGACAATATTAGGCATGCCTTTGCAGGCCAATATTGTCAACAAGCAAGTAAAATTGTAGGATTTGTTGATGGATGGAACAATAAGATTCAACAGTATTCCTGGGATGTTGGTGTTCGAACTGTCCAACAAATCATAGCATGTACCTGGTGAGGCTCCCCGGATATCTGAGATGCTGAGTTGCAAAATTACACAAGTCACCAGATCATTCTGTCGGTTAACTGACGCACGGCAGGATACTATTTTATAGCAGATATTCCATGGACTGCATGCAGAGTAACCGACAGTTTGCATGGCAGTAATAGAGTCCACAAAATGGCGACCGCCACGTCAAGGGACTTTCCCTAAATTCTCCAAAACTCAGGGTGAATTTGCTGACGGTCGTCACGTACCCCAGGTATTGCATCAGAAATTTGGTGTACACTATGATAAGCACCAATTTCTGACTGCCTAGAAAAGTTAAAGTTGTCTCTGGGCTTCTGACGAACACTAAACGGTCTACAAGGAGAACCCTGGATGCCGCCACTGCTATTGAAGGAATGAACTTTGTTGTTTGATACAATTTACATTTTTATGCCAGAGACAACGACAGGTTAGTCGCGAATTTGTTAATAGAATAAATGATTGATTTATTAAAATAGTAGATAATTTGAATCTGGTCTTCGTTCTGATGTACACGACAAGTTCGTGAACTTACGTACTGAACTGAACCTAAAATCTGGAGCCTGTGTCTGATATAGTCTGGTAAGGAATCACAAAACGCCACGGGCTGATGGAATCTCACAGAACTGCCAGTAAACACAACGCTTGGGGTCAGAATTTACGATCACAGATCGATAGACTTGTTACTTAATTTCGCAACACATTGACTGCACAGCGGTATATTGATGAGATCCTGGATGCCCACGGCAGATTGTATGCAGGTGCCGTGGGTGATAGATTCATTCTGATGGACGATAACGCTCGTCCTCATGTTGCACATGCTGTCAGGGAGTACCGGCAGAGGGAGGTTATTGAGCGTATGGACTGGCCAACAAGATCCCATGACCTCAATCCAATCGAACATGTCTGGAATGAGTTACAGCTTGCAATTTCATCCCGTCCAGTCCAGCCAAAAAGTATCCAGGAGCTGGGTGCCATACTGGCCCAAAAATGGAACAACATTCCATAAAGGATCACCAGGAACCTGATTGGGAGCATGAGAAGGTGTTGTCAAGCTGTAATTAATAGTAATGGTCTCATACTCGATATTGAACCCATACCAGTTCGCTCCGTCAACTTTTTGGCAAATTGAAAAATTTCCTCTTTGCCAATAATATTTATTTTCCATGGTTATCGTATTCAAAAGCTAAAAAATAATGTCAAACACAACTAAAATCTTAATTTCTGTACTTAAATCATTAAAGATATAATTAAATACAAAATATATAACTTTTCATTACAATATTTCAACTAAAACGTAAAACAGGCAGTTGGATATACTTGGTGCTTAGCAAACTTTGAGTAGTATATTTATTTTTTTTTCCGAAAGTCTCGATTGATTACTTCTTGATCAGCACCAAACATTTTTACTAATCACTGACAGACCTTTATGGAGGGGGGTGGGGGGGGGGGGTGTCTTCGGATCATATTTCTCGACACCGAAAACGTATAGCTTATGTGCCGTATTTGTTATTTGGAACTATAGCTTGTTACAGTAAGGAGTGACAACCCATATTTCTTTAGGACTGAAATGGAAAGATAATTACATTTGATCGGCGATGTGGTTGGGGGGGGGGGGGGGGGGGGGTGGTGGCTGAAATTGTATCTGTTCACCTACGGTTACTTTTATGGAAGATGTAAACCAAATAGTGTGAACGAATCTTTTTAAATGCGAGCTTCCCACAGGCCATATCTTTCTCGGGATCTAGCAGAATCTCATGTTTACTTTCAACTGGAACTCCTGTCAAAGCGAACATATTGCAGTACTTTGGATAAGTGACGCGGGGAGGGTTAAACTTTCTCTAATTGTACATCAATCACAAAGGGCATAAACAGAGTATACAACTTTTTTATGAATGAAGGGAGGATATATTACGATCATAGCTTTGACTTGCGTCAATGATTTGGAACATCAGGCCCAGGCGGGCCTATAAGTCAAACTTCTGCTGTGTGTCGCGGTATTTTCGATTTAAAGTGAAATTACAAATTATACAAGAATACTTTCTGAACATTCTCATCCTCAACACCAGTATGAGGTGGAAAAATAACGCTCTAAAAATCTTAGACCATTTGCATTAAATGTTGATGAGATCTGGAGAGGTAGCGTGTCGAGACCACGAATCTGTGGTCGAACTTCGAAATTGAATTCCACAAACAATCGAGCAGGCCTACAAAACTGTAGTTGCTCTGTCAAAGTTTCGGGTAACCGGGCCCGATTCATACGTGCTGTACTACGGTTGTGTAAGATAGTCCTTCACCTTTTCGGAAGACCAAAACTCTCAACTGGTTAAAATAGTGAGTGAGAGGCCATGGAAAAGTCAGTCATTGATACTGGGGACTCGGGGGACTGCGTGCTTTCTGATACCTGTACATTTTCAGATTTACAATTATTCATTGGTTTTTTAAAGCTGATTTCAGGTCTGTAGCTATATCATGGTCACCACACAAGTGCAAATGTCAAGATTTTCAGACCATTCTTACCTTTCATGCTCACATTAGAGCACACAATCCAGACTATGATTAACGAGTCATAATTCAACAGTGAAACATAACTCGTTTACAAACGTAAACAAGCACTGCTCAAATTCTTGGTGTTTAATTTTTAATTTATTATGTATCATGAAAAGAGAATCCAATGACCGATTTCATGGTATGTATACAAAAGATTGCTTGTGCGAGATTCTAACTCTGCAGCTTGATGTTTGCATCAGCATTTTCTTGTTTCTGGACCATGCTCCATTGTTCCTATCCGACTAGACAACCAGCGTGTGTGTATCGGCGCCACTGGTTGGTTAGCAGAATGTGCTGATTAGCAGGATGCTGAATTAA
Source organism: Pictodentalium vernedei (assembly GCA_031216915.1). Taxonomy (NCBI): domain Eukaryota; kingdom Metazoa; phylum Mollusca; class Scaphopoda; order Dentaliida; family Dentaliidae; genus Pictodentalium; species Pictodentalium vernedei. Next base: position 392,732,253 of record CM062297.1, read on the forward strand.
TAGAGCATGATGCTTAATTATTTTAGTATGATGCTGAATTAATTTAGCATGATGCCGAAATAATTAAGCATCATGCTGAATTACGAGAGGATCATGCATTTCAATTCAGCATGATCCTTCATTATTTAAGCATCATGCTGTATTATTTTTCAACTCTTTTTGAATGATATTTTGTTTGGTATGATTTCATGAATGTTGGATAAATTATTAAGCGTGATTCCTAAATAATTAAGCATGGTGCTTAATTTACTAAGCATCATGCTGTATTATTCAGACAACATGCTATATTATTTTAGCATCATGCTATATTATTTAGCATCATGCCTAATTATTTAAGCGTCATGCTTAATTCAAGGACTTGTGATTACGTTCGAACGTCATACACACATTCAGAAAATAGTTCAAATAGAGATCACAAGATTCCAATGTTAATTTTTGAAATCTCGAGAATATTTCTCTTCCTCTAGCGATTCCCTGCTTCTTCCACTGGTGGGAATAAAACTGCTTTTAATGATGTGAGCAACTCTAGACAACCTAGAAACTTTCTCGTGTTCTCTATTCCGAACCCACAGTTCTCTCTGGCTCATGCATCGAAGGGTGACATAAACCACTCAAAGTGAATGCGAAATTTATTCTGGGATAAACTGTCTACAAATGACACTGGAATAGTCACAGCTTTAAAAGGAGCGTTGAAATGGGGAACGTTAGCTAATAAATGTGAATTTGAGCAACTCAGAACCATTGGCACCCCTAGTGCCAATTTTGGGGTGAGCTCGGTGCCCAATTTTGGTAGCAATCTTCATGAATCTATTTGTGCCACCCCACAATGCAGTTTATTTGGCGAAAATCAGTTGATAAATGCGATTTGGAACAACTCGGCACATTTGGGATCCTAGGGGGCCCAATTTTGGGAGAGTCAGGTACCTAATTTTGGTGGCAATCGTCATGAATCTATTTGTGCCACCCCACAATGCAATTTATTTGGCGTAAATCGGTTGATAAATACGATTTGGAGCAACTCAGCACTTTTGGCTCCTGGGGGTGCCCAATTTTTGGAGGGTGAGGTACCAAATTTTGGTGGCAATCTTCATGAATCTAATTGTGCCACCACACAAAGCAGTTTATTTGGCGTAAATCGGTTGATCAATACTATTTGGAGCAACTCAGCACTTTTGGGCTCCTAGGGTGCCCAATTTTGGGAGGGTGAAGTACCTAATTTTGGTGGCAATCTTCATGAATCTATTTGTGCCACCCCATAATGCAGTTTATTTGGCGAAAATCGGTTGATAAAAGCGATTTGGAGCAACTCAGCACTTTTGAGCTCCTAGGGTGCCCAATTTTGGGAGGGTGAGGTACTTAATTTTGGTGGCAATCTTCATGAATCTATTTGTGCCACCCCACAATGCAGTTTATTTGGCGAAAATCGGTTGATAAATATGATTTGGAGCAACTCAGCACTTTTGGACTCCTGGGGTGCCCAATTTGGGAGGGCGAGGAACCTAATTTTGGTGGCAAACTTCATGAATCTATTTGTGCCACCCCACAATGCAGTTTATTTGGCGAAAATCGGTTGATAAATACGGTTGGAGCAACTCAGCACATTTGGGCTCCTTGGGTGCCCAATTTTGGGAGGGTGAGGTACCTTATTTTTGTGGCATTCTTCATGAATCTATTTGTGCCACCCCACAATGCAGTTTATTTGGCGAAAATCGGTTGATAAATACGATTTGGAGCAACTCAGCACGTTTGGGCTCCTAGGGTGCCCAATTTTGGGAGGGTGAGGAGCCTAATTTTGGTGGCAATCTTCATGAATCTATTTGTGCCACCCCACAATGCAGTTTATTTGGCGAAAATCGGTTGATAAATACGATTTGGAGCAACTCAGCACTTTTGGGCTCCTAGGGTGCCCAATTTTGGGAGGGTGAGGAGCCTAATGTTGGTGGCAATCTTCATGAATCTATTTGTGCCACCCAACAATGCAGTTTATTTGGCGAAAATCGGATGATAAATACGATTTTGAGCAACTCAGCACTTTTGGGCTCCTAGGGTGCCGAAATTTGGGAGGGTGAGGAGCCTAATTTTGGTTGCAATCTTCATGAATCTATTTGTGCCACCCCACAATGCAGTTTATTTGGCGAAATTCAGTTGATAAATGCGATTTAGAGCAACTCAGCACTTTTGGGCTCCTAGGGTGCCCAATTTTGGGAGGGTGAGGAGCCTAATTTCGGTGGCAATCTTCATGAATCTATTTGTACCACCCCACAATGCAGTTTATTTGGCGAAAATCGGTTGATAAATACGATTTGGAGCAACTCAGCACTTTTGGGCTCCTAGGGTGCCCAATTTTGGGAGGGTGAGGTACCTAATTTTGGTGTCAATCTTCATGAATGTATTTGTGCCACCCCACAATGCAGTTTATTAAATCGGTTGATAAATGCGATTTAGAGCAACTCAGCACTTTTGGGCTCCTAGGGTGCCCAATTGTGGGAGGGTGAGGAGCCTAATTTTGGTGGCAATCTTCATGTATCTATTTGTGCCACCCCACAATGCAGTTTATTTGGCGAAAATAGGTTGATAAATACGATTTGGAGCAACTCAGCACTTTTGGGCTCCTAGGGTGCCCAATTTTGGGAGGGTGAGGAGCCTAATTTTGGTGGCAATCTTCATGAATCTATTTGTGCCACCCCACAATGCAGTTTATTTGGTGAAAATCGGTTGATAAATGCGATTTAGAGCAACTCAGCACATTTGGGCTCCTAGGGAGCCCAATTTTGGAAGGGTGAGGAGCCTAATTTTGGTGGCAATCTTCATGAATCTATTTGTGCCACCCCACAATGCAGTTTATTTGGCGAAAATCGGTTGATAAATACGATTTAGAGCAACTCAGCACTTTTGGGCTCCTAGGGTGCCCAATTTTGGGAGGGTGAGGAGTCTAATTTTGGTGGCAATCTTCATGAATCTATTTGTGCCAACCCACAATGCAGTTTATTTGGCGAAATTCGGTTGATAAATACGATTTGGAGCAACTCAGCACTTTTGGGCTCCTAGGGTGCGCTACTCTATGGCAGTAGTAAGTATTTGAATTAGAGTTACCCACCTTGAAAAGTGACAGTCCGAAACTAAGCTGCCTTGAAAAAATATTTTATTTTTAAAAACACTTTTGAAGCATTGCACTGAAATCTGGCATCATTTCTGAATATTCCCGAGAGGACAAAATGGGGAGGGAGGGGGGGGGGGGCGGGGGGGGGGGGGCAGTAGTTGATGAATTTTTTAGCCTAAAAATACAAGTGACTATTGGTGTGTTTTTGTTTGGAATTCGTCGAAAAAATGTGCCCGTGACCGATAGTTGCCTTCCTGTCAATTTTTTTCTCTCATTTGTTGTATGACCCCCAGTTTTGAAGGGCTGTACTTGACAAAGATATATGCATGCCCTAAGTAAAATGATGCGATCGTATTTCTTTCATACGAACGTTATAATGGTCGCCTATTGGAAAATATTTAGTACAATAGTCCTATTCCTTCCGAACTATATTGTTTGTTCGTCTAATTTTTTTTATGGAAACTTTATACATTTCAATTCCAAATGATTAATGGCTTCGGAAAGACGCAAATGGATTCAAGGTAGTCAACAGATATTGCTTCAATTTAAATCTCAGTCAGTTTAAAACTCTGAGGAAAATAATGAGTGGCATGAGATAGGACTACTAGGCTCGGTCCAGTGCCCTTATTCCAAATAAATTCTCTAGAGAAATTAAAGTGAGGCACCCATTGCGAAGGAGGTTCGCCCGTTCGAGGGATTCCCCTCCTAATCAAATGGCACTCCACCACTGTGTCTTATGATATATTTGGCTTACACGCAACCATAACCCAGTTTATATTATTTATTTATTTATTTATTTATTTATTTATTTATTTATTTATTTATTTATTATTTATTTATTTATTTATTTATTTATATGTGTTTGAGGTCACATATTTCTGCACAATGGCTAATCATGACCACGACAGTTTTACGGGTGGAGGAAGACAGAGTACCAGAGTACCCGGAGAGACCCACCGAGCAACGGCGAGCAACTGTCAGCTCCCCAACAACATACTGACTCCACACAAGCAGGGTTAGCATTGGTTGAAGACAGCTGCACTATCGACGTGCAGTACGCCTTAGTACACAACGCCACCGTGCCCCCACGTGGGCAATGGGGGTGAAGTGTCTTGCCCAGGGACACAACGCGGTTGCCGCAGGCGGGATTCGAACCGAGGACCTCTCGGCTTGCTGCCTGCACCTCTACCTACTGAGACACCGCGCCCCACCCCAATTTATAAGAACAGTTTCATGAAAGAAAATATACCTGGGTGGTTAGGTAATAATACGAGTTTACTTGTTGCGTCCTTTTGTATGACTAAGTTGACATGGCTCCTTGAAATCATTTTAACCCTTTACCCAACGTAACGGCCAAAACCAGCCAGCGCTATTCTCAAAAATCGCCAATTAATTTTCATTATTTTTTTCCTTTTTTTTGTATCAAAAACATAGGTTATGACCCCTCGTTGGAACGAGCTCGTGCCAACGAGGGGTCATAACATATGTTTTTGATACAAAAAATAAAAAAAATTATTCAAGAATTTTTTTTGCAAGTGTCGTCTGCTTTTAATGTTAGGTAAAGGGCTAATAGCCCAAGAACATTAGGTTTCACTAGGGAAAAAAATCGGAGAATGCTGATTTTTTCAGGGAATGTCGAGTACATGTCACTGAACGATTAGACAAAAGTCCCCTAAAATCCCAGTTGAGCTTTTTTTTCTACAGCCTTTTTTCGAAAACGCGTTTGAAAAAAATCAAAAAAAAATCGCACGAACTTTGTAACCTCGAATTGATCCAACTGTGTTTTTTTGTTTACGCGTATTTCGTGCTACATAATGTCTAATATACATTTACCTAGAGGAAAATGTGCATTCTGTGACAATTTCTGCGAAAAATTATTGAAAATTCACAAAAAAGTATCAGATTTACGCAAAAAATGACGATTTTCCTAACGGATTTGCCCAAAGGTTCGTAGTACAGAACGTGATGTTAGTTGGACAGACGATAAAAAATCCACCACCATTTGAAGACTTTTATCATTGCTTACAAAATAGACATTATGGAAGACCCCCTCTGCTTCTGGCCGAGTTCCCCTTTTGGCATAAAATTCGTCAGCATGAGAACTCAACTATTTTCGGGCTTGGGACCGAACAGACACGTCACTGTCTGGCAGCATTAGATCAATAAATAATATTTACAGAATGTACAAAAATCAATAAATAATATTTACAGAATGTACAAATCAATCAACATGGATTAAGTTACATTGACTATTATCAACGCTATATACAGAAATGACATGACCTGTATACACATTATTCATCGAACTCAGAAATTTCCGACAGGACAGTGTTTCTGTGGTTGTTACAAGAATCCGAACTGCAATTACACAAACCTGAGCAAGAGAGTCCTGCCTTCTTACACCCACACCTTTTTGTACAAGCACTCTTGCAACCACAACTGATCAGATTCAGTAGGTTATCGGGGGCACATGGCTTTGTGGCTGCAGTCGGTACAAGAAGTCCATTGTCTAGCGACCACCCCCAATCCGTCGGAGGAAGCGAAGTGCCCAGCCATTGTTGGACCTGGAGATAACATCTGTAGACATGTTGTTGTGCAGCATCGCTGCTTGGTGGGAGTGAGGCTAGGTCGATGGGTTTATTTCAGTTTAGATTTTGCTACATAACGCTTGTAAGTGACATATCTATATTGGTCGAGAGAGGAAACAGTTTTACTTCCGTATAAGATCAGGAGAAGTTGTTCCCCGGCAGCGGCTACTGCACTTGGTGTACTGTCATCCGCCAAAATTGTGTTGACATACTGTTGTGAGTCGCTAGTAACATCGGAGACAATTGTACTGAATACTTTCTTCTTACCAACTCGAAAGAGTGCAGAAGTAGTGTCACAACCACTTATAGAATGTGCTACAAGGAGGTTGCTTCTATGGTCACCCATTTTGGTTGCTATTTCACTAACTGAAACTAGTAAGTTTGGGGTAATGGAATACATCATGTGAATATTACATCCCGGTTGAACTCGAGAGGTAAGAATGACTAACAAGTCTGTGTCTGTTCCCACAACGACAACATTGTTGTCATCTTGTTGTGTCTTCCTCATTCCAGCAGAATCAAACAATGCTGGTGGTTTCGGGGCGAGTTCATATTTGAGATACTCTTCCATCTCTGCTTGTGACTGAATAACACATGTGATGCGGTTGAACAGAATTGTGAGGTCAATCACTACCTTACTTCCACGGACTTTGATGCTATTTGCCATCGATGCGAAAGACTTCACAGTGTCAACACGTCGTAGTTTGATGCTGTTGAACGTTTTGCTTACAACATTCGATACGCAACATTCACCAATTTTGCGAACTTGGTCACAGTTCACAGTTTCGTCGGCCACAAGCCCGGTCGCTATAGAGACTAATTGTAGTGGATCTCTATTCTGAAAGGAGGAATGCACTCTGAGCCAGTTCAATAATTTGGTGATATCATTGGCATCAGTCAATTGTGAACTTTGACGGAGATCCCGATGTTGTTCGCCATGACCAGTGTGAACATGAACAAAATTTTCGAGAGCATTACATATCGGAAGGCAAAGAGGTAGTCCATGTACCCATTTCGCAACAGTGCTATCGGTTATTCCCCTGCCATGTGTGAGACCACCAGGGAGCTTGAATATTCTCATTAAACACTGCTCTATGGTCTGATCAGAATATATCCCGTCCCAGAATTTATCTGAGCGCCTTATGGTAAAGTAACCTTTCTCAGTGAACAACTTCAAATCATCCTGTTGCATTATTTCTGTTAGCTCATTCATCTGCTGCAAATAGAGATGAGAACTTTTTGCGTATGCAAAATGACCACCTGCGTGAAATACTGGAATCATATTGCGAACACAATATGTGTGGAGTTCCCAGTCGCCTGTGCGCTCTGCTCTCAAGACCAACTGGAGAAGACCTATTTGCTCGTAGTATTGTACCCAAAGCTTTCCTGTGCGTCCTACGGACGCATTCTGGAGCAGTTCGTGTAATTTTGACAGTAGATGGTTGACACTTTCTTGATTGACAGCGTCAGCTGTTGTACATTCACCTCTGGCAAGTCCACAGAATATTTCATTGACTTCTGTGCAGTCTATGTTATCTAGTGTTCGGCTTTCTTCAAACACAAGTTTTGTAATGGCAATTTGTGTTAGCAAATGGGCACGAACTGCTCTTGAATATGCTTGACCACTGATCAAATGATGGATTGACCCACCAGCATAAACAGTCCCCCAAAGTTCATCCAAGCCGCTACCAGCCATTATCGAACCAATTGCCCCTAAATATGACATAATCATATGGAAGCCGCCGAGTCTAACGAAAACTTTTGTCAACTTATCTGACGAAGACACAATCTCCACTGCTTTGATATAAAGTGGTTGGTCAAACGTCACTGGACAAACGTTCAGTCCCTGTTTCCATTATGTGATTTAATGAAACAATGATGCTATAATACGGTATTTGAATGAGAAAAGTCGATGCCGTTTGAATTTGAGTTTAGGGGGTATGGTTAATATTTCACACGTTTCACCATTTCATTATGGAATAAATGACTATTGTTATATATCATTATAAAGCCACTGCTTTTCTGCAATTTTTGATATATAATTTAACTACCAAAGTAGTCGTAGATTTGATTTAATGGACGTTGTGTACCGTTGTGTGTATGAAAACAATAAATTTTTTTTCGTAATTTTGTACATTTTCGTAAATATTTCACCATTGAGTGTGAGGATTGGTACAAAGTTGGCATTTTCTGTTGGGGATATGTATTCTCAATATAATTCAGCACGATATTTATGATTCTCACCCTACTAAGGCGAATAAGAATGAGAAATATGGAGCTGGGTCGAATTTTTTTTTAAATTTTTTTTTTCATCAAAAAAACGCTATAACTAAAAAAGCTCAACTCGGATTCGAGGGGACTTTTCACACTTTATCCGCAGTGTGTGTCCCGGGAACATATAAAACAATCAGCTTTCTTCGATTTTTTTCCTTACTTTCTCATTTTTATGTCTAATGTGCCTGTACTATAAAAGGTTATTCACAAGTACACAACGGGAAGGAAATGAATTGCAAGGCTCATCGACGAAAAGGTAAATGACTCGAAAACTTAAGACCACGGGTTGACTATGTGTACGTGTGTGTTTGTTTGGAGGGAAGTAGCGAATAAGGTGTGTCTTAGAAAGGCGATCATTTATTCAGGCGTTTAATAAGGATTTTTTAATAGGGGTTGCCTAAGCCATTTTTAGGGTGGGGAGTGTGAAACATGAATCTCGGAAGGTCGTTGTGTGTGTTTGTGGGGGCGGGGGACTCCTCTTGCCCCAAACTAGAATCAATATGTCGTTACCCCCTTCCCCTATTCAGGGAAGTGGGCGGAGGAGGTAACGACCGAAAGAACCGGCGAAAGTTTTGACTAGGCCTCCCCCGAGGACATTTTGAAAAATGCGGTACTGTAAGTGCGTACCTGAGGCATTTGTAGTATGTGTAGCCCTATATTGGAGACCATTTTGGGGGTCTATGTTATGTGAAACTTGCATTGGCCCAATGTTTGGAGGGGCGGGGGGCACCGAAAATTGTAGGGGAATAAGACCCCCCCCCCTCCCCCCCCCCCCCCGTTCTCCCTTTGTGTCTAAGCCCTTGCTTCTATTAATTTGAAGGACAGTTGCCTCTTTCTGTATCTAACCAAAACTTTCTGATACCCATACTTTGTGGTTTATATTTTCAGCTATGTACCTGAGACAGAGGAAGAAAGTGCGTGCAGTGATTGCCGCAATCTGGCTTTATGCATGTTTCTGGGCCACCATGCCATTTCTGAATTGGGGAAGGTATACAGTTGAGCCATTTGGCACTACATGTAGTATTGACTGGCATGGGACCAGTGCCGGATCCATATCCTACGTCATTTGCGTTGTAGTTTTCATCTTGTTCGTGCCGCTGAGCATTATGGTATATTGGTATGTCAAGATCCTGGTCACCACAAAAGTTAGGGTTTCACACGGAGTCACACAGAACAATGCACAGATTACAGACTCGAGACACGGTGTTAGTTACCTACCGGAAATAGAAAAGAGAGCAACCAAGGTAAGTGCATGAAGCAACGATAAATACACACGTGGACATCAACTTAACCCTTTACCTAACATGAAAAGCAGACGACACTTGCAAAAAAAATTCTTGAATAACTAATTTTTTTCATTTTTTGTCTCAAAAACATAGGTTATGACCCCTCGTTGGAACGAGCTCGACAAAAAATGAAAAAATAATGAAAATTAACTGACGATTTTTTAGAATAGCGCTGGCCGGTTTTGGCCGTTACGTTGGGTAAAGGGTTAACATGTTATACGATGAAACGGCTATTCTTGCTCAACCTGTTTTCAAAAATCGACATTCGAATTTTTTTTTTTCCGTTTTTGCCTTCATAGCTAATGGTCCTTCACGGGACTGAGCTCGTCAAGCTCGTTCTAACGATTGGGTGATTATAATTATTTAACCCTTTACCTAACACGAAAATCAGACGACACTTGCAAAAATAATTCTTGAATAACTATTTTTTTTAATTTTTTTGTCTCAAAAACATAGGTTATCAACCCTCACTGGAACGATATCGACGAGCTCGTTCCAACAAGGGGTCATAATCTATGTTTTTGAGACAAAAAATGAAAAAAATAATGAAAATTAATTGGCGATTTTTGAGAATAGCGCTTGCCGGTTTTGGTCATTACGTTGAGTAAAGGGTTAACCCTTTATCTAACGTAACGGCAAAACCAGCCAGCGCTATTCACAAAACTCATCATTCAATTTTCATTGTTTTGTTCTTCATTTGTCTCTAAAACATTGCTTATGACCCCTCATTGGAACGAGCACTTTGAACTCGTTCCAACGAGGGGTCATAAGCTATGTTTTTGACGTAAAGAATGAAAAGAATAGTTTTTCAAGAATTGTATTTGCAAGTGTCGTATGCCTTTTGTTGTAGGTAAAGGGTTAATTTTGTTCTTTTCCAAACCGTCATATAACAGAGCTGATAAAATGCAGTCTGAGGGCCCTTTCCAACAGTGTATCATATTGCTGCAATGAATCTGCAAAAGTAATCATTCACAAAAGCAGGAGCATCGGAAGCATATGGAACTGGGGTGTGTGTGTGGGGGGGGGGGGGGGGGGGTCATCTGCCCAGAAAGGCATCAACACACTAATATCAGCGGTGCCCCGTGCCCCTTATCGCGCCGGAAGAATTTCAGGGCAGGTGGAGGGATGGCAGACTCCGGAAATGGGCATTTACTCCCACTAGCACCCCGCTCTGACATGCCGAAGCTTGCACGTCTCGAAGACCGAAGGCCCAAGAAAGGGGAATTTGAGAGGATGGGAGGGGGCACCTTCTCCCAAAATCTCCCAACACCTCTACTGAATTTTGAAGCACGCAGAACGGATTCGGGGGTGTATTTTAGCGTTACTTAGCGTTACTATGAGAATAAATCATTGAAAAAAATTGAGTGACGAAGCTGGAAAGGGCATTGTCTGCCCCTTCTTGCCCCCGTGGTCCGAAGGCAGGGAGGGCAGCTGCCCTCCCCCCCTCCCCCTGTACTTCTGGCGTTCCTGTCCGTTCGCCTTAGTGGCATGGTTGGAACACAATACACATAATTATATTTAGGGCCAACACTCCATAACATTGAGAAAAAATGTGTTTTTCTCCATATGTGACACATTTGTCCACAGCGCCGAAATGTTGTTTGGGTCCAGTCGGAATATTTTCTTAATATGGGGCCAAAAATGTACACTTTTCTCAGGAGCAATAAGCCGCCAATTTGAAAAATAACGAGTTACCGGGAAGTAAACACAACAGAGTCACAGTTTCTGAATATACATGGAAGGAATTTTACCTTCGCTGCTGCCCGAATGAATGACTTCTATGAACACTAAGGACAACAAGTGTGTATTATTTTAGCGATAATAATAATAACAGTTTGGCTGCCCGCCGAGTTCTCGCTGTTCCCTGGTCAAAAGGCCTTGATTTGCCCCGTGCTCCCAAATGTCTTCAAAGCCCTACGCCTCTCCTGTCCACCCAACACCCTAAAACGAAATGTTTGATGACATCCAAATTCTTCCCAGTTTCTCCGATAATCATACTAAACGCCTCCTTTGTGTCACCCAAAACTCACTCTTAATACCCCATTAT